>OX383928.1:8318162-9568162 GCA_947532085.1 Elegia similella
ATGAGAAAGTGAGTTTGTTTGTTTGTTATGCTTTCACACCGTAACTACGCAAAATTTCATGATGATCGGCATCATGAAATTTTGCATACAAGTTCTCTGGAGTACGGAGAAAGACATAGGCTACGTTTTATCCCGGGAAAAAGTACCGATCCCGAGGAATCGACACTGACGCGGGCGGAGCCGCGGGCGAAAGCTTAGCTTATAAATCTCAGCTTCCGGAATTGTAGGAACTATTTTTAAAATTTTCTTAAAGAGTTGAAAGTACGCCCGAAAAAGGGTACTCCGGCTTGCGCATACAACGCCCACTTCGGACCTATAATTAATAAATAATATTTAAAGTTATGAATGCAAGTTTCTTAATTCCAAATAATATTTATATGCCTGAACATATTTGGATGTATTATTTTAAGTTGACACTGGCGTTTTTGACAGAGCAGATGTGCTTTTAGTGTTTAATTGTTTGGGCATTATGAATACTAAAGAACCGATTGAATTAAAACAGAGCTTTTTGGGTTGGGCTAGCTGAGTGGGCAAGTGTGAATCGCTTTAGTACACTAATATATGAGTTCCGTACCATATTTATATACAAAAACCACGTTTCCTGTATGCTCTCGTGAACAAGTACGCTTTAAACTTCTTCCAAGCGACCTATCTTATGAGGTTAAGTTAGGAGGTAAGGAGAGAAGCAACTTAGATAGAATCGGGAAAAAACACCAAACGAAAACACGTTTATTGTGTGAGACTCTTTAATGATATTATTTTTTGTTAAAGAGGCCATTAATATGCACATTGTTGAAATTCCAAACCCCTACCTATTACGGTTGAATAGATACAGCCTTATGGCAGACGGACATCAGAAGCTTAATAATAGGGTAAATATAATAAGGGTTCTTTTGGCAACCTTAAGGCAATAATACACTTAAAAAAGGGTATCTTTCCGTGGAGGAAATTAAAAGCAGAAGCCAGAAGTATATTTGTCCCCTAAAGACGAACACTTGTAAAATCATTATTGTATAACATAGAGCAAACTTAAGCGTAAGCGTTTTACACAACACTACAAGTACTTACAATGTAGACCCTCGTCACACACAACACGTGTACTTATTTACCAGACGCGTCAAACAGTGTCGGATCATAAATCTATTCGATACCAAGTTTCCAAAGTCGTGTTGTACTTAGTTTTGTTATCATATCAGGCGACACGATTGAATAATACATTATTGTAATGTATCATAAAATTTACTTTTATAGGGTAATATATTACTATTACCATACTATTACTCGGGAGGAGCTTGGCTTCCCGAGCTCATCATCATCATCATTTCGAGTAGGTCTCACGGTCAATCGACCATGCACACCCTGGTGTCAGAGTTCTTCGGAACCGCCTCTCGGCCTCTAACGTGGTTCCTTTAACGACTACCAGATGGCAGCCGGGACCACCGGCTTAACGTGCCTTGCGAAGCAAGGAATCATCTTTATTATCCGACAATCAGGTGATTCAAGCCTGCAATGTCCTAACCAAACTGGAAGCAACTAACCAAGTATGCTTCCGGTGGGAATCGAACCCACGACCCCCGGGTCAACAGGCAAACGCCTTAACCACTGGACCACGGAGGCTGTTCCCGAGCTACTATTCGCTTTTCCCTCATTCATTCGAGTGACTAGTATCCTAATACCTTCATTCCCTTCCCAAGTACACCAAATTCATACTATTCCCTAGCTTAAAAATGCTTCCGATGGGCAGCAGCGTCGGAAGCACAAGAAGCCAATGAAACTGCAGTCACCAACCCGCCTTCCGAGCGTGGCGAGTATGGCAATATCCTCCCATGGAACGAAGAATCCTTGGGAGAGCGTTTTTCCAGCAGTGGGCTTCTACCGGCTAAAATAATAATGATAATGATCCATATCGTCTATAAACTAACTGCGTTTCCCCGGATTGTTTCATAAATAAGTAGATAAGAGAAAGATACTTTAGCCGTGGCGCAGTGGTTAACACGCCAGCCTGCGACACGAGGGCCCCGGGTTCAATCCCCGGTCAGGTCAAGATGGAAAATTATCTTTTTCAGATTGGCCTGGGTCTTGGGTCCATATATGTAATCTATATATCTATTTATTATAAAATATAGTATCGTTGAGTTAGTATCCCATAACACAAGTCTCGAACTTACTTTGGGGCTAGCTCAATGTGTGTAATTTGTCCGTATATATTTATTTATTTTAAGCTAAAAAATGCTTTCGATGGGCAGTAGTTTCAGAAGCATAAGAAGTCATGGAAACTGCGCTTGCCAACCCGCTTGCCAAGCGTGTTTAGTATGGCAATATCCTTCCATGGCACGAAGCATTCTTAGGAGAGGCCTTGGTTAGCAGTGGTAAAAATTCCACTGCTGGCCAAGGCCTCTCCTAAGGCTAAGATTATTATGATAAACTAGCTTCTGCCCGCGGCTCCGCCAGCGTCAATGTCGATCCCTCGGTAATAGTACTTTTTCCCGGGATAAAAGGTAGCCTATGTCCTTCTCCGTACTCCAAAGAACTTGTATGCAAAATTTCATGATGATCGGTTCAGTAGTTACGGCGTGAAAGCGTAACAAACAAACAAACTCACTTTCGCAATTATAATATTAGTATAAGCAAAGTATAAGTAAGGATGATAACATTTACTTATCGAAGAAAAGGGAAACAAAAAACTACAATGTGCAAGAAAAAAGGCTTGGCAGATCGTTACCCCGTGGTAGCGAGCTCAAAAGGCTGGCGGTATTGTCACGTTGTATGGCGATGCTGATCTTTTGGCCAGAATATAGGCCAGCCTTCTGGTCACGAGATTTTTGAAGTGAAAACTTCTTTAGCGGCGATGTGCAGTTTTAGTCGCGTCAGGACACGTGACGTGATCGAAAATTCGTAAGACGGATACGTGACCTGAGACCGCCGGCGGCGCGGCATAGCAGAGGAAGTATATCTCCTCTCTTTCTGCCGCTCGGAGTTTTCACTTCTGCCGGTAGTCCCGGAGTGCAACCCGTTGTTTTTATTTTCACGTTTTTAATAAAATAAATAAATAAATATATACGGACAAATCACACAGATTGAGCTAGCCCCAAGGTAAGTTCGAGACTTGTGTTATGGGATACTAACTCAACGATACTATATTTTATAACAAATACATATATAGATACACATCCAAGACCCAGGTCAATCTGAAAAAGATCATTTTCCATCTTGACCTGACCGGGGATCGAACCCGGGCACTCCATGTCGCAGGCTGGCGTGTTGACCGCTGCGCCACGGAGCTGTTGAAATCCTTCTGGGGTAGACTGCACCTATAAGACCCAAACGCTACATTAAATGTTCGGGTGCGTAAAGGTGGAGAACATAATTTAAATAATTATGGGTTAAGCCGCATAACCTAATGAAATGATTCCTTATATTTTCGCTCAATCTATGTTTTTTCTGAAAAAGCTGGTACATTATATGATTTTTCTTTTCTCCAGTATGACATCGCTTTTTTCACTGTCTCGCGCGCGCGTCCTCCATCTGAGGTGTTGCTATATATAGGAGCGTAGGCAGGCGTGGAGTCTCTTTACTCAGATTGGCCCTTCAGGCTTGCAGGCACGTATACGCGGCCCATCAGGCAATATGAGAGTTTGCTGTCTCTCCAAGCGTTGCACACACAGGTAACGCCTAAAGCCGAGGTCCGTCCCTCCTGGGGGCCCTTTGGCGATGTTGTCTATATAGGCTAAGGGCACTCTGCCTTCAGTGAGCTTTCGCTACTTCAAGCCCGGTGAAGTAGCAAAAGCTCACTTGGAGCTAGCTACATAGTCATTTAAAAAAAAAAGCTCTTTCGACTGGGCTGCTGGCTATCGAAACTAAGTGGCATTTCTATTGCCAACCGACCACGAGATCTGATATACCTATCTGTGACCCTTGTGATCTATAATAAAGTTTCTATATATATCGCCTTTTACCAGAATTATTTATTCTCCCATTTTTGTTTGAAATTGCATTAATGGCCCGAGGGACGTCACTCACTACGGCTCGGCCAGGATGCCATGAATAAGTAAATCCCGATACAAATTGATTATCTCCCTGGATAATTCCACAATCTAGCTGTGATTGGAAGTCCGGAGCAAATCTAATACAAATCTCATCATGGAGTGGTATATATGCATTATAGAATCACGGTTTTACTCGCGACTAATTCGTCGGATTCGCCGACCAATTTCAGCCTGTTACGAAGACCATCGAGGCGAGTGTGAAGAATGTTTTTTTTTCTTTTTTCGTGTATCTGAGTGGCCAACACCAAGTCAGATTTTTCAAGCTGCCTTAAGGCATCTGACATAATATAACGACTGCCATCAATGATGACAGCCGGGACCATAGGGTTAACGTGCCTTCCGAAGCACGGAGGAGCTCGAGATTTTGTTATGCCATTTGCGGTCACCCATCCCAGTGGAGACTGCGCCCAGGGTTGCTTAACCTGTGTAACCGCTTATTATGCTCACGCCCACTGGGCCATCGGGCTCCTCTGTGAATGAAATCGGTAATGTCGTTTTCAAGTAACGGTGCGACAAAGGGAAATAGGGTATCATTTTTAAATTAAGGGTGTCACCAAAACGCTACACGTGGCTTTTAGGTCTAATAGACCTAGGCTCTATGTACCCCGTAAGAGTAAAAGACGTGATAGTATCCCTTTAACAGTCGCCATAGCAGACACAATAGTAAGACAATGGCGGCGACGCCCGCTCCGGGCGTCCGACTGTTGAAGGGATAAGTATGTTTTCATTTCAAGTCAAAATAAAAAAAACGGCCGTCTGTCTCCTCGGCGATTTCGGCGATCATAGATCAGCTTAAGCCACCAACGGGGGTGAGCAATGATCAGTCCTTTCGCAGCTGAAAGGTTAAAACATTACCCTTCTTTGGGACACTAACGGCAACTTTGATCATCGCTGTCAATGTTAATGACAGTTCCAAAATTGTTTCCGAGTTGCAAAGATTAGAGACTCCATAGATTTAAAAAAAAATTGCGTCTCAGAGACTAATTAAAGTCTCATTTATTTTGCTCACGCTCACGACATCCTTGCGAGCTATTTATCCTAGTTATTTTCCTTAAGGCGCCGTATCTCTTATTATACTCGTAATGAAATAAGGTTAAAATTAACACGGAAATGGCAGACACGGATTTCACCGTGTCTGCCATTTCCGTGTTAATTTTTACTTTTAATTTAAAAATTCAATAATTATAACCAAATATTGTATTTATTGTATTTTTTTAGGTATCTATCTTGCTCATTTCGTTATACTTTTTATAGATGTAAAAAAGTTGGTAGTTGTCGCTGAAAATATCAAGTAATTTGCGACGAAACTTTTTCTGGATATACCTTTTTTGCTATTTTATTTTAATAGGTTTTAAATATATTTTTTTAATATTTTGATGTTGTCATTTACTTAGTATTTTTTTATGCTAGTATTCTATGTAAAATAAGGCTAACTGCGCGACGAAAAGATGAACGTTTTACGGCATTCTTCTGGTGAACAGCGCCTTAACTAGTTGCTAGAAGTTGTTAGTCACGGCCATGGTCACATCTTAGGGTATGAAAGAATAGGATTACATAAATGAATCCCTCATAACAATACTGTACAGCAACCGCGACTTAAGGGGTTGTGTTACTTCGTTCACGGAAGATTGTACAGTTGAGCGTCAACACTGGAGTCATAATTACTCATACAATTAGTATGGGAATTTATGACTCCACTTTTGATGCTTGACATATTTATTTACATCCGGAACATCTTGCTCATTTCGTTATACTTTTTATAGATGTAAAAAAGTTGGTAGTTGTCGCTGAAAATTTCAAGTAATTCGCGACGAAACTTTTTCTGGGTATACCTTTTTTGCTATTTTATTTTAATAGGTTTTAAATATATTTTTTTAATATTTTGATGTAGTCATTTACTTAGTATTTTTTTATGCTAGTATTCCATGAAAAACAAGGCTAACTGCGCGACGAAAAGATGAACGTTTTACGGCATTCTTCTGGTGTACAGCGCCTTAACTAGTTGCTAGAAGTTGTTAGTCACGGCCATGGTCACATCTTAGGGTATGAAAGAATAGGATTACTTAAGGCGCTGTATCCCTTAACCGTTTGTAGCGGTTGAAAGTGGCGATACCGGTTGGCCTGTCCCTAGTCTCATTTCAAACCCGTGTCGGCCATTTCCGTGTTAATTTTCACTTTTAATTTAATAATTCAATAATTATAGCCAAATATTGTATTTTTTTTTAGGTATCCATCTGGATTATTTAGTTATACTATTTATAGTCGTAAAAAAGTTGGTAGTTGTCGCTGAAAATATCAAGTAATTCGCGACGAAACTTTTTCTGGGTATAGCATTTTTGCTATTTTATTTTGCTAGGCTTTAATTACTTTTTTGAAAATATTTTGATGTATCCATTTATTTTGATCTTTGAACTGTACTTCATATTTTTTTCATGCTATTATTCCATGGAAAATAAGGCTAACTGCGCGACGAAAAAATAGACGTTTTTCTTGTGATGCACAGCGCCTTAAATTAATCCCTCATAATACTGTATAGCAGCCGCGACTTAAGGGGTTGTGTTACTTCGTTCACGGAAGATTGTACAGCCAAGCGTCAAAACTAGAGTCATAATTTCTCATACAATTAGTATGGGAAATTGAAACTCCACTTTTGATGTTTGACATATTTATTTACATCCGGAGCTTCCCGGTGTTGGTTTTCATGTGTAAGCGGCAACATTGTACTATCTATCGAACTATGCTTACAGTTTGTAAAATCTCACAACGGTTGTCCACTTACATAGATCATCATCATCATTTCGTGTAGGTGTCATGGTCAACCGACCATGCACACCCTGGTGTCAGAGTTCTTCGGAACCGCCTTTTGGCCTTTGACGTTCCTTTAACGACTACCAGGCTACAGCCGGGACCAACGGCTTAACGTGCCTTTCGAAGCACGGATCCGTATTCATTTTTAAAATAAGATAAGATTTATTTGCATTAAATAGGGTACAGAAAGATGTTACATATAGAAGTGTAGCTTAGCCTACTCATTAACAGACGATCAGCCGGCCTATTTGCTAACTTAGTGTACAACGTTTTGATAATAACTTTAAAATACATTGCGGCTTTCGTATGATTGATTATTTTATTAAAGATATATAAAACGCAATGTATTTTGAAGTGACTATCAAATCGTTGTACACTGAGTTAGCAAATAGGCCGGCAGGTGAATCAAATGTCCTTACACAGATGTAAATGAACGACTGCCGTGGTCTAAATTAATGGCAGTTTCAAAAACTTTGAGAGCTGTCCTAGTAATTATTTTATTTAAATTCAATTATTACGGTTTTGTCTCGTTCATTACACCTGACGTTAGTCTAATACGAGTATATAAAATTCTCGTGTCACAGTTTTAGTGACCATCCTCCGAAACGGCTTGACCGATTTTGATGAAAATTTTATATGTATATTCAGTAAGTCTGAGAATAGGTTGTTATCTTTTTTTTATATCCCTAAAAACAATAGCGGAACTAAGTTCGGCTATACAGCTAGTATAATATATACCTAACGTTTCGAAATCTTTACAGTTTTCAGATTCGCAGATAGACTGAGTTATTTTGCCCGCGAGCGTAATAAAAATAACACTTAACGCAATAAAACTGTGGGTGTCGTTAGATAGGTCTTTCACAAATATTGTAAGTGTCTGAACATCATTTTTCGATTAAGGGATCCATTTGTGATATAATAAGCCTCATATTGCTATTTTAACAGATTTAAAAAAAAAGAAAGAGGCTGCCAATTCGGTCGTATTTTTTTTTTAATATATGTTACCTCAGAACTTCATCATTTATGAACAGATGTATTTTTTTTGTTTGAAATGGGTATGTTTTAAAGTTGGTCCTATTTCAATTTTATCACAATCGGTTCAGTAGTTTTTTTTTTATATAAAAGATTATTGTTGAAGTCAAGTGTACAACTGCAAATAAATAGTTGTGTATGAAAACGTGATAAAAGTAACGGCAGCATAAATAAATAAGTTAAAAGGAAAACTAGGTACCTCATCATCATCATCGGGTCTTTTTAGTCTCCACTTCAGGAGAATGACCCTCTCTGTACTACAAGAGCCATAATTGGCCAGAGCAGTCAGAGGATTTGGCCTACACTCTCCTCGCTCGCCAGAAGGGTAGAAGTGGTCTTATTGATGTTTATGAGCTTTGTTTAGCTTTATTTCCTACGTCGCCTCTTACGACATCCATAGGAAGACATGAAGGGAGTGTCCTATTCGACTCTGCCGGAAACCACAAGGCTAGGTACCTACCACAGGTAAACAGGAGTTCACAAGACAAAGAAGGTATCGTCGACCAAATTATAAAATGACGTGCAATTACTATCCTAATCCTAAGTAAATCCTAAACTAAGCGTGCCGTTAGGGCACGCTTAGTGTAGGATTCCGCATTGTGTTGGGTTCCGTACTCAAAGGGTAAAAACGGGACCCTAGTAATATGGCTCCGCTGTCCGTCTGTCACCAGGTTGTTACTCATGAACCATGATATTTGGATAGTTGAAATTTTCACAGATGATGTATTTCGGTTGTCGCTATAACAAGAATAAAATAAATATTTAAGGGGGCACCCATACAACAAATGTGATTTTTCTGCTTGTTTTCGCTCGATATTGATAACGGCAACAAGTAGACGCTTTTAATATTTTTACAGAATATTAAATTCTATATTCACTTTTAAAATAAATAATTTATTTAGAATAAAACAAATATATAAGGGGGCTCTCATATAACAAACGTGATTTTTTTGCTCAATATTCATAACGGCAACATGAAATATTTACAGAATATTGAGTAAACAACAGACATGAATTTTTCCGTTTATATAGCTTATGGTACGGAACCCTCGTGCGCGAGTCCGACACGCACTTCGCCGTTTATTTGTTTTGTTTTGAAGTACGTTGTAAAAGTCAATAAGGAATACTCAAAATCCCTCTATTATATCATCGGGCGTTATAGCTATTATGCTTTTGAGACTCAGTCTTACGCTTTCAGATTTTTTTCACTTTTCACGGATTGTGAGATACTTTTTTTTCAATTCAATTCAATTTATTTATTTGCGGTAAAAGTGGTACAAAAATATCAGCTGTTAGAACAAAATACAGTTAAAAATAATTATTAATAATAACCAATTATAAATTATTAATTTAACAATTTTTAAAAGATTCTTCTACTGTTTAATATCATTTCTCAGTCAGTATATTTTGTAGTCTAATCTTAAATGTCTGCAATAGATACTTTATGTCATTCGGTAACTCATTGTTGATTGGAGAGAGAACTTGGTCTTTTTTTTTTATTATCATTATTTATTTAGGAGCTTTTGTCTCTTTGACATGGCAGCTCCATCGATACAAAGTTGATATAATATAAATCTTAAAAATAACAGTATTCTATGACAACTGCTTATTCTATTATTAAGCTTATTCAGTACTTGTGCAGTTTACCGGCCGTACTCCACTAAACTGCACAAGTACAAGGCGGCGTCGGAGTTAGGGTTGCACAGAACACTCTGCCCATACCCTATATCTAGCCTATTTATATCAAAATTTTGTATGAAAATTTCTCTTTGCGTTTGATTTCGCTCACATTCCGTCAGTACGTGTATCAAATCATCCATCTGTCCACATACATCACAATTCGGTGTACTTACTTTTTTCATAATAAACGCAAACTTTCCTGATGGAATGTGACCGGATCTGATTCGAAATATACTTTTAATTTTATTTCTACCTAAGTTATTATTTACAAACCATGGTATACGAGGAGGCTCACTTTGTAAAGTTTTGTACCATATGCCTTTTGTTTTAGACCGTTCATCAAAATGCTCCTTCCAACATTTTTGACAAGTCTCCTTGAATTCAGATATAGCTTCTGAGAAACACGGTCTGATATCGCACTCTATGCCATTTGAGAACGCCGCATTTGCCAACTTATCAGCCTCCTCGTTACCCCATATACCAATATGCGCCGGAACCCACTGCAATCTCACTGTTTTGTTCCGCGATTGTAGCTTTAGTATCTGCCTGAGTACAACAAACTTGGTCTTGAAATCATTGCCGTGTTTTTCACCCCAACAAAGGCGAACCAGGATTTTTCGTGTTTACCTCTTATGCCTGGACACACAATATTGCGTAAACTATCTCGTTAAACTCACTAGTCTATACTGTTTACGGTCTAGTTATTTTTTTATTATTATTACCCTTTTACGAGAGTCTGAAAACTACCATATAAAGTTAGTTTAAGGCTAGTTTAAGTCATAAAAATAAATGTTTTTCAAAGCGGTGTCAACTAGTATGTATGTTAAGCAGTCCCAGGCGCGGTCCGCATTAAGATGGGTGGCCGCAAGATGCATAAAAATATCTCGAGCTCCGACGTGATTCGAAAGACAGGTGAAGCCGTTTTTTTTGGTTGTCATCATTGATGACAGTCATTAAGCTATGTTAGATGCCTATAGGTAGGCAACTTGAAAAATCTGACACCTATGTTGGCCACTTCAACACCCGAAAATACAAAAACTAAAACTTTATAAGCCAAAGGTCTGCAGAGTAATTTGTAAATATTAATTAAATATAAATAAATAAATAAATACGGACAAATCACGCAGATTGAGCTAGCCCCAAAGTAAGTTCGAGACTTGTGTTATGGGATACTTACTCAACGATACTATATTTTATAACAAATACATATATAGATAAACATCCAAGACCCAGGCCAATCTGAAAAAGATCATTTTCCATCTTGACCTGGCCGGGGATCGAACCCGGTCACTCCGTGTCGCAGGCTGGCGTGTTGACCGCTGCGCCACGGAGCTTGTCTCGAAATTGAAAGGGTCAAGGGTGTCATGGGTCGGGGGTGTCATCCGTCATCCTCAACTGCCTGTCTGATAGTTGCAGGACCTCAGGCATCGGGTATGCGCTGGGTACGGTATCTAGTAATCCCTGTCCTTCTCCAGTTTAAAAACGGTTCCAATGGCCAGCAGCGTCGACCGAGAAGCCAAAGAAACTGTGCTCGCCAACCCACCTGCCAAGCGTGGTGACTATGGCAATATCGCTCCTTTATGTAGATTTTGTGTCACTCTGCCGGGCAAAAGCCCCCCTCCTCCCCCCTTACTTCTCCACTGATCTTTATCCGCTGCTATCCTTTGCCATTTTGGAAAGAATTTTTCTAAATCGTCCCTCCATATTGTTTTGAATTTACCCCTTTGGCGGCCATTGGGTTGCCAAAAGAATTAATTTTAGCTTTTCGGCCGCATGCGGCAGACATGTCCCGCCTAATTGCATTTCAGTCTGAAAAGATTTAATTCTAATGCTCGTGAACTTAATGCAGAATTAAAGTTATATACTCAGAAACAAAGTATGGTTAGCATCAATATATATTTGTAGTCTCAAATATTATGCAATGTTATTAACTAAGAAATAAATCAAAGTATTATTTATATTAACCGTGTGGTTTCCGGCAGAGTAGAATAAGGCCACTGAAGTCTTCCCATGGAGGTTGTAAGAGGCGACTTAGGAAATACAAGCTAAACAAAGCTCATAAACATCAATGAGACACCAGGGTGTGCATGATCGATTGACCGTGTCATCATCATCATCAGCATCATCATCATTTCAGCCCGTCTTCCGCCCATTGCTGAGCATAGGCCTCTCTTCGTTTCCGCCATCCGTCTCGGTCCTGTGCTGATCTCATCTAGGAGCGACCCGCGATTTTGACTATATCGTCAACCCATCTCATCGGAGGACGTCCGACGCTTCTTTCCCCGGTTCTAGACCGTGTCACCTACACGAAATGATGATGACGATTGTTATGTTGTACTTTTGTAGTTCCGTCATTATTACTTTCACTGAAAAAATTTTTTCTGTATTGATTGCATTGGATAGAGAGTGCTATCTTTGCTTTCCAAATTGAAATACACGTGGAATTGTGAAAACACCCACGCTGCACGCTATATGCCAACACAAAATAATGATGTAACAGATAGAAACCGACCGAAACAGGTAACCGGTCGAAACCGAAAACTGAACTCAACACGCCAGCCTGCGACACGGTGTGACCGGGTTCGATCCCCGGCCAGGTCAAGATGGAAAATGATCTTTTTCAGATTGGCCTGGGTCTTGGATATGTATCTATATATGTATTTGTTATAAAATATAGTATCGTTGAATTAGTATCCCATAACACAAGTCTCGAACTTACTTTGGGGCTACCTCAATCTGTGTGATTTGTCCGTAATATTTATTTATCTATTTAAAGTACACAAACAGTTTGTTAGATAGTTATTGTTTTTACAAAACACGTTCAAATACTTAATAAAAGCTAACCTAACTCACCAATTAAATATGTACGTAACATAACAGCTCAAAAGTAGTTTATTAAAATTAAAAAATAGAAAACTTGGACAACAGTGTAGAAATACAGTTAACAAAGAATATATTTACTTTACTTTTGACCTGAATCATTGAACACAATTTGGCATTTTCTTTGAAATGCCGCAAATGAGTAGAGGAATATGTCAGGAAATTCAGTAGATGAACAGAATTTCCTGACTATTCGGTGCCTTCGGTTAGGATGTCAGCATACATAAATATTACATATGTAGATATAGTAAGAAATAAATATTTTATAGTCAATCAAAAATACCACCCCGGACTATAGCTGGCTCAAAGGTACATCACACTAGCCGCGTTCCCTCGTTGCATAGCAATGGATATCCTTTGGACCAGGTACCATCCGGAGCGGTGGTCATACACATATACACATTATCCCTTCTCTTCTTTATCCCTTACGGGGTAGACAGAGCCTAAAGTCATTATATCGAAAGGCCACGTTTAGCGTGTTGGTAGGCGTAAAGGTGGAAAACGGAATTAAAATAGTGATGGGTTGCTAGCCTATTGTCATGATTCTTTATATTTTCGTCCATTCCCTCGACTGGCTTCTACGGTCTGCGCGGGAAGAGAAGCAGCTGGCACATTCTACGTTTTTTCTTTTCTCCAGACCAGCATGAAAGATGTCAGTTTTGGCCGAAACCGAAACTTATTCATAAGTGAATTATAACAATTACTAATGTCAATTCGAACACATATAAAAGAGGTAAATAAAATAACAAAGTCAACACCCTCTTATCATTGTAAAATTAGTTGAATCAAATACGTCACTTGTAAAAGTCGGGTAGTTGTGTTAGGTGACGTAAGCCTTGTGTCGGTGTCAAGACACGCCTTTCTTAGCGGATAGAATGGAAGGCTGAAGGGTCGCACCGCAGGCCGCTCCGAACCTTCTCGACAGAGAAGGTACCGAGAGCGAGCCGAGTTGAGGCCGCAAACAAAGTGGCCATCGCGCCTGGCTGTGGAGCGAGAGTAGCACACGGCCCCGGCAAAAGCGACAGAGGCGTTGACACCGGGGGGTTTCTTAGTGGGTTTTCTTTAGTATAATACTTATAAACTGTCCGTACACTTATCCGTTCGAAATTAATTCTTTTTTATTAGATTCGCATCACACATCTCTTCTCAGGTTACAGCTGAAAATCAGTGTATTGCTTTCAGGCAATATAACCACTGAGCTGTGTCCTTTTTGTATTGCTGTAACACACGCATTGAAAAATGCGCAGGTAGGTATATATTTTAGTTAATTTTTGTATTATATATTTTTTCTTATTCCTGTGTATTTTTTTTTGTATGTGTGTTATGGCAGCATATAAATGAATTATATATCTAATAGAAATAACTCGTACACTTTTATACGTAAATGTAAGATTGGCGTTGTCACATTGTGAATCACAAGTACTTACTCCTACGAGTGGAAAGAAGACAAATTACCTACTGATGTTAGAACTTAAATTTACCTTTATATGCATAATTTTTTTTTTAAATCTATGTTTATATGCATCTCCATTAAATGTTTTTTTTTTAATTATACCAAAAAAGTTATTAGCCGATTTCAAAAAAAGAAGGAGGTTATCAATATGGTTGTATGTTTTTTTTTAATATTTGTTACCTCAGACCTCCGTCATATATGAACCTATTTAAAAAAAAACTTTTTTTGTATGTCTTTCAAAATTCATCGCAATCGGTTCAGTAGTTTGATTGAAGTCGGTTTTTATAATTAATGACCATAGTTTAATCAAATTGCTAGCTCTGTTTTACTTGCCTTTCGTGTAAGTGGCAACATGGGCGTCAGATTTTCAAGCTGCCTAAAGGTATCTGACATGCTTTAACGACTGCCATCTAATAATGACAGCCGAGAATAACGACTAAATGTCCCTTTCAGAAGAGCTCGACAAACTTATGTGCCACTGGTGATTGATGTGGTGAGAGATTTATGTGGTCATCTATCTCAGTGGGGACGATCACGTTATTAGAGCTTCCTCATATTTAGAAACCAAGAGGTTGCCCTAATTATACGCACGCCAATCGATCTCCTCGAAGCACAAACTCTTGTTTAGGAGTAACCAATGAGCAATTTCCCCTATTTAAAGTTTGCTTTAATGACACTTTTTTAGATAAGTTCTAACTTGAATCTGTTTCTTAAGTAACTTGAAATCGTAGGATCACATGTTTGAGGTACAAATTCAAATTAATTTTTATCAAATTCAAAACGTTTATTTAATACTAGCTTTCGCCCGCGGCTCCACCCGCGTCAATGTCGATCCCTCGGGAATAGTACTTTTCCCCAGGATGAAATGTAGCCTATGTCCTTCTCCGTACTCCAGAGAACTTGTAAGCAAAATTTCATGACGATCGGTTCGGTAGTTACGGCGTGAAAGCGTAGCAAACAAACAAACTCACTTTCGCATTTATAATATTAGTAAGGATAGGTCATTTGGACACTTATAAATTGTCATATATTTTCAACTGACAATTGTTGACGTCAGTAATTTACTTATGACTAAGTTTAATACCATGTATACACGTTGCTAGCTGACATTTTTCGTATTCACATCTGCATTGGATTTATTTTGTGTTGTATGTAATTATGTATGTATAGAGACGCCTCAACAATGACGTGACGTGGAAGCAGTTTCCAGTGTAGTTTTGGAATTGTGTCATAAACTTGTGGCGACTATGGTCCTAAAGTTCCTCACTTGATAATGAGGACGACACGTGTTTAAATGTATGTACTCGTATATGTACCATCCAAACGATTTTAGGAAAAACTACTGGCGTAAAAACTTTAGGATTAACTCGTTTGGTCTTGGACAAATTGACTGGAAATATTGGGGTCCAAGATGGCGGATACTTTTCATGAAAATTGAATATGGGTGTCGTAATTGAAGTATTTTGGGGTATAAGTAGTTGTCGAAAATAAATTTGAGATCTTATACTGCGGACACCACTTTTCATGAAAATTTGCAATTTGGGGTGTAGATCTCGAAAACAATCAAATTTAGACTTTAAGTCAATGGATTGGAAATTTAGACTTTAAGTCACGGGTGTCGCTTTCGAGGTATTTTAGGGCGTGGTTCTCCAATTTGACGTAATTTCAGAGATTATATTAAGTTTTTTTACAGCTTCGAGACACAACAGTCCTGAATCTTTGATGATAATTTCAACTTAATACATCTGAAAAGGGTTTGACAGACAAACATGCAGATAAATGAGTAATCCTATAAGGTTTGATTTTTACTGACTCTTTAAAACAATTTATAAAAAAACTAAAACGAATAACCTTCCATAAATGTATATTTACAAATCGTACAATCCCTGTAGATCGCCCCTTTGTATCGTGCCTAAAAGGCTGAATGTATTGCCAAGTTAAATGGCAATACTGGTACCTCAATAAGCTTTTAGCCAAGAAACAAAAAGCTTATGCACTGATGGACCTCTCGGACCGAATGTTTTCACCCCAACAAGCGCAAATATATAGTCTGCGATATATTTAAACCTTATGTTGGTCCTTGCAATTGTTTCTCTTACTTATTTAGATATTATTTATTTCGAGTTATGAAATAAACGTAGATATATAACTAGGATTAATGGAAAGACTGCATGATATTTTTCAGCCGACCCGTTGCTATGTTGACAGAAAGGACGAACAAACAAAAGCAAGCTTTCGCAATTGTAATATTTTCACTCTCCAAAACAACCTGTCTGAATAAATAAAGCCTGAAAGTTTTATAAAAACCATACAGATCCAAACTGAAACAGGTCTATATAACCGTGCATCCGTTCGTCCGTCCGTTTCATTATTCACGGCTCACGCTGTCCTTGGTAGTCCAATTGTATTGCTTTTACTCTCAAAATAACAAAGAATGTAAATTTATACGAGTACAGACCATAGGACGCTATCACCCAGAAGTTCTACACTAAAATTTGTGATTGATAAATCTGTATCATCAACATCATCAGGTCTTTTTTAGTCTCCACTACAGGAGCACGACCCTCTCTGTACTACTAGAGCCATACTTGGCCGGAGCAGTCAGAGGATTTGGCCTACACTCTCCACGCTGGCCAGACGGGTTGGAGAGGTCTCACAGATGTTTATAAGCTTTGTTTAGCTTGTATTTCCTAAGTTAAGCCTTCTACGACATCCACGGGAAGACTTGGAGTGATCCTATTCTACTCAGCCGGATACCACACGGCGGATAGATCTGTATGAGTTCTCATAAATCATTGCATCTAGATCATACATATCCACAGTTTTTGTTGTTGTTTGTGTTATTTTTGTTGTGTTTTCGGGCTGTCTAAAGACAGATGTAGCTTTACGACTGCTATTTAAAGATGTCAGTCGGAACCAGCCATCCGATGTAGGGAAGAGTCCGAGATATTTTTATACTCGTACCACTTGTGGTCATCGATCTAAGCAGTGGTTCTACCACTAGGCCACCGAAATAAATAAAATAAAAACACTCCGATAAAAATCATCTGTATTACGTTCGATATCTCGGCTTAATTTGTTCGATCGGTCTGGGTGGGCAAACTAATTTTGTAGCGTCTGCCAGCGAGAGGGCTGGATTTCTGAGCTGCAATCGACTGTTCGCGTGCGAGTTGTGCGACAGATCCGGTTATGGTTGTTTTTTTTTGTTTGGATAATAGAAGAGGACTCAAAATATAATCTAAAAAATCATAATACTGTAAATATGGTAGTTTTTTAGTAAGGTATCTTCTGGTTTTGTATGTATTCTAAGATTGAGTTTTAAAGCGTTTTACTAATACTTGTTAAACCTCTCCAACCCGTCTGGCCAGCGAGGAGAGTGTAGGCCAAAACCTCTGTCTGCTCTGGCCAAGTATAGCTCCAGTAGTACAGCGAGGGTCATGCTCCTGCAGTGGAGACTAAAAAGACCTGACGATGATAGAAGAATACTTCTTAAGGTGATACCACTGTAAATAAGGTCGTTCCGAACCTTATTTATCTCGCAAAATACTTAAATTAGGAGTTTCAAATCTAAGTAATATGATTTTTGACTATTTCATCTCCAAAAATTGAAGATGAAAACACGTTTTGATAAAATTTTCTCGATAGAAATATTTTTTGAAAAATGGTCTTCCTTCGCAGAGTTTTTGTTATTGTAGCTCAAATGCGACGAATGAAATAATGATTTTTAGACTAAAAGATAGGTTATTAGTAATTCATCAAAATGTAAATATGAAAATACAATTAACCGGTCTGATTTTATATAAAATAGAAATAACGAATTTGGCGCTTACGTTTTTTTCTTTGAGCGACTCGAGACTATCTCCTATCTCATCATTCACGGGCTAAACCATGAGGCCTCGCCTTAAAAAAAAAAACGGGTTGCACTCCGGGAGTGCCGTCAGAAGTGAAAACTCGCCTTTGCGGCGGTCTAAGGTCACGTATCCGTCTTACGAATTTTCGATCAGGTCACGTGACGGAAATATAACAATTTTGCAAAAGTGCACAACGCCGCTAAAAAAGTTTTCACTTCAAAAATCTCTTTGTTGATTCGTCATATAACATGAAAAATTGTGAAATCCACAATATCTTTACGGGAAAACAGCGTTAGTTCCGCATTCGCAGCAGACTATTGGCATTTGGAAGTGTTGTAAGTAAGAAATGTCGGTTCTGTCGGGACTAAAGTCATATACTTTAGTCCTTGTTTTTAGGTAGGGATAAAGATATTGAGTAGACGTGTCAATAGATTAACTTAAGTTGCACTAGGCAACACTGCGAAATGTTCTTTGTTTTTGGCGAGCTCCGTGGCGGGTTCGATCCCCGGTCAGGTCAAGATGGAAAATGATCTTTTTTCAGATTGGTCTGGGTCTTGGATGTTTATCTATATATGTATTTGTTATAAAATATAGTATCGTTGAGTTATTATCCCATTACACAAGTCTCGAACTTACTTTTGGGCTAGCGCAATCTGTGTGATTTGTCCGTATTCATTTATTTATTATTATTTATATTTATTCTACATTTCGCAATGTCTGTAACAACTATAGTTAATGGTTGACAACGATGTAACCAGAAATCACGAAAATAAGATGAGACAGGGAGATAGAGAAGAAGAGAGAGGCATAGTAAGAGATAAAAGTTAGTCAGTCAAATTATAATTTCTTGTAAGTGTGTTACACTGTCATCTTCTGCCTTACCATATCCCGTTATCTGGGGTCAGCGCAATATGTCTTATTCTTCCACATTTCTCTATTTCTCACCATTCCTACATCCGCTTCCACCGCTTTTATATCCCTTTTGACACAATCCATCCACCTCTGTTTTGGAGTGTTACACTGTATACCAGAATAATCATTGTTTTTATATCTGTAAGTAAAATTATCGGAAATATAGACTTCGTACGCTTAGGCTTTGTATGAAATTTCCTTTACCGAGTAAGCAATTTGCGTATAAGTGTATAAAAAAGCAAAATTGACGTTCAACAAAATGTGATCAAAGGTTGTGCCATAAAAATAGCCATACCGACATGATTATGTTCACCGCTGGAGGTGAGAATATAGAAAGGGCTTCTTTGAATTACTCGGGCTTCAGCGCCGAGGGAAAATCTTCACGGGCAACTTTTATAGGCTTTTAGGGTTCAGTGAGTCAAGATCAAGATCAAACTTCAGATTATTTTTAACCGACTTCAAAATAGGAGGAGGGTTCTCAATTCGTCGGAATCTTTTTTTTTAATACTTTGACTTCATAAAAGTAGTCTCTTGTTTAGGTTATTTGTCGGCTACTGCAAATATTCAAAGATTTTTTCAGAAAATAGGCCTTTTCAAGTCAATTCACATTTTAAATAATACTTATTAAATTATATTCAAATTATTAACTATTGTTCAAAAGCTACGAACTAAAAGAAAATCTTTTTAACAGGAACTTGCCTGAAGGGTATGAATATTTGTATGATATTTTATATTTTGATCTTTTCTTTTCTGATTTCATGTTATATACAATTTCAATTTACTTTTATTTATAATTTTGTGGAACACGCTATGTTAGCGATCGAGCGTGCAACAACAACAGATATAATAAAAGTCTCAAAGATAATAATAATAATAATATTTATTTATTTCATGAAAACATACAATTTTGAACTTAATCTACTTACATTTGTATATAACTATAAAGTAATCAGTCAGTAATCACTTTACCTCACTGTTATTTAGATGAGTCCATCACACTAGTGTCTAAACTAGGCCGTGCCTGTACCATAAACACTAGGTCCTTCCAGTATGCATTTAAATTTAAGATGGATAGAAGTCTCAAAGAGGCCGAGTCCGGCAGCACGCGTTCACGAGTTGACGCATGTATCAGCCATCGCTGAGCTCAACTATAACCAACAGAAATCGCATCGTCCTTTTCCACCCCGTTTTGGCATATTTAGTACTTGTGGCTTCCGGCAGCCCGAGAAGAAACCTGGCTTACAATTTTATTGATTTAGATACCCAAATCAATAAAATTTACTTGTGAAATACGTCACGTAATTTGCGATTTCACAAGTTCAAACCCGACCGATCTCTGGCCTATCTAATACCTTTTGGACCTGGTGATCTAGTAACAATGATGTGGGCTCTCGTTCGAGAAGCAGCTGGCGAAAATTTACTCCATTTCGTTCCATTCTGAGATTCATACACGGCTAACTGTGACAAGGCACGTTATCTTGATCACCATCAAATCCTTACATCCGGGAGGGTGTAAGGATTTGATGTGTGGTGTATTGATATAGGCTATAATTTATTGCCAAGACAATCGATTTTTTTTTAATGGAGGCTTGTTTTCTTTTGCATCCCGTAGAAGAACAGTTCACTCACAACGCTGTACCAACCATGACGGAACCCTTTCTGCTAATATCAAGTTGTACGAAACAATTTATTAATACATTTTGGTGACCAATTTATGTCTTCATCAATCCACTTGCGGTCTCTTATAACTATGTATTAAGAGAAATCTTTATTAATACCCACCTGAATGTATAGTTTCATTTCGTTCAGAAGTTCTTAATTGTATTCAGTCTATAAATAAGACCGTTATTTTATGATCTATAGGCAATGTGTGAGTGATTATATTATCGCCGACATATTTATGGAAAACCTTGAGGAGAAGGCTCTTTCTACCACCCTGGCTGTGTCGAAGATGTTCAAACGGTACGTAGATGATACTTTTATTATCCTTCCTAAAACTCAAGTCTCTGTCTTACTAAAAGATCTCAATTTTATTCATAATAAAATTAAATTCACAATGAAATCTTAGACTGACAATTCATTATAAGAAAAGCCTTTCTTGATGTTTTAATTATAAGAAATCCTGACAATAGTATTAGTCATACTGTGTTCAGAAAGTCATCAAAGTATCAGTCACACGGACAAATGTCTCAATGGCAAATCCCACCATCATCCATGTCAGTTGGCTACCGTTGGTAAATCTTTGTTACAGAGAGCACATGGCATCTGCGATACCTACTGATTGCGCGAATGGGGTTTAAATGGACTGTATATTTAGGGAATAATTACGGGATAAAGGGGGCTATTATGTAGGAAAAATGAAGGAATTTCTCACCTCACAAAAACTGCAACTGGCGATCAAGTCACAACTCGTGGCTGCACTTTTCGACGTGCGCAAATCTTCAACGTCCTGGTTTTCAGCAATTACGAGGGGCCCCTTAACTTTCTCAAACACAATAGCACAAATAATAAGTGTTCATGCGACAAATCAATCAAATGTCGTTCGCGTTGTGAATCGAGTATTGCGGTATGCGAATTGCGTGTAATAGGCGCGTGCGCTCGGTCACGATTTGAGCGGGTGACTGGTGAAAACTATCTTCGCTAGGGAAGGGAGTAGTGGTGCGGACGAAACGATAATATAGTGAAGCGAATCAGGTTTAATAAATAAGAACGGCGCAACCACCTACCATCTCAAGGAGGAGCTTCATCCAGTAAAATCGGTGTTAAGAAGCAACAATCCGGTCAAAGCCTGACCCCGTCGATCGTTTTCCTGCCATCTTACCATACATACATAAAAGGAGTCACAGACACAATTGGTAATATTCTGAAGCGAGCTTCAATCAAGACCTACTACAAGCCGCACAAGAAAATAAACCAACTTTTAAGAAAACTATTTATAAGTAACAATCGCTAAAACATCAGAAACCAATATTTACATATTAGTACATTCGATCATCAATCATATATAGCATGAACAGACTATTCTTCTGATTACTATATCCTATAGCTAAGCTGAACATTTTCCGATTTTTTTGTGTACCTACCTACTATCATACTATGTCACCTAAACCCCAAGCTTCCAAGTTTCCAACTTCGCCAATACGAACGATGAATCAATATCCGAATTTCGACCCGAAACTATACAAGTTCAGCCACTTACCAATTATTTTCTATCAGCATCCAACAATATATACTCCGTGTTCCCAAACTCACATTGCTAACTCAAAGTTAGGTTAGTTTAGTTAGGGTACCTTAGACCCTCTCGGGTCTGTAGGTATTGAGAAGAAAGGGTTGTTCCTTAAAAACCTGAGGTTTGGAGGAACAATCTAAGATTTTATTACGTACACTTTGCCTTCCACCGTAACATGTACCTGTCGGAGGTTTTTGCCTGTGATTATCGAATTAATCGATGAACGCCCGCTGCACGCATGAATAAGTGTCACGTCCACGTCCACATGTCCGTGTGCAAGCGAGAGCGCGGAACAAGCGATAGATAGGCACGATCGGACTAAGCGTTCGGCTTGTGACGCATCTATCTCTCTTTTTCACACCGTTATCACGTGAAATTATCATCCGTAAGACGACTTTCAGACCAAAAGTTTCTTTTTATTTCCGTTAATGTCTGCTTTACGCAAACAACTTTTATGATTCCTATGGGTTCCCGCAAACCTTTGTCCATTCCTGTGATACCTTGGTACTCCCTACTAATTCATGACAAATATTTATTTTATCTTTGTTTTTCCTAGATAGTTTCACTATGTCGAAGTTGGTCCCATAATGAAAGTTGTTCAGATTCGTGGTCTAAGTCACTCCTTGAACGTTTGCTAATGAATTCAATTTCACCTTGTATAAGAACATACTTAGTATCACGTCTTTTTCCCTTGCGAAGCAGGTCTCTAAGACGCGTTTAGCATGTTGGTGGGCGTTAGGTGGAAAATGGAATCAAAAAGTGATGGGTTGCTAGCCGCATTGCACACCTACTAATATGATTCGTCAGATTTGCCCATTCCCTCAATCGGCTTTTACGATATACGCGGAAAGAGAGCAGCTGGTTCATTCTTTGTTTTTTCTTTTGTTCCAAACCATCATCGAAGACATGATATAAGAACAATTTCATACATTATCCCTACGCAAAGCCGTAAATGAATGCTAGAAAAAAACATTTCATTATTGGAGTCTCGAAAATGGTATCGATTAGTTTAGAGTCTGTTATAAAGAGATCCACACATCTACAATCAGATGTCATAGAAGCTTCAGGCAGTCAGTTAAGCTTAGAAAATACGTTCTAGAAAAATATCTCCCCTCGTGCGGTCGCTTTTATCTCCAAGTAGAATATCAATGTGTCCTCATGAATGTTTGACCTTTGAAAAAGTTATATGTAAAGGGTAACTGAAACCTCTGTGTAAAAATGCAAATAATCTTATGCAAAATGAATGCGGGACTGGACTTAGGCTGATTTCACAGTGACACCGGCGAGACGCACCGTTGACAGCGCGTTTCAACAGCGCGCGCTTGACCGGCGTGCGCTGTGAAACGAGTTATAGGTCCGCGCGTTTGTTTGCAATGTACAATGTTTAGTCATCATTGGGACACATATAATAACATGATTTGCTGTTTATTTTCTATTGAAAATAGTGCAACATTTTCAATAGAAAACGACGTTGTAAACCGTTGCATATTGATTAAGCGCGCTTGCCGGCGACGCGCGTTTAACCTGCATGACTATGAAAGTAGATTTCTATCTAGTGTAATTGCAAGCACGCGCGTTTGGACGGCGTTGTTTAAACGCGTCACTCTAAAATCACCCTTAGGTTTGTATGCATATTGACATTTTTACATAAATATAATTCATATGTTTATTTTTTATATACCTACGCCTCGAGACATTTGAGGTCCTGATTATGCTGTTATTTTATGAAAAAGTCAGCTACTCTGATGGAGATAAATCGGGGCTTGGGAGAATTGTCTGTCATGACTGTTTGGACAGCTTTAGTAGCTGTCTTGAAATGATATAGGTAGTAATTGCAGATCCTTACTTGAAGCAATGCAGTTGTGGATCGTACACTTCTTCTAAGTTGCTGATTATTAGACTGAGGCTGTTGAAATTGTATTAGTGCCTCATTCATTAACAATATTCTGCATGATAAAATACATACATATATCGACTTTCATTAGTATCAATTACTTCGTTCATAAAGAACTTAAATCACGGTACAAGATTGGTTTATTTAAAAAGTGTTGGGTATTATGACATTTGGTTATGTGTTTACTTTTTGAGAATTAAAATTAAAACATTTACCTTGAATGTATTGCTCAACCCTAGCTCAACAAAATACTCTTATATGATCAAAAATAATATGCATTTGATTTAATTTTGTGTCATACTGCAACACACAGTCAGATTTTTCTCAATTCATCATAAAACTTCAAGACTGCAAGTTAAAAGTGGTACTTACCGAGTCAATCGGCAAACATTTCAAATCGACGTTGTCTTCAAACTTTTATACTTCACACAACACAAAACATTCTATCAATTACTCTTTAATCACGACACAAATGTTTCTCCAACTATTAGCTACATTTATCCACAGTATCATAAAACACATACAATACAAGTATTGTTGTTGTAAAGGTGTAGTCAGACAGCGAGTCACATAAGAAGTTGTCGCTCGCTCAAGCGGCGGCGATGCTTTGGCTTCGCGAGGGCAAACAAAGCATTCAGTGCGCATGCGTCCTGAAACCTTCACAGTTTCCAACTTACCACACCTGTAAGCTACACTGTTACACTGTGTCTTTATCCACTGAATATTACTGCACTGTGTCATTTTGAGGCTGGAAAACGTATAGTGAGATAGGTGGTTTAAATCTCACTATACGTTATAATAGCGTGATAGTCCTTAGTAGTGTTATTTTATGGTAACAATGGCGCGTATTTTGCGCGTTATAATGGAGATGGTATTTCTATATATGGAAATACTAGCTTTCGCCCGCGGCTCCGCCCGCGTCAATGTCGATCCCTTGGGAACATTTATTTTTCCCGGGATAAAAGGTAGCTATGTCCTTCTCCGTACTCCAAAGAACTTGTATGCAAAATTTCATGATGATCGGTTCAGTAGTTACGGCGTGAAAGCGTAACAAACAAACAAACTCACTTTCGCATTTATGGATCTCACTATCGCATGGATGTGTGGAGTGACTCGAAAGGATAAAATAAAGAATGAGCATGTAGAGGAAGTATGTGTGGCGCCTGTGACAGAAAAATTAAAGAGCAATAGGTTGAGCTGGGTTGGATACGTTATGCGGAGGGAAGATAATCATGTGACTAAGAGGGTTTTAGGTATGCAAATTGAGAGACGTCGAAGTAGGGGAAGAAGATATGAATAGGAAGGGCGTAACTGAGGGCTTGACGGGCGACAGAGCAAAATGAAAGAGATTGACGTGCTGTGCCGACCCCACGTAATAGTGGAAGAAGGATAAAGAGGAAGAATCTTTTATAGTATGATACTAGAGCAAAGTTGTCTTCGTAGTAACATTCTGCTTTATACGGAGAGTGTGTACTTACTTGTATATGTATCGAACGTCACTAGAAATTCACGCTCTTTCATCATTTGTTCCTCTTCCTATTTTTGATGTGATAACGTCTTATAAGTCGATTAACGGCTGCACGTACGAAAATGTGTCACGTTCCGTGTGCAAGCGAGAGCGCGGAACAAGCGATAGAGAGGCACGATCGGCATAAGCGTTGGGCTTGTGACGCATTTATCTCTCTCTTACGTATCACGTTAAATTATCGTCCGTAAACCGACTTTACAAAACCATTTTTTTTAGTTTTAAGTCACCGCACCCTTCGAAAATTTTCTTTAGTTCGCACTAATTAAGCTTTCAAAACATTAGATATCTTTTTTCAATACAATTTTACTACATCAACATTAGTTCAAATTGAAACATTGTTTGCAAAATATAAATGATGATTAATTTCATTAAGTGGAGGAGAAAACTTGGCCTCCTGAAATAAGGGATAATTGGATGAAACAAACGTTTACTGTATAGAAAAGAAATTAGTTTGTTCGGCGTTTAAGTATACATTTTACAGATATTAGCTATTGAGATAAATTACATCTTAAAATGAAACAAAACTCTAAAATTAGGAAATCCATCTATATTGTTTTGTTAGAAAACTACTTTAACATTAAAAAAAAATCGGAAGCTGGGAAACCAAAAAACTGTGCTCGCCAACTCGTCTGCCAAGCGTGGTGAGTATGGCAGTATCCTTCCATGGAACGAAAATTCCTTGGGAGAGGCCTTAGTTCGGTAGTGGACTTCTAACGGTCACCTGATGGTATGCGATCACCGCTGCCCATGGGCAACCGAAACACCAGGATGTATGGAGCGTTGACGGCCTTTTAAAGGAGTTGGGGAGGACATGGGGAGAGGAAATGAGGAAAGAATGGGCCTCCGGCTCTCTCACTCACCGAACGAAGCGTAGAAGCGCTAAAGCTTGTTACTCAAACGTCGATTTTCTGTAAGAGTGTGGTACTTCCCTGCACCGGCCTGCCCATTCATGCTACTAGCAAACATACATTTTGCCGGTAGCGTGGCTCTACCACAACTAAATTTTGCATACTTGAAAGGATGACATGTTTGCATCCTTTAGTATTGGCGTCACTTTTACATTTTTCTGGGTTCTATCGTTGAGTTAGTATCCCATAACACAAGTCTTGAACTTACTTTGGGGCTAGCTCAATCTGTGTGATTTGTCCGTATATATTTATTTATTTATTCTTAGCTCTATGATCATCATCATCATTTCAAGTAGGTGTCATGGTCAATCGACCATGCACACCCTGGTGTCAGAGTTCTTCGGAACCGCCTCTCGGCCACTGACGTGGTTCCTTTAACGACTACCAGATGGCAGCCGGGACCACCGGCTTAACGTGCCTTCCGAAGCACGGAATCATCTTTATCAGACAATCAGGTGATTCAAGCCTGGAATGTCCTAACCAAACTGGAAACAACTAAACAAAGTATGCTTCCGGTGGGAATCGAACCCATGACCCCCGGGTCAACAGGCAAACGCCTTAACCACTGGACCACGGAGGTTGTTAACTCTATGATTGAGACATAATATTCATTTGAGAATAACACGGTTCGTTGCCTGTCTGGGCTGGGTCGAAGAGGGCGTAAACCTTATCTTCTATTTTTTTTCTTGTTGTAAAGTTGGTATTGAATTTAAATAAATTATACCTACTGACAACTTGTTAGCATTTATTTGAAAGCTGTTTTGAGCTTGCTTGTAATAAAGCTGTTTTGAGCCTAAAGTTTATAGTTTGTGATGAATTGTGTTATAAAACTTTTGGTAACTAAAGCTGTGTTATTTATTTATAATATAAATAAAAGTTCGCTGTGGATTTTGCGTTTACTTTATGAACTTCTTAACCGATTGAAATGTCCAACGAATTTAAAAGCATATTTATTATAATACCTAAATAAAAAATTGTTCGATATCTTCTTCTCTTTCTCCTGTCCTCTTCCTAGTTCATCTGGGGTCGGGCCTCTTCGTACTGCGGCGCCAGGATGCTATATCCTGGGTTGTTACGGTCAGGTTTTTTACGTCTCTTTTTATGTTGGACTACCACGTAGCTCACGGCCTGCCTTTACCCCTCTTTTTTTTTGGTTCTATATATATCACATATTATATAGTAGGTATATGATATATATGATGATATAATGTAGGTAATACGTAGTTAGTTTATATATACATAAGTACATATTATCCGATTAATTGTAAACTATGATCAAATAGAAAAAAATACGAGGGGTTGCACTCCGGAAGTGTCAGCAGAAGTGAAAACTCGCCTTAGCGGTGGTCTCAGGTCACGTGTCTGTAAGAATTTTCGATCAGGTCACGTGTCCTGACGCGAGTTTAACATTTTTTACCTATCCCTAAAAGCACAACGCCTCTAAAGAAGTTTTTACTTCATAAACACAATAGGACTTATTGACTCCGTTTTTAAAAATAGTATTGACAATCATTAATTCTTACTCACGCAAGAAGTAGCAAGAAGCACAAGTCGGAACTCAATGTTTTTCAACAGCCTTCGTGGTCCAGTGGTTAAGGCGTTTGCCTGTTGACCCGGGGTCGTGGGTTCGATTTCCACCGGAAGCATACTTTGTTTAGTTGTTTCCAGTTTGGTAAGGACATTGCAGGCGTGAATCGCCTGATTGTCTGATAATAAAGATGATTCCGTGCTTCGGAAGGCACGTTAAGCCGATGGTCCCGGCTGCCATCTGGTAGTCGTTAAAGGAACCACGTCAGAGGCCGAGAGGTGGTTCCGAAGAACTCTAACACCCGGGTGTGCATGGTCGATTGACCGTGACACCTACTCGAAATGATGATGAATGAGCTACGAAGCGTAGTATGTTGGGAGTCAAACTTTTGAACCATATACGAAACACTGCGCTCCAAGACACAGGTTGTGGATGTTGGACAAAAAGCTGCAAGCCTAAAATGGTACTGGGCTGGACAAATTTGCTATGGGCCAAAGCATGTACATCCTGGATTCGCGTAACGGAAAAGAAATCCTATCAAGCCAAAAAAGAGATGGCGGTATAAACTTGATTCTTTCAGCTAAGATTGAAAGCTCTTGATCGTGAGAGTTGGAAGCAAGGTCTTTGCTCTGCAGTGGGAAAGTATAGGCTGAAAAAAGAAAAGAAATAGAACTTTACCCCTAGACTTTTAAGAAAAGAGTTTGACTGAGGTTTTAAGGTTGGAACATAATATTTAATTACGTTTTGTATAAAAATAAGAACACAAATACTTAAGTAATACTGTTTAGATTTTTAGCCCGTAAACCAGTCCATCATTACATAGTATAAAACAAAGTCGCTTCCCGCTGTCTATCCGTCCCTATGTATGCTTAGATCTTTAAAACTATACAACGGATTTTGATGCGTTTTTTTTTATAGATAGAGTGATTAAAAGGAAGGTGTATATGTACATTTCACCCGTGCGAAGCCGGGGTTCGGGTCGGTAGTTATAAATAAATCTTCATTCATAGATATACCCTATTTTGCAAATAATGATTTCCGCAACACAATCGTAGACGCGTAGCGTAGTTGGCGCTACGCCAGGGCAATGACCTCGTAGCACCGTACCACAGTTACGACCGTAGCGTCTGCTGCGTATGATCTTTTCGAATTGCAGTCGTATTATCAGGCGAATAAGAGCTATTGTTTTATTCGTTGACTGATTTGTTTTTAGCAACGTAGCAACCGCTACTACCCATCGTAGCATCTGCTGCATAATCGTTCTGATTTAATCTTTATTATCAAGAGGATAAGAACTAAAATTCTGTATGTTTACGAAACTTATTTGTCTTTATAAGCGCATCTTTATGCTTTAAAAGCAGCCATTGTGAAGTTTTTAAGTCGCAATAGAGATAAAAATACTCGTTATTTTGCGGCTATAAAATATATTTTTCTGGTAATCCACACTTACTCATAAGTCATTTCATATATACTTACGGGGTAGGCTGAGTCAACTCTTCCATGCTGGTCCGGAGTTGCAGGGCATGTAGATGTAAAACATAATCAAAATAGTGATGGATTGCTAGCCGCATCGCCTTTGGTAATTGGTAAAATTTTACCAATCGACTTTTAGGATCTGCACAGAAAGAGAAGCAGCTTGTACATTCTACGTTTTTTCTTTTCTCCCAGACTAGCATGGAAGATTAAAAATATTCTCTAGATATTACTTAAGTAGTCATAGGATGTGTATGGAAATAACATTCAGTGCTGTTTGTTTAGCTCTAACATCTTCGTCATTACCATATCACAGTTTGATGATTACATTCGGTTACATAATATTGTTTACGTCGTAAATGTTAATAATAACCTAGTTGGCAGCAAGCCAGCGAGCGGTCGATGCCCTCGACACAACCTCTTATCGTACGTGAAACTTTTTTCTTGTTCAATCCATATTGCATCTGGCGAGCGTCTGGTGAGCTCCGTGGCGCATTGGTTAACACGCCAGCCTGCGACACGAGGGCTTTCGGGTTCGATCCCCAGACAGGTCAATTTAGTAAACGATATTTTCAGATTGACCTGGGTCTTGAATCTTTATCTATATAAGTATCTATTATAAAAATATAGTATCGATGCGTTGGTATCCTATGACACAAAGTCATAACTTTCTTTCTTTACAGCTAGTAATAAATATATATGGATATTTGTGTGATATCCATATATATTTATTACTAGCTGTTGTCTGCGACTTCGTCCGCGGTAATTTCTGTTCTTATGATTAATTAGCTTTTTTATTAGTATAGATGAATAATTTTCCCCCGTTTTCAAAACATTTTTTATTGATGCTTCGCTCCTATTGGTCGTAGCGTAATGTTTTATAGCCTAAAGCCTTCCTCAATAAACTATCCAACATAAAAATAATTTTCCAATTTGAACCAGTAGCTCCTGAGATTAGAGCGTTCAAACAAACAAACTCTTCGGCTTCATAAAATTAGTATATACTATTAAGCATCTTTTGAATTCTACCCTGTCTCATCAATCACACGTGAATATTTTTTTAATATTGTGTGTCATATAAGGGAACTGATTATCATTTCGATACATTTACAGCGTGTAACTTAACCAATGTTCCCGTGAAGAGGTGACTGAGCCCGTCAAAATGAACAACTTTTCCTATGGGACTAATGCACGTTGCAATATGCTTGCTCGCAGGTTTGCACGGTGTACCTACTAAACAAGTAAAACTTACGCTATTTAGAGCTTATTGTCAATCATTTTACTCGTGCAGCCTGTGGGTGAGGTATACGCGGGGGGCTTATAATGCTCTGCGCGTCCAGTATAATGATGCTGCTGGGGCTGCCGAGGCGATGTAGTGCGTCGGGTATGTTCGCCGAAACACGAATGAACGATTTTTATGCCATAATGCGTAATCGGGCTGCCTCGGCGCTGCAGAGACTCCGCGTGACTCCTTAATACCCTAGCAGCCAAAATTGATGGGCCTTTTGTGAGGCACTGGGCGGATCTGCTCGTGCATACAGGTGTCCACATTATAAATTAAATGTTTTTCTGGCTCGCAATTTACTAACATTAGATTAAGTATTTTGTTTTTACTAATACTCTATGAATGGAATGATGAAAGGGAGGCCTTTGCCCTGCAGTGGGACAGTATAGTCTAGAAATAGAAATAGAAATAATACTCTGGGGCAGGGAACTCAATTTTTTTTGACAATTTCATACTAATTGCCGGGACGGCCGAACACATTTGTATGAAAATGTATTTTTTTTTGAGTTCCCAGCATTGGTCCCATAGGAAAAGTTGTTCATTTTCACGGGCTGAGTCACCCCTTCACGGGAATGTCATTATTTAAGTTACACCTGTATATGTAATATCTTTCTAGGGTTCCGTACCACAAAAGAAAAAAAACTGAACTCTTATAGGATCACTTTGTTGTCCGTCTGTCTGTCTGCCTACCTATCTATCTGTCTGTTTGTCAGTCAAGATCCTTTTTCTCAGGAACGCGTACGTGAACATTGAGGTATCAAGCTAAAATTCATATTATATTACAAAATGGTACTATAATATTATGTTATAGTCCTTTAAATTACCATTTGAATATTTGAAATGTTTCAAATTAGCTTTGTTTATTAATGTTACCTGTAATATCGGGTTAAATCGTTCAACTTAATGACTGACAGCTCAATCGGTAATGGCTCTTATTTATTTAATAGCTGTCCCGGTGAACTTCGTATCGAACTTTTTGTTAAATATATTTCTTATATTTTAATAGTTATTCTGTTATTCGGGGTGATAATCAATACATAAAATAAAAGAGTAAAAAAAGGCGTCTGTACATTGAAGATATTTACAAAAAAAAATATAGGGCGATGGAGACATCTATTAGTAGTAAGAATTTAAAAAATAATATCTGTCAAAATTGAAAATATGTGATGAAAAAGAACTCGGCCACAGGTAGGATTCGAACCCACGTCCCTTAGGTTAACGCCCTAAGTGTGATACCATTACACCACCGTGACTTCGAATCACCGCGTCGAATTCTCTCATCACATATTACCCCGTAGGGTATACGCATTTCAAGCATGCGTACTTCTTCAATACTACCCACTATTTAGTAGTGTGGTATACTACTTTATTCATATCTGATGAATAGAAAGTTGATTAAATTGAAGAAAGCTTTTACTCATTTAAATTGATTTTGAAATAGCATTACAATGCTCGGTATATTATTAAAATTGAAAATATGTGATGAAAAATAACTTTTTGATGATGAAAAGGTTCTTTTTCATCACATATTTTCAATTTTAATAATATACCGAGCATTGTAATGCTATTTCAAAATCAATTTAAATAATGTCTGTCTGTTTGTTTGTCTGTTTATACACGCTAATCTCCCGAAATAGTGAACAACATATAGGGTATAATTTATATTGAAAGCTGGAACACCTGATGCAGAACTATAACGGTCCAGCTAAACTATAAGAAACATAAAAATGACGCCTTAACAAAAGTTGTTTAGCCTGACGAGCATTTTTTGCGGAGTAATAAAGTCCACACGAATGAAGTCGCGGGCATCAGCTTGTAATAAACAAATAAATATATACAGACATATCACACAGATTGAGCTACCCCCAAAGTAAGTTCGAGACTTGTGATATGGGATCTGCGATATTATATTTTATAACAAATACATTTGTAGATAAACATCCAAGACCCATGCTAATCTAAAAAGGTTATTTTTCATCTTGACCTTACCGGGGATCGAACCCGGGCAACCCCGGAAACCCGGGAAAATTTTCACAGAATGTGTATATCTATTGCCACTGTACCAACAAATAATATACATAAAATTGAATTTTAAATTAAGTTATCCAAGAAATGTGTGTTTTTATATTTTATGGTGGTACGGAACCATTCTTTTGCAATTCTGATTCGCACTTGGCCGGCTTATTTAATTAAATAAAACCGTCTTTATAATTGCACTACTTATGCTCATCTATACTTATACGACGTATATTTGAAATTCTGAGCTATATTGAAATCTCGGAATCAGAATCCCTAATAGACAGAATTGCAAGAAAAAAAAAGGTAAAATACGACAAAAAAATTAGACCTCCTCTTCTTGTCTTTTTATGTCTCTATCCTACCGGAGCCATACTTGGCCAGAGCAGACAGAGGATTTAGCTTACACTTTCCTCGCTGGCCAGACGTGTTGGAGAGGATACATTGATGTTTATGAGCTTTGTTTAGCTTGTATTCCCTAAGTCGCCTCTTACAACATCCACGGGAAGACTTGGAGTGGTCCTATTCTACTCTGCCGGAAACCACATGGCTAGACATTTTTTCCACTTTATCGCAATTTACTTCAACCAATTTCATTTCCCATAAAACTATTCCCAGATATTATAATACAATATTTAACAAATACTAAAATAATTTTACACCGAAATTTCATTAACACGATTATTCATTACTTACATATACAGTCTATCACTATTTATTTTCATATTTTATGTATTTTATAGAAATAACGAATCAAAGTTACCCATAATTTTATTACCATGTAAGTTTCAGTTCGCAAAATATATGAAACAAATATATTTACATTATTAGAGTTACTGTACATCCATGAGACGAAATCTTTTTTTTTTAATCTATGGAAATATCTGGTATTTTATTGATTAATAATAATTATGGGTAGCCCATTAATTTATATTATGGGTAGCCATAAATTATGGGTAGACCTGGGGCACATAATAAATGGATTACAAATCCGACTCAGAGCACCCCGACTCCACGTGACTCAACTTTGTCATATACTAGAGTGTTATTCCTTCGCGCGAAACCAGAAGGCTTGCGAAGGAGCTCTGTCAAAAAATAATGGCAAAAAACTTGCTGAACGTTCGTTTGGTAAAACTCAACTTTGCTATCTTCGCACCTTTATTATTTTGCGCCAGAGTTTTTCGCGGCTTCGACTTTCGCTCCTCAATTACGTTCTCGTCACTCTGATTTGTTTACCCAAACTGTGTTGCGAGCGAATAATTAAGGCTGAAAGTGTGTTTATGGTTTCAGTAACCTACTGATACGGGCTTTATATTCGGTAATCATGCGACCTGGGGCACATAATAAATACCATTACTTACGTATCTGGGGTCTATTTTGTATTATCGAAATTGATAAAAATTTAGAAGGTATAATTAATCCAAAGCTATAACGGTTCCAAAAATCCTCAAAAATATATCAGAATTTTAGAAAAAGTTATTCGTGGAATGCCTGTTTTGAAAATCGTCAAAAAATTTACTACTTCGTGTTAAAATATACGACATGTGTAAGCATTAACTTTAAAATCCAAATAAAATTACCTATCTGTGTCCCGTTTCCGTTTCCCCTCCCATACATACTTCTTTTTTTTTCCGTCGGCGGCCTGTGATTGGTCGCCCGGACAGTCGAAAAAAATATGGCGTGCGAGTCGAGTTGAACAGCGCCTTGCGCTAATATAATTTCCAAAAATAACGACCCTAAGAGCTTCGCTGGCCGAAAACAACTCTAAATCCTCATCCGCGAGTGTGTGATGGTGTACCACAAGTGTAGGCAGTGAGAAAAGGAATACAGTTCAAACCAGGGAGGTTCCCAGCCAGCCGCCACGAGGCCTGCCGCAGGTGATCCTTCCCAACGTCCTGTTCACCGAGAATCCAGGTCAGTGTTTACTGTTTACCTTGCTGTGATTCTGGGGTTGATCGGAGAATGCAGTGACTCTTTCAGGAAGTCGTAACATTAATTTATAATGCCTCCTGTGAGGAACATTCCTCACGTACTTATTTCAAATTTACCCACTTAATTTCAATATTTCCAATTAAAGTTATTTCCAAATATGGATAACTAATTACTATTCATAAATAGACTTATTATAGATTCAAATTAACTAGGTACTTACCCACCTAGCATTTGTCTATTTATCTAACAATCTCGGATCAAACAGGAAATTCCATACCTGTGCCATACCATAGTAAATACCTATTGCTTACGAGTACATACTTCTTATCTCGTTAATTCCCTTGTAATAATCCCTTAATCGTTCGATTTGTATGCCATAAGGTACTATCTTGTTACTCAGGCTTTCGAACTATTTTAGATAGCCTAGATACCTACCTAAGGTTAATTAATAGCAGCGAGGTGTGTATTTATGATTATAAGTAATAGTCCGTAGTTTTAAAACCTACGTGTTTGTGAATATCTGTTCCATTACTCAGTTTCCATTTAAATTTTTGCTACTTAACTACATTACTCGTACTTTCACAATTAGTGCTTAGCGAAAACATGGCGGAAGGAGAATTAATGTCAACCATTAAAAAACGTGAATATGAGTTTAAAAATATGCAAATACTTTATGACTTAGCAAAAATTACGAAAGAAAATAAAACTAAATTAGCATCCTTTCGAGCTAGGTATAAAAGAATTGATAAAATTCGTGATAATTTCTTGGAATGCAACGATCGTGTAAACCAGTTGCAACTTAAACTAAATCCTCAATTTGTTATCGATAATGTCATTGAGTTTGCTGACTCTCTCGACGTAAGTTCGCGCTCGGAACTATGTCAAGGTCATGCGCATACCAACTCGCAAGTGAAATTACCTAAATTGCAAATAGCTAAGTTTGATGGTAATATAGAGAACTGGCAGATGTTTAAAGACAGTTATACGTCGCTTGTGCATAATAATGTTTCGTTGTCGGACACAGAGAAATTTTACTATTTGTTGTCATGTCTGTCTGGGTATGCCCTGACACTAGCTAAGGGTGTTCCTATAACATCAGCTAATTATTCTGTTGTTTATGCAGCGTTGCTAGACAGGTATGATAATAAACGTATTTTAGCCACCGCTTATTTAGAAAAAATAATAAAATTAAATCCGATCCAACGGCCATCATTATCAAACTTATCACAATTAACCAACACACTTTATGAATGTGTTAGTGCCTTGCGCGGGTTAAATATTGATGATTTAAGTGAATTTCTTTTATTTTACATAGCATCTCGGCCTCTTGATACAGAAACTAGGAAAATGTTTGAATTACAAAATACCGAAGAAATTCCCAAATTTAATAACTTGGTTGTTTATTTACAGAAGTATATAAAAGTATTAGAGGTTAGTCAACCTAGTAATTTACAGTCATTCAATTCTACAAATAAACAAAACCACAATAATACAAAGAAAGATAACTTTTCTCGGCAATCAAATTCTTCCTTAATTACTTCTTCGAACTCAAATAATAATAAACCTAATCAGGCTGTCTGTGCGTATTGTCATGAAAATCATTCAATATATCGCTGTGGTAAAGTACATTCTATGAATATAGGACAGCGACAACAATTAGTTAAAGAGTTACAATTATGTCAAAACTGCTTAAGGCCCGGTCACACTAGTGCAGACTGCAAGTCTAAGTCCATGTGTTTCATTTGTAACTCAAAACATAACACATTATTACATGAAGAACATAAAAGTTTATTATCTAATACCATTGACCTAAAGGCTTCTGAGAATTCCAATATGAGCACTTCCCTAACTTGTACAACTCAGCCAAAAATGTCAAAGTCACTTATGAGTACCAAAATTATTGGTTCAGCAGTGGTTCGGTTGAGAAGAGTGGATGGTTCATGGCAGTATGCTCGTGTAATCATAGATAGTGGCTCGATGGACTCTTTCATTACAAGTAGCTGTGTGCGACAGTTAGGTTTACATATAAAAAAGTGTAATTTAAATGTAACCGGTCTCGGTCAAAATTATGTTTGTAATATTAAAGGTTATACGTTTGGCTCTATTGTGCCTAGGTCAAATGACTCACCCCAATTCGATATACCATTAGTGGTTTTGCCTAAAATCACTTCAATGGTTCCTTCAACCTCATTACCCTCAGTTGTCAAGGAAAAGTTTAAACATCTGGATCTCGCCGACCAAGATTTTGATAAATCGGGTCCGATCGATCTGTTGTTAGGAGTAGACTGTTTTGACCAGATATATACTGGTTCACGTTATTGCCCAGGTCCTGGTTTTCCATGTGCACTGTCTAGTGTATTCGGCTGGGTGATAAGTGGTCAGTTTCTTCAAAACGTGGTGGCTCAAACTCCAGCCACACCCGTTACGTCACTCATCGCGTCTTCTAGTGCGCTCGATGAGATCGTTCAACGTTTTAGGGAATCCGAAGAACCGCCGAAATGTAAAATTTCCGGTCCTAAGGATGAAATATGTGAAGTGGCTCAAACTCCAGCCACACCCGTTACGTCACTCATCGCGTCTTCTTGTGCGCTCGATGAGATCGTTCAACGGTTTTGGGAATCCGAAGAACCGTCGAAATGTAAAATTTCCGGTCCTGAGGATGAAATATGTGAACAAAATTATAAAAATGTCACATATCGTACCTCCGAAGGTCGTTATGTTGTACCAATTATGCTTAAAGATGATACTCCAGCCTTAGGAAAATCATATCATCAGGCTCTTAACCGTTTTCTCAACTTGGAAAAGCGTCTTGCCAGCCAGACTGAGTTGAAAACGGAATATAAGGAATTTATGCAGCAGTACGAAGATCTGGGACATATGCAGCCTGCTAAATCTTTGTCTACTGACCGTTATATTATTCCTCACCATTGTGTAATAAGACCCGATAGTACAACGACACGTTCACGAGTAGTCTTCGATGCCAGTAGTCGGACCTCGAATAATCTGTCACTCAATAATATTGTTCATGTGGGTCCTAAGCTGCAAGTGGATATTGTCGATTTAGTGACAAAATTTAGACTTCACAAAATAGTTTTTACTGCCGACATCCGTCGTATGTATCGGCAAATATTGATAAGACCTGAGAAATGGACTACTAACGCTCCTCGTCTTCTTAAGGATGTTCCTCCTGAATTTTGTCAAAGTTCCAAATCCTTCGATGAATCGGGAAATGAGTTTGTCAAAATATTAGGGATACGATGGAATCCCATTAATGATTCTTTTTCATATGCCTTTGCAGACTCGTTCGAAGTCAAATTTACTAAAAGATCCATACTCTCTTTAGTAGCTCGCATTTTCGATCCACTCGGTTGAATATGCCCAGTGGTCTTTGCAGCAAAATCGCTGTTGCAAGAAATATGGCGGTTAAATTTATCGTGGGATGAGACTATTCCAAAACATTTAACCAAACAATGGCATTTAATAGCGGCCAATTTGTCTGATTTACAAAAAATTTCTCTTCCGCGGCTAGTTATACCTTCCAATCCGATGGAAGTACACTTGGTAGGTTTCTGTGATGGTTCTCTGAAAGGCTATGGTTGTTGTGTGTATATTTGTGTGGTTACTAATGAGCCCAGAATTTCTACTGCGACTAGTTTACTGATTGGAAAATCTAGAGTAGCTCCTTTAAAACCTACCATGGTAAATAGACTCGAGCTAAGCGCAGCGGTACTTCTGGCAAAAGTTCTATCGCACATGTATAATTTGCTTAAAGACCATATAACTATTAATTCTATTCGAGCTTATTCAGACAGCAGCACTACCTTGTCATGGCTAAATACAGCCCCTCATTTGTTAAAAATGTATGTAGCTAATCGTGTCATTCAAACAACTGATTTGATTAGTCCCGATCATTGGTATTATGTTTCGTCTAAGGATAACCCGGCCGACTGTTGTAGTCGCGGAGTGTCCAGTCCAGAGCTTATAGACCATCCTCTGTGGTGGAAAGGTCCTTCTTGGCTACAGGATTTGCCTAGTCAATGGCCTAACAAACGGGTTCTACTTCCAAAAGAAGACTTACTCGAGCTCAAACCGCTAGAAACTAAAAGTCTTCACGTGATTAATGTGAAAAACCTACTTCTGGCCTTAATTGCCAGACATTCCTCTTTTACAAAAATTCTAAGAATTGTAGCATGGTGTATTCGATTTATTTCAAATTCGAGGGTTGCAAGGCAAAATCGAATTCTATCATGTCTCAGTAGTCCTGAACTCGAGAAGTCAACCAAAGTGTTAGTTAAATTGAGTCCGTATCATTATATGTCTTCCAAAGTCAGTCGAGTGCGAGATAATGAACCATGTGTAAAGTCCATTCAAAAACTTTCACCTTTCCTGGACGATGATGGGATCGTGCAGGTGGGGGAACGCATCGATGAGGCTAATCTGTCACCATCTGCGTTACACCGTTTTTTACAATACCGTTTTTTATACTCGAACCTTACAATCTCTTATTCAACGCCAGTTTTGGATAATTGGATTGAGACTTCTGATACGTACCGTGCTGTCAAAGTGTGTTAGATGTTTTATTTCGTGTCCGCGCTCTCGTTGGGTCATGCTTAAAAAAATTACCCAGAGATTTTGGCGCGTATGGCAGCGTGATTATCTTCATACATTACAACGAAAGAACAAAAGGTTCGTACATGAACCAAATATTAAAATAGATAACTTAGTCATAGTTAACGAACCTAATCTTCCGCCGATGTTCTGGAAGTTGGCACGTTTTGTGCAAGTGCATGCTAGTTCGGATCAAGTAGTCAGAGTAGTTACTTTCCGAACTGCTAACGGAAAGACCTTTCGTAGGCCGGTAGTAAAGGTTTGTCCCTTACCAATTAATTAAGATATTTTTTCATAAATTACTAAAACATAAATACACACTATCCAATCCTTAGGCTAGTTATAACTTATTTATTACTTTATCTTTCGAAAATAATATTTCTAGATATTCTTGCAATAGTGCGTAGCTATTGCTTTTGTTTTTATTATCTTTCAATTTGCATTCTCTGTGAAACCCTTGTGGATTTCAGGTGGGGGAAAATGTGTAAGCATTAACTTTAAAATCCAAATAAAATTACCTATCTGTGTCCCGTTTCCGTTTCCCCTCCCATACATACTTCTTTTTTTTTCCGTCGGCGGCCTGTGATTGGTCGCCCGGACAGTCGAAAAAAATATGGCGTGCGAGTCGAGTTGAACAGCGCCTTGCGCTAATATAATTTCCAAAAATAACGACCCTAAGAGCTTCGCTGGCCGAAAACAACTCTAAATCCTCATCCGCGAGTGTGTGATGGTGTACCACAAGTGTAGGCAGTGAGAAAAGGAATACAGTTCAAACCAGGGAGGTTCCCAGCCAGCCGCCACGAGGCCTGCCGCAGGTGATCCTTCCCAACGTCCTGTTCACCGAGAATCCAGGTCAGTGTTTACTGTTTACCTTGCTGTGATTCTGGGGTTGATCGGAGAATGCAGTGACTCTTTCAGGAAGTCGCAACATGACACATAATTGATAACCTTCGAGATCTTATCAGTAAAAATGTTTTGAAAACGGAAAATTATTCATCTATACTTAAATTAATTAATCATACTAAAAGAAATTGCCACGGACGTAGTAGCAGGCAATTTCACAGCTAGTAAATAATAAAAACCGACTTCAAGTACTGAACCGATTTTAATAAAACTTAAGTGGAACCGGCATTGTACGGGCGTGTGGTATCCGGCACTTTCCGTGTGGTATTCGGCAGAGTAGAATAGGACCACTCCAAATCTTCCCGTGGATCTCGTAGAAGGCGACGAAGAAAATACAAGTTAAACAAAGCTTATAAACATCTGTGAGACCTCTCCAACCCGTCTGGCCAGCGTGGAGAGTGTAGGCCAAGTTCTCTGATTGCTCTGGCCAAGTATGGCTCTTGTAGTACAGAGAGGGTCGTGCTCCTGTAGTAGAGACTAAAAAAGACCTGATGATGATGAAGTGGGACCAATTTCAGTGTTTTTTCAAACAAAAACAAAGAATGGTCCAAATTAATTTAAGCGTCGTCAAGTAACCTCCCTTTTTTTAATTTGGTTGGATTTGTATGGAAAAACTGATTTGTTTCTGTTAATATATTATATTAACTAAATAAATAACCAAAAAACAATGTAAATTCACCAAATGTAATTTATATACTATTTAGTATTATTTACTATCTCAGTAGAGATTTTACAATTTTTGAAGTGAGTGTTTGCACCATGGCAACGTAAGAATATAAAAATCAAATCAAATGATTATGCCAGCCAGTAAGAAAACTTTCAAGTATGAAGGTTTTAACACTGCCCCTTACTCGAACAAACTATGCAAAGGTATTGCCAGCAAAATGTGAGAGTACAATATTAAAATGAACCAAATTAAAAAATAAATAAATCAATACATGTTACACAATACATATTATAGGACATGAAACAAATGTTACATTAAATCTAAGCACTTAATAAAATAATTGTGTTTCACCTTAGGTAAAGCTTTCGTAAAAAGATCTGCCTCCAGCTCAGAAGAAGGCTTGTAATCTAAATTAATTAATTTACGATCAACACATTCTCGTATAAAGTGATGATGAACATCTATGTGTTTAGTCCTACGAAAACACTCATTTTCTACCATTTTCAATGTACTACGATTGTCGTTATAAATGGTGATTGTCTTAGATTTCAACCATTGTGTACAGTTAAGTTCCTGTAAAAAATTACGGATAAATTTTGCCTCTTTTACAGCATTGCCAAGAGCGTAATATTCAGCCTCTGTACTAGAACAGGCCACGTTTTGTTGCTTGTGGCTATGCCAGTTTACGATGCAATTGCCTAATCTAGTTATAAAACCAGAATAAGACTTTCTGTCGTTGATATCCCCCGCCCAATCTGCGTCGGATGAGATTGTAACTTCATTATTTCCTCTTTTAAAATTAAGTCCATAGTCAGTTGTACCCGATAGATACCGCAAAACACGCTTAGCAGCAGTCCAGTGAGACTCATTATAACAGGTGTTATATTGACTAAGCTTACTGCATACAAACGCTATATCTGGCCGTGTACAAACAGCAAGATACATTAAACTTCCTATTAGTTCCTGATACGGAAATCTTGGATCTATTTTATCTGCTTTTGTAAGATTAAAGTTAACTTCCATTGGAGTTGCTATGCTATGACATTCATTCATGCCAAACTTTAATAACAGATTTTTTACGTATTCAGATTGACTTGAACTTCAAAATGCCTTGCTCTCGGTCCCTTTCCACTTTCATACCTAATACTTGTTTTACAGGTCCAAGCAGTTTAATTTTAAAGTTAGAACTAAGTAAATTGTAAAGCAATTTCTTTTCATGTTCATTAGAACTGAATATGAAGAAGTCATCTACATATAAGGCTATAATTACCTTATTTTTGAAATAAACACATTTCTCAGTTTTTAGTTGTGTAAAACCATTTGTAACTAAAACTTTATGAACTTTTTCATTCCATGCTCTACTAGCTTGTTTAAGTCCATATAAACTCTTTTTAAGTAAACAGACTTTATTCTGCCCCTCAATCATAAAACCAGTAGGTTGTTCCATAAAAATTCTCTCATTGAGGTCTCCATTAAGAAAAGCTGTATTAACATCAACATGTTCAATGTCCATGTCATTTTGAATACCAATTGCCAAAAGTAAACGTAAGGTACAATGTCTAACGACAGGTGCAAAGGTTTCTTCAAAGTCAATGCCGTATTGTTGAGTAAATCCTTTAGCAACTAATCTAGCTTTGAATTTTTCAAAAATACCACTTGGATCAACTTTTTCTTTAAAAACCCATTTGCATTTTATAACGTTACTATATTTTGGTCTATCAACAAGTTCCCAGACGTTATGCGATAAAAGAGAATTATATTCTTCCTGCATAGCCTCTAACCATTGTTTGCTTTTCTCAGACTTTATGGCTTCATTGTACGTTCGAGGTTCGCTCCTTCCCAATAAGCCTATTTCATTAAAATAGTTCATTTCATAATCTTGAAATCTTTTAGGAGGACAACGGGTACGTACAGGTCTAGAGTTTTCTGCGACCTCAGAATCTGTATCAAATCTTACAGAAGCAGGCTCTATATTTTCAAAAGTTTGAGTATTATTCAATGATGACTCAATAACATTTTGTTCATCAGGGAAAATCTCATCAATAATAGGATGATCTACAACAGTTTCCTTATTAATATTATTCTGAATTTCAGAATTGATAGATAAATCTGGTGTAGCATATTCATCACCGTCAGATTCAATAATGTCTGCCTGAGGATTGTTCTGATTATAAATCGAAACTTCGACAGTATTCATAGAATCATTTAAATTATTCGACTTATTAGTCTTGTATTCAGTACCTCTAACATTCTCAATAAATTCTACTGAACGAGCTTTAATCATTTTGCTGCCATCAGCTGGATCACCAAGTCTATATCCTTTTGTATGATCACAATATCCTAACATAATGTAGGGTTTTGATTTAGGATCAAGTTTTGTACGTTGGCATTGTGGAGTGAGAGCATATGCTATACAACCAAAGACTTTAAGATGACTAAGGTTAACTTTAGAACCAGTCCACAGCTCTTCAGGAGTAGCCTTCTTTAGAGCAGCGGTTGGACTACGATTCTTTAAATAGCAAGCAGTATTGACTGCTTCAGCCCAATACTTTTTTCCTAAGCCAGCGTCTTGCAACATTGCTCTAGCTTTTTCCATTAAAGTTCTATTAAGACGTTCAGCAACTCCATTTTGCTGAGGTGTGTAACAAACAGTAGTTTCGTGTATTATACCGCATTGCTTTAAATAACTCTCAAAACTTTTGTTGCAATATTCTGTGCCGTTATCACTTCTGACACGCTTAATCTTTAGATCGATTTGGTTTTCAACAACATTTTTGAATTCAATAAACGTATTCAAAACAGTAGATTGATCTTTTCGATCCAAAAAATAAATAAAAGATTTTCGCGTAAAATCATCAGTAAAAGTAATAAAATAACGACTTCCACTCCAACTATTAATGGACATCGGTCCACAAATATCAGTATGGATTAAATCCAACTTCATCACGCTTCTATGTGCTTGACCACGGGGAAAAGATTTAATCTTTTGTTTACCTTCAATGCAAGGAGGACATGATTTCAGATTTCCATTTGGAAAAGTAATACCGCGTGCCAAAGAATCACGAAGGGTTAACATACCTTTAAAACTTAAGTGTCCTAAGCGACGATGCCATAGCTCCAACAAATCTGTACTGGATACAAAAGCTTTACCTTCGGTTGACATCTTAGGCTCTTGGTTATTTAATAAACATTCCTCTTTTTTATTTATTTTGTAAACACCGTGTATATTAATTGCTTCCAGATCACATGATCCAGTAATGGATACATTATCCTTCCTGTAAACATAACATTTATTAATATCAAATACTAAAACATAACCTTTTGCTGCTACTTTGCTAACCGACAAAAGATTTGCTGCTACCTTTGGTACATACAAAGCATCTTTAATAACTTTAATACTGTTATTATTTAATGTCACATTGACATTTCCTACGCCTTCACTATACATTGTATCGCTATTAGCTGTAGTAATTTGGGTTTTAACTTCAGAAGAATAATTAAGTAACCAATCCTTCCGATTAGTCATATGACTAGTGCAACCTGAATCTAAAATCCAGCTATCACGATCACAAACAGTACTAATTAAAGCAGTCTCAGTTGAAAATAAAGAAGTATTAATTCCCTTTTTCGATGATGATGATGAACCATCTTGAGATGAATTATTGTTTATTTTTTTCTTGAAATTTTTCAACTTTGGACATTTAGGCTTGATATGTCCTTTGACATGACAGTTGTGACAGATAGGAACAAATTTGTTCTTTGCTAGTAAAATCTTTTCGGATTGTTCTAAATTTGAATCTATTGACTTTTTCTTGAATTCACTCTGAATTAATTGACATTTAACAAAATCTGATGTTAGCTTTGTATTAGAAGCTTCCATTGCCATAATAAGTGGATCAAATTCAGTTGGCAAGCCAATTAACATGAGTTCTGCCAATTCTTCATCGTCAATATTGCAGCCAATATCTGCTAATTCTTGAATCACAGAAATTATATTTCCTATATAATGATCCATGCAGTTAAAGTCCGCATATTTAATTTGTGCTAATTTCCTTTTTAAAGAAAGCCTTCTGCTTATGCCACAGTTTTCATATGCTGATTTCAAACTCTTCCATGCTTGTGAAGCTGTTACAGCATTCTTTACGTGTGGATAACATATAGGTTGAATATTTAGACAAATCTTTGCATACGCCTTTTGATCTTTGGTGGGATTCTTTGAAGCATCACCAGATCCATCCACAAACTCCCATAAACCATGGTCAATCAACACCAATTTCATCTGAAATTTCCATGTTGCATAATTGTTGACACCTTCCAATTTACCGATGGACATATTAGAACCGGTACTCACGATTACATTATCGAACGAAATATCTCCATCCATGATGAAAAAATTATATTTCACTTCACAAAAAATAATCACGTAAATAACACATAAATTTATTATTTGTTATTATTGGCCATTATTTGCCCATAACCAATGTTAATATATTATATTAACTAAATAAATAACCAAAAAACAATGTAAATTCACCAAATGTAATTTATATACTATTTAGTATTATTTACTATCTCAGTAGAGATTTTACAATTTTTGAAGTGAGTGTTTGCACCATGGCAACGTAAGAATATAAAAATCAAATCAAATGATTATGCCAGCCAGTAAGAAAACTTTCAAGTATGAAGGTTTTAACAGTTTCCGCTATTTTTCACATTGTTTCGTTATCTACTGTTACTCATGACATTGTTTCTTTGTTATTCGTGTGTGTAAGTGGCCAACTCCAGGTGTACCTGGAGCGTAACAAAGATGACCAAGAAGGAGTTGGAGAGATGATCTCGACAAGTTTATGAATGCATGGGTGGAAGCTGCAATGGACACAAACCTATAGCTTATATGAAAAACAACAGTTACAAAGTTACCAAAGAAGACTAAAAACAATCTGGTAAGAAATCGACACAGTTGGAGTGAAAATAAACTACAAAGTAGTTCTAGAACAAGAAAAATAAATGGAACTACGTTCAGTGTTTTCCGGCAGCTGGTATTGTCAGCTGATACAGTACAGAGGAAAGTGTAACCTAAGCCTTTTGATTAGAGTATAAATTTGATGACTATGTATTCGTTTATGTAATTGTAACAAAAAGAAAATATATATTGACTTCAAAAGGGGTTTAGATGTTTTGTTGTTATCTAAGCCTACGGTTTAAGACAGCTTAAATAAATGTAAATTAAATCGTTGTACGTATAGTCAGGGACAGAGATACCTAACAAGGCCCTATACCTATATCTTATTTGTGGTAGAGCCATGCTACCGGCAATATTCATTTTTGCTAGTAGCATGATTGGGCCGGCTCGTCCGGGGAAGTACCACACTCTCACAGAAAATCGACGTTTGAGTAGGAGCTTTACCGCTTCTATGCTTCGTTCGGTGAGTGAGAGAGCCGGAGGCCCATCCTTCCCCCATTTCCTCCCCCCATGTCCTTTCCCCAACTTCTTGTAAGGCCGGCAACGCTCCTGTTACACCCTGGTGTTGCAGTTGTCCATGGGCAGCGCTGGTCGCTTACCATCAGGTGACTCGCTTGCTCGTTTGCCGCCCCATAACATAACATAAAACATAAAACATCTTACATTTTCTCTTAAACTAACATGAAAATGTATATACAGAGAGGTTTTAATGAAGTCTTTCTCAAGTTTAGGAGAAAATTCAAGCCATAAGTAGAGGGCCTGGTCAGGTACCTCTGTCCCTGACTGTACTTCTTTTTTCTGAGTCGGTGGAACACCATCAAAAATGCACATTATAGAATAGTTCAGATTTTTTTTAGTATGTTTTCCTTCACCAGAAACAGGTAGTGGCCGTCTACAAACTTAGAAGTACCGTCTCTTAGCAAGTTACTAATTAGGAGAAATGCTCATTATAAGCCAAGTTTCGGCATGTGGCTAGTGATACAAACAAGTAAATCCAGCCAAGAGCGAGTACTATTGTGATAAGGCAGAGTTCCATAACACCAAACACTATTTAAAGGTATGATATTAAAGTTTCACTCTTTTCTACTTTACCAATGTTGACTATTCCAGATATAACTGCCATAGAAAGGAAATCCTGTTATTGGCTTTATCTATTTTACCATAATCTTAATTAATTAAATATAATATAAGATTACTCTGTAACGCTGTCGGTTTTCATAATAATATAAAATAAAAAATAAATAACTACATAATATACTAGTATTGGGCGTAAATCTTCCACGCTGGTCTGGGAGAAAGGAAAAAAACGTAGAATGTGCCAGCTGCTTCTCTACCCACGCAGACCGTAGTAGCTAGTCAAGGGAATGGGCGAATCTAAAGAATCATGACAATAAATAAACCCATCACTATTTTGATTCCGTTTTCGACCTTTACGCCCATCAACACGCTTAACGTGCACTTTCGGTCTTATTACGACTTTGGGCTCTGTCTACCCCGTAAGGGCTTAAGACGTAATAATATGTACCTATGTATATTTGAATAGAACTCTTTGTTAGTAAGGGGCTCCTTATTTTTTTTCATTTTCTTTTTATTATTTTGTTGTTATACTGGCAAGAAGAGATACGGCATACGTTGTCTGTGAAAATTTTAAGACTCTACCTATGTCAGTTCCAAAGATACAGCCCTATGACAGACTGACAGCGAAGGCTTAGAATAAAGTTTGCACACTTTGGGTACGGAACCCTAATAAGTAGTACCTTGAAACAGATTTAATATAAGTATTGACGTAGGTACAGAGCGGAAAATCGCAACATCCCCCGCAATATGGCGTTTCCCCCGTTCTCGGGTGTTTTTGATAGCTTTGAAAACAGGGCTACTGTTGCTAGTCGCACGTTCCGCGACGTCTCTTATATGTACGTTAGTACTTATTACTTCTGCGGTGGCGGCCCTGATTATTAACTCACACATTGACGAGTGCACGGATGAAAGCTTTTGATTGTAGTAGTATTGAGCATAAATATTACTCTGTTTGTATGAAGCGCCATACGTGTGACCTAGGTACCAAAGAAGTATGTTCGTGTTGGTAGAATCCCACTCTTAATAGTCGCTTCCTTTGCCATTGAGCGTTTTACTTGTTGCAGTATGAGACGTGATTAAGCGGAGCTCAGGATCCGATATTCAAAAGCTTTGCCTGATGCCAGATTACGAGCTTTTAATTGAATTATCTTTCATATAACAAAAAAACTGACTTCATTCAAACTACTGACCCAATTGCGATTAATCAATCAATCATTTATTTGTATAAAATAGGGTATGATACAGATGGAGTATTATAAAAAAAAATGTCTGCCTATTTAACTGTTGAAAACATATACAATTATTTCATTAAAATAAATATATTCCCAGACAAGTACAGTCCCGGGACATTCAAAAGTAAAATAAATGGTTATCTAAATTAGAATTACTTAACTTGTCATTCCATAGTAATTTTTAAACGTTTCATACAAGTTAAATAAAAACAAAAGGGAACCCATGAACAAAAAAATTAAAAAATCTATTTATATGTAGTGGCCCAGGAAGTTTTTCAATGAATAAAATAAATTATTCAGCAGCCAGATGAAATTTAAATGAGACCAACTTAATAGCATATTCTTTCAAACAAAATAAGATTTTTCAAATCGCTTCATAAATGACGAAGTTATAAGGTAACAAATATTAAAAAAGAAATTAAACCGAATTGATAACCTCCTCCTTTTTTGAAGTCGGTTAAAAACTGTCAAGCATATAGGACTGGGGCATGAAGTTATATTTAGGTATACTATAGCTTCATGGACTGGGGTCTATCACAGATGATACAAAAAAGCATTACAAAATAAATAAATATCTTTATTGACAGCAATCACTACAATTTAGACAAACAACTATAGGGCTATCCGTTCGAATTGTAAGCTGGCTATACACGGTCGTTTTTATTGAGCCGCTGTGACCGCCGCGCCGGCTTCTATCGATCCGCGCCGAGCGGAGAACACTCAGGTGTGAAGATTTCTCTAAAATGGATATGACTTTACTTATAGACATAAAGATCTATTTCTCGAACAATCAGCTAATTCTATGTAGAAGATATATTTGCATCCTACCTACTCTGTAAGATATGTCTGATGGCTTTAGGCGGCTTAAAAAATCTGACACTGGTGTTGGCCACTTACACTCACGAAAGACAAACCTACTGTATAGGTCATAAAGTCAAATCGGTAGATGAGAGATAGGATGATATGAGATTAGAGCGGAAGGGATGTACGCCCGATCGCCCACGAAGGCAATATCTTCCCACAATGCAAGATGTTTGCATGTAACCTTAAGGCTCTGACTGTGTTGCGACTTCGACGCTTCTAAAACGCGTAAAAAGAGCACCAATCGTGCTCTATTTAGGCGTTTCAGAAGCGTCTTAGTATCCTGAGACGCTCACAAGATGAAATCCTGAGAAGAACACAAGCTATCGCAATCATCAAACAATCATCTTGTGTTCTTATATTTAAGTCACCACATTGACGGTTTGATCTTCTTTATTAATTCTTAACAGGCGCGCGGCCTTGGCTACAGACACATTCCCGGATTATATCTGTTTCACCTGCATGATACGGGGGCGCTGCACGAGCGAGTGAGATTAAAAGTTTGTCTAGGCGTCTTTCCTTTAGGAAATACTATTTGATATGCTTTCGAAAAATTAAGTTATTCATTGGTACTACGAATAAGTTACTTATTTATAGGAGTAACCAAAAGATTTACGCATGTGCAAAATATTGGAATCTTGGTGTTGGTAATGGTATTAATTCCTAGGTTGTTATAAAAATGGTACTAAAATACCGATGTTTAGAGGCTTATCATTTTCATACCTCAGAGTTTTTAAACAATCCGTATATAATAAGAACATACATCAATTATGATGCAATAAATTGATTTAGAGTCCACAGCAGACTTTTTATCGGCCGATAGTTCAGTAGGGCTTTTAATCTATAGGATCTATAGGTTGCATCTTCTTGATTAAGAGCCAGATTAAACTATCAGCCGATATCTGCAGAGTGCGGTGAGTCTTAATAATTAATTTTATACCAACATTGTCAAATATTACCTTAAATCCCTTTCGCCGTTTGTATGAAGATGTGCGCTTCCAGAGCACTTTCAATACAGACTAATTGTAAAGCTGGCTTGTTTGTTTCTAACCAGCGTCTGCAGCCGCCTCGCCGCCTTTTATAATCTGGGAAGATTTCCAAAGTGGATATTACTCTAAAGGTATTGGTTAATTCAGATAAAAATATAAAATAATAAGTACAGTTTTAAAAATTCTTAAAAGTATTCCACGGTTTTTGGTACGCACTGTGTTCAGAGACGCTTTCGATATGTTGAACTAAATTTCTGCTCTAGCTGTTTTTGCATTACATAAAATTTCATGTACGTATTTAATATGTCACTGGTTGATCACGTATATATATTTTGGATGGAGTCAAAGTCAAAGTTGTATTCAAAATTGGATACATGGATCTCTTTTTGAATGAAATATTTTTTTCTTTTTTAAACGAAATGTTTGTTTATCATGATATACATACATACATACATACTATCACGCCGGCATGTAACCAATGCAAAGCCTTATTCACTTTGCATTGGATTTGATGTAAATATGCCACTGGTTGGCCACACACGTTTATTTTAATCGAGATTTGTTTAAATAGAATGTTTGTTGATCATATATCATTCGTACATTGCTGTTATAGTTTAAGTTACGGCAGCCTCATACGAGCTAAATGCCAAACGATGGACCAGTACATCGCCAATGCAAAGCCGTATTGGCTTTGCATTGGATTTGATGTAAATATGTTACTGATTGGCCATACACGTTCGTTTTAATCGAGATTTGTTTAAACAGAATGTTTGTTGATCATATGTCATTCGTACATCGCTGTTATAGTTTAAGCCACGGCAGGCTCATGCGAGCTAAAAGCCAAACGATGGACCAGCGTGTTGCCAATGAAAAACCAATACGTGCTTATAATAGTACTACAGCCAAAAGGTATTTTACGAATCAATGTTTGTCCTTTATCATCTAAATTTAAAACTTTGTATTAAAATACTGCGAATAGCTTTTAGTAATTTTGATATTTTAGCCGGGACTTGTGCCAGCTACTGACTTTCCTCCAATAGAACTGCCAAAAATGTGAGGGGCTCCCTTTTCTAAACACCGGTGACAAACAATTATTCCGTCCGGTGTGGGAGCTATAGTGGAAATGTTTATGAATCTAAAACATTATCTGACGTATTTGTGTCAACATCGTCTTTATAGGGTTTCAGCCCCTGGGTAACACGCCTCACTTCCCCGAGAGTTATAGTCTCACTATTTTAAAATCTAAAATTTTCTCAGCTTGGTTCCATGTTAATGGGTGTCTCTGTGTAAGCATCGCCTTAATAGGGTCTCAGCCTCTGGGTGACGTACGCCTCACTTCACTCTAAAGGTTATGGCCTATATAAAAGTTTCTCAAATTGGTTCGGTGTTAATGAAAGTTCTTGGTCGAGCATAATAGGGTCACACAGGGGTTCTGGCCTCACTATCATAAAACTAATTTCCTACGTTAAAATGATTCTGAACTTTAGTATTTTAAATTATTTTAAAACATTGGGAGCAATTGGGAGTCACATAAAGCATGATTTACAACTACTGTGATTGAAATTCATATAGTTAGACTAACAAACTTCTTATAAACACATTGTGCTCAATATTCAGTGCTTGTTGGGTTGCAAATTGCAACTGCATATGGAAAGAAGCAATCACAAGTCGTTCGGTGCAACGGAGTCAATTTAGCCCGATAGGAGATTATTCGTGATTGAGATACGGTATTTCTTCTTTATCCCTTACGGACCAGGTTAAGATTAGAAGGTCGAAAGCTGAAAGGCTTTCATCACCTTGATAGATTTTATCTCCAATGCTAGTCTGGAGAAAAGAACATTATATTAGTAGGCGATGCGGCTAGAAACCTATCACTAATTTGATTCCATTTTCCACCTATGTAATGTCCACCAATATGCTCAACGTGGCTATAAGGTCTTAAAGACCGACTCTGACTACCCCGCAAGGGAGAAAAACGTAATAGTATGTATGAACTTTCCAATATTTTTGTAATATTCAATTCCGTGTACTGCCATTCCTGTACTTACCAATAATACCTTACATTCTTATTACAACCTTGAGAATATTGAGAGTAAGTTACACAATTGAATTGAGGGCCAGCACCCTTCCTCAGAAAAGCACTTTCAAATCTTATAGAAATCGCTTTCATCTCGGAAAGGTCGGGATCGATATTAAATACTATGCCACTGGAATACGCAATAAACTTATTAAGTTAAAAATATTGGCCTTTGAGGTAATTCTGAAGTGTACTTTCGTGGTTAAAAATTATATTTTCGACCATATTTGCTAGTTAGTGTACAACGTTTTGCGTTTTATCAAAATGCATTACGTTTTATATGTCTTAAATAAAAATAGTCAATCATACGAAAGCCGCAATGTATTCTGAACTGACTATCAAAACGTAATATGCTGGCTGAACTACTCGTTAACTTTTGACAAGTACGGTGTACAACGATTTGATATAGTTAATAGATTCAGGTGTTACTTTGCGGAAGTCAAAGTTACATTTACTTTGAGACAATTTACTTTGCGTGCTTCCGCCACCAGTTAGTTCATGCAAACTATTACTGGCCAGCGCCCACCCACTACTGTTAGTCCCTTCATACCCGCCACCAATAGTTGATGCATGCAACCCTGGTCGATACTGCTGCATCCGTTGAGGCTGTATTATATGTTAATATATTGCGGCTTTCGTATGACTATTTTTATGTAAGATAATTAAACCGTAATGGATGTTGAAGTGACAAGTTAGTAAGTAGGCCTTCTAGTCGAAAATATAATTTTTAACTTGAACTGGAGCTTGGTTTTTAAACATTTAAAAAAAAAAAAAAAAACTTATTCTTGATAAGCCTATAACAAGCTGTTTTTTTTTAATTCTGCAGTTAGTACCACTCATAGTAATTATCTAGTATTTTCAAATCAACTTAGATGGATCTGTATGATTCAATGAATATCAAAGATTTCAAATGGTTTTAGATCTCAATTAGGTGGTCATCCTCAACTGCCTGTCCGGTGGTTGAAGAAGGTACTGCACGAAATTGTGGAAATTGACGTGTTTTCAAGTCACTAGTACTATGCGCTGAATTAATTAAACACATCAAAAGTATTTGTATAATTTAGGTCGATCCTTGCACAAGATCGTCGCCTTATTGGAATATCAAACAGATATATATGATACATAGGGCGCACTGTAAGTTTCCGGAACTGGCCACTTACATAAACAATATTTAAAAATTTATTGCAACATTTGAAAATAGAACTCTTTGGCTGTAGAATGCAGTTTGTTTCATTTGACTGTCTTTTGTTTTTACCTTGTGGCGCCATTTAAAAAATTGTGTGTCTGCATCAACATGGATTTAACTCGGGAAAATTTTCGTAGTATGATTTTCTACGATTTTAAGTGTAATTTGACAGCTCAACAGAGCATCGCTCGGCTTGAAACAGCTTTTGGCAATGAAGCACCATGCAAGACAACTGTTTATAGCTGGTTTGCAGAATTCAAGCGTGGTCGTATCAATCTCAGTGACGAATCTCGCGATGGTCGGCCGTCCACCGCTGTGACCAACAAAAACATCGAAACTGTGCGCCGTATGATTGAAACAGACAGGCATGTGACCTACCATAAAATTCGCGCGTCCTTAGAAATAGGCATGAGTCAAATACAATTAATCCTACACAAACATTTGGGTGTGAGAAAGCTGTGCTCGCGGTGGATCCCACACAACTTGACCGAGGCTCAAAAAACGGACCGCGTCACTTGGTGCAGTGCCATACTTACCAGATTCAACGAAGGTGCGTCAAATTTGGTGTGGGACATAGTAACAGGTGACGAAACATGGATTTATTGCTACGATCCCAAAACAAAGCAGCAATCGAGCGTATGGGTCTTTCAAGATGAGCCGAAACCAATCAAAGTAGCGCGCGTGAAAAGTGCATATAAGCGGATGATTGCTTCTTTTTTTAATAAATTTGGACACGTGGCTACTGTTGCTTTAGAGAATCGTCGTACAGTGAATAGTGACTGGTACACGACCATTTGTTTGCCGGAAGTTATTGACGAACTCCGTAAAAATAACCGTAAACGCCGTATCATCCTGCATCACGACAATGCTAGTTCTCACACGGCCAGACAGACAAACGACTTTTTGAAGGCGAAAAATGTAGAACTCATGAGTCATCCTGCATACAGTCCCGACCTGGCACCTTGTGTCTTTTTTCTGTTCCCAAAAATTAAGAACCAATTACGCGGTCAACGATTTTCATCACCAGAAGAGGCTGTCGAGGAGTATGAAAAACACGTTTCAGAGGTCAACACAGAGGAGTGGCACAAACGTTTTCAAAACTGGTTTCATCGAATGAAAAAGTGCATAGACGCCAAGGGAGATTATTATTTTGAAAAACAATAAATTAATTTTGTACCTTTAATAGTATTTTTTCATATTCATTCCGGAAACTTATATTGCGCACGTATTTAAAAACCATATTAATATGTTATGATATCTAAAAACATTTATCTTGGAAAAGTTTGTAAATTTTACTTCCAATGACAATATTTATATTTTCATATCGGAGGTCACCCTTTCTTATTTAAAAAGAAATATAAATGTGAGAATATTTCTTTTTAAATATTTTATTAATAATAGTCTTTTTATCTTTTTACATTATTGCCTAATGGCTTGCGCAGTCGCGACGGTTTTCGTTCGCGCGGCATCCGCTGAAGTTATGGCATATTAAAAAATAAATAAATAAATAAAATAAATAAATACGGGCAAATCACACAGATTGAGCTAGCCCTATAGAGTAAGTTCGAGACTTGTGTTATGGGATACTAACTCAACGATACTATATTTTATAACAAATACATATATAGATACACATCCAAGACCCAGGCCATCTGAAAAAGATCATTTTCCATCTTGACCTGGCCGGGGCTCGCACCCGGGCACTCTCGTGTCGCAGGCTGACGTGTTGACCGCTGCTCCACTAAGCTAGCCTTGCTAGCCTTGCTAGAATAATCTTTGAGAGAGGCAGTAAACTTCTTACGTCTGTGATGATGATGATGATGATGATTTCAATAGGCTTTAAATTCAAGTTTAGATTTCATTAATTAAAATTATTTTCAGTACTAACTTTGTGTTGATTCGTCTAGAATAGATTAGTCTAGAATTTTAGCAACTCCAATTATGTCCAATATTTAATTATTGCGGCGTCATGTACCAACACTGATTTCTCTATTTGCCAACTCCATGTTAGGTGTCACCACACCCTGCTCTGATAAACTGACACCAGTTTTGTCTAAGTGACCATTTTCAATGTGCCAGTAACAATGGCATCACCGTTAGCAAGTTAGTGATCAAGGAAAATGTTAATCATGTGATTTTATGTGAATCTAAACATGTTTAGTTTTAGTGTTATTAGTGTTTTGTTGTTTTATTCTGTCTCTATTTTTGCATCGAAGAATGTTGAAGGGTAAGTCATATTGTTTGAAAGACGTAATCTGTTTTAGGGTTCCGTACCTAAAAGGTAAAAATAGGACCTTGGATGTCCGTGCGTCCGTCCATCTGTTACAGTGTAACAGGTAGATACTTGAAATTTTTACATAATGTGTATATCTATTGCTGTTATAACAACAAATGATAAAAATATAAAATAAAAAATGCAAGGGATATGCATACAAGAAACGTGTTTGTTTTTGCGTCTTTATACCTAAATTCTGTTAGCTTTCAGCTGTTAATTTATTGTCGAGATTTATTTCCCTTTATATAGGTAAGCCAATAAGATGTAGTCCATATAACCAAACTTCATTTATTTTTAGTCTTTGGATACGTAAAAAAGTATTAAAGTCACAGATAATTAATTAATAATAGATAACAATCTTTATGCAAGAAAGAGTTTGGCTAACCTCAGAACAGAGGACGCATAGAAGAGGTTTCATTGTGTGTGTAATATCTCCCTTAATATTTATTCCATCATCATTCATCATTGCCACATAAAGTCCATTGCCTCTCCCAAGGATTTTTCTCTCCATTGAATATTGCCATACTCACTACGCTTCGCAGGCGGGGTGGCGAGCGCAGTTTCTTTGACTTTTTGTACTTCAGGTGCTGCTGCCCATCGGAGGCATTTTTAAGTTTGGCAAGGATAGGAATTTTTTGGACTGAGACTTGAGAAAGGAATTAAGGTATATGGATACTTCTTACTCGGATGAGTTATATGAATAAGCAAATAGCTTAGGAGGCCGGGCTCGCGTATACGATGTCATACCTGCAACCATCGGATAGGAAGTTGGGGATTACACCCCTGACCATACAACATTCATTTATTTATGCCTAATTATATACATAAGCCACTTCAGGTTTTTGAAGAGGCCGTGGGGAAAGCACATAGCGCGCAGAACCGATGGCCGATGGAGCAGAAGGTTTCTCGAATGACGACCACGTACCGGCAAGCGCAGCGTCGGACATCCACTGACCTGATGGTTGGATGACCTGACTAAGGTCGCAGGAAGACGCTGGATGCAGGCCGCTTCCAACCGGTTGTATTGGAAATCCTCGGGGAAGGCCTATGTCCAGCAGTGTACTTTTTGCGGCTGATATGATGATAATGATATATATAAGCAAGATATTTATTTATTTTTAAGTTTATAATTACACGGTGGTACGGAACCCTTAGTGTGTGACTCCGACTCGCACTTGGTCAGTTTTATTTTCACTCTACTTTGTAAATATTGTCAAGTTTGACTTGTTTTAAAAGCAAAGTTTGAAAGGCGCAGAAATGTTTTCAATTCTATCAACGTTTGATGTTTGTTTCCTTTTGATGAATGACTTAAAAGAACATTATAAAGTTTATTCAGACTTTACAAATGTAACCCTTGGATGAGTTATTATACATTTAATCCAAAATCTTTTTTTTACAGATCTCAGCCAACGCTTCAAAAAACGGTAGAAGCACTATTCACAGAGAGATCTGAAGTTATTTATCCTGGGGCATGTAAGCTATTTAGGTCTTCCCTCCGTCAATCAAAGATGTGTAAAAGAAATCCTGGACTATCAGAAGTATTGATTGAAGCCAAAAACCAGGCTATAAATGCTTGTGAAGAGGCTTTCCGATACGACCGATGGAATTGTTCTGTAGTGTTCAACAATAAACCCAAGAGGAGCATATTTAACAAGATTTATAGAGAAACTGCATTTGTACATGCTTTGGTAGCCGCTTCCATCACACATGGTGTAGCGAAAGCATGTGCATCCGGGGATCTGACTAGATGCTCTTGCGTAGGTGTTTATGGGAAGAACTCGTCTTTCAAAATGGGTGGATGTGGTGACGATTTCAAACAAGGGAAAAGAATCGCAAGGAATTTTTTAGAAATTAATCAGGGAAATGACCAAATCGCGGAGATCTTGAAGCAGGATGTCATGGTTGGCGTTGACGCTATGGCCGAGCAAATGAGAGAGGTTTGCAAGTGTCATGGATTTTCCGGCTCATGCACGACAAAAACTTGTTGGAAAAGATTAGGTCCTTTTAACTCTGTTATGGGGTTACTAAAGAAGCAGTTCCACCACGCTGTGAAGCAGAAGATAGTTAACTACACGACAAAGAGAGCTATTACGCCACGACTGAGAAAGAAGATGAGGATTGATAGGAAGAGTCTGGTTTATTTACACAAAACGCCGAATCTTTGTGCTAGTACGAAGGGCAGGGTCTGTAAGGACAGGAACAATTGTGCTACTCTGTGTTGCGGTAGAGGTTATAGTACCAGCCAGAAGACAGTAACGTACAGGTGTAAATGTAAGATGGTGAACTGCTGTTATGTGAAATGTGATACCTGTGTTCAGGGTGTGGATGTGTATACTTGTAAATGAAATAGTTTTAGAAAAGTAACTAAAATTGTTGACATAAATTGTATAACGACTTTTATCAGCATCTGAAATCAATTAAGCAAAACAATGTAAGAATTAGAAGTTATATTTTTATATCGCCACACAGTATGTTTCATATAATATGTATTTATTCGAGTTACTTATACCAAATTAAACAATTTTTAAACCTAATCACAAAACACCTGACAATATCTTTGTTTGTACAATGATTTAAGGTCAGGTTTAACGCATATTTGACTCGTATTTGTAGAAGATAAGACTGAATGTAGGGAGTGTTGTATGGTAGAGGCTGTGATAAGGTAAGTCGGAAGGGCGGGCCCAAAGAAAATATGGAAAATATTGCATAGTATAGTTTTGTTCCATTAGCACTAGTTTTAATTTTTATTTGACTATCTATGCGTTTTATTCGACTTGATTTTTGATATAATTTATGTAAATAGTGTTTCGTATTTGTGGCTGTAATACGCATCATCACCAAAATATGCAATCATAATAAATATAGGTATAAATACCCTAGTTTGAATCAATACGTAGATAAATTATAATGAAAGGCTTACGTATTAAAACAATTGATTAAGAAATGATTTTCTTATTTCATATTTAGATAACTAGAGATACATTTTATGAATGGCTTCTGTAGCGCTATCCTACGTTGCGAGGGGTATGAGGTTCGATTCCCGGCGTGGGCAAATACTTGTGTTCTATTTACACTAGGCTTTGGTCTGCGGTAGTGGATTTATCGAGAGAGATGTCAGACAAACTTGCACCACATCATATAACAGATTAAATAAGCTCCCACGCACCATATTGAGGGCAATCTGCCCTCACCTCAAACGGCTGATGAAGTAGCGAAAACTTTTTTTCATTAAAACTAACGTGAGATATAGAAATTATTAAATTATGTAACAACGGGTTATTCACGTACGAAGTCAGCAACTGGCCGACATGTTTCGACCTCATCCGGAGGTCAGATGAGGTTGAAACATATCGAGACATATCGAAACATATCGAGTCGGCCAGTAGCTGACTTCGTACGTCAGTAACCCGTTGTTACATAATTTAATAATAGCGAAAACTTACTTGAAGTTAGCTACATAGTCATTTAAAAATTAAACCGACGCATTTCAGCTTGTGAAGATACCGAAAATGCTTGGATGAGGAATAGATGAAGGGCATAGTAGAAAGCTTTTAAAATAAAAGACCAAATACATTCAAATTGGCATATAACATTAGAGGGTTATTGGTAAGTCGACTTACATCCGTTAAGAGGTAAAACAAAAAGAAAATGCCCGCAATAACTTTATCCAAAATTCAGCTAAAAAAATAAGCTTAAATTGTTACAATGAAAAATACACCCGGCAGTTTAGTTGGATGTATGAGTAAGTATATGGAAAACCATACATTTTTGGATGTTTTAATCGTTAACAGTAGAATCATTAACAATATCCATGTCATGCGATCAGCACAAATAAATAACTTGAGTTTATACCAAATTAAATGTATTCAACCATATTATAAAATTAGTCTAATTTTAATATTTATATGGAGTGCAATAAATAGTTTAATAATCATTATTAAAAAAATAGAGCTACCAGAATCTCTCCATAAACATTCATGTAGCGGGTAAACTCTTACTTCAAGGCAATCCCCTAGAGGGTAATATAAGATTGAAAATTGTTTTGATCAAATCTATCACCTCTCTACGGATCTAAGTCAGACTAATCAATAAGCCTGTAGGCATAGGTGCGAGAGTCCTGGAAAATACAAAGAGTAATTCAAAATGTATTACAAGAGAATAAATAATAATAGAAAATAAAAAGCTAGGTATATATTTTTTTGTATTATTAATCAGCAGCATAATAAGCAGTATCTTTCCAGCCAAACACTATATAAGAGAACCAAAATGTTAAATTGTATACCCACAGAGTAGATACCAAAACCATTTTTTTTTATTTAGTTCAAAAATAGTAGAACGCGTTTGTTTTATTCAGCGCCATCTATGCGATATCACGCAAACTATGTAGGCAGCGAAAGCTTGCTACCTGCAGGTTCTAAAGCTCATGTAAACAAAGCACGTTTAGAGCAATCTTTGTTATAGTTGGTAACAATGTTCACCGAAAGATGTCATTGTTTTTTATTATTGGGTTTTATTTATTTTTTCGTTCGCGATTCATTACCGATCTGAATTCGTGATTTAAAAGCTCTCTGTTTTTGTATACATACATGATTTACCACCTCTCTGTTTTTGTTACACTATATATGCAGTATGGGTGTATTCAGTTCGGCAACATGCTAAACCTGGCTTTTAGGTCTTAAAGATCCTATTTCCTAACTTAATGTAGGTACAACGTTTTGATAGTCACTTTAAAAAAACATTACGTTTTATATTTACTTAAAATACCTATGAAAAGTCCACAAAATAAACGCTTCGTAGTCCCCTAATTTCTTCTCTAAAACTTAATGGGTTTAATTTAAAATAATGCTGTGTTTCTATGTTTTATTTTTCTAATATAATTGCGTCAAATTTGTTTTCTTTATGTTTGAACACAACGGAAAATCTTAACAATTATTCAGGATTTTGAAGGTTCATATCTCGTTAAATAATTTGTTTATGAAAAAATTAAAACATAGGGACATGCTAATATATCCATATATATTTTTTTGGTAACAATCATTGCTCTACTGGTACTATCCGGCGAGTTATCGGGGGACTACGCTTGTATCAGTAATCAGTAATCAGTCATTTATTCACCAAAAATATGAGTACAATAGATCTTAAATAATATAATACCTTACATATTTTGTCGACAAAAGTCAGCATGTGAATATTTAATGCAAAACAATTCAATGATGGTATGTGTCAGTAATATTTTTTTTTAAATATATTAATACAATGTCAACTGAAAAGAATTTAAGTCAATGGTCAAGTATGGAAATACGGCCCTCCTATTTCGTCTTAAGAATGAAACCCCGGACCTTGGTTGGTTTTGCATTGATGTAGGTTTATTACGTATCCATATCTACTTAACAATAATTGTGGACAGTATGAAGTGTAAATTTTATATGTGCTACGATACATCGTAGCTGTGTACACATCTTAGCTGTCTTACTCGTTCATCGTAGCTTTTTATACTTGATCGATTTGTTCGTTTTTCGTGCATGTAAGTGGTCAAGATTTTTTAAGCTGCCTAAAGGCATCTGGCATAGCTTAACGACTGTCATCAATGATGACAGGCGGGACCAACGGCTTAATGTGCCTTCCGAAGCACGGAGGAGCCAGAGATATTTTTTTTATGCCACATGCGGTCACCAATCCTAGTAGGGACTGCGCCCGTGGTTGTTTAACATGCCATCGGGGTCCTCACTTGATCGATAGTTTCAATGGATTATTAATGACGAGGAAATTTCATATTTAGTATCTCCAAGACCATGTGGAAACTACCTCTAGTTCAAGCCGGTATGGTATATGTTTTTTTTTTTATATTCCAGCTATCATCATTATCATCAGGTCTTTTCTTTTTAGCCTCCACTGCAGGAGCATAAGCATCTCTCTACAACCGGAGCCATACTTACGAGGGGGGGTCAAAAAGTTCGCGGAATGGAGGGGTTCGCGGGGGGTGGGGGACCTGCCGCAGGTAGAAACTAATGAGCAACTCTTTGTGAGTATATATGCCAAGTTTGAACCCGATTGTGTCAATAACTTTTGACCTGTCGTCGATCAAACAAGTGAATCCGGAAGAAAAACTTGAACATGGAAAAAATCGAGTTTCGTGCCGTCATAAAGTTCCTCACTAAGCAAGGAAAACAACCTCAGAAAATTTTGGAAGAAATGTCATCAGTATACGGGGACTCTTGCCCTGGGAAAACCATGGTGTACAAGTGGAATAGCCTTTTCAAGCAAGGCAGGGAGTCTCTTGAAGACGACCCTCGCTCAGGACGGCCGATTGAGGCCACCACCTCAAAAATCGTTGAAAAAGTGGAGAATCTTATACTGGAGGATACTCGTTTGAAGAAGAAACAACTTGCAGAAATGGTTGGAGTATCACCTACAACCATTTTAAATATTCTACACGACAGTCTTGGGATGTCAAAAGTCAGCGCAAGATGGGTGCCAAGAATGCTCACACCACCACAGAAACAGCTGCGCGTCGAGTATTCAAAGGAGTTTTTAGACCTCTGTAGCGCCGACAAGGAAGGAATTTTTGCAAGACTTGTTACTGCAGATTAAACTTGAGTTCATTATTATGAGCCTGAGTTGAAGCAAGAGTCTATGCAGTGGCATAAAAAGGGTCAGCTAAGAAATACAGGGTGTCACAATCGGCTGGAAAAATTATGGCAACTGTTTTTTGGGATACAAAGGGTATTTTACTAATAGATTATAAAGATAAGGGTGTTTCTATAACGGGAGAATACTACGCTAATCTACTGAGACAATTAAAAGAAGCAATCAAGCAATCAAGGAGAAAAGGCGGGGAAAGTTGACAAAAGGTGTGCTGCTTTTGCATGACAACGCACCGGTACACAAGAGCCGCGTTGCGATGGCTGCCCTTCATCACTGTGGCTTCGAAATGTTAAACCATCCTCCCTATAGTCCAGACTTAGCCCCCTGTGATTATTTTTTATTTCCCAAATTAAAAAAAGAGCTTCGTGGGAAAAAAAATCCGACGATGAAGAAGTCAAGTCGGCGATTTCGGCCTATTTTGAGGACAAAGACAAATCATTTTTTTTCGGCGGTATTAATAAGTTAATAGAAAGATCTGAAAAATGTATTCGACTTAAGGGGAAATATATTGAAAAAGAAAAATAGTACAGTATTTTATTTCACCTCCCTTCCCCTCCGTTCCGCGAACTTTTTGACCCCCCCTCGTAGACAGGGCAGACAGAGGACCGAAAATAAATTTCAAATATTTCGTCAGTTTAACTTTAATCAAAAACCTGTGAACATTCTGAATCTCGATCCAAAATCCCACCAAGCTTATGGATAACTCTTGAGAATGTCCAACGTCCAGTGCTGATAAAAATAAATGTGTGTTAATATCGACAGTATAAACAAGGGAGAGTAAAAAAGTGAAGCTTTTACTTTTTTCTTATGTTTCTTCCGAAATAGTGACTGCCAGCGTCTTGTTACCTACCAACTTAAATAAACAAATATAATAATAGGAACAAATCACACAGAGTGAGCTAGCCCCAAGGTAAGTACTATATTTTTTAACAAATACATACATAGATAAACATCCAAGATCCAGGCCAAGCTGAAAAAAATCATTTTCCATCTTGACCTGACCGCGGATCGAACCCGCAGACCCTGGCATGATGACACCTAGACCAAAGAATTCATCTCGAACTTAACTTTTCCAAACTACCTCATAACGATGCGTCATTATTTGATATTGCATCGACGGTATTATATTGTTCCAAGTTACGAGTAGTGTCGCATCGCTGCGCTCTTGCACACAAAATAGAGATGCAACTTGGCATACTCAATTATTATGCATCATCCCACATAAGTAGAATGACATTATACACAAGCACACTATTGTAACACTGAAGAAATTTTTCCTTCTGCTTTTATGTTCTTGTTAGATATACACACATTCTATTACTGCACGTCCTTTTGCATGATGTAAATTAAAGATAGAACGACGAAGCATCATTGTTCAGTGAATTTAACATTGCCCCATCAAATGGCCTTGTTGTGATAACACTTTCAAGTATACAGAACTGCACAAACGCGCGACTAAATTACCACATTTGGAAAAGAGCTATATCGAGCTATATTTATAGTGGGTAACTTCTGAATTATTTTTATTTTGTAGACAGGCAGCGATTCGTAAACGATCGTACAAGACACGCGGCGGCAGCGGGAGCGAACGAATGAATTTCACCTTTATACCAACCTTCTCACAATATTTGAAATGTCACGTCTCGCGATAATATACAGGGGGATTCATCTTAAATAAAAGGAAGATTACTATGACTAGTGAAGCAAAAGTATAAGCTTTTCCAAGTATTCTACATAACATAGATAGTTTTGGCGAGCTCCGTGGCAGTGGTTGACACGCCAGCCTGCGACACGACGATGCCAGGGTTCGATCCCCGATCAGTTCAAGATGGAAAATTATATTTTTCAGATTGGCCTTGCTTTTGAATGTTATCTATATATGTATTTGTTATAATATATAGTACTGTGGAGCTCGCTCAATCTGTGTGATTTGTCCCTAAATATTTATATATAGATAGAGCATCATAGCCATAAACATAGATAAATAGGCTGCAGGTATGACATCGGGTACGAGCCCGGCCTCCCTGCTGCTTGCTTTTTTTCATTCATCCGAGTGAGTAGTATCCCAATACCTTCATTCTCTTAACAGCCCCAACAAGTTCCTATCCTTTCCCAGCTTAAAAATACTTCCTATGGGCAGCAGTATCGGAAGCACTAGAAGCCTAAGAAACTGCGCTCGCCAACCCGCCAGCCAAGCGTGGTGAGTACGGCAATATCCTCCCATGGAACGATGATTCCTTGGGGGAGGCCTTTGTCCAGCAGTGGACTTTTTATTGCTGTCATGATGATGATAGAAAGAGCAACTGCAGCGGCCTTTAGCCATTTTAGTGAAGAGTCAGACTGGTCATTAATTAACGACTTCAAGTTTCAGGTGTATTTCAATTTCTCGTTCATAGAAATTATTTTTGTAATAGTAAAATTGTAATAGTTGGTTGGGAGAAATACAATCTTCCTGCTGGATCTGTTACTGCGTGGACTGTAGAAGCCGGTGAGGGATTGGGCGGACATCTAAGGAATCAACCCATCACTATTTGGCCTCCATTTTCCACCTACACACTAACACGCTAAACAAGACCTTTCGGTCTTATAGCTTCAGGCACTGTCTTTCTCGTAAGAGTCTAATCGTTATAATACTTATGTATGTACGAGATACATCAGTATAATGTTTTCGCGATTGTTACACATTCAAAAATAAATAACTTGATACGGTTTTGTCGCGTTTATTACATAGGTAATTATTACATCTGTCGTTTCGAAATCTTTACATTTCATGTTCGAAGGTAGTCTTAGTATATATTTGTCTATTGTAAATGTCTTTTATAATAGAACAAATAGATATTGATAATAGACAAATGTCAGACAATCAGGTGATTCAAGCCTGCAATGTCCTAACCAAACTGGAACCAACGTAACAAAGTATGCTTACTGTGGGAATCGAACCTACGACCCCCAGGTCTACAGGCAAACGCCTTAATTACTGGACCACGGAGGCAGTTAAAGGGCTCCAGTAAGAGATCTCCATTTCTGCCATGCTACGTTTGCGCGGTGTGACATATCGGCGACTATATCTGCTGTTTCTGTTATGACATATCCTAAGTATTTAAATTGGGTGGCCTTAGGTACTGGAGCGTTATCCGGGTAATACATTATGGCTGGTCATAAAAATGATCGCCTACATCATGTATTTCTTGTATTATAATGCATACAAACAGATGATGTACTAGAGGAAGTACTGTGACGTGAGGGTAAGAAACTACATTTTAGCAATTACGAGTAAGTATGTGATTACGAGTTGTCAGTGAAGAATTTGCATAAATTACTAGATAACGCGATGTCGTGCGTATTGAAGTTGAACGTGTTTGAGCACGCAATGCACAGGAAATATCGATTAGTATGATATTATATACTTATATCAATCACAGTTGTGTAAATTTAATATTGTCCTGCCTACGTACTGTGACATAAATTGTTAAATATTTTTGATTTGAGCTTATGCACGTTATGTCCAGTCAGCTAACAAGATACCTGACCCCGCCAACTACCTATATCTTAAATTTTCTCTTAAACTAAAATTTATATTATCATGAAAATGTATATTCAGGAAGTCTTAATTAAAATCTTTCTGAATATATATTTTCATGTTAATATTATTTTTAGTTAAGGAGATAATTCAAGATATAGGTAGATGGCGGGGTCAGGTATCTCGCAGGCTGACTGTACACATGTTAATAGTCAGTTTCGTTAGTTTTTAATTGCATAATGTTTTTTTTTATTTTGTAATCATGTACCTCCCTAACTAACTGTTTTGTGTGCTTATGAATCCTTACTAATATTATAAATGCGAAAGTGAGTTTGTTTGTTTATTTGTTTGTTTGTTTGTTTGTTTGTTTGTTTGTTTGTTTGTTTGTTTGTTTGTTTGTTTGTTTGTTTGTTTGTTTGTTTGTTTGTTTGTTTGTTTGTTTGTTTGTTACGCTTTCACGCCGTAACTACTGAACCGATCATCATAAAATTGTGCATACAAGTTCTCTGGAGTATGGAGAAGGACAAAGGCTACCTTTTATCCCGGGAAAAAGTACTATTCCCGTGGGATCGACATTGACGCGGGCGGAGCCGCGGGCGAAAGCTAGTAAATAAATAAATAAAACTTACTGGATGGGTGGCTCGGTGGATCTGTGTGTGACACGAATAGATAAGAGTTAGAGATGTATATAAACATTGATGTATGGCCAGGAGTGTCATTCCCGACCGCTTGTTGTGTTGCAGATATGGCATCTGCCTTCTGAGCTGCTATTCGCTTTTCCCTCATTCATCCGAGGGAGTAGTATTTCAATACCTTCATTCCCTTTTCCAAATCCAACAGATTAATAGGCACCACTCATTTTCTTGTTATTCTTTCACCTGATGCTGATGGTAGCCTAATGATGGTAAGAGATTGCTTAGGAGATAAGGCCGCCAATTGTACATCAATCTTTTTGTTTACATATTTTAATTTTAATGGACTCCGGAAGATGGATACAGAAAAAGAGGTAGGCCTCGAAAGCGTTGGTGTGATGATATCACGAGCCATGAAAATAAATGGTCTGAAGTGGCTCAAAGTAGGGATGTTTGGAAGGAAATGGGGGAGACCTTTGTCCAGCAGTGGGACGAATAGGTTAATACAAAAAAATAAAATTGTATGATACTGGTGCAATAAAGTGTTTTTACTTACTTACTTACTTACTGTTCTTTCCTAGCTTAAAAATGCGTCCGATGGGCAGCAGCGATGGAAGCACAAGAAGCCAATACAAATACAACTGCGCTCGCAAACCGGCATGCCAAGCGTTAGAATGGCAATATCCTCCCATGGAACAAAGAATCCCTTGGGAGGGGCATGTGTCCAGCAGTAGACTTCTTATGGCTGGGATGATGATGAAATAAACAAGCAAATAGAACTATGACGCGCTTTATCTTTACCATTTATTGTTTAGTTGCCAAAAGAAAGAATATGTATCCAATATTTTTTGCGTATACCTATCTAACTGGCGGGCTAATTATATTTTTTAGGAAATTCGTCTAATGAAGCATTAATAAAACAAGCCAGAGAAACTGATACTTATAATAGACAATCAAGCAATACCAAGCTCAAACAAAGATACATACCTACATTCCTATTCTTAAAATCTTTCGAAAATTACCCCGATAAACTTAATATTTACTTGTAAAAAATAAAATATTAATGCAAAAATAAATAAATAATAAACTAACTAAAATAAAATAATTAACAAATCCCTAGCAAGTTCATCTTTAAATTACTAATAATAATGACTAAATTAATGACTAACATGGCCACACAATATTACAAGTGTAAAGGCTGTGGTAAAGCTCTACACGATTATTATGACGCCTATAATTGACCCATAAACCATTAAGGCGGCCACAGAACGCGGTTTGTTTTCGATGCCAACTCACATAATTACGAGGTTTTAAAGAAAATAGTCGAAAAAACGGCAGCTCGCGATTTATTTATTTATTGACCCTGCAGCGATGTTTGACCTCACTATGGGTAAGTCGATGCTTAGTCACTCGTTTTTTGTTCACATTTTTGCGATGTTTGAAAGGTCTAGATTATCATAACGTTTTTATAGTTTGGAGATTATATTGTTATTGTTGTAACAGTTCACGTCCAATTGGTGCTACTTGATTTGGATAAAGATAAAATTGGCCAAGTGTGAGTCGCATTAGCTCAAACCAAGGTTTCCGTACCAACGTACACATACCTTACATTTGAACGACAAAATCTACGTTTCTTGTATGAAGACTTTGTTGATAATTACATTTAAAACTCCTTGCAAGCGACCTCTGTTAAGAGGTTTACCAAATTGAAGTTTGTTTTCGATGCCAACTCACATAATGACGAGGTTTTAAAGAAAATAGTCTAAAAACGGCAGCTCGACATTTATTTATTTATTGACCCTGCAGCGATGTTTGACCTCACTATGGGTAAGTCGATGCTTAGTCACTCGTTTGTTGTTCACATTTTTGCGATGCTTGAAAGATCTAGATTATCATGATGCTTTTATAGTTTTTGAGATTATATTGATAATGTTGTAACTGTTCACGTCCAAGTGGTGCTACTTGATTTGGATAAAGATAAAATTGGCCAAGTGTGAGTGGCATTAGCCACAACAAGGGATCCGTACCACCGTAAAATGTTTAACAATAAAATCTAAGTTTCTTGTATAAGGACTCTGATGTAAAATAATATAAACATCTTCATAGCGACCTCTCTTATGAGTTTAATCGAACTCTGTGAGCACAAAAACTATTGTTCTTAATTTTTTATGGCTTAACCTTTTAGATTTTTTTAAATTGTAAACATATCAATATAGAAGAGAAATCATCGATTTTTTGAAAATTTTTATATGTATCACAAAAATTTCTGTCTGTCTTTAACAGTATCACGCAAAAACTACTAGTATAATTTACTTAAAATTTGATATGTTTTTGCGGTATGTTCCTTTCATACCACTTCTTAATATTATGCATAGTTTATCTCCGAAAAATTTAAGGTTCCAATACTCAATACTCAATACTCAATACTCAATACTCATTTATTCATAATAATATTACACGTCATCACACTTTGAGAATATATTTATGTACCTATTTATAAAATAAGTCAAAATTAGTTTAAAAAAATGTCGAAAAAAAAATATTATTAGTAATGTCAGCAAATTTCCAAAAATATAAAATTAAATAGGATAAATTATTTTTTATATTTAAATTAAAAATTCCTCGATACTATATAAAGCCTTATCAAACAGCCATCTCTTGAGTTTTTGCTTGAACGAATAAAGACTGGGCGCTCCAATAATTTCGTCAGGCAGTCTGTTGTAGACATCCGGTCCCATCACGTGTGTTAGTTTGTCTGACTTAACAAGTTTCCGCGACAATGATCTAAGCTTTTCAGCATTGCGAGTATTATACCTATGTACGTCATTATTCCTCTCGTAGCTTTCTAGATGTGTTCTCACGAAAACCGCTGTTTGATAGATTACAATAGACGGCAGGGTGAGAATTTCCAAGGCGAAACCGCGGTCAATAGCTAGTTTATATAACATGGTATGCATCTGATTTGTACGAATTTTGTATATAATATCATCGCCAATCCGGTTTTGAGGAAAATATAGATCGAATGTACCTACTTACAAAATTTGCTCCATCTTGAAATCATTTATAAAAATTCCATTCGAGTTCCAACAGTTAGCGCTTTCGTAGCTGACGAGACAATACCAATAAAAATTATGTTATTCTGGCCAATTACCGGCCATTAAACAAAGCTTTATGGCTAATGTAACCCTCCGTCCACGTTAAGTTTAATATCAGCCATTTTATTAGGGATCCGTACCAGAAAGGTTAAAAAGATTTCAACACTAATCATGTTTGGGCCCATTTGATTTGTCTCGAAAAGTACTTTACAGTCGTTTATAATGAAAGCTTGTCATAAAATGTATTTTTTGAATAAAAAACTTGTTAATAATTAGGTAAGTACCCAAATCTTTTTTAGATATTACGATTGATCGGTCCTGGTGACCAAATGATTTCCTTTGATGTTTATCTATATGTATCTAATAAAAAATATAGTACTTATCGTTGAGTTATATCCCACGACACAAGATCACATCTTAGTGTGCGGCTAGCTTAATCTGTGTAATTTGTCCCTACAAATTAATTTATTTATATTTAATTATTTTTTTATATTTAAATGTACTTTTCATACATCCAACCATCTGATATCTTTGATTAGGTACATTTATATATTCCCGAAAAAAAAAACTCAAAACGACGCCCTGTAAACAAGGTTTTGTTCGACGTTTCCTTTTTAGTTTTTAGGAGATATGAGTACATATATATAATAGGCTAGTTTCCTAAAAAAATATTATTAGTCCGTCAGTAAGTAATTCAAAAATATTGGATACGTATTTTTTCTTTTGTCGATTGAATAAAAAATTATAAAGATATAGCCCTTAGAAATTCCGTGTGACGTCATAGTTTGCTACACTTTTTAGCAAACTATCACAAGTCAAAAGCCCCCACTCCTGAACTTTGACGCGCTTTATCTTTTCCATTTATTGTAAACAATAAATGGAAAAGATAAAGCGCGTCAAAGTTTTTGACAAAAGAAAAAATATGTGTCCAATATTTTTTGATTATCTAACTGACGGACTAATTATAATGTTATTATTTTGACCCAGGAAACTAGCCTATACACCCCCTAAATATAACTAGTGATTTATTTAAAACTTAGGAATTAGCTAGAGCTAAAGAACTGACCCATTATGTTAATGCCGACTCGCTCTTGCCCGGTTTTATTTATGAACTGTAGAGTTTTCAATTCATTAAGGTTTTTAGAGATAGTAATTGAATTCTTTTATTATGAGTGGGTATCGATGTTTTGGATCATTATTATTTATAATCGTTTAGAATGGAATTTTATTTAGGCAAGTAAAATGGCTGATTTAAGAAATTTTAATTAGCTGTAAATATTTATGCTACATGGTCAACCTTCCGGGCGCCGTCCAGTGGGGCGTCCAAGATATCGTGGAAGGATGAAGTCGCCAAAGACCTGAAAGAGTTCGAAGTATCCGACTGGTCAGAGTTGGCATAGAATAGGGAAGAATGGCGCACTTTAATGTCGGAGGCCAAGATCTACTTTGGGTCGCTGAGCCATCGAAGTAAGTATGTAAAAAATAATAAAACTAAATAGGCAAACTCAATCATCCAAATGATGATTTTTGTATAATAAATTTTTTGGTTAAAGGCTCAAGTCTCACTATCAAGGATGCAAATATGCGAATGCGATGCGAAGTGAAGAATATAAAGACAAAAAAGGACCCCGGGCTCTTGAGTATCTTGGCTGAGGATGCAACCGGTAAAACGCTCGAATGAAAAAGAGAGACCATTTTAACCATCAATTCAACTCGTATGTATATTATATTGGCAGAATTGCACGATTATGCTATATTACCTTCTAAATACGTGTGCCATATTTCATAAATGTACGTATATAGCAACCTATTTTTTTTTAATTTACTATGTAGCTAGCTCCAAGTGAGTTTTCGCTACTTCACTTGGCGTTGGAGGCGAGGGCAGAGTGTCCTTAACCTGTTTAGACAACATTACCAGAAACCTCAGCGTTGCTTGTGTGTGCGAGGCTTGGAGAAACAGAAAACTCTTATATTGCCTGATGGGCCGCGATTACATCCATGCAAAGCTTGAAGGGCCCATCTGAAAAACAGTGGCAATACCCTTTGGAGAGTAAAAACTTTCATCTTTCGCTTTAAGGGTCGAAAGCTACGTTGTCAGAAAGGGCAATCCTGGGTGAGAGTCACCAGGAACCGCGAGGGGTTCACTAGTAATTAGAACTAACAATCGACGTACTTTATTCTGATGGCGAGCACCCTTGCGCTCGGAGAGTAAAGGATGGGTCGGAGAGTAAGAGATGGGTTCATAGTTGCATCCCCAATTATTCATGAACCAATATAATTGATTTTTGCAAATTCCTTAGTAGTATAAAAGCTAAGTACATTCTTCAGTTTTTCTTTTCTTTCAAACCAGCATGGAATTAATTAAATATTCCACTATATATCTTTTGACAAGATTTTCGCACATAAAAATAAAACTGTCTCTGCAATATACCGATAAAATTATTATTTATATGTGAATTACGGGTTACTCACGTACGAAGTCAGCTATAGGCCGACATGTTTCAACCTCATCCGGAGGTCTTCCTCAGGGCGAATGTGAACCGAGACGCGCGCACGGAGTCGTCCCGATTCGTCCCGATTCAGGATAAAATTATTATCCTGATAAAAACTTATTTCCATGCCACTTAGATTTTCTTATAAACGCAATCATACTGTATCTGTTTGACGGAAATCAACCGTCACTATTAATTATTAATGTTTGCTTACCTCGATGAAGATGTCGATACGAAGCATGAAGACGTAAATGCCTTGCTTTTTGTTTTGTCAGTCTGTCTGTTGCTAGGTAAATTAAGAATTGTACAAATGCGACTGTCCATACAATCATCATTCATCATTTCAGCTGAGCAAGGCTTATGCGAAGAATTCTTGGTTCCATGCTCCCATGGAACCAAGAATTATGGCAATGGCAATATCTCCATATTGCCATACTGATCACGCTTGGCAAGCGGGTTGGCGATCCCAATTTCTGTGGCTTCTTGTGCTTCAGATGCTGCTGTCCGTTGGGTTAGAAGCATGTTGAAACTAAGGAAGGATAGGATTTGTTGGAACTGAGAAGGGAATGAAGGTATTGTCATACTACTTACAGATGAATAGGGGAAAGTAAGTAGCAGCTTAAGAGGCTGGCGCGCGTACCCGATGCTATACCTGCAACAATCAGTCAAGCAGTTCACTCCTGACATCGCATACAGTGTAAAATCTAGATAGAGAATCTACAAAATTTCTTGAATGTGATGAGATGATCTCGATAAAATTGCTCAAGTAGGTAAATACCTAGAAACCGTTCATCATCATCATCATCAGGTCCTTTTTAGTCTCCACTAGAGGAGCACGACCCTCTCTGTGCTACTAGGGCCATACTTGGCGAGAGCAGCCAGAGGACTTGGCCTACACTCTCCACGCTGGCCAGACGGGTTGGAGAGGTCTCACAGATGTTTATAAGCTTTGTTTAGCTTGTATTTTCCTAAGTCGCCTTCTACGACATCCACGGGAAGACTTGGAGTGGTCCTATTCTACTCTGCCGGATACCACACGGCTAGAAGCCGTTAGTAGAATAAAATTATCTTAAAGTAGTATGCTGAACTTCAGTAAGACTTACAGATTGTTGACAATATGATATCGTTTAAAAAGTCCGTCCACTGCTGGACAAAGGCCTCTCTCAAGAATTGTTAGTTCTATGGGAGGATATTCCCATATTCACCACGCTTGGCAGGCGAGTTAGCGAGCGCAGTTTCTTTGGCTACTTGTGTTTCCGATGCTGGTCATCGGAAGATTTTTTAGCTTGGTATTTGTTGGATTTGAGAAGCCAATGATGGTATACATTAGGATACTACTCGCTCGGATGATTTCGATGACGAAGTTCAGGATGACACCCCTGATCATAATGACCAGCGTTCAATATCCTTCTGCTGCTATATTAGTTTGTAATTGTGAGGCACTAATTAATTATGTTAAATAATGCGATATTATGCATATCCTATCACACGCGTCGCTGCACAAGGAATCTGACTCGATTTTTGTGTTTTATTGGTCATCCGATAGCGACTGGATAATGATAATACGCCGAATGGATCTTCTCTGTTTGTTTTATACAATCTTATCGATCGATAAAGTGTCAAATCGAAACAACAATATAATGTATAAAAAATATGGGAACTGCTTTAAGGATAGTTTGGGATGTCAGTCAAATTTTGTCTAGTTCTTGTTGTTGGGTTATGACGATATACATGGTGAAATTTTTATCGCTTTGGACCCTCAGAATATCAAAATGAACAACTTTTCCAATGGGAACAATGTTGGGAACTCAAAGAAAAATTCGACATTCCCATACAAACTGGCCGGGCGGCGGAACTCTTTTGTATGGAAATGACAAATTTTTTTTTGAGTCCCAGCATTTGTCCCATAGAAAAAGTTGTTCATATTGATGGTCTGAGCCACCCCTTTAAGGGTCCAAAACGATCAAAATTTCACCATGTATATAGGTGTGTAGAATCACTTAACACGGTTTTATCGCGATTATCGCACAATATCCACGGTGAAGTTTAATTTGTTTTTAATCCATAAATGCCCGTCAATATGAACAAATTTCCTATGAGACCAAGGGTACTCAAAAAACATTGACAATATAATTGTCAACATTATACAAAACATTGAACTCAAAAAAAAAAAATAACAATTCCATACAAAGTGTTCCGTCCCCCGATCAATTTGTATGGAAATGTAAAAAAATGGGTTCCCAGTACCCATAGGAATAATTGTTCATATTGACGGTAATTGAATAAATAATAAATATAAATAAATATATACGGACAAATCACACAGATTGAGCTAGCCCCAAAGTAAGTTCGAGACTTGTGTTATGGGATACTAACTCAACGATACTATATTTTATAACAAATACATATATAGATAAACATCCAAGACCCAGGCCAATCTGAAAAAGATCATTTTCCATCTTGACCTGGCCGGGGATCGAACCCGGTCACTCCGTGTCGCAGGCAGGCGTGGTGACCGCTGCGCCACGGAGCTAGTCGAATGAAATGAATGATTAGAAAACATTGATAAAATGTAGGTGCTGATTTGTAAAATGAATCAATTGTTGTCATAAAACAGGCAAAATTAATTCCTTTCCCAAATCCAACAAATTCCTATCCATCCCCAGATTTAAAAGCTTCCGATTATGAAATGTGGCGCCTCAGATACCTTTAAAATATTTACTTTAAATTAAGCCATATATCACTTTGATAAATAAATTATTATATCTACATTGTTTATTTTTAAATTGATACTTAGTTAAGTATATCATCATCTAATCCTGCGGCAACTTAACCCTTAAATAATCCCATTGACAAAGTTTCTTTGAATCATTTGCCTCAACACTCATTTCACGTTCCACTGACTTTAGCATCCATTTTAACTACTTAAATAAAGCCCAGTGCAGGTTAAAATGAAAACGATCCGCGGCCCGGGATACTTAGAATGGGGGGGGGGGGGGGGGGCGTGCTGATCACCGCTTTATTTATTAGGGTACTTGAGAGCTTCTTACAAGATAAAATTATTATTATTAGACCTTGTTATAATCAACATGCTCAAAATTAGTTTGCGGTTCTAGAGATTCCTTCTCTCAAGCTGCGTCAGCTGACTATAAAAAACTTGGTCAAATCATATTAGAGAATGATATATGCTTCTTATATATGCTTGCTTGCTTGCTTTTCGTGTGTGTAAGTGGCCAGCACTGGTGTCAGATGTTTCAAGTAACCTAAAGGCCTCTGACATAGCTTAATGACTACCATCAATTATGACAGCTGGGACTAATGGTTAAACGTACCTTTCGAAGCGCGGAAGAGCTCGAGATATTTTTATGTTGCGGTCAATAATCCTAGTCACTGCGCCCTAGGTTATTTGACATGCGTAAGCGCTAATATGCTCACAACCACTGGGCCCTCGAGCTTCTCAAAATTTAGTTTTCCAATGCATTCATTTAAAAGGGCGCACTAGAAATTCTGCCCTAGGGCCTTTTGTCCTTAATGCCGGCGCTGGCAAAGCCCTTCGCAATGTGTGAGGTTTAAACGACCGTCTTCCTAATTATATATACTTGCATCCTTATTTGTTAAACCATTGTCATTCTCAACTAAATACTCGACGTTGAATAGAAATCTGTTTTTAATCCTTTGGGCCTTGTTGATGGTTATTGTCAAGTAGCTGTGCGTCAAAAAGAGTTATTTTTCCATTGAGTGGCTTCAAAAAGTAAATGCGCTCAATTACGTATTCGTTTTTTGGGATTATTAAACTGGTAATGTGCCTCCGTTTCTCGGTATGCTTTTGGGTGGTAAATTACCTGTTGCGATGTTTTGTGAAAGTTATTTTGTAACTGAGACGATATTATATTGATTTTGTTTGAGATATTACGTATTTCAGTAAATATTTTTAAATATTTGTACCTATCTTATTAAATGAGGAAATATGTACATATTTACATGATTGTTACCTCGAAAATATTCAATTTAATTTATTTTGTGAACATAGGTAGAACAAAATATGTTAAAACAATATAAAAATAGCAAAGATTTTATCGAAATCGTGATTTTTGTGGCCGAATAATCAATTTGGCGATGCCCAGAATTGAGCCCTTCATAGATTCTTGCAGTAGCAGTCGAGCTCTTTTGGAGAATACTTCGGCTAGTACTGCAAGGATTCCAATTTTTAAATGTTCAGATATAAAGTAAGTGGAGAATACAACTAACTTATATTTCGCGGTCTCGTTTGGCCGATTGAGCTCGTCATTCAAAGCATTCACATTTCTAGTAAGAATTGTTACCGATTTCACAAAAAGAGGAGGATCCTGCACCTTTTTCAATTGATGTGTGTGTTTTGTTCCCTCATAACTATTAAATATATATATATATATATATATATATATATATATATATATGTGGTAATTCTTTTTTTATTTAAAAGGCCTTTCAATTAGTCCCACTTAGATTTCATAGAAATCAGTTTAGTAGTTAGGCTACAGTCGCTATCGTCGCTATCGTGTGTATCGTAGCATGTGTGTTCGTTTGTTTCATTTCAAAAGTGACAGATAGTCAATATTGAAATTCTTGAATAACTTTTAAAATATATTTACAAAATTATTTTAATATAATATTTAATGTTTTTCGCACGTACATTTAAAGACCTGTCAAACAAAATTACGTTAATGACCATTTACGATTCTTTAAGGGGATATTTTGAGGTTATTAGTTGCAATTACTGATGTACGGACCGACAGGCGACGATGACGAAGAAATTATTGAGTATCTAAATAGGCAATACTCAATAATATCTTCGTTTTTTTTTCGTTCATCATTTCATCATCATCGTCATTCCAGCCGCAAAAAGTCGACTGCTGGACCTTTGTCCAGGCCTTTACCTTTCCCAAGGATTCTTCGTTCCTTGGGACTTGGGAGGACATTGTCATACTGACTACGTTTGGCATGCGCAGTTTCTTTGGGTTCTTGTGCTTCCCGCGCTGCCGCCCATCGGAAGCATTTTTAAGCTGGGGAAGGATAGGAATTTGTTTTGTCATTACTGTGCTCAAAATAAAACACGAGAACTGCTGACGTTAGCTTAAAGATCTTAAATTCCGTCAATGTGAACAATTTCCAAGGACAAAGAACAAGCATTGCCATCCAAGGTGGCAATGCTGTCAGCCTTGAGGGTAGGGTTTCCATGTGACAACAAACTGCGGGTCATTTTTATTTTTAGCGGTTATTTTTAGGTTTATTATGTTATTTATATATATAGGTTTATTTATAAGTAGTTTTATTCAAATTGCTTTTCATAATATTTGATATTATCATTTTCTCTTATTATATAATTAAGATGTAACCTTTATGTAATAGTCAAATAAAAAGAAATAATAATAATTAAACCTTTATAAACACAATACTCAATGTCGCTCTGCGACTGGTATTTAACAGAGATTATATCAAAAAATCACAAATTACGGATGATCCAAGTGTCTGTACCACTTACCTGCCTTCCTGAATGTCCGTCTAAATCCCTTGACAATAGTAATATATTGTTTGTACCTTTGGGTGTTTCGCGACAATATACAGTTATCCGTTTTCAGAGTCATTGGCACGTGTGATCTGGTGACAAAGACATTGCGTTTGGTTTGGACAAGATTGTTTGGTGAGATGAGATTCTTGCTTCTTCTAAAATAATCGTTTAAGCAATGACCATCATCCCAGTTGCAAGTTATCCACTGGACCCTGGGCAAAGACATAGATTTTAAAGAGCAGTTGTATGTACCTGAGCGAACGAGCTTTGCAAAAAGAATTTAATCAAGGGTGACACTTACCTAGATAGAATTTTCGCCCCCCTTTTACTTCATCATCATTTCAGCCGCAATAAGTCCAATGCTGGACAAAGGTCTCTCCCAGGGATTTCTTGTTCTATGAGATATTGCTGCGAGCGCGGTTTCTTTGGCTTATTGTGTTTCCAACGCTGCTGACAATCGGAACAATTTTTGAGCCGGGAAGTATATTATCTTTATGTATTTGGGAAGGGAATGAAGGTATTGGGATACTACTGACTCGGATGAATGGGGGAAAAGCAAAGCAGCTCGGTAGGCCGGCGTGCGTACTCGATGCCAACCAAGCAGCTGAGGATGACACACCTGACCTAATACCCCTTTATTTAATTTCAACGAAATCAATTATCGTTTATACATATTCTACCGGAAAATTAACGTAGCACGTTGCAGATTACCCTATTAGACTGTTTACTGTTGTTGGTACCAAAAGTTTACATGTAAGTCAAAGAACGTAGCGTTATAAAAATATATAGTTATTAAGGCTGCGTTTCTAATAAACCTTTTGCACGCCTGCACTTGTTTTCGTTACTGCACCCCGACGCCAAGCTAGTACAAATTGTAATAACTTTAGTTGTAAATAGCGTCTCGTTCACGTGATCGTTTGCAACTAGTGGTCAATGGCGCTCAATAGGTTAACGCTATATCGCTTCACGTTCTTGGTCTCTCTTAGGATAGCTTTGGTGAAAACAGTCAAGCAAGAAATCACAGTATTGCCATATAGACCAGCGCCATTAATGATTAAAACGAAAATAAATTATAGTAGGATGAAACCCATTGCAAAAGAAAGAGAATATAACAAAAATTTAAGGAATAGTAAATTACAGGCGATCTGAGGTCTTCCTTTGGAGGGAAGAATATATTCTCTTCCTTTTACAACGGGTTTCATTCTACTATAATTTTATTTTACTTTTTATCATTTTCCCAGGCTTCGGCACTGGTCTCATACCATCACGCGCCGATTAGTTTTTAAGTGGTTTTTCAGACACAATTAATTATAATAATAATAATAATATAATAATAATATTTTTTTAAATAATAATATAATTATAGTGTCGGTAAAACGTAATTTCATTCCTAACCCTGATGGACAACGATTTGTCCTAAAAATTTGTACAATCGTGAAAAACATTAAGCAGGTTACATAGAGTAAGTGTGTAAAAACTTTATGCCGGAAATAAAGATGTTTGGCTAAATTATGGCTGCAATGCTGTTTGAATTATTGACGACAGTTTACGCCGAAATTATATCGCGTTATAGCGTACGGCCGAATTTCGGTCAGGCGTAAGTTCGGTAGCGATTCGGCGGCAATCTATTCTATAAAGCAACACATTACACGAGGACAAAGTTTGTTTCGATTGCTAATAAGACAACATGGCACGAAAAACACAACAACAGCGATTGAGACACTGTATTCACCCTACGTTCCGCAAACAAATTTCTATCGCATAATTTCGGCGCATATGGTTCTCATATTACCCGATTACGTCAGAACGTAAATACAGCCGCGGAACTTCGGACGCGTATCTTCGGCATAGTGTATTTATGCACTAAGACCTCCAATTACACGTATTTCTTATTTAAACCGTATCACCGTTTCTTACGAACGCCGATAGGAATCTCGTCGAGGCTCGAAAGGCGTTGGAAATAATTACGTGCAAACTTGCTTATTAATTGCCGGTAAGTCGATATTATAATTCAAAGATGTATCAACGTATGGGAGAATAGTTAATTAAGAGCTTTTAACCTAATAGTCTTATACTCTTAATAAACAGTGTTAATTAAAAAGAAAAATTATCGGGATGTGCAAAAATATAGGTATTGCAATGTTGCAATGTAATTACTGGAAGTTTGTTATTTTTTCTAAAGCATGAATGAGTACAGAATATAGTCTTATCCGTGGTATGTGCATGGACCTAAAAATAATATGGACCGGGCGTGAGGAACGTCAAAGTGAAGCAAACTTTGGTAACATGTGTGCAGTATAGGGTGACCATTGTCATCAAAAATTACCCAATAATTAAGAGTAAATAAATTGTGAGTGGTACTGATGCCTAGTAGCACTAATATTATTTATATTTTTTTTACAAAACGTAACATCTATATCAGAGAAGTATTATGAATTTAGACATAATGATCCAGAAGGGCAACTGTGAATCAATCTCATCTTTGAGCGACCTTAGACGTTTTGGGGAACTTGATAAAAGGAATAATAGAACGAAATTATAGATAACATTTTTATTTTACTGTGTTTTAAGTTAATAAATAACAATACATATAATTTTACTTACAGAAAAACAAACCCTCGAGGCCTTATATTGGTGGTAAATTTTAAAATTACTTTTTTTTAATTTTGCAGATTTATAGATTCATCCGTCTATAGATTATTAGTGTCATCAATAAATCAACAATATTAAATTCAGAAATTGTTCAAAGTTAAAATCTTTTATTCTGACGTCGGCAAATGATAATAAAATACTTTCACATTTACATATAAGTATGAAATATAAACATTGAATATCTCTATCTATAAAAAACCGCATCAAAGTCCTTTGCGTAGTTTTAAAAATCTAAGCATACATAGGGACAGACGGACACAGCGGGAAGCGACTTTGTTTTATACTATGATCCCGAAATTGACGCCACTTGTGTGATCTACACGCCAAAATACCTCGAAAATATCACCCCTGTTTTGCATCTCATAGGTGTTGTTTGTGATGCACCCAAAAATAACTCAAAAGCGACACATAAGTCATATTTTCAAAAAAAATAGTGACAGTCATCTTGAATCCCAACACAAAATTGACGTCAGTTTTACCCCGAAATACTCCGAAAACGTCACCCAAGTCGACTTTCCATAAATAATGGTGATGGCCATCTTGAAAACTGAAAATGACTTCATTTTTGTTGATATCCTAAAAAATTCCAAAACGCCAATAAAGTTGACTTTAAATGAAAAGTAATGTCAGCCATCTTGGATTCCAAAATCATCTCACTTCATACATTTATCATCAACACATACATCGATTTTCCAAATTTAGTTCATAAATGATGGAGTTATGACGTAAAAATATGCAAAATGAAATACAACTGGAACTGCTCCTTTTTTTGAAGTCGAGTAAAAGTATTAATAAGAAACATACCTTTTCTAGGCACGCGAACTTAATTAACCGGCGATATGCTCCTTTTGTCATATAAAAATTGCTATTTTTAAAATGTTCGGAACAAACAAATTAATAATTTGATGGTACCCATGATGCATCCTTTCTATTTCTCCTAATAATATCGATCCATTATTTTTTTACATAAGCATCACGAATGGGGAACCTTAAAAAAATATACAAAATAAAATTTTATATTAAAAATAAAGAACAGGAATCTTGAAATCATATTCTGGCAACACCGACTTAGCGCTGCGCTGTCACCGGGTCATTGACTTTTGCGGCGCAAAGAAAATTACAAAATCATATTAGTTTAATTTAAAATTGTAGTTGAAACGTGTGTTTAGGTTACCAACCAATTCGTACATACGAGTAACTGTGGTGTTGTGTGTGTAAATAGTATAATTAAACCAAGAAAATATGCGATTGAGTGAAATACTTACATAGTATCGAAAACAACAAGAAGTTTGTACTTACCTATGATACGTGATACCGTCGGACTTTTTGTGTAGTTTACTATAATTTTTACACTCTTTTACCACACAGCTCGGCATTATTTTATGTTTTTATGCTTATTTTCAACGAGTTTCAAAAGGCACACCAACTTCGCGGTAAGTACAAGTTTGACATTTCGTGAGTTTGACATTTCGACCGGGGAAAACCTGCATCCATTTGAGTGCCGATGTGTGCGTGAATTTCGTGTCACGACACGTCTGCATACATTGTGATTTGCTTCACTGCCACATTCTCAAGGTCCTATCCTGATTATTCTTAGATCCATGGGTATGTGTTATTTATATGTTCTATTAGGAGTTATATTAGGACAACAAGTTATATTAGGAGTGCTGTTTTTGAAAAGGAGTTGAAGGCGTCACGATATATTTTTATCCATGCCTATTTAGACAATTTAATTTTAGCACTGGCAGCAATGAAAAAGTAAACTAGCAGTGTAGAGTTTAATATATATATATTTTTACTAATGTTAGCGCCAATTTTGATTGTCTTTTGTAGTTACTCATACTGTGTTTTCTGTTATTTTGTGTTTACTAAATAAACGCCTTTTTTTATAATGCTCCTAGAGAGTCTTATTTTTTTTGTATAAAATAACACTACATTGGTCTTGTCTATTCTAATATTTTTCTGATTAGTAAGGATCTTTGCTTCAGGATGAATTCGAATCCAAAATGATACGAATTCGTCCCAAACCGTACTCCACACGTTATAACATGTTAAGATACCTAGTTGCTAACTCAGTGTTAGGTACAACGTTTTAATACTCACCTCATAATGTATTGCGGCTTTCGTATGGTTGCCTATTTTTATTTAAGATATATAAAACGTAATGTATTTTGAAGTGACTATCAAAACGTTATACACTAAGTTAGCAAATAGGCCGGCTGTTCGTGCTCGTGTTTTCATTACCGACGTAGCTCCTTGGTGCTTCTTTTTTTTAGAATCTGTTAAAAGATTCAAATACATCCTAAATATAAATCACCCATTACTTATAAAATTTGTTCCCCTTAAGACTTAGGCAGTTCTAATATGTAGCAAATCTTCGCCCCTCTCCGATCTAAACTGATCCCAATCTAGGTGCCAGATTATTAAAATGTATGGATTTCTCGATAAAATATTAAACTGTGTTGTTGTTGCCGCCTTTGCTATTACCAAAAATTATTGCAGTACTTACAATTAACAAAAACATTCCTATTCTGTGTGCTCAGACTACATCCTTCGCGTCTAAATCCTCCATCTCCCACTGCATGTGAAATTGACGTACAAAAACCCTGTCTGCTTACCCATTAATTCATTCATTACAAAAAGGTTTTTATCACAAAATAACAGGGACAGAGATAAATCCTCCTAGTTGGCAAAAATACAATTACAGTTCAACAAAGATCTTTATGAACTTGGGTATTTTTAGGGTTCCGTACCTTAAAAGGAAAATACGAAGCCCTTATTAGGATCACTTTGTTGTCCGTCTGTCTGTCTGTCAAGAACCTTTTTCTCAGGAATGAAATTCATATCAAATACTCGTACTTAAGTCTACTGTCCCTTGGAGCTGTAAAAAAATCAAACTTCTAAGCCAACGCAATCAAAAGAAACAGCCGTTTGAGCCTCAAATTTTCCACTTTCGCAAGGGAATCAAAACCTACAGGGTACTTCCCGTAAATTCAGAATCTTGAAATTTGGTACGAAGTAACGCCTTAAAGCACAGATATAGGAAAAATTGCGCAAAATATACATTTTTAGTTACATCACAAAATAAATATATATTTTTTAATTTTAATCTTATTATTGATACTTAATGGTACTGTAGGTGGACATTCCACCTTTAAATGAGTAGAGGCCTCGAGATTCAAACCATACGCGTCACTCATCTTCGTGGGTATTTTTTGTACTTTATATATTTCGTGGTTTAACCCTTCGTGATGAGTTAACACTGCTGCTCTGTCACAGTCTCAACCTGTCGACTTGTCAATCCGATCTGGATGTCCCCGTGAAAAAATACCCAACACCTACAAGGACGATGTTTATCCTCAAATTACAAGCGGAAGCGTTTCTATTTTTTTGATGTGCAACATCTGAAGCAGCGGATTAGACGAGCTATATGGTTTTTAACATTACTTTTAAACTAACAACCACAGAGCTATCTGATAGAAGATAGTTACTATTAGATCGGTAATTACTTCTATTGTTAAAGGATCTTTAACGTTAGAAGTACTACCGACTAAAAACACCGACGGAAGCTGGAACCGACTAAAAACACCGACGGAAGCTGGAGAATCCGTAAGAATTCGGAGATAGAGATGCTGGTGAAAGAGCCAAATATAATTGGAGTGTATAAATCCAGGCGCCTACGCTGGCTTGGTCACCTCGAAAGGATGGAGGAGGATCGGAGCGTCAAATCAGCGTATTTGGGGAAGGTTTCGGGTAAACGCCCGGTTGGCCGCCCTCGATATCGCTGGAGTGATACAGTACAAGCTGATCTGCGTGAGATGAAGGCCGTTAACTGGCGGGACATCGCGCAGAACAGAAAACTCTGGCGCTCTCTCGTATCAGAGGCCAAGATCCACTTCGGGTCGCTGAGCCAGTGGAGTAAGTAAGTAAGTTAAAGGATCTTTGGGGAGATCAACATTCATGTTTATTATAATGTTACATATATATATAATATCTACTAACTAGTCCTCCTACAATATGCAGTGGTGTATGTTGATGAACGTTGATGTTTATTAAAGTTGAAGATCAATAACTAAATTAGTTACATTTCTAATCAAGTTTCATATCACATGCAAAATAGTTTCAGAAGTATCTGGGTTAACACTTTGTATTTTACAACTCTTTTGCTTTGCATAGCACTAATGGTGAGGCTCTCAATGTAAATAGTACCTTATTTTCCTTGCTGCTGATTGGTCTGAAATATGCCGTGTTCAATTTCAATATAATTGACTCGTTGTCGATAAATTGTTTAACTAAATAGAAAGAAGTTGCGTCTCTGATATTTTAAGCTTACACTATTTAATAATTATTAGGCAGTCTGTGTTAGTAGCAGAGTTTCGATTAACACAAAACTTCACTCGACTTGATAGTTTCGATTTAGGTAAAGTAAATTTGTGTCGACACGCAAAATGGAGCCAGTAGGGAAAGTGTTAAGAGCCCGACATATGCCAGGCGGCGTGGCGGTACAAACGCGGATGGTCTAAACGCGTTGGCTACTTTGGATATTTTCGTTTTTTATGAATATTCAAGGGTTATTCGAAAAAGAAAAACATATGATGGCTGCCTTATCTGTAATGCAATAATTATCGAAAGTTTCAAGGTTAATTTTAATGAATTTGGTGAATAATGCTATATACCGAGTAAATTAGACGTGATTTGGAGGCAACTTTGCAATTTTTTTCTATCGAGAAAATTTAACGCAATCGTGTTTTTGAGTCAGATAGTTACCAGAGTTAGTCCTGAACTTTGCTGCATTTTTATTTCAACTTGAGTATTTAATTATTATTGATATAACAGTCAATCATGCAAAGCAGTGTGAGGTAGTACGGGCCCTTAAACTCCATAGATGTGTTAAAATAACAGCCTCAATCAGAATGTTTACAAAACTATAACGTGGCGTAATAGGAAAAATACTGACGCGAATAACCTTAGTATTTTCTCAAGTATCTTTTGCCTTGCACCACACGCCAATTGTAAGGCTCTCAGTAGGGAGCCAGTAAGAAATGTGTCGAAACTCGGGACACGTGTTAAATAATACATTGACGTGTAATACATAATTTAATAGATGCTAAATTTCCGCTTATTTTTGTTGCAGTAATGTGCAAATGATGTTTACCTGTTCAGTGGAATTCCAACGACTTGCAGTTTCCGTTCTTAAAAAGAACAAATTGCTTGTTTTTGTTGAATTTAGATAATCATTGATTTTATGAATGGACATCGAATAGATTTGAATTGTAGTCTTTTATTAGGAATTTATATATTTTTTTATGTTTTTTTAGAATACTCGTGCTCCGTGGTGCCGTGATTAACACGCCAGCCTGCAACACGAGGGTGTCCGGGTTCGATCCCCGGTTAGGTCAACATGGAAAATGATATTTTTCAGATTAGCCTGGGTCTTGGATGAATAACTTTTAAGTTGTTATAAACTATAGTATCGTTGAGTTAGTATCCCATAACACAAGTCTCTAACTTACTTTCTGTCCGTATATATTTATTTATTTATACTTCTAGATACAGAATAGTTACTTCTGGGCTAAGTGAGGTTATGGACAGTGCGTACAGTTATAGGCACAATCCATACATAACTTTATATTACTTTTAATTTATTACCTCAGATCAGAGCTTTTAACTTTATATTACAGAGTATCAGTCGGAGCAAAGATGACTATTAAAATTTACCCCGATCATGAATTTGAGCAAATAATGTGTGGTTTTATTTTTACTACTGTTCTCGACCCAGTTCAAATTGTTTAATAGTTTTGTTACCATATACGTAGTTTTTAAACTTCTTAATAGATGGCGCTGCCAGTGTCAAGTTAGAACGCGCTGTAGTTACGTTTGTAAATTATAGTCTAACTAGCTTTCGCCCGCGTCAAAGTCGATCCCTCGGGAACAGTACTTTTTCCCGGGATGATAGGTAGCCTGTGTCCGTCTCCGTACTCCAGAGAACTTGTATGCAATTTTATGATGATCGGTTCAGTAGTTAGGGTGTGAAAGCGTAACAAACAAACTCACTTTTGCATTTATAATATTAGTAAGGAAAGGATATTTCCTAGTATAAGATTATGTTAGTACAGAACCTGTGAAGGCGATATTCTTAGCTGGAGTATTGTTCAACTACAAATAATAATTATAATTCATATTTCATCGTATGATACTAAGTATGGAATAGTTAGAAGCCAAAAGTATTCATCAACCCACTTATCAGTGAGTACTACTTTAAAACTAACATACATAAATACTTGTTCAATACTGACACCTACAAAGTTTACGTATGAACAAGAAGTAAAGCAGAAAAGAGACAACAAACCCCCAAATGAAGAGATTAAAATTATTAAGAAAACATCCACAGACCAGTCGGGCGTCATTCCTGATTATTCACGGGCCGGCCGAGGCGTGCTCTTAATTAAATAATCAAAACTGATGCCCTTAATACTGCTTGAAGGCTTGTGATGATGGTAATTAGACTATTAGGACTTGGTAGAGGAATGTTGTGATACGTTGATTTTGTAGAATCAATTATCGCGTTCTGATACTGAAAAGTATCAGAACGATATTTGTGTGACCAGCTGATGTATTTTCCACCTTTATCACATTTCTATCTGGATTCTTTTCTTCAAGATTGTAGGTTAACTGAAACTAGAGTTAAATTTAGAGGAATGTTTAAAAATGTGCTTGTTATCCCCTATCACAGCTTAACCCACTGAAAAGCAGTTGATACGACTCTTTCAAGCATATCACACGCTATCGCCCGCGGAGGTTGTTGATCACGGAATTATGTCATTGGCTTTAGGCTTTAAGATAAAACTAGTGCATTTATTTACTAACATCCCTGAATGGTGTTGTGTATTTTTTGAAGTGATAGCGTCTTATAAATCGATGAACGCTGGCTGCACGCACGAAAAAGTGTCACATTCCGTGTGCAAGTGGAAGCGCAAAACAAGCTGTAGAGAGACTTGATCGGTCGAAGCGCTCGGCTTGTGATGCATCTATCTCTCTTCCACCAAATTACACGTAAAAATGTTGTCCGTAAACTTGAATTTCACAGACAACCAATTTTTTACTCGATTTCGTTGTGAAGTTCAATCAAATTGTTAATTAGCCTCTTTAATACTTTGTGAGCACCAAAATTACAAAAATCTTGTATCAAACTGACATTAAAAAGGCCGTTTTGGTAATTACTCAGCTTGTAATTAACGTACGTACAACCGAACGAAACTTTGGCGATGTTTACAACCTACATTTTAGTATCAACCAAACTGATCTCAAAGAATTGCTGACTGAGCACAAATTGCTAAAAGTAGAGAAGCAACCTTTGTATTAACATTTAAGTATTATTAGAGTTATAAAAGTTAAGTACAAAACGGCACGGCAGATTGTGCCGTAGCCATATGGCCAGACGCATCGTATCTCTACCTATTGGCAGGTATTATTTTATTGTTTAATGTTGAATTAACATGAAGTTAAGTTTTTAAATGAGATATCCAACGAGTATTTATTATAAAGCTTTTCCCGGTGAGATAAGTTTTCTTTCCACCAGTGCGTCAAATGTATGCATGCAAAAAAGGACGTAAATTACGACACTTACACTTTGATAATGACACTATAAGTATAGTATTATGTTTACAACTGGAGTCACCATCATCATCATCAGGTCCTTTTTAGTCTCCACTACAGGATTACGACCCTCTCTGTACTACTAGGGCCATACTTGGCCAGAGCAGCCAGAGGGCTTGGCCTACACTCTCCACGCTGGCCAGACGGGTTGGAGAGGTCTCTTAGATGTTTATAAGCTTTGTTTAGCTTGTATTTCCTAAGTCGCCTTCTACGACATCCACGGGAAGACTTGGAGTGGTCCTATTCTACTCTGCCGGAACCACACGGCTACAACTGGAGTGGGATTAAATAATAAACACTTTACATTTAAATTTAAATTCATAGAATGTAAACTTTTACAATTATTAAAAAAAATATGCAAATAAGAAACATGACCCTTTTTTTAAAATTCAAAATATATTTAACTGTTTATACCGTACCGTACTGAGGTCGAGAGAGTAGAATATTTTGCATACCCGTAATTACGCCAACAACCGTAAATAATTTGGGAAATCACCAAAAACGTAACCTACTTGCACTCTGTATCTCACTCGATCTTCACTCTCGAATCAAATATTCGGCCCGTATCGTGCAATTTCACTTGCAGATGGCAGATATCGTTCAATCGTGGAATGGATATCACCCACTTGTTGCTACTGCTTAGATCCACTGGAAATGCGAAAAGTGATATCCAAAAGTAAAGCAGATCGGAAAGACCTGGAATTAATGTAAACCCGAAACTCAAGAGAATATATAGTGAAAAGTCGCTGTAAATTGCCCTGAACCACTTACAAGATCTTAAGTGGTTCCTTAAACGGGTGTAATGTAAATAATTATTATATGATAAAGTAATAGCAATAGAGTTTGCATAGCAAAGCAAAACCGATTTTGAATACTCTGAATGAAACAATTACTATTAGGTGCTATTTGCATTTTACTTTATCCATTATTTTGGTTATTTTATCCATATTGGAACATATGGTAAAATAAATTTGGCATATTTAAGTATAAGATGCAAGAGGAAGTGCACTGAGAAATGCACAAAATTTTTCATCGGTCGGCACATACCGCCTTAATTTCGTTTAACACTGCGTTTTGACATCTAGATTTGTATGATAAGCCTTCGTAAGTTATCTTTAAAATTGAATTCCTGGCAAGACCTCTTAACACACCATCTATACAATAATTGATTTTGAACCTTGATGTGTTAATTAAAATGTGTAAACAGATTGATGTCTTGTACTTAATTTAATTGCACATTTTGCTCTTATTTTATGTTTGATGGAGTGTGAAGTAGCCACTGAAGTGGGTTTAATAATTCCTTAGTTAGGGATATCGACTTTAATGATTCTTTTAAAGATCAATTAAGCCTGGTGATTGATGGTGTAATTTATTGAATTATCTGCTGAATGTAAACTTTTCCGTGTGGCTTTATGGCATTGGGTACAATAATATCTTATATTTGCGACCGTATATTAGTTTTTAACTAAAAGTAAACACGCAGAAGAATATGAAAAATCAAAACGAAATAAAGCTAGCTAGGCTTGCTTTGTGAACTACCACCGTTTTGCTACTGGTAGATATGTTATAGGCGAAAAGGTGGGTAAATACGAAACCACTTAAATAACTTTTTAACAACTAAGTATTTTCTGCACTGTAATTGTAAAATAATTTTCTTAAGGGAATACCACTGTAAATAAGGTCGTTCCGAACCTTATTTATCTCGCAAAATACTTAAATTAGGAGTTTCAAATCTAAGTAATATGATTTTTGACTATTTCATCTCCAAAAATTGAAGATGAAAACACGTTTTGATAAAATTTTCTCGATAGAAATATTTTTTGAAAAATGGTCTTCGTTCGCAGAGTTTTTGTTATTGTAGCTCAAATGCGACGAATAAAATAATGATTTTTAGACTAAAAGATAGGTTATTAGTAATTCATCAAAATGTAAATATGAAAATACAATTAACCGGTATGATTTTATATAAAATAGAAATAACGAATTTGGCGCTTACGTTTTTTTCTTTGAGCTACTCGAGACTATCTCCTATCTCATCATTCACGGGCTAAACCGCCAAGCGCTATCCCTTGCGCGCACTTGATCAGTCCTTTGCCGAGCGATGGTACCAAACATTTGAGTCCTCGTCTTAAGACGGTACTGCACGAAATTGTGAAAAATTACGTGTTTTCAAATCACTAGTACTATGTGCTGAATTAACTAAATACATCAAAAGTATTTGTATAATTTAGGTCCTTGTTGGAATTTAAAACAGATACATACGAAATTTAAAAATGATATATAAATGTTATGATATTTAAACACATTTATCTCCAAAAACTTCGTAATTTTTACGTCTAAATCAATAATTCTCACATGAAAATATTTATAATCACATCTCGGAGGTCGCCGCCATTCTTATTTTTTTTAGAAAAATATAAATATGAAAATATTAAGACTTTTTATCTTTTTTCCTAATCGCCTAATGGTTCTGCGCAGCCTAATGGCTTGCGCAGTAGCGACGTTTTTGCGTTCGCGCGGCACTCGCTTAACCATTTCATTCAGCCTGTTTGAAAGTAGTAGGTAAGTACCTAATCAACCATAAATTGATATCAAGGGCCTAGGATTACATTTAAGTAACTGTCCAAGCTGACCACTTGATCACCAACATAAAACTTTAATGGCTAGCCATTGAAAAAAGAGAAAGGTTTTCATTTCATCCCAGTCCCAGCAATAATCATCAAATAACTGCTAACCCACAATTTATCCTCAATGGTTTACGTAATAGGCCGGCGCCAAACTTTACGGCTTCAGACTGGAGAACCATTGTTCTTATACCTTCATTCACCAGGCATTACCCATCACTAAATTACTACCAATAAAGTGCTTCATTCATGGTCGGCAAGCCTGACATAAACGAGGTTTCGAAAATTTTCGAAGTTGAGGTACGAGATCTTTCTCGGCGCTTCCTGATGCATAGCAAAAAGAACAAGATTAAGTTAATCTTTGTACCATAAGATATGTAATTGTTACAGGAATTGTTACTCTGTATAGAAATTCACAGAGTTTCTTTTAGCGTATTCTGCTGCTTCTCTAGCTTTCTAGAATGACCACTGCTGGGGCAGTGGTCATTCTAGAAAGCTAGTTATTTTTAATTAAATCCAGCCCGCTGAGCTAACATCAGAATTGGGATTGTACTCAAGCCCAACAGCCTAAGTACCGCTCATCAGTTTGTGTAATTGATTACTTTAAAAGTATAAAACAGTTTTTTATTGTTACATATTCTAAATCAAAATATACAAATATTCCTTAATTAAAAAAAATAAAAATAAAAATTACAAATAAAATAGAGATTCCAACGCGTCGCCACGAGGCAGGGTTCCCAGTAAGCTGGCAGCATTGCCTCTCTGCACTGCAATGGAAATTCTTTGGGCGAAATAACTGCCAGCTCTTGGATCACCCGTAACCTCACGGAGGCGCGCTGAAATCTCAGTCACCAGGTTTCTTGCTTCTGGGCCCCACGGACCCATTGTCTCAACCGCGAAGGGCAAAAAATATAATTCGCCTCGAGGTGTTCATATTTCCTGCGCTTAGCGGTTTCAGCAGCAACTGCAGCCGCCCCTACCCGCACCGAAGTAGATAACACGTGGGTGGGAGCGAGGGTATCCACACAAGTGGCGTCCCATACCAAACATTTTCCCAGCTTCCACGGTATCAAAGACATCCCGTCCGGCCTCCTACCGTCCGACCTCAACAAACCGCTCGGTTCTAGGACGGCTGGAACAGCAACAGAGGATAAAGCTCTTCGGATGATGTCATTGATGGTACCGTGTCGGGATAAGCGACCAGCACTCTTTTGGCAAGCCAACCCGTGATGGCCCAACTCACTCACCGCTTTACCACAGATGCACTGATGGGACTCATTTACCTTCAAACCTAATCTGAGTCCAACCGCCAGGGACAACGTGCAGTTGTCCAATAGCGTGCCCAGATTTGCAGAAGGGAGCGCTCGCAGCCATAAACCCGATTCTCGCTCGGAAGCAATCTAGCGCGATCTGCTGGACCAGTAGCGTCGCAGAGCAAGCTTTGCAATTTTCTAAGCTAGTAGTTAGTCGATTTAGCAAATATTAAAAAAATAGCAGTACGAAAAAATTATAAACGAGTAAAATATACGTGATATCCAAATTTGAATAATATTTCATTTCATGTGCATGGTTTTTCAGGAAATTTTGTATGGAATGTAATTTTTTTAAAGGTGTCATGTTTATAAGCTGGTTTAGCAATATATTTCTAACCTAATTACTTAACAATTGCTATTTGATGATAACAATTACTATTAGAGAGTATCATGATAAACGTATATTTCGAAGCATCAAGATCAAGACGGAAACAGTAACACAAACTTTATGTCAGAAATATCAAAAAATGAAAGTAAAACATGAACTTAAAAAACACACGTCAGTCAGTCAAGAACACGTCTTTTTCCCGTGCGGGGTAGACAGAGCCAATGTCTATAAGACCTTATTGCCACATTTAGCATTTTGGTGGGCGTGTAGATGGAAAACGGAATCAAAATAGTGATGGGTTGCTAGCCGCCTCACCTATTGACATGATTCCGCAGATTTTTGCCCATTTCCTCGATCGGCATTTACAATCTGCGCGAGAAGAGAAGCAGCTGGCACATTCTACGTTTTTTATTATCCCCCAAACCAGCATGGAAGGAAATATTTTAACGACCTCTCTTAACGTCCGTAAGGTAGTTTAAAATACTAAATCATTAACATTTAAAAGTGTACCCTAAAATTACGCAAATAAACCGTTTTAATAATTTAAATTTTCTTCACGCCCGCCCAAGTAGACATCTTTATCATTTCTTGAAGAATGCTTGGCGATGGTAACGCCTACTTTTCACCCTTAACGTTAAAAACACATAATAAATCTATTCTAGTACAACGTACAGTATGACCATCCGCTCTGCCACCGTGAAAGCGCGAAATCGGACTTAATAAAAAACGGCAACAAATTCATTTATTTATGTGTCAGGACAAGAATGCACAACACAAAAATAAATATGTAACCGACGCCCTTTACAGGGAGATACACCTTAGAACACCTTTAAGGGTCCTTTCAAGCCGGCGCTAGATGTTACAAAGGCAACAAAGGGGAAAAAATAAGAAAAAAACATGGGACCCGTGCGGCTTGAGTCAGGAGAGAACGCGATCAACTCGAGAAATTTTAAAAAGAGAACGTGAAGATACGTCAATATGTATACTTGATGTTCTTTTGTTTTTCGTGCCTTAACACATTGCAAATTTATTTTTTTACCGTGGCCGCATCCATGCAGATGTCACTCCATAGAAACGTCACCGGAAATCTATAAATAAAAGGTTCGTGCTAGTTCCTGTTAATATTAATAATATGATTATAATAGTAATATGATCAAATTGTATATCATCATCATCATATCAGCCGCAAGAAGTCCACTGCTGGACATAGGCCTCCCTCCCCCAAGGATTTCCAATACGACCGTTTGGAAGCGGCTTGCATCCAACGTCATAATAGCGGACCTGCCTGCCTATTTCCTAACTTGGGTACAACTTTTGATAGTCACTTCAAAAGACTTTACGGCTCTCGTATGATTGAATACTTTCATCTATGGTATTTAAAACGTAATGTATTTTGAAGTGACTATCAAAACGCTGTACACTAAGTTAGCAAATAGGCCGGTGATTTCTAATACTCAATAGCTAGGAGGCTACATTGGGAAAAACGCTCAGATAAGGAAGGCTCTCAAGAAATCGCTACACGCGTATGCCTTACGACCCTGTTGTCGGATCTTTTAAGAAAATTTGGATGCGCCGGGTGCTAGTTTTTTTTTAAGATTCACGTGGGAGGTGCGAGGTAATTGCCGAAATTCCTAATTTTTGACAATCAATGGACAGGATATCGCTATTATGATGTACCGAAATGGACGGTCGATGAAGATATTTTACTGTTTGTGAAATGCCTTTATTATGTATAGGGAACGTTTTTTGTTATATATCTATCATATATTTTAAGTAAGATGGACGACAAAAAAAATCGGGATCATGATGGATGGAATACTGGATATCGATAGGAAAAACTATTTAGAAAATCCTTATATCTGTATAGGCGGACTCCGTGGCGCAGTGGCCATGCCAGCTTGCGACACGAGGGTACTGGGTTCGATTCTATATGTCATTTTCACAGGTATTTGTCTACTGAAGCTACACAAGGAGGGTTGGCGTCAGGCAGGCAGCCGGTCAAAAGTACACTAACCAAATCATATAACAGCATGAATCGGGGCTCCGAAGCATCACAGCCCACAGCTGAGGACGAAACCGGGAAAAATGCTCGCATGACGATGAATTGCAATATTTGTATGTTCAAAGACTAATCTATTCCATAGATACTAATATTATAAATGCGAAAGTAACTCTGTATGTCTGTCTGTCACGCTTCAACCATTGAACTAATTTGAATGAAATTTGGTACGAAGGTAGTTTGGGGCCCGGGGAAGGACATAGGGTACCTTTCATAGTGAGAAATTCTACTGTTCCCGAGGGATCGACATTAATGCGGGCGGAGCTGCAGGCAATACCTAGTTAAAAATAAAACCAACTAAATTAAAAAAAAACCTGACAAATACTTCTTTTTCCCAAAAGCATCAGAATATTCAAAATATAATTTTTGATATAAAAAAACCGACTTCAATCAAACTACTCCTACTCTACTTTGAATAGAACCAATTTGAAAGCATAACCTTACAAAAAAAAAATTAAAATCATTTCATTAATAACGGAGTTACGCGGTAACAAACATAAAAAAAAATACAACCGATTGATAACCTACTTTTTTGAAGTCGGTGAAAAAGAATAGGTAACTTTAATTGACATTGCCCCACGATATTGCCACTAACGGGTGAAAAAGAATATATAAAGAAAATATTCAAATATTTGTTTGAAAATTTTTTTATAGACAACCAATAAAAACCGATTATTAAGAAAAATGTTCTACGATATTTTTAACCTTGATATAAAAAAATATATTCGAATCATAAAGAATATTTGTAGTGAACGATAAAAACAGATATTTCAATAAATTGGCCAATTTATAACCTGTAAGTTGTATCGAGAACAAAAAATAAAATAATATTTAAACATTTAATTGTTACATTCTTTACGGTGTAAAACCTCACACGTAGATGTTTTAATAAATTTTGTCGGCTGTCTCTCTTCAACGTTATTAGGAGTAAATGGGACAGAATAATGGTTGCCCGAGAGCAATCTTCCACAGCAACATCGTGATGGACACCGAAATGAGATTTACATCTGTATTGTTTTAGGGATGTACCATAACGTATATCGATAGAATTTATTTTCACAATCATATTATAATACAAAAAAGACAAGGATACACTATTTTCTGAATTTATATTTAAAGGATCAATTTTATTCAATACAAATCTGTCTATATATATATAAATCTCGTGTCACTATGTATGCCCGGGATGAACTCTGAAACTACGGAATCGATTTTGATCAAACTTTGTAACTATCTGTAATTCGGTCCGACTTAAAAGATTTATTACAATAGTTTTTATTTTATAGCGAAACGAAGTTCGTCGGACAGCTAGTATATAATAAATTCACGATACTAATAAGTTTATATTTGTAAAATGTATAAATTAATACAAACATTTTTATACAGAAATAAATATTTGTGTCTTTTTGCATTAGTTTTAGTGAATGTTTTTTAGGCTAAATTATATAGTTTTTATGGCACTTAAACAAGTATCGGATCAAAATATTAATGTATACCGACTACTCTATTCAGAATTTTATAATGACCGAAAGAGTCGATAATTGCTACACTATCGATACCCGACATCCCTTACACGACCCCGCCTCCGAGACATAAATAATTTCATTCCAAAAACCATAATTATGACCAAAAAAGTGATGCGATTGTCGCCTAATTTGTTAAAATCGTATCCTTTTCAACATTCTTGCGAAAATGAGTAAGCGATTACCACGCTTATGAGAGGCAGAGATTAATCGATCCTTATGACTTTTTTCATATGAATCATTATTATTTTTTTGTCGGGATGGCTCTATTAAGGTCTGCCTTCCTAGTGGGAGGCGTAATGATTTGTTGAATTAGATGTTAACAAATTTTTCTTAAGCGATCTGAATGGAGGATGAGATATTTTTTAATTGCCTTTGGAAGCTTTTGTGTTTGAAGTCGCTACTAGAAGAATTTCTTTTATAGTGTTACTTGATATAATTTTAAATATCCTTTAGCATTTAATATAAAAAAGTGGTATTTGATACGAAAAAGATGTCTAAACTAGTATGTTTTAGGTTACATCAAATTAACAAGCATCCTGGGAACAAGGTCGTAGGTTTTTATTACTTAATTTAGTGCGATTTTATGCAATAACCTACACTATCACACCTGTTTCCAATGGGGGTAGGCAGATCCTGGGATATATCTCTAGCTTCGTCTATCATTACTCTCCTCAAACATGCTCTACGGTTTCTGGTTCTTCTAACATCGCCTTTATTAAGAACGTCTGCAATCTGATCGCAGTACATTTGACGAGTGATTTTATGCAGAAATATATTCCTAAACAGTGTTCACGTCTGTCTAGGTATATGAAAAACATCATTTATAATAATCAGTTGCAGTGTTGAAGCATAAAAGTATAAAAAACAACTTACAATGACCGACCAACGAATATGCATATAGATGTAATATGAAAAAATATTTTTACCTAGTTGTAGCAAGAACGAGTCTATTTAGCTATATTCACAACTTGCAAATTTTCTTATTACTCGTTATAAGATAGGCTCATTGTTTCAATTAATCAATTTAAAAATTGTAAAATAAATGAAAATATGACAAAATATTAGGAAAAAGGTAAAATTACAGTTTTAAGTGTAAAATACATACCTATATTTAGTCGTCACATATTTATCTTATATATATATAAATCTCGTGTCACAATGTTTGTCCTCAATGGACTCCTAAACCACTTAACCGATTATAATAAAATTCGCACACCATGTGCAGTTCGATCCAACTTGAGAGATAGGATAGTTTTTAACTTATGGCGAAACGAAGTTCGCCGGGGCAGCTAGTCAATTATAAAAACACTTATCTTTAAACCAAAATATTTAATTTTGTACTAAAATGCTTTAAAGTTATTTCTCTAATAAATCTTGGGATCATCATCATCATCATATCAGCCGCAAGAAGTCCACTGCTGGACATAGGCCTCACCAAAGGAATTAATGAATTAATTTTGGGATCTTGTTATATAATTTAATGACTATATAGTAGCAATTTCTTTGAAAATATGTCGTCCTAGAACACGGCAAAACTAATCTTGCTGGATATCTTGACAAGAGCTTTTTGTTTATATTTGCTTTTTTTTGTTTGTATGTTCTTATACGCTAGCGAACATACCGTGATCTTCTATATTAGCTATAATATCTCCATAACTATTTTGCTGACTGGATCGTTGGATACTTTGAAGAAAAATCCGGAAGCATCCTGAGATATCACGAACTGTAAATACCTATAAAACTTGATAACACATAGTTTTAACCTTTATCTTGTCTTCCTAGAACACGAACAGGTATGGACGTATGTCATGTACAATGTCAGGTACAACAAGAAATTCCCAGACACCCATAAATAGAAGACGTAACGGCACCCCGTTATCAGATAACTAATTGTTTACATCGAGACTCAGTGCGGCGCCTTTGTACTGTTCACCGACAATAGGAAATTAGGCAACAATAGCCCAAATATCACTTTCGCTGCAAAACAAAGGTATGGCATTAAGGGATTAAATATTTAAAATAGTGCAGTTTTGGAATTTTACTTGTTGTTTGCAGTCTTTGTTAAATATTTCTTATACGGATTTGCTAAAAAATATGTTAGTAGGTATCCTGTATATATTATGTAGGTAGGTTTTTGCCTACCATGTTTTCCATTTCGATTATTTAATTCATTTACTTCACTTCATTATTACCATCGAAGTAACAAATGTACATTTGTATTTTATTTGTATCATCAAAAATCCTAAAATCCGATTCCGAATTTGGATTTTTGGAATTAGGAAAACAGAACTATCATCGTCTACCAAAAAAATAACAACAATACTCCTGTAAATACAAAAAAATCTACAAAATGAGTATTAAAAAAAATATTAAGGTTATTGAATAGCAACAGGTGACTATTTTTTGTTTTACAACTACAATTTGTACTTTCCAAAACATTTTCTAGAAGCCTTGTAAAATACCCAATACCAATAGATGACCACTATTGTCATTTGCGGTAGGTGCCAGTGCTAGTAGATAAGGGAGCATACAGTTACTTTATTACTGAAGGTAAGGGGTCATAAAAACGGCTACCTTTGTGGCCCAACTGTTGGCTAACCAGTTCGCACTTGTTCCATACAATCTTATCTCGTTATCCTTTCTTCCAACATATGCTGAAACGTCTTCTGAGAACTTGCGCTATTGTTGAACAAATATTTTAAAATCTCATTTGGTCCGCTTTGTGTTTTATTAGGGCAAACAAAGGATAATCCACAATACTTTTGTCCGTGTAATCTCTGTCTAATTGTCTATTTGTAATGTTATCCTAAACATAAAAATGGTAGTATTGGTGTGTATTACAGTTTACCAGAAAATGGACAAAGGGCACCGGTGGCGCGATATAGCTAGTAGTCCAAGCTCGCATTTATCTTTAAATGAGTAAGTTAACTTGAATCTTATTGTGTTCATTTATATGCATAATTTACAGTACCTATCTGGTACCTGGACTTAATTTTGTATAGTCAGGGACAGATATACCTGACCAGGCCAAGATATATTTGCGTTGTATATCTGTCATAACCTTGCTGACTTAAATTTTCTCCTATAAATAAGATATAATTAAAATATTTCTGTAAGTATATAAAGTATCATGTTATTATTATGAATAGTTTAAGATGGTTATGATAATTATACAACGCAAATATATCTTCAGCATCAAGTGATTAGGTTTATATTTTTATTTATTTCAATTATGAGCATCTATTTGATGAACATATAATAAATAATAAATGAATTTTAAGAAAATAATAAATGAATATCTTCATTTATTATTTTCTTAACTATATTATATCATAAGTACCAGTTTGTTAAGTACCGTTCGGACTCATGTAATTGCCTTGTTAATGATGCCATGCATAATTTCCACCTACACAACTCATATTATATCTGCTCTTCGCATTCCAAAACTGTCATATCTGCGTTTAATATAAATAAACATAAATTTTCTTCTCATATACTTAATATTAAATACATGCAACGCCGAACATCTACGATGGAAATGTCACTTATAATGTCTTGTTGTCATTGTACTAACAATAGCCCGAGTAGAAATATTCTACGCATTCATAAAATTATAATTTTTGCTTATTATTTAAGCAATATAACCTCATATTTGTTCAAGCAAACTGGTTAGATAAGCTTTTAATCAGTTTTGTTCGGTACAATGAATAGCCAATTGTTTGATGACATAGACAAAGTCTCCGTTGCTTCGGCCTTCAATTGCGATGCCCAAGAAATAAAAAATCATCTTATAAATCGGAATAAAAATTTAAACATATTGACACAAAATATTCGTAGTTTATCAGCCAATTTTTCTAATTTACAAATATTGCTTACCGAGTTTGACAGTCTCCCTGATGTTATTATCCTCACCGAATGTTATTTGGAATCGAACCCTATCATGCCCTACTTAGACGGTTTCCGCTATGTTTCTTCTAGTAACCCAATAAATCAAAATGACGGAGTACTAGTTTACTGCAAGACGGACCTTATAGGAGTGTCATTGGAGGAAGCAAACTTAGCGGATGCCAGTGCTATTTTAATTAAATATAATACTGATACGGCGATTATAGGTATCTATCGCCCCTGTGCTTTTAAATCAAAAACAAATTTTATTAATTCTCTAAACAATTTACTCGATTCGTTACGAAATTTTAAAAATATAATAATAATGGGAGACATTAATATAGATATCACTCCGGAAAGGTTAGCTTTAGATGCTGAAGAATATTTAAACACCTTAACACATCATGGGCTCCTTCCAACCCACACCTTTCCAACTCGTTTTCCCTCTGGCACGTGTCTTGATCATGCTATGTTGAAATCACCCTTGGCCGCACTTGTGTTGGTGGTTCAAACAACTATCACAGACCACAGTGCAGTATGTTTGTCCTTAAATAAAAAAAAATATATTTCAAATTCTGTTCGACTCGCAAGCAGGATTGACCATAACGGCATTTCGAAGGCTCTAATCCGCACCGACTTTTCATCTGTGCTTAGCTCCTCCGATCCTGATCAGGCAACAAACAATTTTATAGCCATCTTAAGATCTATTAGCTCATCCTACACGATTGTCACTAAATTTTCTCACCGGTATCGTACTATCAAGCCTTGGATGACTCCTGGTCTTTTAAGATGCATTCGTAATAGGGATAAAATGCACATTAAATTAAGAAAACACCCTGAAAATGATATTCTACGAACTACTTATTATAGGTATCGCAACTTCTGTAATAAACTACTGTAGAAAATTAAAAATAATTATGAGAAATCTCTTCTATTAAACGCAGGTTCCAACTCTAAGAAACTGTGGAATGCTATAAAAAGTGTGAGTAACTTAAATAAAAACCTGGATAGGTCTCATGAACTTCTAAATTGTAAGTTGACTCCAAAAGAAGCAACAGACCATGTCAACTCGTTTTTTGCAAATGCTGGTAGCTCTCTCGCACAGGAGATTATAAAAAATAATCCACCTAATTCGGCCTCACCTCTTCCTAAAATTTGTCCTCCTCTTTGCTCTTTTGTTCTTCTTGAACCCTCCATAGAAGAAGTAGAGAACACTATCTTATCTTTAAAAGACAGTTGTGCCCCAGGTTGGGACAATATCTCACCTGCATTACTCAAGCGGAATTATAAAATACTAGCCCCAATTATTTCCCACATCTGTAATGCAAGTTTAAGCTCAGGTGTATTTCCTTCGGCATTCAAAAAGGCTATTGTTCACCCCATCTTTAAGGGTGGAGACAGGGGCCGTGCGAACGACCATCGTCCTATTTCAATGCTAACGGCGTTGTCGAAGATCCTTGAACGCATAATAAATAAGAGTCTCATGAGCTTCTTAGAGGAGAAACAACTTTTATCTCCAAACCAATTCGGTTTCAGACCTGGCAGATCAGCTGCAGATGCAGTTCATACAGTGACAGATCACATAGTTAGGAATCTCGACAATCGCAAAAAATGTGTTGGTGTCTTTTTAGACCTTGCGAAGGCGTTCGACACGGTCTCTACCCAAATCCTTTTGCAGAGATTAGAGGCCATGGGTATACGAGGTACTCAGCTGTCTCTGTTTAAGAGCTACTTAAGTGGTCGCAGTCAGTGTGTGGTCATCGACGGGCACGTCAGCTCGTTTCTTCCAGTTGAATATGGGTTCCCACAAGGTAGCATCCTTGGGCCCACCCTATTCCTGGTGTATATTAATGACCTCTGTTCTCTTATGATTCCTAACTGCAAAGTAGTCTCTTATGCAGATGATACGGCCCTATTGTTCTCGGCAAAGTCCTGGAATGAGGCTTTTAAATGTGCACAGATTGGATTCGATACAGTGTCACACTGGTTGCGCTGTAACCTGCTAACACTCAATGTTAAAAAAACTACCTATCTCACCTTTTCTATATATACCCCTTCTGAAAATCTAAGTCCTCTCACAATAACCGCCCACTCACACTCCTCTGTCAATCCTGTCTCCTGTACCTGTCCTTCCTTAAATTATTCTACTACTATAAAATATTTAGGCATTACTTTAGATGACAGACTTACCTTCCAAACTCATCTCAAAATAGTTAGTGGCAGGGTCCGTAAGCTCATCTATGTCTTCAAAAAACTTCGCCATGTTGCCGAACCACACGTTATTAGACTTGTCTATGTGGCATTATGTCAATCAATCATTCTATATGGTATAATAGTATGGGGAGGTGCGGCAAAGACGCACCTTCTTGTATTAGAACGCGCTCAAAGAGCACTTTTGAAGGTCTGTCTGTTTAAACCCTTCTTCTTTCCCACTTCTACCCTGTATGAAGAATGTAAGGTACTTACAGTCCGTCAACTCTATGTTCTTGTTACTGTCCTCAAACAGCATACTGAAAAATTACCTACCCCCGTCTCTTCACGATCTTCTCGCCGTCCCTCGCCTTTTGTATTGCCGCTTCTGAATACAGTCTTTACTAAACGCTTTTTTTGTTTCCAAGGCCCTTTCCTATACAATAAAATTAATCGTATTTTAGAACTCTCCTTACTATCAAAATTTACTTGCAAAAAGAAAGTCACCGATTTCCTACAATGTCTTAGCTACACTGACACGGAAAGTTTAATTCTACCCTTGGTTTAGATACATAACCTTAATAATTTATTCACTTACTCATTACTCACTTAGATTAATATGAGCTTTAATAACACACACTCAAACAAACACATCCACACAAAACACCCTCCCATACACACCCTTACACACACATCCATACTAACACACATCCACACACACATCCACACACACACAAACACACACACCACACACACACACACACACACACACACACACACACACACACACACACACACACACACACACACACACACACACACGCACACGCACACGCACACGCACACACACGCACGCACACGCACACGCACACGCACACGCACACGTTCACCACATTTCATCACCTATGTATGGTGTCTACACTTCAATTGCATGATTCTGAACGCAACTAGTTATTAAGTGTTGAGCACTAAGCTCACTTAGATAAGTAATTAGTAACTAGGTACCTAGTAGCTTTTGTCTTATTTTTGTTTTTCATATGCCCTATATTGTAACCATAATATTATTTTCTTGCTTCATATTCGTGAGGGGAGAGGCTGGTGTACTGAGATACAGGCTCTGCTTAGTTCAGGCACCAGTCTCTCACAATCTTATAGATAGTCTACCACAATTTGTATATCTGGTTATTGATGAGGATTGGAGAGAAAAATAAAGCATTTTTGAATTTTGAATTTTGAATTTTGAATTGAACATGCTAAATGTGGCCTTAAGGTCTAGGCTCTGTCTCAAAGGAAAAAGACGCGATACTATGTATTTAATTAAATCGCTGCATATTGAGGTATTTTATACAGAAAATTAAAACATGAAATCAAAAATATTATCCAATACGTATGTAATTGTACGTAAAAGCAAAGTCAGTGGGTGCCTATATTAAAAAGCTACAAATAAGTTCATTGAGAAGTCGTAAAACGTTTATCAGACATTAAATTATTCTCCAACTACCAGATTTCAAAACATTGACCAGCTTTTACAACTCCACGATATACCATACGATAAGACAACTGGACTACATCTTTATGTTCGTTTTATTATCTTTAAACTCACTCAATGAAACAAATGGAAGTATAAAAATATTAAGCTTTTTATATCAAAGTATATTTATAATAATTAACAACGTATTTATTTATTTAAAACAAGGTTATTGTTTAAAAAATAAGTGCGAATCATTTCCAGTTTATGTTTTGCGTTGCTCCTAAACTATATTTGCGAACGTTACTCTCTGATGATGACAAATTGAACAATATTTCATAATCTCATATGGCGTCTAGGCTGCAGGCGATCATATACAAATTTATGCATATGAGATCTGTCCCTTCTGAGGGCTCTTTGGTGATGTTGTCTAAATAGGCTGAGGGCACTCTGCCCTTGCTTCAATCGCCCGGTGAAGTAGCGAAAGCTCACTTGGAGCTAGCTACATAGTCCTTACAAACAAAAAGTTAGATTTAGTACAGTCCAGATTCAGTTGTAAAGATTAGTTAGAGATATGATGGGAGACAATAGATCTGGTGCGAGAAATACAATAAAATATGTTTAACTATTTTGAACGTCTCATTCTGTGGTTCATCTATTGCTTTAAAAAGCAATATTTTTATAATGTTTTGCATTCACAATGCGTTTTCTATTAGAGTATATTATAAAATGAACTCAGGAAATAGGTAAGTGTTTAAAAGGATAAAAACGGAGTTAATTATATTTTATATAAATATACGGAAACTGATGCCACAGGATTAAAAAACAAATGTAATATATTTAAGTTCTTATTTTAGTTTTAACAGTCATTATTGACATCTTCATAAGATGTCAATAACTTATTTAGTTCTCATCCGTACAAGATAAAATACCGACTCATAATTACGACAAAGAGTGGCGCGCTCTCACAACACTTCGATATATTTCGTCAATGGCCGCCATCTTCTTTTTTTCTCGGTCCAACTTAAAATCCGAGATTCACACGCTCAAAGTGAGGCCTGTCCTGTCAGCCACTTTTAAACATACACTGTAATTTTTAATCGTTCAACTATTATTATCAGGATGGGCTCTTCAAACCGATGGATGGTTTTGATAAAGTAAAATTTAGGTTAGTATTTTGACATTTAAACGTCAAGATTTGGCGCCAGTTTTTTTTAGATTTAAAAAGTAACTATTAATGGCCAGTGACAAGATATAAAAAATCTATTTAACTAATTGACGGCGTAAAAAAATAATGGTATTTTAGCAAACTTTTAATCACAAATGTAGAACATCAAACTTAAAATGTTGCTGACATTTTTAGGGTTCCGTAGCCAAAGGTAAAAAATTTGACCCTTGTAATAAGCGTCCGCTATACGTCCAGCCCTGTATATTTTGAACCATAATAGGTAAAGACTTGAACACATTTTGTGATATCAATAAATAATAAAATAGAAATTTTGTGGGACCACTACAAAAACTGTTTTTCGTATTTTTGTAGTTACATATTTTATGGTGATACAGAACCCTTCGTTTGCGATTCGCACTTAAGGTTTTTTTTATTTTATTGTCGTGTGACCACACGCACAATTAATGCCTACCTAATTTCGGTTTCGGTGGCAGATAAAATCGAAATTTATGCTAATATCGATTCCGAAGGGTTTATGGACTTATGCTTAATGAATTTTGGTAATCGGAAATACCGCAAATGTAGGTCTTCATTCTGGGTGGTACATTGTATAAGATTTAATAGGTTGCTCTATTCGGATACTATTAATAAAATTAGGACACATCCCAGAAATGTAAATGATCATTAAAATTGTTGAGATCGCCTTGATGATGTCAAAAAGTTGTTTGAATATCTTAATCATCACAAAATATTCCACAGTCGTATTTAAATTATAATATACTAGCTTTTGCCCGTGGCGATCGTGTGTCGATCTCTCGGGAACAGTAGAATTTCCTGGAATGAAAGGTACCCTATGTCCTTCCCCGAGCCTCAAGCTACATTCATACCAAATTTCTTTAATATTGTTTTTTTTTTCTAATTATTGAAGTAGGCATTTGTCTCCCATCTCACCTGATGAAGATGAGGATGTTACATGCCTATTCAAGAGATACCCATTTATTCTACTTTTGAATGTCCCGGGATTGTACTTTTCTGGGAATATAATGGTTCAATGGTTGAAGCGTGAAAAGCAGACGGACAGACAGAGTAGAGTTACTTTAGCTTTTATAATATTAGTATGGATTTTGTATGATACGTTTCCTACATTATATTTTATAAGTAGGATAAATAGATGTAAGATAGGCACCTTTTAAGGTTTCTATTACAAAAATGTGACACTTATTTTTATAATAAATAAGTATGTAAGTATAGAATAATCAAGTAGCTTACTTACGTCTTATAGAAGTGATCATTAGCTACTTTCACTTTGAGTTTTAAATTACTTTGTATTCACCAATTAGTTCATGCAAAATAGCTGTCCTACAACTTTGACTTGTACAGAGTAAAGCCTGAATCAATTTATCTTTACTTGTTTATTATTTGATTCGAATGAAATGGTTAGTTGAAACTAAAATTCGTCATTGAAACTTGAATATTGTTTTTCTGAGGAATAAGTACCTATCTTACATACTTTGATATAAGTGTGTGCAATCATCATCATCATTTCGTGTAGGTGTCACGGTCAATTAACCATGCACACCCTGGTGTTACTGTTCTTCGAAACCGCCTCTCGGTCTCTGACGTGGTTCCTTTAACGACCACCAGATGCCAATAAGTGTGTGCAATTACCAAGCTGCTTGGTACAAAAGAAGATAAAAGTACTTCCAAAGCGCTAATAAAGTTATAAAATGTACTTTTCCCAACATAAACTGCAAACACCTGCGGTTCTAAAAATATCAACCTCATCGACGTTTACACACTTCAAATCCTTATCCCACAAAATCCGGGAGTGTTATTAGCGCACCTTTTGTGGTCATCAAAGGGGCCGTGAAGGCACAGTCGTCACGGGAGGGCATCCGAGGGCCAGGAGGGCAACAATAAAGTAATTGATCCGTCAAGCACTCGCCAGCGGCAGACCACACCGCAACATGTGGCTTGAACACGTTATTTCGCGATCTTCCATGAACCATAGATGTATGAAGACATAGACATGAATATTGCATTTACAACTTCTATGTTTAAAATGGAATGAAGAAATGAGCTAAAAAATAGTAAGGGATATTTAGATTTTACACGGTCCAATATGTTTCTCAAGTAAAAACTCGTTACTCTAACGCAGAGGGTGGTAGCTACGTTAAATAGTTACCGAGACTACGTCAATATAGCAACTCATGTTGATGAGAATTGAAGTTACGCACTCTTCGTGGCAGATCTCCACCTTGCAAAAGCAAAAGCTTATACTTATTAAATTTTATTTATTAAATACCTATAAGCAAAAGCTTATATTAAATAAATCACAAGTGGCCTGTTAGATTCTTCTGAGCTCTACACCACAACATTTATAGCGTATTGTTCATATGATCTTTTATCTTAGGAAAAGCTCATAAGCTTTTCCCATCATCAACATTTCTTAGGTACGTACGGCTACAATTTTGTCGTATTTATACGAAAAACATGTTTGACAAAAAGTCAAACCTGGTTTTTGTTTTGGCAATTTATTACATGATTTCATGTTCACAGCTGGACTGGAGGGCTCTTCTAAGTCTTCTTCAATATTATCATAGTCACCACGCAGGCGGGTATTGGCGAGCACAGCTTTTTTGAGCATCTTAGACTTTCGAAGCTGCTGCCCATCGGAAGCTTTTTTAATATGGAAATAGGAATTTGTTGGATTTTGGAAGTGAATGAAGGCATTGGGATACTTCTCACTCGGATACATAGAAGAAAAGCAAGTGGCAGCTCAGTTGGTCTAGCGTGCGTTTCTGAGGCTATACCTGCTACTACCGGCCAAACAGTTGATGGCGAGGGGTGTCTTTACTAGTATTATTTGGTCTGACATAACCACACGGCCTCTCAACGCAACATCAAAATCTTTATGCAGCTACTCGTTAGTATTGAGGTAAGTAAGAGAGCCCGAGGCCCGTCATCCTCTTCCTCTTCCCCCCCTCCCCAACTCCTTGGAAGGCCGGCAACTCTCCTGTTACATCCTAGCTTTGCAGTAGTCAGCACTTACCATCAGGTGTCTCGCTTGCTCGTTTGCCGTACTATATCATAAAAAAGTATTCAAAAAGTATTATCATCTTCCTGCCGCGTCTATTATTATTGACGTCTACAAAGTGGTAGACCGCGAAAGGATGTTCACGCCGCCCAGGCCACACCAACGCAACTGATTTGCCTCAAACCACAGAGTAACCAATCAAAGTGACAGACTGACCAGGATATTTTTAGGCAGTAAGCTTCCTTTTGCAAAAATCACTTAGATACTATCTAGTGGAAGAATAACACAAATTAATTTTATTTTGTCAAAAAAAAATATAAAAAAAATATATCATTCCTAATTAAACCAAGGCAGAAAGTAAAAAGTTTTCTTTTCACTTTACAATTACTGTATTCGTTTCAGATTAAGCTTGATTAGGATTACTTATTTAATTGGTAATCTTCAAGATCAAACTCAATCTCTGTTACAAGCTCGCTGAACACTTTAGTGAGCGCGTAACGAAAACATATTTAATAGATCCTAATTTAGTCTCTAGTAAAAAAAAAACAACGGGTTGCAGAAAGGGTTACGGCGGTCTCAGGTCACGTGTCCGTCTTACGAATTTTCGATCAGGTCAAGTGTGCTGACGCGAGTTTAACATTTTTTACCCATCCCAAAAAGTGCACAAAGTCGCTAAAAGAAGGTTTCACTTCAAAAAACATGTTGCACTCCGGGATCGCCAGCAGAAGTGAAAAGTCGCCTTTGTGGCGATGCCAGGTCACGTGTTCGTCTTAAGAATTTTCGATCAGATCAAGTGTGCTGACGCGAGTTTAACATTTTTACCCATCCCAAAAAGTGCACAAAGTCGCTAAAAGAAGGTTTCACTTCAAAAAACATGTTGCACTCCGGGATCGCCAGCAGAAATGAAAAGTCGCCTTTGTGGCGATGCCAGGTCACGTGTTCGTCTTAAGAATTTTCGATCAGGTCATGTGTCCTGACGCGAGTTTAACATTTTTACCTATCCAAAAAAGTGCACAACGCTGAAAAAGGTTTCACTTCAAAAATAACATGAATCTCATTCTGTGTCAACGAACATAATTTTTATATACTTAAAAACGCCACACTATATCATTATGCATGTTATTTACAATGTCCAGGTTATATCTACCAATGACAGCCGTGAATGTCATAGAATTTTAATGTAGCCATAATATTGCTAAACGACACAGATACCGTGTAACGCTTAGATTAATTTATTATGTTACCCGACCCGATGCCACACAGACGACACAAAAATAATAGTAGAGGAATCTCTACAATATTGTCCTAAAATTGTCGTTGGTGAGTACTAAAAACGTAGGTAAAGTATGACATGTTTAAGTCTCTGTACATTTTTTTTTTGTATATTCCAGGTATCTTTAATCTTTTTATTTCATATATTTTTCAGAAATCAGTAAATAACAAAAGAAAAAGGTTTTCCTTCCCTTACCTTATTTAAAAAAGATTCTAATTTTAGCTTTCGATATGTTCTTCAAATCTCACAAACCAATCAGAGCATTAGGTCATTGGCAACATTTTTTATTCCCTCTAATTATTACCGGTTTATAACCAAATTAAGTGAGATCGAAATATTTTGACGGTGATGATAAATTGTATGTTTGCGAGTGGCGTAATCTTCATTTCGACTGCAGTGGTAAAAATAAAAACATTAAAAATCCTATACTAGCTTTTGCCTGTAGCTGCGCTCACCCAAATCTCTTTTTTAATTCCGACTTCTAACTTAAACATAGTCTATCAAACAGGGATAAATATCTGGCCATGACTCCTCCATTGGGTACCCATGAAGATATATTATTAAAAGAAGGCTTAAAAATTCTGATGTAGTTCATAGATATTTATTCATAAAAACAATATATATTCTCTTTGAATTTGTTACATCTTACACTTACTAAGTACTTTCAAAAGCGTTGAATCCAATATAAATACCTTCAAAATTAATTTATAAAATTCAAATTAAAAAAATAACCAATATATAATTCTCCTATTCTACTTAATTTATGTCATTCAATCATTCAAAATTGTTTTAATAACATTAGTTCAACCAAAAGCTCCTATAACGTATTAAAATGTTTTTATTTATATTCGATCAGCAGCTTGTTGAACATCTGGACAGCTTGATACCTAGCATGTACTATATTGAGTCTAGGCATCATATCTTGCTTAATATTCTTACGCCTCGTATTTTCAAGTGCTTTTCTTTCCTCTGCTGCTTCTCTGCTGTCCTGATTTTTGAATACTTCAGAAAGAAGAATCATGACAAAACAAGGCACATCATGTATCGCTAGGTTTTCCGTATGATTCTTGCATGATTCTTATGAAGTAATCCGAAAACTAAAATACATCTTACTATAAAAAGAACCACGTACAGACAAAACACTTATTCAGCTTCGTAGTGGAGATGAACAACAGAGCAGACTTATACTGGGGCTACTAAATATTTATTAATATTTATCCTTACTTAATATTATAAATGCGAAAGTGAGTTTGTTTGTTTGTTTATTTATTTGTTACGCCTTCACACCGTAACTACTAAACCGATCATCATAAAATTTTGCATACAAATTCTCTGGACTACGGAGAAGGACATAGACTATCTTTTATCCCGGGAAAAAGTACTATTCCCGAGGGATCAACATTGACGCGGGCGCAGCCGCGGGCGAAAGCTAGTAGGTACAATATATAAAAAAACCCTGTCAGACCCTTGAAGGAGTGATTCAGCCCATCGATATAAACAACTTATCTTATGGGATCAAAGCTGGGAACTCAAAATTTGTTCGGCCGCCAGGTCAATATGTCATCATCATCAGGTCCTTTTTAGTCTCCACTACAGGAGCACGACCCTCTCTGTACTACTAGGGCCATACTTGGCCAGAGCAGCCAGAGGACTTGGCCTACACTCTCCACGCTGGCCAGACGGGTTGGAGAGGTGTCTTAGATGTTTATAAGCTTTGTTTAGCTTGTATTTCCTAAGTCGCCTTCTACGACATCCACGGGAAGACTTGGAGTGGTCCTATTCTACTCTGCCGGCTACCACACGGCTAAATATGTATGGAAACGTAAAAAAAAATGAGTTTGGTCCCATAGGAAAAGTTGTTAATATCGACGGGCTGAATACTTAAAACTACAATAAAAATTGCCACGTACAGACACAACACTTGTACAGCTCCGTATTGGAGATGAACAGCAGAGCAGACGTGGCCTGAGGGCTACTAAATATTTATATGACGCGCTAAAATGCTGCTCCGGGCGCGAAATTTACTTCACATGTTGAATCATTACATTTTAAATTCCGTAAAGCCTTACAGGTGCTGCCTGTTTATAGTCCTTTTTATTATTGACTGCTTTTTCGCTTTATCTTGAGAACAGTGATATGGTGTTGTTTTTGTACCACGTTATAATGATATATGTGTGGCTTGGCTAGTTTCTATGGTCAAAATTATTTAGATAATTTAAATTTTTAGTAAAAAAAAAATAGTAATATTAAAATTAGTCCGCCAATTAGATAAACAAAAATATTAGACACGTATTTTGAAGTGAAAATGAAAATTTAAAAAGTGGCGTTGCGCAATTTTTGGGATGGGTAAAAAATTTTAAATTCGCGTCAGGCCACGTGACCTGATCGAAAATTCGTAAGACGGACACGTGACCTGAGACGCGGTGCGGCGTAGAAGAGGAACTAATTTACCGCTCTCTTTCTACCACGCGGAGTTTTTACTTCTGCCGGCAATCCCAGAGTGCAACCCGTTGTTTCTTTTCTTTTTTTGTCAATTTTATATCAGTTCCTGGTCAGAGAATATAAATACTATCTACAATAATCACAGAACTTCTAATTTAGAAGTTCAGTGATAAGAGAACTTCTAATTTAGAAGTTCAGTGATGATAAATTATAAAAAGATAAGATTTGTTTGTAATGAATAAACTCAAAAACCACTGAATTTATTTTCTTTAATCCATAGGAAGCTACAATATTAGCAAGTCTTTAATTTAAGCTGATAAAGTCGCGAGAAATAAACTAGTTTTATTATAATTTGAGTGAACAGTCTTCAGTTCATCTTAACACCCAACAATATGTCTGAATTCCGATGCATCTCGTAACCTTGACATTCACAGTAATTACATACCTACTTAATCGGTTCGCGTGTTAACGGAAGCGTTTAATATCGTTTTATGGCCCCGGGTCATATTTGACTGTCAAAATTAATATTTGTCTAGAACATGTCTAGGTCAAGTTCGTTCTTATTTACATATTCTTAGTCTTGATTTAATCACCTGTTATATAAAATGGTTTTGGATATTATAAGTTCGAAGATTTGTTTAAGACTTACGTTTTTTATGACGTTTTTAACCGACTTAAAAAAGCAGGAGGTTATCAATTCGGTATTTGGTGTATTTTTTTATATTTGTTACATCAGAACTCCGTCATTTATGAACTGATTTAAAAAAAAAATATTTGAAAGTTTACTTCTAATTTAAATTTCATTACAATCGGTACAGCACTTTGATTGAATTCGGCCTTTTTATATGAAATATTATTTGATAGTTTTATATCTTAACAATAAACGTACATTTTATCACATAACAAAGGAATTATATAAATGCCATCAAAATCGGTTCAGTTGTTTGGTTAAAATATTTTTTTAATATTAAAGATTTACCTATTTGCTTTAAGATTAAGACTAACATTAAAATAGTAATTAAACACATTTTAATTTAAGACCAACAATCCAATAACGGTTTCATTGAGAGAATCCTGTATTAGTTTTTATTGAGTGGGCTGAGTCGGTTTTTTGGCTTCCAATGAGTAACCCGTGATATTAAAAAGCTATTATATGATGCGATGCATCATCCCAGGCTTAGATTATATCGCCTAAATGCCCACAAAAATTAGAATATCTCTATACGAATTGGCGTTCCGTATTCACCGTAATCCACATTGGTGAAGAATTTTATTCAAAGTCTATAAAATCTTTCATATTAAAAAACCGACTTCAAACAAATTTAATTGGGACCAATTAGAAATATCATCTATATCAAACCTCACGAAGATGCAGGATACAATAATCCATTAAAAAATACGCATATTTATCAGCGTAATAAAATAATGCACCAATTTTAATTTACAAGATCTTTTTTGTAAATTTTCTAAACTAGCGGCATTGCAAGGGTAGACATAGGTATTTAATTCTATAGTCTTTGTTTATCAAGGATAATGTAGAATTGTTACGGTGAGGAATTTATCAAATTCGGCTAGTAGTTTCGGAACATATTCAATTCGAACAAACTGTCAGATCTTTCCTCCTATGTGTAGATTGAGGCGTACGACCTGTAGGAATCTGAAATGTGAAAAGCAATATACATATTTATTTTTATCTTGCAAGCACCTATATAACCACAACTAAACTTTTTTTCATTAGGATCTAGAATGAAAATCAATCAAGTCTGCGGTATGTTAGACAGATCGCCACAATAGACGTTGCGGCCGGCACCAGGGAGGTCGCGGCTCCACCGTGAGAGCTTCAAAGCTCAAAGCTCACACATAAACAAAGCACACCGAATTCATTTCGCATCATCCCGTCCTAATAGCCAGATACATTGTTTTCGTTGCGAAAAAGAAAAAGAGTGATTTTTTTTGAGGTTCTGTATTTTGGGTTTTGTTTGTAATGTTATCTTAAAGAAGAAAAGAGGAACTATTGTATGATTTCGTTTTCGTCGGCCTTTCATGTCATTGTGTGAGGTTAAAGGACCTTCAAAGTCACAGGTGGGCAAGGTTTGTAGAAATTATATTCGCAGAAATTATAACGCAAATAGTATGAAAGAAGCAATGGAAATGTAATAAAGAAAAAGACCTTGGTATTCCATTTTCTAACTAATTCTTGACTAACCACTGTCTTTGTATGGTTTATACATTTATTTTACTTTCTTTTTATATTAATTTATACCTAAATTCGGTCGGGCACATAATTTCATATTGTTTGAATATTTTAGAGTTATGTACGAGTAGTTGTTTTTTGACACCTCAACAACTCATTCAAACAGAGTTCTCATCATTAGAAAGGTTTCCAATTTATTATTCCTATTATCTGTGCTCACAGACTTTCAAAAAACAGACCATGAGAAATCATAACTAAATAGTTACCGAAACCACAAACCATGAAATAAACGAAGGGATTACCAGAAGATGACGTCGTATTTTCATTAAAAATGCGGAGTCATAGACAAGATGTGTTGAATTTGGCGGGCCTCTGAGAATTCCTCGCAGTAGGTGGATAGGAACCAGCTACCACGGTTGACATCGCCATAAAGAAGGGGCGGATAGACCTTTTTTCACAACCTCTTTGGGAGGCGACCACCTTGGCTTGCCTATTCGTAAACATAATAAAACCTTAATATTTATTCTCACTCGAAGCAATAAAGATACAATGAGAATGAAAGAGCTATCCTCTGCTCGATTTTCCAGTTTCAACAATAGAAAAGTAAACTCTATTTTTTAGTGTCGAAAGTTCGATTTACTTTGTGTTTTTCAGGGTTAGTGAGTCGATCGGTACAGTTTATGGAACTTATTTGTAAAGATGCGCATTGTCTTAGTAATATTTGCGTTAAGATAAGCGTAGGGATGGGAAAGCGAGCCCTCGAATGAATCATACGATTCTTAGTTTTTTGTCTGTTTGTTTTAGCAGTGAGTTGTTTATTTCTCTTTGAATAGTAACTTAGTGTTTTGAATACCAATAAAGGATGTTCGAAGAGTTAAATATATGGTAATTATGTTTTCCAGGAGTCTTGCTAAATGGCACAATATAAAAGTGCTGTCAGTGAACTAATATTTTTTGTTAGGAATAATGTTTCTCCAGTTTAGTATGCCATCTATGTATACATAATGTAAAATAATAAAACTAAAATGCATTTATTAACAAAAACCTACGTAGTGCAGAGGTTACTGAGGTTCCAAACTAGGATGAACCTGTATTTTGGGAACCAGATAGGGAGTAACCGCGTGGTTTTTAACCTCTTAACAATACTGAAATACTGGAAGCAAGAAAAAAAAAACTACAAAAAAAAATTACCTTCCATAGAAATTCGCCCAGCTGATGCGCGACTTTGTATGGGAAGCCTAATTTTTATTTCTTTACCTTTTTTTCTTAGAAATTGAGAATTCTACACTTCATTAGGGATTCTGATACCAGGATTTCAATATATTTCAGAGGTTCAAAATCGCGCGGTATATATAAATAAGATAATTATTCATTAATTGGTGATTGAGAAATCAACGCCCAGCCGAAACTACAGACTTTTTGTAAAGCAAGTTTTACTAAACTTTAATAATGTTATCATCATCATCATTTTGGAATTCATATCGTTAAAGGGTCAAATAGCGATTGAAAGTTAGTACCAACGAAAATTTTATTCTTTCTCGATTCATCGCCATGATAATCGATTTATCATTTCGACTGAATTTTTTCATAAAGTCATCTCCCAAACGGAACAAATACGAGTAGAATATGAGAATAGTTGCCTTAAAATGGGTACTGAGAAAGACATGTGTATAATTAATTTATAAAACGTGTTCCCGAGGAACTTCGGCACATCAACGCAAGCGCAGCCTCGGGCAAATGCTTGTCAAATTATAAAGTAATAAAACTTGATGCAGGAAGACTTTTTCCTGACGAAAGCTGAAGGGAATAAAGGTGTTAGGATGAAAGGGGAAGAGCCAGTAACAGCTCGGAAGGAGCGCGTACCCGATGCCATCCTGCAACCACAGGACAGGCAGTCGAGGATGACACCCCTGACCATTTCCATAGCTTAACTACTTACTGCTATCTTATAACAGCCAGCTCTTAAGTAACAAAGAGAGAAACAGATATAAAAAAATGGTAGCTAAAATACAAATACATACATAGTATCACGTCTTTTTCCCTTGCAGGATAGACAGAGCCCCGACCTAAAAGACCTTATCGCCACATTTAGCAGTTGGAGGGCGTGTAGATGGAAAACGGAATTAAAATATTGATGTGTTGCTAGCCGCATCGCCTATTGACATGATTCCGCAGATATAAGCCCAATCTAATCGATCGGTTTTAACGATTTGCGCGGGAAGAGAAGCAGCTGGCACATTCTATATTTTTTCTTTTCTTCCAGACCAGCATGGCAATGGAAATGGAAAAATACAGATAATTATTTTAAACTCTAACACTTGTTACATAAATGCTCATATATTTAATCAATAAAACAAATACGTGTAAACTCAACAAAACCAACGCTTTTTTCCAACTCAAACAGCAACTGCCCAGCTGCACGCTTTGCAAAGCGCAATAATTACTGAACAAGCATAAAAACCATTTAATATCCGAAGTTTCCATTGGAAACAATAATCTTTTATAATGTAAGTCATTATTAGCCACCGTTACTGTTAAACGCTATTGTTAATTACCAACGAAAATAAGTCAAGCGTGAAAAGCTACACACTTCAAAAATCACACTACGAAAATAAGTTTTAACACCTAAACTTTACAGTTTAATTTTGTATGACATTGAAATTCATTTTAAAATGTTGGTAATGAGTCTTTTTTAATTTTCACTAGTGTAAATTTCACGGTGCCCATTGTGGAGCTACTCCTGTTTCAGTGAATGAATTTCGATGAATTCGTGCTTAATCTTTGACTCAATTTCGACTTTAATAACATAGTAATAAGGGTGGGGTTGTTAATTAAAATTGATTGAGACACCAGGCTTTAATTTATGATGTGGTATTGGGACATTGGCAGTAGTCAGGAATGCCATTGAAGAGCACAATATGTACGTATTTAGTAGGCCCTTGTGTCTTCGAAAAGCATAAAATGCAATAAATTTTGATGGGACGTAACGGTTGATTGTGTAAGAAAAAGCAGCTTTCTGTTGCGAATTAGGTATTGTTTATTGAGTGTTTGTTTTTAAAATGATATTTTTCGATAGAGTTTTCCACCTTAACAGTAAATCAGTTACAATTTGGAGTCTATTCTCTATGAATCGATCAAGCCGTGTGCTTGACCGAATCTTATATAATATAAAAAACAAGAATTAAGAATTTTTAATCCTGGCAACCGTTAGCCGTGTGGTATCCGGCAGAGTAGAATAGGACCACTCCAAGTCTTCCCGTGGATGTCGTAGAAGGCGACTTAGGAAATACAAGCTAAACAAAGCTTATAAACATCTAAGACACCTCTCCAACCCGTCTGGCCAGCGTGGAGAGTGTAGGCCAAGTCCTCTGGCTGCTCTGGCCAAGTATGGCCCTAGTAGTACAGAGAGGGTCGTGCTCCTGTAGTGAAGACTAAAAAGGACCTGATGATGATGATGATGAATCCTGGCAACATTACGTAGTATAAAATGAAGTCGCTTCTGCTGTCTGTGGCCTCAGAATATTTCAAACGTCTACCTGTTGCCGTTATCAATATCGAGCAAAAACAAGCAAAAAAATCATGTTTGTTGTATGGGAGCCCCCTTAAATATTTATTTTATTTTATTTTTTAGTATTTGTTGTTATAGCGGCAACAGAAATACATCATCTGTGAAAATTTCAACTGTCTAGCTATCACGGTTCATGGGATACAGCTTGGTGACAGACGGACGGACAGCGGAGCGAAATTAATAGGGTCCCGTTTTTACCCTTTGGGTACGGAACCCTAAATATCAACCTCTCATCACAGTGCCGCCATCTGGAGAAAAAAGGTTCCGAAAATCCTCATTGAGACATCAGCAATTACATCTCTTTTATTTTTTATGACTATAAGTAATGTCTCTTGTACTTTTATAGATTTCAATGGGACATTTATGTTTGTAATAAATAGGGAGACGCCTATTTTTTTAAAGCACAATGTCGTAACTTAGAGACAGACCCTCAACGACGACCATCTGCTTCCCGGGCTGAAGTGCAACAAATAAATACACGAATTTTCAATTTGCCGTGACACGTGTCGAGTTGTCGACATGTGGGGCTGGCTGGACACGTGCTGCTTTTTATATATCTACTTAACTGAAACTATTTTAAGTGGCCTTTTCTTGATAAACTCTCTAAAGATATATCGAATTTCTACTAACTACATTGTTTTTTATTTTATTTTGTAACTAGCTTTCGCCCGCGGCTCCGCCCGCGTCAATGTTGATCCCTCGGAAATAGTACTTTTTCCCGGGATAAAAGGTAGCCTATGTCCTTCTCCGTACTCCAGAGAACTTGTATGCAAAATTTCATGATGCTCGGTTCAGTAATTACGGCGTGAAAGCGTAACAAACAAACAAACAAACTCACTTTCGCATTTATAATATTAGTAAGGATGTCTAGGACTATATTTCATTTGTCAACTATGTCGAGTAGTTTTGGAGATCCTAGGGAATAGATAAACATTTTTATTTATTTCTTTCGAATCCAAGGCAATGGAATAGGCAAAATAAATTACATTTAGTTATAACAAATTATACACAAAGCAATCTTCGTGAATTCACACAGTGAACAACTGAAAATATTCATCCTTTCAGCAATTTGATTGAGTTTGCGTAGCGCGCGCGTGACCGGAGCCTTATTTCGGAGGTTGGTCCTCCTATGAGGTACCAACATTAACTGTCGTCGCCGTAGCTCCACATTACCCTATCTACCTATCCGGAACATAAAAATGTAGCAACTAAATACCGCATTGGGTATTACCACGGAGCGATTTAAATATGTAAGACACAAACTGAATAAAATTTGACCACCATACCCAAAACGAATCACATTAAAATAGATTTAACGCCATTTTAAACTGATATTTAGAAATATATATTATCTTTTGGTATATCATTAATATATCTATATCTGTAAAATTAAATAACACAGCTATATCAAGTTAGATATAAGTAACAAGTAACCTAGGTAACCATTTTGTTACATTATTTCTCATATAAGTTACATCACTAATTCATTCATTTCGTGTAGTTGTCGCGGTCAATCGACCATGCACATGCCTTCCCAAGCACGGAATCATCTTTATTATCAGACAATCAGGTGATTCAAGCCTGCAATGTCTTAACCAAACTGGCAACAACTAAACAAATTATGCTTACCGCGGGAATCGCACCCACGACCCCCGGGTCTACAGGCAAACGCCTTATCCACTGGACCACAGAGGCAGTTAAATTACATCACTAATAAATATAGGCATGGTTTTATCGCATTTATTACTTTATTATTACATCTAACGGTTCCTAAACTTTACAGTTTGTACATTCGCAGGTAGACTTAAGTTAACATTTGCCTATTACGTTATAATAACAATGCAAAAATCCATGATTAAATAAATAAATATATACATAAATCACACAAATTGAGCTAGCCCCAAAGTAAGTTCGGGACTTGTGTTATGGGATACTAACTCAACGATACTATATTTTATAACAAATACATATATAGATAAATATCCAAGACCCAGGTCAATCTAAAAAGATCATTTTCTTGACCTGACCGGGAATCGAACCCGGGGCCCTCGTGTCGCAGGCTGGCGTGTTGACCGCTGAGCCACCGAGCTAGCCTTTTAATTTTATTATTTTTATTATTAGATTTAATTTATATGATCGTTTGATTTTAAATCACCTATAAAGCCACGTGATAAGTCAATCAACTTTTCTTAGTAAATTGTATAGGAAGACGCGCATTGCACGCGTTATCATTGCCGCGTACCGAGTGGTAAGTGAGTATGATCTAGAAGTATATCATTTTTAGAAGTTTATCAATCATTAACGTGCCCTAGCTAAAAGCGTCCAATGTCCATTATTTTTTATTACGCAATCTTTAGGAGTAAAGTTATTATCATTTAGAGTTTCTCTAAAAGTTTAGAAAATAACTCATCATTTGTAGGTAATTTGCTAAAGAAGAGTTTTCGGTAAAGAAGAGTTTTTGCTAAGGTATAAACTGGACAGAAGTCTACTTTGAAATACCTAATGTCATCTTAAGTTTCTAAATTTACAGTACTTAATTGTATATTTTTAGTTTTAAAAAATAATACATATAAAGCTACAAATATCTACATCGCAATACAAAAAATCGATTAAAATAGAACCATGCATTCAAAATTAAGGAGTATTAACTAAAATAAGTATATAGTCAATATTGTGCTGTAATTATCCCACGATCGCGTTGATGTCTTTATAACCAGCGTTCATTTCGTAGCAAGAAATCGTAGCAAAAGCGTAGACCTAACCATAAATAAAGTTTAAAGACGTTAAAAAAAATATATAAAATATTTATTAATACCACAAACTTCCACTAATTACACGGATGTACGGATACGGCTGTCGTCGTAAATAATGTCAACGAGATCAAAACCTAATTAAAACCAAATTAAGCTAATCGATAAGATATCAATTAATTATAAAAAAAATATCGTCTATTTATAACAGTAGTAAAAACTAAAAATGATAGCAATACTGTAAAGTTTGATCGTTCAATTATGGAACAGGAAATTAAATGATAATTTAAAAAAGGAAATTCCGTAGAGTTGTAAAAGTTTACAAGCGACAGTGCGTGGGCGCATCGCGAGGTCGCACGTGGTCTGGCGCGTTGTGCGCGCGCGCAGCCTTGCCGCGCTCTGATTGGCTACCGCAGCCCCTCCCACTGCGGCTCTCCATGCGAACTGCTGACTCATACCCTGTACCAGGAATTGAATCAATGCACGCTTAAAACGTTACGCTGTCCTTGTCTCGCATACAAAACCCTAAAAATTATAAAAAAATGGGTTAGCAAGAGAGCTCCTTAAAAACATAGGTACTAACTTTCTTAGAATGCCATGTATTTTTTTTTTCTTAATTTCACTAATCTGTTTACAAGTATATACTTAGTCTATGTATGTATTGTTGTTCTTGGATTTTTATCTATATATGCATCTATTAAACAATATAATATCGTTGTTTTAGTAACTTGTAAACTTGTGTCGTGTCGTCGGACGACTCAGTCTGGCTCAGTTTGTGTAATTTGTCCCTATTTATTTATGTATTAGCATCCCAAAAATAATAGCTTAATCAAGTATCAAGTGCTCATATGGTCCATATCTTCAATCTTATGCGGCAGCCTTGATGTAAAATAAATTGTACGCACTTTACCAAGAGTGTAAGATAGTTATATTACACTCCATTAAATATTATTGTTTGTTCGTTAATTACCAAGTGCAAGTTGCGACGCAAATCCCCTAAATCCAAACTATATTACCGAGCATAACCAAAAACAGTCATCAAGCGAAACCGAAATGATAATCCGACATTATCTAACCATTGCATAACTCCAACCTAATGACCTAAACACGACAAAGATGAAAAAAATAGAGGTGCGAGACCAATCGGGCGGTATGTCAGGTAAGGCCTCCCACCTACAGTGGGGACTCCGCCTCGGCTGCGATCCGGTCCTGATGCCAGACGTGACTGTGCTGCGATCGACCGCACTCATGTAAGACCCGTGGTAACGCCCATAATGAAGTGTTCGTGGTTGTTTGTGTTCACTGTTCTGTGTTTGAGGTGCGATGCGGCTGGTAACAAGCCGAGGAGAGGACGCGGCAGTATGTGGTGGTAAGTACGATATTTCTTACAATTTTTAGGTTATAAGTCAGTCAGAAAAGTATAATTTTTGATCCGTAAAATGCTTGTTAGTCAAATATTTGTTTGGGTTATAATTTTCACAAAAATTAACGCGATTTTTTATTGATAAAATTGCTTTTGAGATCTAAGTAAAAATAGTTACAATACACACATTCCCTTTTGTATATAAAAATGTTTTGAATGTACAAAATAGCTTTTAATAGCCAGCGTACATTCTGTTAATACAAACTGTACGCGTAATCAAAAGGGTAATCCCCAAAAGACATACCTAATTAACATAAGCACTAAATATGTCTACGAAAACATAAACTTCCGCATTCAAAGCTCAATAGACTCACTGCACAAAACAAGGTATCATTGTGTCGATGCACATGTTCTCACGTCTTATGCATAATTAACATATCATTAATAAAGACATAAACACACTTGTGCGAGAATGATAAATGATGTTCAAATTGCAGAATAGGCACTAAAACTTGTTATGGGAACTACGGAGTGAGGCCTCGTTTTAGCAAATTAGAACCGTGTTTTATTAGCAATAAGCTAAAAGGGCACTTAATTTTGATTACTTGTTAAATCTCAATAAAAGATAGCTATATACTTTCCTCCAGTTACTGTTGAAGTGCTACAGCACTTAAGTTTTAATAAAGTTAGGGATATTAATTAAAAATACAGGTGTAATAGGCACTTAATAATATATTACTTTTACTTTCTTGAACTTAATATAAACTATAAACGTTGAGAATAAACTGAATACAATTTCAATAAACTACCTTAACTATATTAAATTTTCTTACTAAGAGTGTGTAAATTATATTAATAAACTAAATTTTATCACTTTATGAAAAAAAAAAAAACAATTATCATACAAAGCTTTATTAGTTGCATCAATATATTTATTTATTTAATAATTACTAATAGCAATGTCTACACCTGTTAGGTTTGTCACCCATCACGCAACGTTTTGACTGACAGTAGTATTATCACGTTATATTTGTATACACTATCACACGGCTCCTGGTATGCGCCGGCCCTAATCCTTTTTGTAGACTACTAAATCTATTAGAAATATCTGTAAGACATTATTTAAATTTAAATGTTATATCAATCGAAATTTGCAAATCAAATTTTAATAACCATTATCATAATACCGTTAGTTAATAAATAAATACATACAGCAAATAACGTAAAAATATATAACCTTAGTCTTAATTACCTTCTAACTGCTTAAACTTGTTTCTATCTATCATAATAAATATGTAATCCATATCAATTATCACGTGATTATATTAAAAAACCAAATAATTTGTTGACAAATAAACACACACAAAACAAATCTCATTATTAAAAATGCATTACGAACTGTCATAACCACTGAATTAATTAGACATTCATCATCCGAAACATCAATATAATTAAATTTATAATTTGCGATCAAATTAGCTTGTGTTCAGACGATTTCAGAACTTATTTTTAAACTGCATTGCTTTTTAATTAGCATGTCTCGTACTATATTATTTAATAACCGATATAACAGCTTTTGCGTAATATTTACCGTTAGTAAAATAATAAATCATTAAATAATAATAAACGACGCATGCCCGTTTACATTTATTTGATTATCAAATGTGATTTTAATGATACAATTTTTGTGTTTCGCATTCCGACGGCAAAAAATTTTGTCTTCATTAACTTTTTTTGTATGGGTTTTATAGCTAGCGTAATATTATGTTTTATTTTATTTAGGTCTTATATTTGAACAAATATGAATATATTTCTTTTTGTTAAAAATTGAAATTTGTACTTGAAATTTTTTAAATATTATTTCTTTGGTCTGTCAACTCTAAATAATTTAAAATCTACTGAATGTTATCGTTCCTCCGAGGCTGACTGACGGCATACAGTGGCTCGTGCTCATTGCACTAAGCAAATAGTCTCATTTTTGTAATTCATTGTTAAACTCTTATCACTTTACTACACTATTATTAGTGTAGTAAGATAACATATAGATATAGTACCTATACCAAAACTAGGATTCAAATTTTAATAATAATTTAATAATTTTGATTGATATGCAAATAAAGCAACAAATTAAGATTTTGATGAAATTTATATTTAATTTCTGCTATACAATTTCATACAGTATGATTTAAATTTTATAACATACTTAAGTACGTAGGTAAATTAACTTTACTTGTATTGAATTTTAACACAATAATAAAGGTGGCGTTATTACCAAATTGTATTTATATAGCTTTATTCCAATACTAGCTTTCAACAAAAGAATATAAACAGTGATTGAAATAGCTAACTGAAATAAGAATATTCAAATATTTTAAATTTATAATTCAAATTGATGTGTACAATGCAAACAGAATGACGCATTCAAATAGTTGTCGTATAATATACGTCTTACCTAATACTTCGTACGAGTTAGTTCTGCTAATATTATAAATTTAAATAGTTTTAACGTAACAGTCGACGTATCTAATTATTATTTGCTTTGACATTTATATGCTATTTTAATAATGTAACCAACTCCATGGTCCAGTAGTTTAGGCGTTTGCCTGTAGACCCGGGGGTCATGGGTTCGATTCCTACAGGAAGCATACTTTGTTTAGTTGTTTCCAGTTTGGTTAAGACATTGCAGGCTTGAATCAACTGATTGTCTGATCATTAAGATGATTCCGTGCTTCGGAGGGTACGTAGGCCGTTGGTCCCGGCTGCCACCTGGTGGTCGTTAAAGGAACCACGTCAGAGGCCGAGAGGCGGTTCCGAAGAACTCTGACACCAGGGTGTCCATGGTCGATTGACCGTATCGTATCACCTACTCGAAATGATGATGTATGTATTTATTTGTTCGCATATCCTACTGAACTAATTTGGTAAATACATACATAGTATCACGCCTTCCTCCCCTGCGGGGTAAACAGAGCCTAGGTCTATAATACCTGAAGGCCACGTTTAGCATGTTGGTAGGCATTAGGTGGAAAACGGAATCAAAATAGTGATGGGTTGCTAGCCGCATCGCTTATTAACATGATTCCTCCGATTTTACCCTTTCCCTCGATCAGCTTATACGATCTGCGCAGGAAGGGAAGCATCTGGGTCATTTTACGTTTCATAATTCAATTTGGTAAAATTATATTTGTAAATGAGAAAATTCCATTTTCGTCTAAATAAAACGTCACTAGTTAGCGTTGTTTGAAAATATTTAGTACCTACATTATAGTAATCGTGTGCTAAATTTCATCATGGGCGCATGCTAAATACATTATAGCGAGGTGCCTACGTATGTTTGGTGATACAATTACTTTTTGTGGTCATTGTTTGGATACGAATAAGCAAAAAATACTTACATAAGAAAGTAAAAAACATAGTTATTATAATATAACACACACCTACATATTTCTTTATTCACTTATTGACAGTATCAAATTAAATGTAATATTATTAAGCACAGAACTAGGGTTCCGTACCCAAATAATAAAAACTGGACCCTAAGCCTCCGATGTCCATCCGTCCATCTGTCTTAAGGCTGTATCTATCAAATAGGTAGAATCTTGATTTTTCACAGAATATATGTATAGATAAAAAAAAATATAGTGTATCTATTCATCATCATTTCGTGTAGGTGTCACGGTCAATCGACCATGCACACCCTGGTGTCAGAGTTCTTTGGAACCGCCTCTCGGCCTCTGACGTGGTTCCTTTAACGACTACCAGATGGCAGCCGGGACCACCGGCTTTACGTGCCTTCCGAAGCACGGAATCATCTTTATTATCAGACAATCAGGTGATTCAAGCCTGCAATGTCTTAACCAAACTGGAAACAACTAAACAAAGTATGCTTCCGGTGGGAAACGAACCCACGACCACCGGGTCAACAGGCAAACGCCTTAACCACTGGACCACGGAGGCTGTTAAGTGTATCTATCGCTGTTATAACAATAAATAATAAAAACAAAGAAATGCAAGGGTATACAAGCAACATGCCTTTTGAGCTTATTTATTAGCTTATAGTTAAGTATAGAAGGTAACCCTTCGTGTGCAACTCCGACTCGCTCTTGGCAGGTTTTCCTTATTTTAAACTTTCAGGTAGTTTATTTGTGTACTATACCTATATTTTATTAAAGGAAATATATTTATTTACTACTTATTCAAAGCGAAATAACTTCTAAGTATATTGTTAATATATGTTATTTATATACAACATATAAAAGCCTATACTAATAATACAAATGTTTGTGTCGACAACAAAGGTGTTGAGTAGTGACCATCATATTTCAATGGCACTTAGAAAATTACTATGACATGGCTGACACGTATATATTAGTAGCTTTCGCCCGCGACTCCGCTCACGTTAATGTCTTTCCGCGGGAATACTTTTTTCCAGGATGAAAGGTAGTTTATATATTCATCAACAATCTATCTGTGTGCAAAATTTCACCAAAATCCGTTCAGCCGATTTGGCGTGATTGAGTAACAAACTTCCATACATATAAACTTCTGCGTTTATAACGTTAGTAAGAATGCAATGCGGTCATAACAAAAAGTTCTTTCAAAGAAAAAAAAATTGTCATGCCAATTTTTTATAGTCTATATCACTCGGGGTAAGACAAGGATTATAACGAAAGGTATCTCATACATTTAAAACTATTAAGGCATTTAGAAAATAAGGTAGTAAAAAAAATCTTACATACATACATAAACTTCGAAAAATCATTGGTGGTCTGTAAAGTTGGTTTACGGATAATAATTTTACGTGATAACGGTGGAAGAGAGATAGATGCGTCACAAGCCGAACGCTTAGGCAGATCGTGCCTCTCTATCGCTTGTTCTCGCGCTCTCGCTTACACACAGAACGTGACACTTTTTCGTGCGTGCAGCCGGCGTTCAATTTATAAGAAGTTATCACGTCAAAACATACTTTTCATTTTATGGGCTGTCATGTTAAATCTATTGTTTTAAATAATGTTATTATCATACAATTATTACGTAACATTAAATTTTCATCGACAATTATAAAAGAAACAATTTTTTTTTCAATTTGCAAAAAAAAATGAGTATTATATATAAATAAAGCCTGCTAACCACTTGAGCGAATTCACAGCTGCCGGAAGACTCACCATTCCGACTTAAACTCGTACCAATTACTTTAATGGAGCTTTTAAGCACAAGGCTATGTGACAGGGATGACCTGTGCTTTTAACAAAAAGTTGTGGGATTGAAATTATTTCGTGTAATAATAATCTTTCATATAAAAAATCGACTTCAATCAAAGTACTGAACCAGTATTGATGAAATTCGAATCGAAATAATCGGAGAGCTTACCCTATCAAATAAAAAAAGATTTTTACAAATAATTTCTTAAAAATCTGTTAATAAACAAGCGAATCGATAACCTCCTTCTTTTTTGAAATCGGTTTAAAATGTAAAGAAGAATTCAAATATTTTTTTCATATAAAAAGGTATAGCAAACGAAATTAAAATATATTATGATATGCTTTTCGTTTTGTGTGTAAGTTAAGTGTTGTATGAACTTTAAAATGAGTATTTGGACAAAGGGTTCCATTGATATTGGCCATTGAGATATTGAATAAAAAGGCGCAAGTTTAAAAAAAAACATGTCATAATTAATTGTTTTAAGTTCAAAAACTTCAATGTCTTTTAAGAAAATTCAAGTGGTTTATGGAATTGTTATTATCACTTAACTGTTATCTATTAAACGTACCCGGAACTTAAGATATTATAAGAAAGATCAGTCGCCAGATCTGTAGCAACAAAGTCTACGGCAAAAAAAGAAATCGCCACACCTCACTTAATTTCATATGCATCCCGCGTACTCCATATTACATTACGCCTGGAATCGCGTGCCGGCGTCACGATAACGCCAGATAACACAACCAATTTATTAAGACACTCAACATGTTCCATAAATTTACAATTTTCAACTAAAAACTTATCAAGATAGGAATGGAAAGGTCTTCGTAAAGTAGCCATTGTTTGATATTTTGACGCCTCGAGGTGACAACAAATTATTAAATAATTACTTTTCGTATGCATCGCACGTACTTGTATTTCGGCTATTTGCTGTAAAAATACAAATATTTAATACAGCTTCGTTAAGTCGCGCAATACCACAAAGTTTTTTATTGTATTTTTTTTAAAATGTTTGATATTTTTTTCAAATAATTTATTCACGGAAATGAGCCCAAACATTTTAGATTTTAGAGTTAAAGATTAACCCATCGTGGGTTAATTATAGTTTTTTATATTTATATTTTTATATAAGTATACACAACATTTTAGTTTAATCGGTTAATATGGACAAGTGGTTCCAAATTGTAAGATTTGACGCACAGACTAACAGGGCAAGTTAAATAAAAACTTGCAAAAGAGATCTAAACATTAAAAAAATTGTCCGCGCTATACTCGTTTCATCAATATTTGATATTTGTTAGATTTCGGTGCATTTTCTCAATAGGTTTTCACTATTAGCGGGAGAGTAATCACATAGCAATTTAACTATTTTTTCCTCAAGGACCACCATGACAGAAAATTATTCTTACAAAACGAGTTTAAAAATTAAAAATTCCTTGCTGTAAACCCCGCTTATAATATAGTATAATTTATTGTTAACTGAAAGAGAATTTTTAGAAGAGAATTAATTAACTAGTCATAAATTTACCTTACCAAATTGTCAAGTCAATTGAATCGATATTAAATTTACTAAATAACTACTAAATTCAGTATATTCATGTCCTTAGTAGTCTTAAGTAAAAAATATATAATAGCTACGTCTCCTCAGTAGACCGTAAAAGATGAGTCTAGGGTATATGTGTCAACACTGGAGTCATTTAATTTGAAAATGCTACTGTCAAAATGAATTAAAAATTTAGCATAGTTTTATGACTCTCAACGGCAAAAACTAAATGCGTATCTTAAACACATTTTTAATTTGTGGTACACTTATAGAGTTCAAACTTAAGTTCAAACTCTATAAGTGTACCTCAAAAGCGTTATCAATGTGCTTGTTGAGCTATCATCTAACAAAACGCACACATCATCACAACTCAGAAAAGGCTTAATTGCCATAAGAGACAACGCACCAGCACAAAGACAATATTTGTTATTTTGACACATTCACACAGACTTTATCTCAAAACAAACATCACGTTTGCCCGTGAAAGCCATTGAGGACTTTTTTTTCTAGTATTTGATCTTGACGACGTGACAAGTGCAAAGGACTCTTTATACGGACGGGCAAATATGGACATACGTGTTTTTGTTTCAACCCGGTGGGTGTAAATTTGACAAGTTTCCAAAAATTATTGCACCCACTGCCGGATTAAGATCGTTTTGATTAGTGCAGTTTTAGGTGCATTGACAAGGTCATGTGACAAGGTTTTAATACGATTATTCACGTACTATACTTATCAAACATTTGACACTCAATACTATAGATTATATAGGCACATATATATAGGCATTAATTTAAATGTATTTTTTATTTATAAACAAAAAGAACATTCTGAACAAAGGTGTGTAAACTCATTTAAATTTAATTTCATCACAACAATATAAAAATGACCACACACGTCTTAATAGACAACAAAAAACCGGACTATGGAATGAACACATCACAGTAATGAATATTGAGTTAATCAGTATTACGCTTTACTACATGTGTATAGTGCTAACATATATAATGATTATATTTTTACTTATTCAACAAGTTTACTTAAAATTACTTCTTAAAGCTAGCGTTAAATATAATAAAAATAATAGTCTACTTTGCTCATCTCGTAAGTCTAAAACACTGTCGCGGCGTCTCCATGAATTCTCGAAGGAAATGAGAATTTCCGACGAACACATTCATATTTACGTAACACTCGACTACAAAGAAAGACAAATAGAAAAGTAATACGATTTCCAGGGTACTAAGCGAGAGTGGCTCGAGTTTTTTTAGTGCCGGTCCACGGTCGAGTCAACAGAACACGGATCTCGATCGCTCTCCAGCCCGTGTTTGCCCGCTCAGTCCTCGAGGATTAATGCGCCACGCAAATATTTATCTAAACGTCTGCAGATTGACAGTTCGGTCGTCAATTGTTTGTTGTCTTTACCTTTTCAAATGAGCATTTCATTTCAAGTTGAACCCATTGCCTTAAGTGGCGTTCTCGCTGTGTTTACTTTTTTCGACTTTCGGGAACTTAGGTAGGCATTGTGTTTTGCGATCGCATTTTTATCGGGTGTTAAACTCTTTGTTGCACCTGTTTTAAGCTTTGTTTTGTTTGCAGGGGGATTGCCAAAGCGGGAGAGCCAAATAACTTATCGCCGATGTCACCTGGCGTCCTGTACATGGATCCAGCAGTCCACGCTACGCTCAGGCGAAAACAAAGAAGGCTGGCGAGAGAGAACCCAGGTGTGCTAGCCGCTGTGGCCAAAGGCGCCAGCATGGCCGTAGCAGAATGCCAACACCAGTTCAAGTATAGAAGATGGAACTGTTCAACAAGAAACTTCTTGCGAGGGAAGAATTTATTCGGCAAGATTGTCGACAGAGGTAAGTAACAAAGTAGATTAGCAGATTTTGTAATGACGACAAAACACTTGACAAGGGTTCAGCTAATGCTCACATCACGCCCGACGCCAGGGTATAAAACCGACAACAATAAAAAATGATATTTAAATAGCGATTTTGAGAACACGCGTCATTCTTGTCTTAATTCGGGTACAGCGAGACAAAAAGAACAAAACAAAAAAGGCATAAGGCGATAAACATTAAATACTCTCCAAAAATACTAAGGAAACAGATTAAAAAGTATTGAATGATCTTTAAAAAACGTAATCGACATTCCGTCTCCAATATACAGTTTAACCCTGCAAAAGCCCGATGTACAAAAAGGTTTATATTTTTTACAAGCTCCTAATTCCAGCTACAAAGAGTGGCTACAAATTAAGTGATATCTTTAGTTGGCAACCCTTTTAAAAGATTTTATCTGCATTCAACGGGAGGGTAGCGAGTCGGGGGCACATATAAAGGGCTCATCAAGATAAAACATCCTGGATCAATTACATGCAACCGAATGACGTTTGAGTTCCCGTTTCTCTTTTTATCCGTCGAATGTATGCCTTTTTTGAATTCTCTTTGAGAATTCTTTATTGAATGTTGTTTTAAATAATTGAAATGGCTGTGTGATCGAAGTTCGAAACATACTATTTGGGAGCTATGATTGAGATCTTGTTTTTATAATCAATACGAATAACTTTTATTGAGGACCAACTCTAAAATCGTGAAAAATGTTCTAGTTATAATTAATTACTATGTAGTTTGTTACCTAACAAATCAAAATTTATTTAGTAGATCCTTTAAGAAAACTTTTTTAAATTGATGATGAAAACACAACATCATATTATCCCAAACATAATAGAAAAACAGTATTGACTTATCTTATTTATTTCATCTATGGATTATCGTGTTAAGCTAATTTTGATTTCGCATCATTTCCTCTTGAGAATGAATGAAAAAAAAACATGTTTTATGCCATAAACACCGGTTCAAAATCGCAGCAGCGTGAATACATTTAGTTGATTTGAATGGATGTAGATTGTAATCAATAGATCCAAATCAGCAAATATATACACATTAGGCTGCGTTTCCACCAAAGCCGTGTGAGGGAGCGGCGTGGTTTAAAAAATCCATTAAAAGCATTGCTTCATTATTGTAATCTCAGCGTTGTTCTAGTAGAAACAATCTATGCTCTGTTTAATGACATTGTCAGTTAAACAATGTCACTTTGAAACAGTTGCAATCGTAACGCATCTTAGCGGTGTTCCAATTACCTTTCAATTCCATCTTCGGTGGAAATATAGCCTTAGTCTCACAATACTGGTCACTCAAGTATATCGAACAGATTTTAGTTATTGATTTAAGTCTTTTATGGAAAGTTGTTAATTACTACTTTCGTTCTTGTAAACATCTAAAAAATGAATTTTTCGTCAGCTTTGAATGAGCGTAGGTTTTGTGTAGAGCTTAGGTTATATCCAAAATATTTGAATACCGTCAAAGATGATTAATGATACTTAAAACACGTGAGTAAAGGTTGAAATTTGTTTGACGTTGATTTAAAAAGATTTTCATCAAGCTTTGCTATCTCCGGTGTCCGATTTCGATTCATTGTGAGATAAGGCTTATTATGAGATCGAACATCTGGCGTTTTAGCAAAAACGTTTTCAATTCAACTTCGTTTTTTAACAATGAAAGTGTAATTCGTGTTACGTAATATTCCCTGAGTGCTAATAAAAATTTAGATAATTCGAGTTCAGCGTGCATTAGGGGGTTATCTTGGACTCTAATGGTATCTGGGTCTAATTCGATCGCTTTGGAACGAGCGCGGTTGTCCAGGCGTCCCGGTTATTGACCTCGCTTCCAATACGTTAATGAATTGTGCAAGCGCTTTCGGTAAGATGTTTCTATTAGTTTTGGTGCCCTTTGAAGCTCTTTGCTGTATTTTTATTTAGAATGGAACATTGCCCGAAATTATTATCAGTTTAGCGTGATGTTACAGCTGTTTTCGAATTCAGTATTACAATACTGAATTCGTTAAAGGAAGTTTTGTAACCGTTCCGTATGTAAATTTGAATTCGTGATTTTAAAAATTAGTAAACTTAATTTTATGATTTTTGTATTACCTGTTTGTCTGATAATAAAGATGATTCCGTGCTTCTGAAGACACGTTACGTTACGCCGTTGGTCCCGGCTGCCTGTGGTGTGTCTGTGGTAGTGGTTAAAAGAACCACGTCAGAGGCCGAGACTCGGTTCCGAAGAACTCTGACATCAGAGTGTGATGGGCGTTTAACCGTGTCACCTACACACAATGATAATGTTGATTCTTAGATTGTATTTAAAAAAGCAATTTCTTGAACAAATCCACGAAAAACAAAATTGAAATTTACACAAGTTGAAACAAAAATACGCATAAAACCTTAAAAGAGAAAAAGAAAACTTCTTTTTTCTCTACACGTTATGACAGATCCTGAACACAACAATAAATATGCTTCGATGACTTGATTAGGATGTAAATCCTCAAGACCTCTACCTGCAATAAAATATGTTGCAATATATTTCCCAATACAAATGTCACCATATTTTTTAATTACATCCCTGTTGGACAAGACGCAATAAACATTAAATATTCATGGAAAAGTAAATTGGTAACAAATCGCAATTAGATTTATATGTTTACACAACATTAATGTTTATACTAAATAAAAAAAGCGACGGGTCAGCTCTCGCCTCGGGCGAAATTCAACCTCAATGTGGCTTGAATGGCCAGCTACATTAAAATAATTATTAGCTAAACGGTCCAGTTTTATACTTTGGTGTATTAATTCACCAATTTCTAAACGTGGCTTTTAGATCTTAAAGACCTAGACTCTGTCTGAAAAAAAGTCTGAAAAAGACGTGACAATATGTATGTACGTATATAATTCTTATAAAAATAGAAATATATTCATTAACGCTCTATCTTTTAGAATAGATAATTTAAATGCGTGGAAATTTACTGAATATAGGTAATTCTATTTATTATCCATAAAACAGATTACCAATTAAAAACTAATTTCTTGATAACCATTCAGGTCTCGATTTAATCGTTCTGTACTGTCCGTTGACCGGTGAAGTAATAAAAGTAAAAGAACACCACAAAAAATATTATATCGTAAAAACCGTCGCCTAGAGCAAACATGTATAAATACTGTTAATCGAACGCTATAAAAAGCTAAGTGCTATTTTTCTAAATTAAAAACCCGATATAGCACGAGGTCGGACCACCATCATAATAATTTCACTTGTTAAAAAGAGCAAAGAGATTACGAAATTTATGTTATATGCGTGTCCATTTAGAGCATATTACTTTATTAAGGGCAAGCGGTGCGAGCGTACGGCTCTCCCATCCAGACGCAAATATCCACGATAAACTTTTTAATACATTGCAATTACGTCGTTTGAGAAACGCATAAAAAATGACAAGGGCCGCGACGGGGGACCATAACGCTACTCATTAAAAAAAAAGTAGCAAACATGACTCCAAACTCGGGCTCATCAAAATACAGTGCCGTTGTTGCGAGACATAATTACGAGTCGCGATCACAAAGACCCCCGAATGGGACACGAATAATTACTAATTTACACGTTGACACGTCATTGACACGTCGACGGGACAACTTCATCGCATTGTGGCGTAAACCTCAAGGATCGTATTAACACAAATGATGACAACGGCACAATGGTCCAGGCTTTATTCATCGCGGCTTTGTCGCTGGGAGAATAGAAAAATATATGGACCGAGGCCCCGCGGTGCGCCCCCCGCGGCGTAGTTTAGCGACGCTCTGCTCGCATACAAGAGGCCACGGAAGCCAGGTTTACACCTAACACGACTCCTAATGGCAGGTAACTCGGCCAATAAAGCCGACCTTTTTTAAAATATTTCCTGTTTTGGTGTATCTCTGTTAGCCCCCGAGATTCCAGCGTCGTGGGTGGATAAAACGGATAAAACGTATAAAACGATCGACACCGAAAATAAAACGGATATAAATGCTCTCGACGAAATATTTAATGCTCAATTAGATAAGCGTTTTGGATTTTGTGGCGTTTGAATTGTTTTCGAGATAACATACGTTTTGTGAAACTGAAATGAGACGATTAAATTTCGATGTAGCCGGTGACGATCGATATGTCACCCGTTTTTATTATTTCTGAGTTTGTTCGACAGCGCTGTCAAAGTTAACCTTTAAATACAGAACTCGTTTTGATTTCATGTAGACACTCCTAGGGGCTTAAGCGGCCCGTACCGTCAAATATATTTTTAATGAATATAGAGGCATAATTATACCTAATATATTTAAAAACTAGTATATATTCTTTTATAATTTTTCTGGCAATTATGATTGGAAATTGAAAATCACCTTACATGATCCCAATTATCGCATCAAACTTTTTTTTACAAAAAGGTGACTTAACATCGGTATAAGTTGCTTCCAGATAAAGTACTGTACTGATCTAATCTTCTACTTTATAAAGACAAAACACGTTAGTACTGATTAAAAACTTTTATACTTACTGGCCAAATTTACGCGTCTCAAGTTTACTTGAAGCTACTAAGTAGATAAAATATATGCATCGCATCCGGGGGATAAGAATAATTTGATTTTATTATATTCTCTGGGCCTGATCGGCCACGACGTCTGTAGTTAAAGGTTACATTATTTTCGATGTTTTTTCTCAACTTTAAAAACAAATGTCCATTGTGCGAGCGGGTGCCGTGGTGGAGGTTGGTAGCATTGGTAGCTCGAGCGCTTTGTGCGTCTCACAATGAGTGATATACGACCGACGTAATTTTGAATTGTCGCACTGAGCCTCGGAACGCGGGCTCAATGTGAAATTATCACCCATACACGGCATAACGAAAATGAATTATTGCTTTTATTGCCCTTCTCGACGTTCCAAGCAAAAATTATCTCTGCTATTCCTGTGTTTCAATGGTGAAAGAAATTGTGATCTCATTACGGTAAAGAATGCCTTTTGAAATAGCCTCAGAGGCTTGCGAGTTCGCCGAACGTCGCGAATCGTCTATTTATATTTATAGATAAATAAAATGTCATTATGTTCTCGTAAAAGAGAGTTTAGATACAAATAACACGTCAATGACTTCATCATTCGTCGATAAAGCTGTCCGATAGAACGATTTCTAAACCGGCCAAACGTCTTATTATAAAACGAGTGATTTATGGATGTTTTGAGTAATTACGTCTCATCAAATTTTAATAATATAAAGTCCTCATAAATAAGGTCCGAGCGACGCGCGAAACCGTCATAAGTCAATCCCTCATATTAATCTTGTAGAAACGCCAGGCGTGATGACTTAATGCGGACAGAAACATATTTAATTAGTGCATTAATTTTGAATTATTTAATGGTTTGTTCTGTGAGGCCAGATGTTCGTCAAACGTCAACAGTGATTAAGTTTTATTTTGCCGAGCGGGCGAGTGGACACTGGGCTGGATTTACGACTTTTTGACTTTTATAAATTTTCAACGCCTCACCTTAACTCGCACCGGAGGAGAATTACCGCTCGCTGCCCGCGCTGTAAACCCACTTCGGGCCCATTTATTATCCGCACAGATAATCCATGGACACCACTTTATTATCAGTTATAATAATAATTTACTTTTATAGATCCACATTACTCATGTTTGTTCTTATTTGACTGCTATTTGATGGGGCGAAATTGCCATAATAAAATAATAGCGTTGCTTAATTACTTGTATTTTATCGTAGTCGAAAACTAATGGCTGTTTGTATTAGTGCATGTTGTCGGATTAGGTTTGGTTTGTTGATAACGCCCGTGAAGGGAGTTTGCGTTTTATAAATTCCGTGACTAATGCGTATTTACGGATGAAGCGTATTTACATCTGTCATAATTTTTCTACGTCGCGATTATTCGCAAAGTCGCCTTTGTCCCGGACACGATTATAAATTGATCGATTTATTTATAGTTAAATTAAAATTGTGCGTCAGACAAAGATTTCACTACCGAACGGAGTCAAACTAGTTGGCAGTGAGTCATAGGCAAGCCTTAAAAATTCTCGCAGCCCAATTAAAAATTATTTCCAGTTGTCGTTTGTCCGTAATTGGTGTGATAGTGTCCCGTTAGTAGGAGATCGTTGAGAGTAAATCTGTGTATTGACATCTGTTCGAGCAGATGTGGAGGGCCAGGGATTGAGAGATGCTCTTCACAGCACGTGGCCACCTGGTCGGACGCCCCGTGGCTGGCATGGGATATCCGTGAACTATACGATCCATTTAATGGATATTTTAGGGTTCAGATAAGTTTATTTCAAATTAAATTGACTTTTACGAAGACATGTTCATCTCAGTGTAAATTTATTTAGTTTACGTCATAATTATTGATAGTAACGCTGACGTTTGTATGGTAATTTTACGACTTTAGACGCTAAATATTGGCTTACTCGTGTTCATTGTAAACAATGAGCCAAGAGACACTTGCTGCTTAAATTTATTTGCGCATAACTCCTCCGCTTAAAGTACTAAGTTGACAAAAAGGCCATATCCAACCTCCACGTTTATTTGCACATTACCTCCAACTTGTCAACTGTAAATCGGATTAGCCGAAAGCTATTATTTAACGAGGGTTATTTACGTGTGCCATATTTAATTGGCCCCCACCTATTCGTTATAGTTAATGTGAGAGAACGTTTCCAAGACATTACAGAAGATAAATGCTCGACTCGGCCCGTTCGTATTCGTATCTTGAATTAATTTCGTCCGAGCATTGAATGATGGCGAAATTGACATTAAAATTCCCGGTCGAACGTCTCAAGTAATTGCTGAATAAAATACTTTTGTATAACATCCCAAAGGGAATCACAAAAAGCGAATGCGAGACTGGATGCCGCTGTGTGCGCCGACCGTAATTTATATCCGTGCATGATGACAACTCAATAAAAAAATGATTTCATTTGCTTATTGAGCCCTTAATAAAGCTGGCGCGGTCCGTTCGCCGTTCCACATATTATTATTATAAATAACAACAAATACGCGTTTCATATTATTTTTACGTGGTGTCTTTTTTTCGATTGGGTTTTATTGTGCGCAAGGTAGCCGGAAGCCCACCAAAGGCGCGCGCGGGCGCAGTATACTCCCGAATGGATGGCACCAGCCCGAGTGGTGACATGTGATTACACATATATTAGGACGGCGTTAATTACCCGTTTATTTTTATTCGGCGATCGCTATCGGAGCCCGCAGTTTTATAGCCCCCGAGGAATTCCATCATAACCTTGACGCTGCACGAGCGAAAGCTTTTAATGAGACGAGCTTCCAGCAACAATAGCTCAGTTATTAAAGCGTATTATGCCGTAAAATTACAATGTCTACTTACGTGAATTAATAACGAGATAATGGCCGTACACGACAGTCGAGAAAGTTTATGCACGGTTTTTTAAATCGAGTCAGTGAGGGATTCATTATTCATCGATGTCCAGTATTATCCGTTAATAATATCGTCGCTGCTCTCGTAGACAATGAGTTGGTATGGTATTAATCGATAAAAAGTACGAGGGCTATTAAATCGATATTAAGAGAGAGAATTCGATGCGCGCCGTACCACTTGTAATGATCAAATTTATAATCTCTCGGGTAGGTAAGAGGCACTTCTTTTATTTTCAATCGTCGAGATATACCCTCTCTCTTTTAATTGTATTTTATGAGTATTTGATTCTAATGTCGGGCCATTAATTATTTATAGTATTCGTTACGGGATGGGAGTATCGATTTATGTTCGTACGAGATGAATGGATGTTGTGCAATGATCGCTATATGCCAAACCATTGTGTGAATATCAACGGAGGGTTAATCATAAAAATACACCAGTGCCGCTTTAAAAAAGGAACATTAATACAAATAAATAAATAAATGTGTATAGTGATAAGAAGGCTGGCCACAATAAAAAAATCGTGCGTAAATACATTCAAATTCATACATCATCATCATTATCATCAGGCCTTTTTAGTCTCCACTGCAGGAGCATGATCCTTAAGCATGAATCTTACGATTACATTGTAAATCCATAATGAAATTATAGCTAATTAAACTAATGAAAAAGTACTAGCTATTCATTTTCTTACGTATATAATAAGTTTTATTTATTTTTATATGGTAAAGAGATAAATAAAGTTATACCATTAAGGCGAGGCCTCAAATGTTTGGTACCTTCGCTCGGCAAAGGACTGATCAAGTGCGCGCAAGGGATAGCGCTTGGCGGTTTAGCCCGTGAATGATGAGATAGGAGATAGTCTCGAGTCGCTCAAAGAAAAAAACGTAAGCGCCAAATTCGTTATTTCTATTTTATATAAAATCAGACCGGTTAATTGTATTTTCATATTTACATTTTGATGAATCACTAATAACCTATCTTTTAGTCTAAAAATCATTATTTCATTCGTCGCATTTGAGCTACAATAACAAAAACTCTGCGAACGAAGACCATTTTTCAAAAAATATTTCTATCGAGAAAATTTTATCAAAACGTGTTTTCATCTTCAATTTTTGGAGATGAAATAGTCAAAAATCATATTACTTAGATTTGAAACTCCTAATTTAAGTATTTTGCGAGATAAATAAGGATCAGAACGACCTTATTTACAGTGGTATCACCTTAAAACTAACGTGAGATAAATACATTATATAGTCGGCAATCCCGACAAAATAGCACGTGAGTGACCCGTTTTCAAAATATAAGATAAATAAAGCTTTTTTTACCATTTTTTAATAAGTATCTTACAAATATACTTAATATTTAAGTACAAAAATGTATTAAAGAATTCAAAAGCTATTTGAATTAATATGGATATGCAGTGGGGTCCAACCCATTTCTGAATGCAATCCACTGATGACCCCGAATGTTTTGCGTATCAACATTTTAATAACTACCAAAACTCGTATTATAAATTTGTTTGGGTCTGCGATTATAATGGAAATTTATTAATAAAATATGGCCCCTTATGTGTGGAATGTATGACAAACATAAATAAAATAAGACAAAGAGCCAACACAAATGTGTTAGATTTTAAAATACCTAGTTGGTATTTAATATAGTGATAAATAAGAAAGCTATGTATATGAACTCTTTGGTATTCTACCCGATCAAAACTCTGGCAAACGTAGAAAAATATTTGAGTACCTCAATTTTTGACACTTATATATCAATCGAGCGAGACTGATTGGGTATAGAAAAGCGAGCGACATGATGCGACCATCAAATCTTCCACGCATGTAGGGTACCTGAGATATAGGGTCCGCTATTTCAAAGCTATCATAAATTCTTTTTGTCGCAGGTTGTCGCGAAACAGCGTTCATCTATGCTATCACGAGCGCTGGCGTGACGCACGCTGTCGCCCGCGCGTGCGCTGAGGGATCCATCGAATCCTGCACCTGTGACTATTCGCACGTAGACCGCGCGCCGCACCGTTCCCGCGCCGCCACCGCTGCTAACGTCCGCGTCTGGAAGTGGGGGGGATGCAGCGACAACATCGGCTTCGGCTTCAGGTTCAGCCGGGAGTTCGTCGACACTGGCGAAAGAGGCAAGACCTTGAGAGAGAAGATGAATCTGCACAACAATGAAGCTGGCAGAGCGGTAAGTATTAGTATGTAGCTCTAAATCATCTTTATGAGGAACTAAAGAACAAATATTCGTAAAATCCTTCTATTATTAACATACTTTCGCGGCTGGGCATATTACTTCGAACGTAAGCCAATGTAACCACTAATATGTCTTGCGATAGATTTTACGATTTAGGCATTTCGCTCGATCAGAAATGCTTATATCATTTTGAAACCTTAGTAAAATGCCAAAATCCAGCAGGTTGCACCGAGACGCAATAGCGTCATTATGTGTCGTGCTAGAGAGCGCATATTATATCACTCTCGATCTCTTCAATTTGTTTTATGAGTATCTCGCGATGATTGGTCCGCTACTTGTTGACATTCCCATCCATCAATACCACTTATCCAATCGCCACTCCATAGTAGCACCTCATAAACATCCATTAAACAAAACAGTGAGACGACGGCCTTTGTCAACGTACGTGTTTACATTACCATTACGGGTGACGATCGATCGTCGGCTACTTGACATGTTGCTAAGTGTAATATTAATTATGCGGCGACGGGTCGGCCCATCGCGCGACGACTACGCAACAGGCACCCATTCGTTGCGCTCGCGCATCTCCCTCCCACTGCACACCCACATTTGCATACTCACTGTTGCTCCTTCCAAAATTCATCAAAAAGGAGCACAGGCGCCCCGAGCCACCCAGGCGCATCATTAAGCCCCGCGCTTAATTCCTGTCACGGCAGACGCACTGGGTGTCCAACGTATGAATATTCACAACATTCCATCGATTGTTTAACACATATTTGGACACTAGCCGCACAAAATATCCAGCTATCTACATGAGAATGAATAAATACCGTCGCGCACGTTCTTCGAAGCGCCTGCGCTTGTGGATAGGAAAATATTTACTGTCTCCAATCCTCACGTCATTTATCTACCTTCTAAGAATGATGAATGTCCCTAGATCATGATTTATGATCAGTCCACACGCGGTGACGACCGGCCCACCTCCTCACGATTTGTAACAATTTGCTCGATCGTGAGATGCGATCGATGGAGTGCGCCTAAGAGATCATCGATCACTCGTATCGACGCTTATCGTAGGAATTTAAAGATATTTGGACATTACAGACCTCCTGTTAAGTAAGAATAGATTAAAATGTTCGATGCTTATTGTTTCATTTTGTCCACAGCACGTGCAAACAGAGATGCGTCAGGAGTGCAAGTGCCATGGCATGTCAGGCTCATGCACTGTGAAGACTTGTTGGATGAGGTTGCCTAGTTTCCGCTCCGTTGGCGATTCCTTGAAGGACCGCTTCGATGGAGCGTCGCGAGTCATGATGCCAAACACAGATCTGGAGGCACCAGCGCAACGGAACGACGCAGCGCCGCACAGGGTGCCGCGAAAAGACAGATACAAGTTTAAATTACGACCGCACAATCCAGACCATAAATATCCGGGAGCTAAGGACCTCGTATATCTGGATTCGTCGCCAGGATTCTGCGAAAAGAATCCTAGACTGGGTATTCCTGGGACGCACGGAAGGGCATGCAACGACACCAGTATCGGTGTCGACGGCTGTGACCTCATGTGCTGCGGCCGCGGCTACAGAACAGAGACAATGTTTGTGGTGGAACGCTGCAACTGCACGTTCCACTGGTGCTGCGAAGTTAAGTGCAAACTCTGTCGCACAGAAAAAGTGGTTCACACGTGTTTATAGGCGCATGGACGCTCTTAAATGACTGGTACATTTGTGATCAAAACTCTATAGTGCTGGACGGTTGTGATTGTGATTCGGACGAGAGTGGACCTGTTTAAGTACTCGAGGGCAGATAACGGACCTTGTAGATAATCGCTTCACTTTTTCATCTATCGAAGTAGTCGATATCGTTTTTCATGTTGACTTATGTAAATAGAGTATCACTGTTTATTTCTTCTTTATGTACCATAATGAATACGGCGTGAAATTAAATAAGCTACTCGTTCGGTTAATTTATTTGGCTATTAAGTGCGAACATGTGATCTAGTAATGTTTTTTTTCTTTTTTGTGGACACTGTCGTTGGGAAATTAATGAGACCAGTTTATCGACTATTCATTTCTGTCAGTCTGTCATCCCTGTTTTATAAATGAAATTGGGCTTATTGGTTTCCTTGCGCGGTTAGCTGTTATTTATTTGTAATTAGGTATCGTTCTACGATCAAGCGCGCCCAGTGAAGAGACTGCGAATGCTCAGGTGACTTTGTCTGGTATTTCCTAATATCATTTTCAAAGTTCAATTTAAATTTTACGATGTTGTCATTGTAATAAGTAATAATGAAATGTATTTTACATACTTTCTATTTAGACACCGTCGGTGCGTCGACGCATAACTGTTTTAAGTTCCAAGAGCGAAATTATCTTGTAATTATAATTTCATATTATAATTAAGCCAGTTAATGGAAATTGTGGCTTAATGGCATTTGCATAAAGTATCTTCTTGGGTGTCCGCTCGCAAGCTGCATTCTGCCTTATCAGTGAGTAAGTAGCACCATCGTAAAAGTGTCCCACATTACGAGATAACCGCTCTCGAGGAGAATTTTAATTAAATATTAAACGAATTAAATAATCAGTATTATACGTATTATATTCGTATGCGTGTTGAGTCTGATGTATCGAGATAAGGTAGCACGCAAACTCTTGACATTTGTTATACAATTTATACACGGCTCGTTCTTCTAGAAGCATGTTATACCTACTTACTAACACTTGCACGTTTCTAGAGCATTTATTACTATACATTGTTTATAGACAAATGATCCATAATTCCATCACCTTTTTTGTATAAAAACCGAATAATGGATGCCTGTCTAAGGTAATCAGGGAGTTGGGCTTTATATGATATACGAATGCAAGAGCGTACGGGTACATGGGAAGATAGTATTATAGGTACCGCGTATAACCTATGAACTCCCCGCGTCTCCCGCATTCCTTAGACATGATCTCAATTATGCGGTGTAACTGTAGTTAAAAATATTAAAATTGTATAAAGAGGTTATGGAATTAGGACAATCAAAAAGCCGACCGTTATTTATTTGTATGGGAAAATAATTTTCAAACTTTAGTAACATATTCGACTTACATAATTGACTCGTTTTTTCAAAATAACACCTGGATTTTTCAAAAATTACTAATTCTGACTTTCCGTACCCTATAGATGTAGCTATAGGCTTGCCAATTTAAAAAAGCTTTATTATGAGTACTTATATCAACGTGAATGATATTTCATATGTGATATAAAATAGTTTTAGCGATAAGTATTATAGATAGCCTACCTATGAGCTTAACTTGTATCATATACTTCAACGAACTTAAAACTCAACGTAGGTGTGTTATTATGAAATATTTATTAAACTTGTTTTAATTTATTTTATTTTACTTTGAAAATTGCCATTCAAAAGTAAGATAACTTTAGTTGTAGTAAACAAATCCGATGTTAAAACAATCGGTGTTTTTTAAAACAGGTATTCGGTGTAATAACCTTTATTTAATCTGTATTTCGGATCTCTGTAAATAGACATTGGTAAAAACAGTGACAGTATTTCTTAAACCTTCTTGCTTTAAACACATACCGTCTTATTATAAAACGCGGACTAACTTTAGTACCTGGTTTAAACCATTATCCGACCAAAATAAATCGACAGTCATTACTTTGACGTATGGTCAATTGTCATTCTCAATTTGTTTTGGAGGGATGATGGTTTAAACCAGGTACTAAAGTTAGTCTTCGTTTTATAATAAGACTGATACCGTCTTATTATAAAACGTGAACTAACTTTAGTACCTGGTTTAAACCATTATCTGACCAAAATAAGTCGACATTAGTCACTTTGACGTTTCAACTGTCACTGTCAATTTGTTTTGGTCGGATAATGGTTTAAACCAGATACTAAAGTTAGTCCTAGTTTTATAATAAGACTGATACCGTCTTGTTATAAACCGGGGACTAACTTTAGTACTTGGTTAAAACCATAATCCAACCAAAATAAGTCGTTTTCATAGCTGCCATTGTCATTGTGTTATAGGCGACCAATGGTTTAAACCTAGTACTAACTTTTGTCCTTGTTTTATAATAACAAATAGTTATGAATTTTGACAGAACTTAGCACCAATCTTTTATAATTTACTATGCTTAAACGCGTCTATGTCATCAGATACAATGTGGTCAAATCAAATAAAGGTTCGTGCTAAATCTCTCAACTATTCATAGCAGTGTTAGTGCTATACTGCGGAACTGATAGCGTCGGATTTAAAAGACTGAAGTTTTTTTTAATAATCCTAGATTTAATGTCCATGACTGCATAAGCCCTTAGCCATGTTTGAGTTTTAGAGAAAGCGAATGTGATAAAAACTTATTTTAACTTAATTTAAAACCAGTGTATTCTGAAGTTGATTTGGTGCCATTTTAATCCTGACAGTAATTTCATTCGAATCAAATCCATCAATTTAAAATTTTACGCATGTAAATAATGTCATTATTAGTAATTTTATAAGTTATTTATGTGAATGTAGCATTTTTAATTGTTAATATTAGTGAACAATACTATTGAAATCAGCTGAACTTAACTGAATCTCAAATCTTATTGTTGTATATTAATGTACCTTTTGAAATGATATTTCGTCCACTGACCGCTTTTGGGGTTGACACAATTATATTAATATTGGTTGTACATTAGCAGTATCTATTTATAATTAAAATATTGATTAGTTGTTACTAAAAATATAAAATTGATCAAATTAATGTGTTTTATTCTAACTACCGACCCGCCCCGGTTATGCACGATACCAATATTAGATATTATGGGACAGTAAATTAGACTATAATAAACTTTCCTTTGGAATCACTCTATCTATAACTGAAAACTGCAACAGACAGCGGAATCCACTTCATTCAATACTATGTAAAGATTATCTTTGACGACTATTATCTCTGTTAAGGGTTAAGACATAATGGTTTATTTCCGTCTTATCTTTAGCACTCGTTGATTTTTTGGAGATTCCTCCTACGATGAGAATAGCTCAGCCACGAATAAATAGGAGAAATGACCAGTTACATGTTACAAAGTAATATGAAACTATTGTAGGTACAGTCACGGACATAAGTATGTATGTATATGTTACGGCTAATAGGCGAAGTGTGGCTACGCCTAGTTCTAGCCGGGTACAACTACGAGGTGCAGCCGGGCACATGCGGTTAGACCTGAAAACCTAGTTCTAGCCGATAATAAATAGGTTGCACCTAAGTTTTACCACTGGTGTGCGGCTGCACCTAGTTCTAGCCGCTATGATGAAGGTCTTACCTAGTTCTAACCGAAGATAGCTAGGATACACCTAAGTCTGTACCTAGTTGTACCCGGCTAAAACTTGGTGTATCCGCACTTTGCCTATTAGCCGTAACATATATATCAAAGCACGTGACTGTACCTAAGTGATTTCAATAACGGGGTAGACAGATCGTAGGTCTAATAAGACCTTATGGCCACATTAAGCATTTTGGAGGGCGTGTAGATGGAATACGGAGTCAAAATAGTGATGGGTTTTTTCCGTTTCGTATTCCGTAGATTTTATCTTAATCCCTCGATCGGCTTTTACGATCTGCGCGGGAAGAGAAGCAGCTGGTACATTCTACGTTTTTATTTTCTCCCAGACTAGCATGGAAGATTTAAAAACTAGATAGGATTAAAAATGATCAAGTATGTTAATTTCTTTATTACCTTGTATCTTTAAAACAAATGGATGGATTTCGACAGTTGAGGCATGGATACGTTTGTTCCACCCAAGTGCCTTAAGATACGTGTTTCTAGGGTGGGCAGCCGTGGTTTTAAGTTTTGAAATAATACAATTTTTTTTTCATTCATTTTCGGTGTACTTAATTTATATTATATACCTCTGCCAATACGCTTGTTTCTTTAAAAGTGTTCTGCAGTCGAAGGGATCATCGAATATTCAGTTAATTATGATAAGTTAAAGAAACAAGTGAACTTTCGCATTCATTTTTTGGTATCATACGATATTCCAAAAAAAAAAATGTTTGCCAGCATTAAGCAATCCGTAAACAAAAACATAAAATGATTGCAAAATATACTCTTACAAGACGAAAAACATCTCCATTAGACGTTTATGTCTCAGTTTCTTGTTGGCTGAACCCCTTCTCTCTTATTACGTATCCAAAACCAGTCTCTATCAAGAATCTTCTATCCCTATCTCTTTTACACACCAGCGTACACAGATTCAAGTTATTGAATTTATGTGAGGAAGATCACGATACGTAGTGAGGCTCGGTAACCAACAATCCTAAGATGTCCACTGTTCGATACGATATATGGTGATGTTTTCATTTCATTATTTATGGTCGCGCAGTGTAATGCAACTGTCATAATCTCCGCCATTTGGTTTTGTTATGAACCCAATTATAGAAAAAGGGAGGTGTCCAGATGTGGCGTTCTAAACGCAGTTGTTCCCGCAAATGGAGGTACTAGGTTTCATGATTTTTTTTTAATAATAAAAAAAAATACAGATAGATTCCTAATTAACGTCAAAACTCCTATCGATATCCATATTCCAGTTCTAAATCGCAAGTGAGGTGATAAGCATGCGAGTCTAACATCGTGTTTCATCAAATGAATTGACGTACCTAATAAAAGGGCAACTTATGGAATTTTCGTATCTACTTCTTATCGCGCTGACCAATAAGGGGCACACCTAGACAAGGAAATACATTAAATTTATATAAAAGCAGCAAAGCGTGAATTTTGTATATATAGGTTTTATTACATACACAATTCACTTTTTGCTGCTTTTATGTAAAGTCTTCACACTTTTCTTTTTCACTTTTTCTTCAGGTTTTCTACACACGCGAGTCAAGGTGGCCTTGACTCGCGTGTGTAAAAAACCACATGACGTAATTATCGACTAATCTGAACAAGGACGTTATACAATATGTAAAGAAATAAAAGGTGATTCATCCCTACGATATGAACAACTTTTCCTATGAGATCAATGCTGGGAACTCAAATTTTTTTTTTTCGTTCATATACAAATTGGCCAGGCGGCCGAACATTTTCGTTTGGCAATGTAATTTATTTTGAGTTCCCAGCTTTGATCCTATAGGAAAAGTTGTTCGTATCAATGGGCTGAATCCCCCTTTCAGGATCGGATATGGTTTTTTTTACAAATTGTATAGCGAAAAGAAAAAAAAGAAAAGAAAGGGATGCGAAATCAAATTCAAGCAAACATCCTAATTTTGTAGATGGTTGTCTGTTTCTATCTGATACCTGTCACATTGTTTATCTTACTCGGTTCAAAAATTATACTCTTGAGAGTATGAAAATACGTCAATCATTATTTAATATCTTTGCAACCGTTGAGGTCGCTTTTGGCATGCAATTTTCTGAAACGGCTTTATTTTCTAACAAAAGGTAACAGTTGTCGAGAAAAAACACGTAGCAGGTTTTGTTTAAGGTTTATATTTGGTTGACATGGAATATTGAAGGATTATTCACTAACTGATCACAAGTGTGGCCAGTTGGTGAAACTCTAAACAAATTCAAAATCATATACTTTACGGATCACACAGAGATTTTCAGAGAGATAATATTGATGTGATTGGGATCAGGATCCTTTCCCTTTTTTTTGCATTTCAGTTGATAAGTGTGAATACACAGCGAAAATACTAGGTATTGTGACAACTAACTGGTTCGGTTATACAGCGTGATTTTGAACCCCCTAGCTATATTGAAATCTGGGAATCAGAACCCCTAATGGAACACAGAGATGCAAGAAAAAAAGGTAAAAAACGAAAAAGAAAATTAGGTTTCCCATACAAAGTCGCCGACCAGCTGGTCGAATTTCTATGAAAGGTTAAATTTATTCTTTCGTTTTTTACCTTTTTTTATTAAAATTCTGTATTCAATTAGGGATTCTGATTCCCAGATTTTAATATAGCTAGGGGGTTCAAAATCACGTTGTATTGTCATTTTTTCTGCGCTTTAGGATCATCACAATCACAAATCGCTCTGTGAGTGAGTGAATAATCAAACGGTGCTAATAGTTGGGTAATGCTCGCGGTAGAAAGTGTATGTACATAAATAACTATTAAGAATATTGAAATATAGACCATATTTCTCTAATTTCAATCTATGTTGCACTTAGCTATGCCCGGATCGAATTCTACTCAGCCCAACCTGTGTGTACTAACTAAACTGAAAATTAAGCATAGCAAATTACTCATTCCCAAATGTTCTTAAATTGTTGATAAAGGCTTAAATTACCAACTGACCCCAAGTGGTCAGATTTGCGTGGTCAGTTTTGAACAACCCACCATGAAAGTGAAAAGTCGATCGGCGCTGGTGGTCGGGCAGCCGCGGGCGCATTCCCACGAGTATCGGTCCCGCTGGAAAATTTATGTTTATGAACTGAGAAATCTGTCATAAGCAATACGGACGATGCGGCTAAATCTGAAATAGCGTGAATAATTTTTCACGCGAATGTTATTGCGTACATGTTCGACATTCCCCTTGTGCGGAATTTCTCATAAAGGAATATCGGCGTAAGATTTTATTTATTATAAAGTACTGCATTTTGAGGTGTGAAAAAAAATAGGTTTTAAATTTGTTATTTGCAGATTTCAATTTATTTATTCTATATAATACTAACTAACAAATAAAACTTTATAATATGTACACAACATAAAAGTTATCTATAAATAAAAAATGTCACAGAGATCATTGCCTTGCGGTAGGGTGCCTAAAAGGCTGGCTTTACTGTAGGAATAATATACAGATTGTTAAAAATATTATTTTCTTTATACTTCGCATGTAGGTACATTTATTACAGCACTACAGTAAGGAAATAAAATATTTTACAATATAAAATATTTTTCGCCGTTATCAGACTTCTACACTATTTTTATATCAGTGTTGAATTGTTTCCTTGTTCCAAAAGATGTGGTTAAATATTTTATCCAGATGCTTAACAATTTTGCTGGCCATGGAATTACACAGTAATTATACAATTCATATCCATACATAATATCACGTCTCCCTCTCTTGCGGGGCAGACAGAGCCCAGGTCTATGAGACCTAAAAGCCACGTTTAGCATGTTGTTGGACGTGTAGATGGAAAACTGAATTAAAATAGTGATGGGTTGCTAGCTGCATTGCCTTTTATCATTATCCTTGATTTTTGCCTATAACTATCCATATCTATACTAGTATTAATGCGAAAAAAAAAATTACAGTCGAACATAGAACCTCCTTCTTTTTTTGAAGTCGGTTGAAAATAAATCTTTTTTTCACTTTCCAAACATCGAATCAATTTGAATAAAATTTGGTATGGAGGTAGTTTGAGGCCTGGGAAAGGACACAGGATACCTTTTATTCAGGGAAACAGGCTTGTTTCTTTAAAAAAGAAATACCATTTAAAACAATGAGTCAGTCTTAGATTATCAAAAAATATTAGATACGTATTTTTTCTTTTTTCAATCAAACTGAAGATGATAAAGATAAAGCGCATCAAAGTTCAGGAGTGGGGTTCATGACGCATCAGGTCGGTAAAAAGTATACCGGTCAGTGATGTCACGTGGAACTTTAACGGGCTATAACTTTATCAATTTACGTTTGATTGACAAAAGAAAAAATAAGTATCCAATAATTTTCAAATATCTACCAGAAGGACTAATAATTTTGAAAAGTATTTTTTTGAAAAAATGCCCATTCTACTCGTCCCAAGGGAAAGATAATGACGCGAGCAAAGCCTAGGGCGAAAGTTAGTTGTTAAATAGAAGTAATTAACAGGACTTTTAAAAAATGCTAACCTTCGTATCTGATCTTCCATTCAATGATGGATTTGCCAAATTTCAAGTGTCTATAGTGGTCTTATTTTTCTTATTACTATCGAAAATCTGTTAGTAATACTATATCAGATGAATTCTTACTTTCGTGATCCTCCATGCTTCGGAAGGCACGTAAAGCCTCGGCCGTCATCATTGATGGCAGTCGTAAAGCTATGTAAGGTGCCTTAAGGCAGTTTGAAAAATCTAACGCCAGTGCTGGCCACATACACACACACAAAAAAAACAAACTTAAATTAGTTTTAATTTAAATTTTCACTAAACATACTTTTTACAGCATTTGCGGCAGCTTGGGGTAAGTTATGTTAATTAAAATATGTCCTATTCAAATTTTTTAATAAAAAAAAAAAACTTTTTTTTATGCTAACTTAACAATATGTAAAGAAAACCTTAGCTGATCCTTTTAGGGGTGATTTAGCCCATCTATGTGAACGACTTTTCCTATGGGACCAATGCTGGAAACTAAAAAATACCGACCATGTGCAGGCCAGACTCCCGCCCAAAAGGTTCCGTAACATTATCTAATTAAGTTTAAAATTATAAAAATATTTTTTATTATATGATGTAATTAAAAATGTATGCTGATTTTGATACATTCACGTTTTCCTAAGAAAAAAACGGTCTTCACAGACAGAAAGACAGACAGACAAACAGACGGACGGACAAAAAATTATCCTATAAGTGTTCCTCTTTTCGTTTTAAAGTACGGAGCCCTAAAATGGACATTTCCAAACAAGAATATTCGGCCGCCAGGTCAAGTTGTATGGGAACGTCAAAAAAAATGTTGAGTTCCGAGTTTTGATCCCATGGGTAAAGTTGTTTATATCGACGGGCTGAATCACCCCTTCAAGGATCTGACAGGTTTTTCTTTACATATTGTGAACCCGTAGTACTCTCAATCTCACGCACACTGCATTTAGCACAAGTGACTGCGTGAATTGAAAAACCCTAGGCAGTTAAGTAGGCCAGTTTCCAAAAAAAAAATATATCCGTCATTTAAATAATTTAAAAGTATTGGACACATATTTTTTTGTACATACATAGTACACGTCTTTTCCCTTGCGGGGTAGACAGAGCCTAGGTCTATAAGACCATATGGTCACATTTTTTGTTATTTAAACAATCAATACGGTTCAATAGATACAGTCTCGTGACAGACGGACAGGCAGTAGAGGGTAAGTAATAGTGTCTCGGTTTTACCCTGAATATGGAACCCTAAAAATTATACATTTATAGTCATCTATTTATACATTTACAGATTGGGAAAAATTCAAAGCTAAGAGTGGCTACATTGATCATGGTAAGAATAAATTGCTCCATAGGTATAGTTTCTTATAAAATTAAAAAATCACTTTGTTATTCCTCTTCTTCCTTTACCTTTTACCACATTTTCATGTGAGGTCGACACAGTAAGTCAGCTCACTCCTTTATGTTCTGTCACCTACCATAGCCATCATCATCATCATTTCGAGAAGGTAACACGGTCAATCGACAATGCACACCCTGGTGTCAGAGTTCTTCGGAACCGCCTCTCGGCCTCTGACGTGGTTCCTTTAACGACTACCAGATGGCAGCCGGGACCAACGGCTAAACTTGCCTTCCGAAGCACGGAATCATCTTTATTATCAGACAATCAGGTGTTTAAAGTCTGCAATGTCCTGACCAAACAGGAAACAATTAACCTATCATAGCCTTTGTCACTTCTTTCTTGACCATACTGTCCAGGACACAATACATCAATCACTTAGGTCAACAAATAACTATCCTTCCCCAGCGTAAATATGCTGTCGATGGGCAGCAACGTCGAAAGCACAAGAAGCCAAAGAAATTGTGCTCGCCAACCTGCCAAGCGTGGTGAGTATGGCAATATCCTCTCATGGAATGAGGAATCCTAGGGAGAGGCCTTTGAGGAATGATGATGATGTCATAATCACCATCTTTTGCATGTGACGCATCTCTGTCTCATGACGGAGATTGCGTCACTCATTGTATAAATGATTTGGCAAAGATTTTACGGTCGGCTGCTTGCTGGACGTTAACTCTTCGTGACTATGCTTTTGTACGAGATGTAAGTGCTTTTGTCGTTCAATCAGAATAAGGGATAAGATAATGTGCTGTTATTTTAGTATCAATTAAATAATTTATTTGCCTACTCATATTCAATTCTTCCATGTTGGTCTGGGAAAAAAGAAAAAACGAAGAATGTACAAGCTGCTTATTTTCCCGCGCAGATTGTAAAACCCGATTGAGGGAACAGGCAAAATTCCGAGGTATCATGTTTGATCATGATTCCGTTTTCCACCTAATGCACCAACATGCTAAACGTGGCCTTCGGGTTTTATAGACCTGGGCTCTGTCTACCCCGTAAGGGAAAAAGACGTGATAGTATGTATGTATGTTTAAATTTAATAAATATGTTGTTAACACTTTTCGGGACGTCCCGCTTGTAGACATAGATTTCTATTGTTATATCTATTGTGTCTGGTCCAGTCTCCTTGAATCGGTAAATCTTACTGAAGATATATTATAAGGCATAATACATCATTTTTTACAGAAACATTAACGAGTTTTCAAGTTAATGGTCCGGAAAAAGCCGCTCGAGGTAAGGATTCCAGTATAGGATTTTATATGACATTGAAAATTGTTGTCTATAAAGTCAGTTTACGGACGATAATTTTACGTGATAACGGTGAAAGAGAGATAGATGCGTCACAAGCCGATCGCTTAAGCCCATCGTGCAATTCGCTTTTTCCGCGTTCTTACTTGCAACGTGACATTTTTCGTACGTGCAGCCGGCTTTAATTGATTTTTAAAACGTTATCACGTCGAAAAACAACAATATCACGTACAATTCTCCTAGAAGAATTTCAATACTTTCATACAAATTTCCGGGCCAGCCGAAAGCTTTTGTATGAAAATCACGTTTTTGATTTCCCATCATTGATTTAATAGCAATAGTTGTACATTTTGACGAGTTGATTACTCTCGATACTTACATATAGTATCACGTTTTTGATTTCCCATCATTGATTTAATAGCAATAGTTGTACATTTTGACGAGTTGATTTGATGATTTGAAGGGAACGGTGTCAACCCTAACATGCTATTTTTGAATAAATAAATATAGTTTAAAATAAAATAGAAATATTTTATCAAAATTTTTGTCTTGTCATACAATACAATACAATACCCTTTATTGCACAAAGATCATCGGTCCTTGATAAGTCTAAAAAATTTTAATTAAATCTGACCGTTTAAAGTAGGTCATTATCGAGTTCAATGGTTGTGTGGTTTCCGGCAGAGTAGAATAGGACCATTCCTAGTTTCCCATGGAGGTCATAAGAGGCGACTTAGGAAATACAAGCTAAACAAAGCTCCTGCAGTGGAGACTAAAAAGACCTGATGATGATGATGATGACCGAGTTCAAATAAGTTGGCTACAAACAACAAGCAAACACATACAGGTGAAGCTGATAAAAAGCGTGTAAAAATAATGTCTTCCATCCATCACCATTTCCGATTCACTTTTCCACATTTTTCATCCACGAAACCTTTGGGGTCTATCGCCCTAGTTATAAAATTATACTTCATCTACCCCGAAAGGAAGAAATTAGTGATTCTATATTATTTACATTTTTATTAAAGGGTGGGATCACGCTGGAAAGCTGGCAATCTTGGAAAGACTGGAACCGGGTTTCGAATTTGATGATGAAGAAATAGCCAGGCTGAAACTATGGCCAGCAGGAAATATTCCATTCTTCATTGATAAAGTGTCATATGGTAAGAATAGAAGAATAGTTTATACACGCTATTGATAACTATTAATGATATAGATTTAAAAATCGTATAATTTATGATCTTCAGAAAATTGCTACAAACGAAAACGCTCAAGCTTACTTAAGCCTTGCCTTGACTTGTTAGAATTTTCTGTATATCGGTTTGAGGATATGGGTAGAGGCTAGAGGTCCTCCTCCGAGCAAACACCAAAGCTCAATATCAAAGTATAAAAGAAGCTAAAACATTCTGAAAAAATATTTAATAAGATCAGCACTAGACAGAGTAAAATGTTCAAGTTCGAGAAAAAGGCAAAAGAACGTGAATAGGAAAAGAAACATCCTTTCCAGAGTAAGAGATTATAACTTCATGTTTTGCAAGATCATCATCGTCATTCCAGCTGCAAGAAATCCACTGCTGGACAAAGGCCTCTCCCAAGGATTCTTTGTTTCATGAGAGGGTATTGCCAAATATCCTCCTGCCAGCCTGCTAAGCGTGGTGTACTCACCACTCTTGGCAGGCAGGCAGAAGAGTGGTGTAGGGACGTTGGCTAGGTTCTGTGGTTTTGTTGTGCTTCACCGGAAGTAGTTTTAAGCTGGGAAATTATAGGAATTTATTGGATTTGGGAACGAAATGAGGCAATTGGGATTACTACTCACTAGAATTAAAGAGAAAAAAGTACATATATGTAGTAGCAGCTTGGGCTTCCATACCCGATGCCATGCCTGCAATCACCGGACAGGAAGTTGATTATGATACTTCTGACCATAGCACATGCAAGTTGCATAACGTGAACTTGTAATCTCTTACTCAGTCCATCCAGACACTAGCCATAAATAGTGGCAAGTTCTGGCGTAAACTAAACTGTATTTGTATGCCCTGTAGATAAAGTTTTCCGTGACAAATTAAGACTTTTCCTGGAGAACGTGAACACTGCAAGTGGCGTGCGATTCATGGAGTTACACACGCCTCCTACTGACGGAAACACTAGATGGGTTTTCTTTATCAACCGACGAGGAGTCCTCAATACTGAAGATTATGCACCCAAAAATTTTACCAGTGAAGGGCCTCAGGTACCTATTTGATAATTATTTTTGATAATGTATTGATTTAGGTGTTACTTTGCTTTAGTTAATAGGCACTGAAGGACTAATTTTAATTCTCGATCATACTCGTATATTCCTGTAGATGCACAGTTGTCGTCTAAAAATGGCACCGGCAAATGAAGGCATAAACATATGCCTACTTTGCTCTCATTCGCTAGGCGACAGCACGCGTGACGCAACGTCAAAGATGCCAAAGTTGCGAAAAACAAAAAAATTATCTCGCATTATTGTTTTTAAGGAGTTTGTGCTTAATTTTAATGTGTTAAAATGTATGTACTTACATACTTAGACCGAAAGGTCTTAGAATCACGGATATTTTTAATCTTTGTTTGAAATTAGAATTTAGGTCTCGTTCCTAGCTAAGATTTAATTTAGGCCCAGGATTTAATAAAAAACTAATTTGAGTTGGAAGTGGGATAAGTTTAAAAAAAATACCTTTTTTTTTACAGAAAGTTGTGTTGGGCTACAACTGCTTTACAAATAGGGATCTATATCCGGTTGTGCTAGCAATCGTTGGTGTGCCCCCTCAACACACTGCCCCTAACCGTGACCAGTACATAAAAGTGAACAAAGAAAATATTCTTCCTGGTAATCTATTCCTTGCGTGAATCTTTTAGGGTTCCGTACCTCAGTGTAAAATCGGAACCCTTATAGGATCACTTTGTTGTCTGCCTGTCTGTCAAGACCCTTTATCTCAAGAACGCGTGGATGTATTAAGCTGAAATTCATATCAAATACTTAAACGCAATCAAAAGATACAGCCGTTTATCCCGAAAGTTTCGACATTGACAAGGGAATCAAAACCTACAGGGTACTTCCCGTGAACTCCGAATCCTGAAATTTGGTTCGAAGCAACGTCTTATAGTACAGTTAAAGGAAAAAAATGTGATTTTTTGGTTACATCATATAAAAAAAAAATTTTTTAACAATTACTTATTGTAGATAATGGTACGGAACCGTGGTGCGCGAGTCCGACTCGCACTTGGCCGGTTTTTATCTTATATATTTGAAAATATTCTTAATTTAATAAAAGCTGTAGTTAGCTTTGGAGCCCGAGATCTGAAAGTTTATACTTTACATTCATAGTTTTCTATACAGTCTTTGTCTAACATACAAACAGAGTTAAGGGTCAGACAACTACATACATTTATCAAAAAAGAGAGAGCGATGCAGAAAGTGTAAAAAAACTGTCTTTGGCTAACTACTGAACTGATGATCTTATTCATTTATCTTTCTCTGTATAAGGTCCATTTAATTTAAGTGCAAATATTTTATAGCTCTCATAGTTCAAAGAAATGCTTTGTAGCAAAATTTAAGAAATCTACGCTCTAATTTTTGTTTGAGTTTTTCAAACTAAATAAATATGATTTTATGAAAATTGTTATATCAGCCATTTTGATTGTCGACTTTAGAGAATTAATACTTATCTATTATATTAGGTAAAAGTAAAAAAATGTACGCAAAGAAAGTGTTTTGAAGTGAAAACTCCTTAAGCGGCGTTGTGCACTTTTTGGGATGGGTAAAACATGTTAAACTCAACTAATGAAACCTATCTTTTTTTTTATTTGTTTCTAAAGCATTTTTCTAGTTTAATTTAAATCGGACCTTACATATATTTTAATGGGTTCCCGTTTTCATCTTCAAGTGTAATGTGGCTTCTTCTTCACTCTGCAGGGGATCTTGTATCTTGAGCATCAGCTTGTTTCATTGTTATGCGATACATTTTAATTATTCTTAGATAACAGAAACAATAAAACACAACAAAAGAACTAATAAGTATATAAATTTTTCAGAAAAACAACATCTGTTTGAAATTTTGAGTGACAGGGATTGGCTTTTTCATGATCTAGACTATGACTTCCAGAGTGCTGGCCATTTTGATTTCCACAAACATACTCTAAATGGCTTCGCTACTATAGAACCTAAGGTTTGTTTCCCAGATTTTATTGAGGTATAATTTTTGAACTTCTTTAGCGGCATTGTACACTTTTTGGGATAGGTTTTGATGAAAATGTTAAACTCGCCTCAGGACGCTTGACCACATCAAAAATTCGTAAAACGGACACGTGACCTTAGATCGCCGGCGCGGCATAGTAGAAGAAGTAATATCCCCCTCTCTTTCTACTGCGCGGAGTTTTCACGTCTGCCGGCAGTGCAACCCGTTGTTTTTTTGTTTTGTTTCTTTAAATTTTAACTATCAAGATGAATTAAAAGAACTGCTGAAATTATAATGAGGGAAAATGTATTGGTCTCTGCATGGATGGTTGTTACAGTTCAGACTATAAAATAGCAAAAAGGTTGTATGTAGCATACTAGCAAGCGCAGCGTTGGACACTCACTTACCAGCCGGCCTATTTGCTAACTTAGTGTATAACGTTTTGATAGTCACTTCAAAATACATTACGTTTTATATATCTTAAATAAAAAAAGCCAATCATACGAAAGCCACAATGTATACTGAAGTAACTATAAAAACGTTGTACACTGAGTTATCAAATAGGCCGGCTGGTAGTCAGACGATCTGACCAAGGATGCGCTGGTCAGGAAGGCGCTGGATACAGGCCGCTTCCAACCGGTCATATTAGAAAACCTTAGAGACGCTATGTCTAGTAGTGGACTTCTTGCAGAGATGACGATGATGATGTATAACATTCCCGGAGTAATATGCGGCTCGACAATGAATACTGTAGGTAATAAAGAAAATTCTTTCATAGTCACATAACTAGATACTGAATGAACTGAATGAATGATAACTACAATAAGTTATTCTATGTTTCAGACTGTGGATGTCATGGCGGCCTCCGAAGTAGGAAACGCTCAAGATCTAAGCTTTCTTGACATTTTAAAAATAAGGATGTTATACAATTTTATATCTCGGACACCCTCGGAAATAAGCAATCCTGACTGTAAAAAGTATTTATCCAGCTCAAAAGTATCTCAGCAACAATCTACGGAACCACGTAAGAAGCCTAATAAATATTTGGGGCTGCCTGACAGTGAAAATTCTACGAATGAAGAATTATTTGACGACAATCAGGTAAAATCAAATCTTAAAACTAAACATGATGATCAGGGTCCAATAGAAATCAAGGATCAACTAACAATCAAGGCCCAAGATGAAGACGAAGTAAAAAACGAGAAAACAATAAAAAAATATAATACTACGAATACTACTGTTGGTTTCGACATTGAAAATATTGAAAAAATGCTGGCTACTTCGAAAGTTAAGTTTACAAAGAAGGTTTATCTCAATAATAAATTACACTAAAATAAATTCTCTGCATTTCATTTGTTTTTTATAGTTAGGTATTCATGCTATTATTTGTATATTATAATTAATTCAAATTACTATTGTATATTATTACTTTTTTATATTGAAAAGAACATGTCGACCTGTCTGAATTAATAAAATGTTAACTTTATCAGTAGTGAATGAAATAAATAATAATATATATTTTTGAAAATACTCAAAGTTATTTGCTTTGTATAACATTGAATAAAACTAGATGTAACTAACAAACTTAATAAAACTTATAGATAAACTTAATGAGAAATAAAATCTGCCTCAAGACAACCACTAGAAATTAAAAATATCCTGTAGTTTGTTGTCACACGGAAAACCTTAAAGGCCAGCTTTGCTACGTTGGATGGCAATGCTTATTTCGTGTCTTAGGAAATGACCACCCCTCTGGTCACCCGATACCTCAACCAGCTTTTGGATTATAATAACTAAAATAGTTTATGTGTAGATGCGCCCCACAAACTCAGTGTCTCCACTCTGGCTCAAAAATGAAGCTGTTGCCGCTGTAGGCCTATTGCGCGATGTAACCTTACCTCTTCAATAGTCTGGTGTTGTAATAACAAACAATGCTTTTCATACATAAATACATTCTGGTATTTTTTTTTCTCCTAGACCAGCATGGAACAGTTATTTTCAAGAGTGTATAAATAATAACTATTTCATCCTAACTAATATTATAAATGCGAAAGTGAGTTTGTTTGTTTGTTTGTTTGTTACGCTTTCACGTTGTAACTATTGAACCGATCATCATAAAATTTTGTATACACGTTACCTGGGGTACGGAGAAGGACATAGGGTACATTTTATCCCGGAAAAAAGGACTGTTCCCGAGGGATCGACATTAACGCGGGCGGAGCCGCGGGCGAAAGCTAGTAAGTTTATAAGTTATAAATAATTAGAAGCCGGGCCATATTTCAGCCCTTGGCCAGGATTGTCATCCTTAACTGCATGTCCGGTGGTTGCAGGTATAGCATCGGGTACGCCTGGCCTCCCGAGCTGCTAACTGGACCGTACGTACATCATGAAATTTTGCATACAAGTTCTATGGAGTACGGAGAAGGACATAGGCTACCTTTTATATTGGGAAAAAGTACTATTCCAGAGGGATCGACATTGACGCGGCCGGAGCCGCGAGCGAATGCTAGTAGGATATAATTGTTTTAATACAGCATTACAATGCTCGGTATAATACAAATCATCATAAAAATCTATTTTATTATTATATCGAGCATAGTATTTGTTATGCTATATTAAAACAAATATATAAAAGTTATTTCCATTTTAATAAAAATATGACTAAGTATGTTGTCAAAAGTTGCACCTTTAAGTTGTGTACGTTATCAACATTCGATTTCATTTTATTGCGTCCATGGCCTAACAGTTTATTCATAAACCCCATGTTGGGATTGAAACATGGGGAAAGCCATCATAAAATCTGTTTTACAATTCTCTCTTTTATTTATTAATTTAGATGGTAAGTTGTGTTTGTTACGATACATAGTATCACGCCACGTATCATGTGTATACATATTATCACGTCTATTTCCCTTCTTGAAAAATCTGACACGAGTCTTTGACCACTTACACGTACCGAAAACATGATGATGATGATGATTTGAAGTGTTTACTTTCAGGAATCATAGCATTATATTGGAGTAAGTTAAAATTACAAAACCAGTTTATGTTATATAATTTTCAATCAAATTTAACAGTGTCAAAATTAAAATTTAACATTATTGAAGATTTTATTTATTTGATTGGTTTGTTTCCTAAAAAATACAATGTAAAATAATTCAAATTGAAAATATGTGATGAAAAAGAACTCGGCCACAGGTAGGATTCGAACCCACGTCCCTTAGGTTAACGCCCTAAGTGTGATACCATTACACCACCGTGACTTCGAATCACCGCGTCGAATTCTCTCATCACATATTACCCCGTAGGGTATACGCATTTCAAGCATGCGTACTTCTTCAATACTACCCACTATTTAGTAGTGTGGTATTCTACTTCATTCATATCCGATGAATAGAAAGTTGATTAAATTGAAGAAAGCTTTTACTTATTTAAATTGATTTTGAAATAGCATTACAATGCTCGCTATATAATTAAAATTGAAAATATGTGATGAAAAAGAACTCGGCCACAGTAAAATAATTCGTCCGTCTTATAGATTATCGAAAAATATTAGATACGTATTTTTTCTTTTTTCAATAAAACTAAAATTGATAAAGATTAGCCCGTTAAAGTTCCGCGTGACGTCACTATCCGGTACACTTTTTACCTGCCTGTTGCGTCGTGAGCCCCCACTCCTGAACTTTGATGCACTTTATCTTTATCATCTTTTGTTTGATTGAAAAAATAAAAAATACGTATCTAATATTTTTCGATAATCTATAAGACGGACTAAATATCTTGAACGGTATTTTTTTTTTGGGAACCAGCATATTATTCTCTCGCTACGTCATTAATGTTCCTTAATTTTTACATTTTATTTTTGCAGAGATCGATATATTTCACCACAATGGCTCTTTTGTTTTAGACGGTAAGTTTATAACAAAAGTATTTTTTATGTTATTTAACAATTTGTAACACATGTTTGACAAATAAATAAATCATCTTCATCTCTTTATCTCTCTTTAGGGATAATAAATACAAAAACTCTTAGAAATGCATCCCAGAACATATCCCTAAAACATCCCAAAACTGGAATGCTAACTCAGAAAAGGAGAAACTGGGTTGATATGCTTTTGGACGACTTCCCCGCCAGCAAAAAAGAAAAGGTGAAATTGGTTTTTACCAATGCCAAATTACAGATTAGGACCACTCTCTACCTTACTTATTGCGACGTGTCATCATCATCAATTTAGCCTAAAAAAGTTCACTTCAATTTAGATAAAGGCGTCTCTTCGTTCTATAGGAACGACCAAGGTGTCTTCGTTCTAAGGGAGCATATTGTCAAACTCATTAAGTTCTTTGGCTTCTTGTGCTTCCGACGCTGCAGCCAACCAGAAGCATTTTTTAGCTAAAAGAGAAAGGAATTAAGTTATTGGGATACTCACTCGGATAAATGGGAGAAAAGCAACAATTTGTAACACATGTTTGACAAATAAATCATCTTCATCTTCGGAGTTTTTGTATTTATTTTCCCTAAAGAGAGATAAAGATCTCTCTTAAGGGAAAATAAATACAAAAACTCCTAGAAATGCATCCCAGAACATATCCCTAAAACATCCCAAAAAAAATGTTAAGTCAGAAAAGGAGAAACTGGATTGATACATTATCAATTTAGCCGAAAGAAGTCCATTTGACATAGGCGTCTCTTCGTTATATGGGAACGACCAAGGTGTCTTCGTTCTATGGGAGCATATTGTCAAACTCATTAAGTTCTTTGGCTTCTTGTGCTTCCGACGCTGCAACCAACCAGAAGCATTTTTTAGCTAAAAGAGAAAGGAATTAAGTTATTAGGATACTCACTCAAATAAATACACACGTATCCGGTGCCATATCTGCAACCATCGGATGATACCCCTGACCCATGAGTGAGTTATGGTGCATCTCCGCATTTAATTTTATCAATGTGACTAAACTTTTTTCAGACTTTTATGTGGGAGAAAGAAGAGATAATAAGAGCATGGTAGTAAAAGGTATTTCATATTTTTTTTTCAATGTAGTTCATAATATAACATCACAATAACACCCAAAGAGACTCATATACTAGTGTGTTCCCAGTTCTTTGTGTCTTTGACACCTTGCGTGTCCTGAGCTGTGGAAATTCGTTCTCCATGTTGATACTTACTATTCATACTGTTAAATAATTTTGTATGAATCAGTACAGTGTTTTTGCCCTTTAGTCGGAGGGGCTGAGGTTTAAGCTCGTTCGGGGCTACAAGTGGCGGATAGTAAACATGCCACCAGATGGTTTTCAGCTGCGAATACTGAATGAGCAGTCTCCGACCAAACAGCGGCAGCATTACGAAGACGTGGTTGAAAGCCAGGAGTCTGATGCGTTGTGACATGGCGATCATAGACCGCCGGTATATAAGTTCCCCTAGAACTTCAAAGAGACGATACTAGCAGGCATAACAGATAAGAACAGCGGTGGTAAGAACAGGCCACCCCAGGCCATAATTTCGCGATATCTCCGTAACTGGCTACACTCAACGTCAATACGCTACTAGTATCGGGAAACCGGTGCAATAACTTTTTGAAGCAATAAGACTTAAAATTTATATTATGGGGCCGAGTGAACTGAGATGGAGAGAGAGTGGAGACGACTGGTACAGAAATCATCGAACCATATAGTAATGAGCAGAAAGCAGGGAAATCGCGGGAGAAAAAGTTACGAAGATACATTGGTTTAAAATATCGCATGACGTCAGACGTGGGTACGTTTTATACTAACAAGTGACGTATTTACCCCCCACTCCTGAACTGTAATGCGCTATATCTAAGTATTGTTATGTTATTTCGACGAAGCAAAAAATACGGGTCGGTACTTTTTTATTACAAAAGGCGGACTAAATAATTGATGTCTTTTTCGTACCTTGTCCGATCCCCTATTATATAAGCTTGTCATATAAATGAAAATATTGAAAAAGGATATCTATTGAATGTATTTTTTACTACATTGTAGCCACAGCTGCAGACAGTCAAAGGTTCTTGATGATTCTAGAACAGAGAGAAAGTGGATATGACTTGAGCCCGCGTGATATTTACAAATTAAAGCTTTGGCCAAAAGGAATCATTCCATACTATATTGATCCCGTTTCATATGGTAAGCAATAGTTATATATGAATTTTTTTAACAGTAAAACTTGACAAACATCGTTGATATTATGAAAGTAATAGACAGAACTTAACAATCGATTATCTTCTTCTTTTTCATGATATAGGACGGCCAGCGAGCAAGTAAGTCACCTGATGGTAAGTGATCATCGCTGCTCATAGACACTTCCAACACTAGGGTGTGACAGGAGCGTCGCCGGCCTTTCAAAGAGTTGGGGGAGGACAAAATGGGGTTGAAAGTTTTTGTTATAAAATTTTAGGGCAATCATACATGCGGGGTAGACAAAGCGCAGGTCTTAAATACCTTAAAGTCACGTTTAGCCATGTGGTTTCCGGCAAAATAGAATAGGACCACTCCAAGTCTTCCCATGGATGTCGTAAGAAGCGACTTAGGAAATACAAGCTAAACAAAGCTCATAAACATCAAAGAGATCTCTCGAACCCATCTGGCCAGCGAGGAGAGAGTAGGCCAAATCCTCTCTGCTCGGGTCAAGTATGGCTCCGGTAGTACAGAGAGTGTCATACTCCTCCAGTGGAGACAAAAAAGACCTGATGATGATGATGATGACCTTTAGCATGTTGGTGAGCACAAGGTAGAAAACAGAATCAAAATAGTGATGGGTTGCTGCATCGCCTACTAACATTATTCGTCGGTTTTTAGGGCAAAACTAATAAAAAACAATCAGGTCATCGTAATTTAGAACCTATTATGATTTTTCAGATAAGGATTATCGAAACAGTTTAAGGCAGATATTGACGGAAATTAGTAACTTAAGTGGTATATATTTTAAAGAGCTCCATCACGTTCCTAAGGACGAGAGCTTTCGATATGTTCACTTTCTTAACACAATAGGAACTGCTTGCACTCACACCAGGTTCACAAATGAAAAATTTACGCGTGAAGGCCCTCAGGTAACTATACTTCATCATTACATTTCATCCACAAAGTCCACTGTTGAACATGGGACTCTCCCAAGGATTATTCGTTCTATGGGAGGATATTGCCATACTCACCACGCTTGGCAGGCGGGTTGGCGAGCGCAGTTATTTTGGCTTCTTGTGCTTCTGATGCTGCTGCCCATCGCAAGCATTTTGAAGCTGGGGAAAGATAGGAATTTATTGGATTTGGGAAGGGAATGAAAGATATTAGGATACTACTTATTCGGATGAATGGGGGAAAAGCAAGTAGCAGCTCGGGTGGCCGGGTGCACGTACCCGATGTCATTCCAGCAACCACCGGACAGGCAGTTGAAGATGACACCCCTGACCAACTGTACTTAGTGCAAATGAACTCTCGACATAACCTTGACTTGCGAGATCGAATCATAAATGAAGAGATTCGTAGTAGAACGAAGGTCACTGACATAGCTCAGCGGATTAGCTCTTTGAAATGGTAGTGGACGGGGCACATATGAAAAAGGATCTCGAATGGTGACCATGTACCGGCAAGCGCAGCGTTGGACACCCACCGACCAGGTGGTCAGACGACCTGACTAAGGTCACAGGAAGGTGCTGGACGCAGATCGCTTCCAACTGGTCCTATTGGAAATTCTTGGGGGAAGCCTATGTCCAGTAGTGCTTCTTGCGTGGTGACCTTGACTCAGCCAGTCAATATGAAAAACTTTCGTGTTGGAACCAATGCTAGGAACTCGAAAACAGATACGACCGTCCTTTTCAAATTGCCAGGCCGGCTGAGCTATGGCTGAGAAGTCATAGAACTTTTTGAGATCGCAACTTTGCCTATAAATCGTTTATAGTAATGCGTCACTATGAACAACAATTACTTGGGCTATAACGGATCGAACCAATTGAGTATTAATTTACACTCGGCATAAGTATACAAATTTTTAAAAATCATCCTAAGGTGCTCCTTTAGACCCTGATTGGTAAAACAAAGGAGACACTTGTCAACAGTGATAATGCAACTTACGGAGTTGTTAAAATGAAACAAAGGAAATTGGATCATACGGGGTCGGGGTAAAGGGATATTTCCAAATTCACCACGCTTAGTGAGCGGGTTAGCGAGCGCAGTTTCTTTGGCTTTTTCTGCTTATGACGCTGCTGCCCGTCGGAAGCAATATTAGGTTGGAGAATGACAGGAATTTGTTGGAATTGGGAAGGGCATTAAGATATTGTTATACTACTCACTAGGATCGATGGGAGAAAAGCAAGTAGCAGCTCGGAAGGCCGGCCGCGCGTTACCGATGCCATACCTGCAACCTTTGTCCAAAAATTTGAGGATGACAGCTCTAATCACCTAATAGTTAATAATAATATACACATAATAAATAAGTAGCATTATTTGAAATAATAAAAACCCTATTTTAACGAAAATAGCATGTATCTAACAAGATAACCCCAGCTCTCAACTTATATAAGTGAATATCATTTCATCAGTGAGTAAAATGATATGGAATGAAAAAAGCTATATTTTGGAACTTCGTTAGAAAATTAACGTAAATATAATATGTATTCGTCAATATATTAAGCTGTTCGTATTTATAAAAATTCAAAAAACCTTGAAATGTATGTTATAATTAGATTTTGAGAATCTAATACGCCACAATTAGTAAATATATATTGGTGGTGAATACTCACAATAGATTGGCTATACATATTTTTTGATGGACACTAAATCAAACTTCAAACGTCACAACACTAGCCTTTGTATAGTGCAAGGACTGCAAGATTGTTTTTAAATAATAAACAGTGAGATGATGTTGTTTACAGAAAGTGGTGTTAGGATTCAATAGCCTTTCGAATGGTGATATGTATTCATTCGTAATGGCGGCAGCAGGTATTCCACCCCAAAACAACGGGCCTTATCGAGATAACTTCATAACTATCGCGAGAGAAAACATTATTATTGGTATGTACAGCTTTATATTACTTCATGTGATGACAATTTCTGTCCCATCTACTATAGGAGTAAATATGTTTCCTTATATTCTCAAATTTAATTTAGTTGTTAACAACATATACTATTTAAGCTCTTTAGTTGTAGCCTATTTGTAGCGGAATAAAAAGATTTATTATGAAATCCCGCTTAATAAATAAATAAATAATAAATAAATATATACGGACAAATCACACAGATTGAGCTAGCCCCAAAGTAAGTTCGAGACTTGTGTTATGGGATACTAACTCAACGATACTATATTTTATAATAAATACATATATAGATACACATCCAAGACCCAGGACAATCTTAAAAAGGTCATTTTCCATCTTGACCTGGCTGGAGATCGAACCCGGTCACTCCGTGTCGCAGGCTGGCGTGTTGACCGCTGCGCCACGGAGCTAGTCATGGCTATGAGCTTAATGGCACTACTGGAGTTTTTATATTTGATAGCAGTTTGTGTATTTATTTTAACACCGATTGACCATTGTGATTTGAAATTGTTGTAGAAAAACTTCATTTATTTGACGCTCTACGTAACGACGAATGGCTATATCATGATCTTCCATATGATTTTGAAAGTGCTAGTCACTTTCACTATCACGAATTTACCAGAAATGGACAAGCCACTATAAAACCTAAGGTATATTTAACTATATTAATAATAAAATATTGATATACTTTTATATATTGTACATTCCTTCCATAAACTGCTCTCACCTGAACTCGTTCTCGATTGCATCCTTAGAAGTTGATTTGAAGACCACAGAGTGTTGTTTGATACCATTTATGCTGTCAAGTTGATATAAATCATATGTTTTATAAAATTTAAATATATATTATATTGCAAACATGTTTACAGTACGACGTACCAGCACCCATGGCTCAAGGATTTACTTTCTACGATATTGTAAAAATGAGGAGGACTTATAATTTTATCTCTTCTAAGGAATTCCTAGAGCATGCGGCATCAGGGAAGCATTACGTGTATCCGCCATCACATATACATTTTGAGGGGATGAATTTTATGAATCCTGAAGAGTATCATCTGAATGCAAAATACAATTTAGTCAATGCTAATCATAATTTTAAAACGGAGCCCAAATCTAAACAATCCAAATCTGAAAAGAAAAAACGTCCCAAGTTTATTGGATTTTCTGAAGATAGTGACGTAAAACGCGACAAAAATCAAGTGACCGATCCTAAATTTGGAATAGACACTATGTTACATACTCATCTTACGCAACAATTCGGAAATGAAAAAAAGAAGGGAATTGCAAGGCCAAAACCAAACCAGTATTTAGGAATATTAGGAGATGATCCGGCACACCAAGAAGAAGAATACATACCTGAAAAACAGAGATCCAAAATCGATGAAAAAACCCATGGTGAATTAAGTGAAGCTATTGATGTATATTTAAGTGAAACATCACTAGAAGAAGATACGACTGAATTTAATAGAGCTATTAAAACTAAGAGAAAGAAGAAAAGAAGCAGAAATAATATAAATGTATAGAGACCAGTTTGTGTGTAGAAATAAAAAGTAATATCTACGAGTACGTTATTTCAAAAAAATATTACTCCTGCGTCCAGTCCTTAAATACTTAAAATATTTTTTTTATTCGAATGCTCCAGTACCTAATCAGTTGTAAAATAAAGGGGATAAAGTATTGTGTAATCGTGAAAATATTATAAAAAAAATATTTTTAAAACTGTTTTATGTTGAGTGCTGTCCTGGATGTTAAATAATAGTTTAAATGTCATGAAATAATCCATACTATTCAAACTAATATAATATTATAAATGCGGAAGTAACTCTGTCTGTCTTATTTTTACTCTTCAACTATTGTATCAGTTTGGATGAAACTTGGTATGGAGGTAATTTAAGGCCCAGGGAAAGACATCGGATACCTTTCAATTCGGGAAATTGCACTGATCCTTGGGGATCAAGACTAACGCGGGTGGAGCCGCAGCCAAAAGCTAGTATCTAATATTTGTGTGGCTGTCGGAGGATCTTAAACAGTGAGAGATAGGTAGTAAAAAATAATAGAGAAATTAACATGATAAAATAAAAGTTCTTACAGACCTACATTAAATGAACTAATCGTTAATTTATGGATACAAAAGGAGCGCTATTTTCTTCATTCTCGGACACTCCTGAAAATTATGAAATTGGAAGCAAATATTATTCTGAAACTTATAGTATAATAGCTAAACCATACTGTAGCGGAGATGTTAAGCTTTATATTTTTCTTTATAAATAAATACATCATTGTAGATGATAAACACAGTTAAAATTGGCTAAATGATCCTCACAGAAGAACGGCTGCTTTCATATTTATGCCAAAGTTGATAAAATTGGTAAGTTTTCCGAGTTAAATGCGACATATCCAAAAATGTATAAGCTGTGTACATATTCGACTCACCAATTTAAGGATTCTGTAACGACCACTTTTAAAGGCTGAGGGAATGGGTAAAAATAGAAAATTTTCACCAACCATCACGTTATAAATGACTTATAGCCCAAGTACAATAAGGTAAAAAAAAATCGAGAGGGAAGCCAGTAGGAGAATACAGCTGGGCAGCATTTGGTCAACTTTGTCAGGTCTTTTCGTCGCCTATACCCTAAAGTCTGAAGGCTAAGGCCTTCAATCAATGCGTCCTGCCCGTTATGACGTACGGATCGGAGACGTGGACACTCACTGTGCGACTAGTCCACAAATTCAAACTTGCTCAGCGAGCTATGCTCGGAGGATCTCTAAAGGATCGAATCAGTAATTAAGTGATCCGGCAGAGAACTAAAGTTACCGACATAGCCTAAAGAATTAGTAAGCTCAAGTGGCAATGGGCTGGTCATATATGCCGCAGAACCGATGACCGCTGGGGAAAACGAGTTCTTGAGTGGAGACCACGTCTTGGGAAACGATGTAGGACGCCCTTGGGTTCGATGGAGCGACGATATACGTAGGTTGCTGGCAGTGATTGGAGAACAAAAGCTCAAGTACGAGCTCAGTAGCATGCCATGGGAAAGACCTATGTCCATCAGTGGACGAGTGTAGGTTGACGATGACGAACTTCCAGGCTAGCTTAGGAGTAAACACAAAACATAGACCTGCGCCTGGTGATTTAACGCGTAATAACACATCCCGATTTATTTTCAGTCCTTCTGTTTCCATTTGTATCCTTGGGGTTCGAAGGAACTTACAAGATGACACATTACGCTTTTGAGATGTTCATTATTTGAGAAAACACCTTCCACCAAATTAACCAATCGGTTAGTGTGAGTGTATGATCCTCTCGGACTACTTATTCCAAGTTTCTAGCAAAAATCTATTTTACCGGTAGCGTGACCCTACCATTACTATTATATTTATATAATATTAGAATCTACAAATTTAATAAATTACTTTTGATATGTGTGTGTCCAACCCGTCTGGCCAGCGTGGAGAGTGTAGGCTAAGTCCTCTGGCTGCTCTGGCCAAGTATGGCCCTAGTATTACAGAGAGGGTCGTGCTCCTGTAGTGGAGACTAAAAAGGACCTGATGATGATGATGATGATGATGTGTGTATACTTCGCTCCTAGTTATTAAATGATTAATGAAACCTCAATATCAGTTGAATGGTTCCTTAATTTTATTTGCGCATTATTCTGAGTCATGTACAAGAATAAAACAGCAATATTTATTTACAAAAGTTGTGCAGTAATGTCGTGTACTTTATCAGCATTCAATTTCAGTTTATTATTTCGACGGCAAAATAGTTTTCATAAACTTTGTGTAGAATCATGAGAAAAGTTTGCATAAAAATGTATTTACAATGTTTTCTATTAGTAAGTTATTTAAATGGTAAGTAGTTTATTAAATCACATTTTTTTATTACTTAGCATATTTTTGTTCATTCATGAGTACAACAGAATTATAAAGTGCAAATATAATGTGCACCTCAATACCAACTCCTTCCTCTTGATTTCATCCAACGCCGGGCAAGTCGTATTATCGACGATCCCACACTCTCAGACTACTTAGACACCCTCAGTCTATGGAGAGACGTTGACTCTCTGTGTGTATTTCACCGTCTATATTATGGGGAGTGCTCTGAAGAACTTTTTAATTTGGTACCACCGTCACCTTTCTACCACCGTACCGCCAGCCACAGGAGTAAAGGCTATCCTCACATCCTTGACACTTAGCCTCCAAAAATGTCAGAGCGTCACTTGGTTTTTCCCTCGTACAGCAGGATTGTGGGATGGGCTCGCGAGGCATAGCATACCTACAGGGAAATCCTCGCGAGCTTGAGGCCTTCAAAAGGCGTGTTAACAGGTATCTTGAGAGTCGGCAACGCATCAGCACCTCCTCTGGTGTTGCAGATGTCCATGGGCGACGGTGACCACTTTCCATCAGGTGGCTCGTCTGCTCGTTTGCCATCAATTAATCATTAAAATAAAAATACTAGATAACAATGATTCCCTTTTTGGGTTCCGTACGATTGAATGACAAAACGAATGCTAAGGGATCACTCTTCTGAGCCTGTCTATCTGTATATCACGTAAGATCATGTCAAATAAGTGTGAACATTTCTTATATCTGTAACTATTCAATGCAGTTTTGAAAAAATGTGCATTTGTTGTACAAAACGTAAGATTAAAAACATTTTTGTTTTTTTACAGGAATCAAAGCAATTTTATGGAGTAAGTTCATTCGTAAATTGATATACATGATTTATGAAACAAAGCACAATATATAAAAAAAATCTAAATAAAATAATTTTCTTTCTTACTTTATTTTTAACCGACTTCAAAAATGAGGAGTTCGGTTGCATTTTTTATTGTTTCATCCTCATTTGTTCATAACTCCGTCATTATGAACTGTTTTGCATTTTATTTCCTAGTTGAATTTCATCAAAATCTGTTTAGTATATACCTAGTTTAGTTGAATTCGGTTTTTTATTTGAAAGTTTATACATTTTTTAATGGTCAGGGGTGTCACCCTCAACCACGTGTCCGGTAGTTGCAGGTATGGCATCGGATTTGCGCGTCTGGCCTCCCGAGCTGCTTCTTGCTTTTTCCCCATTCATTCTAGTGAGTAGTATCCTAATGCCTCAATTTCCTTCCCAGATGCAACCAATTCCTACCTTTCCCCAGCTTAAAAATGCTTCCGACCAGCAGCAGCGTCAGAAGCACAAGAAGCCAAACCATCTGCGCTCGGCAACCCGCCTGCCAAGCCTGGTGAGTATGGCAATATCTTCCCATGGAACAAAGAATCCTTAGCAGAGGCGTTTGTCCAGCAGTGGACTTCTAATGGCTGGACAAGATAATGATGATATTTTTTTTATTTCAGGATATAACTTATATCAACGGAACGGCACTTATGTTGATACCGGTAAGATATGAAAATTAAATAAAAAGTAACTGCTCGGCCGGTGGCTGATCCAAGTATGGCATCGAGTACGCGCGCCCAGCCTCCCGAAACGCTACTTGCTTTTACCCCGTTTATCTGAGTATCCCAATATCTTCATTTCTTCCAAGTCCAATGAATCCCTGTCCTACCCCAGCTTAAAAACACTTCCGGTAGCGGCAGCGTCGGAAGCACAAGAAGCCAAAGAAACTGCACTCGGCAACCCTGCCTACCACGCGTGGTAAAAAGTGGGCCAAGCTCTCTCCTTATCTTTCCTTACCTCCCTGTTCTGTAAAATACTAACATGTGAAACTTATTATGCCCCTTTTTTGGTCGGGGTTTATGGCAACGTGTCACGCTACGAGATGGAAGTGTACTCTCTGTAAGAAGCCTTCTTATTCCTAAAAATTAAAAAAAATTGTATATATTGTAAAACAAAATCCGAGTGAATAGTATCCTAATATCTGCATTCCCTTCCTAGAACCAAGAAATTCCCATCCTTCCCCAGCTCAAAAATGCTTCCGATGAGCAGCAGAGTCAGAAGCACAAGCAGCCAAAGAAACTGCGCTCGCCAACCCGCCTGCCAAGCGTGATGATTATGCAAGAGGTTATTGCCATACTCACCACGCTTGGAACGAAGTATCGGAGTTTTTGCGGCTGTAATGATGATATTAACACGTCTTTGTCCCTTTCGGGATAGTTGGAGCCAAAAGTCATATAACCCAAAGGCCACGTTATGCATGTTACATACATACTTACATACACTATACATATTATAAATCGAAATACAATACACTTTTTGGCAGTCGTGTAACAATGTAGTGTTTTTTTACAGGAATTTTAGTTGGAGTTCTAAGAGGAAATCGTACAGTGATTGTAAAAGGTACTTTTTAAATACATTTTATATTAAACTTAATCTTTTATTTTAGACAACCTCAATGTCCTAGTGATTAACATGCCAGATTGTCTCACTCAATCCCCAGTTAGGTCAAAAATGGAAAATGATCTTTCAGATTGACCTGGGTGTTGAATGTTTACTTGTAGCTACAGCATCAGAACCACGTCAGAGGCCAAGAGGCAGTTTCGAAGAACTCTGACACCAGGGTGTGCATGGTCGATTGACCATGACACCTACACGAAATGATGGGTTCGATTCCCACGGGAAACATACTTTGTTTAGTTAGGACATTGCAGGCTTGAATCACCTGATTGTCTGATAATAAAGATGATTCCGTGCTTCGGAAGGCACATTAAGCCGTTGGTCCCGGCTGCCATCTGGTAGTCGTGAAAGGAACCACGTCAGAGGCCGAGAAGCGGTTCCGAAGAACTCTGACACCAAGGTGTGCATGGTCGATTGACCGCGACACCTACACGAAATGATGATGATGATCGGCTCCACCATCGGTAGCACAAGAAACGAAAGAAACTGCGCTCGCCAACCTCATACTCACCACGCTTGGCAGGCAGCCAAGCGTGGTGAGTATGTCAATATTCTTAACGAGGAATTTTTGGGATAGGCTTTTGTACAGTATTGGATTTCTTAAGGTTGCAATTTTAGTGATGATGAATCCTAACTAATATCCTAATACTAACTAATATTATAAATGCTAAAGTGAGTTTGTTTGTTTGTTACGCTTTCACGCCGTAACTACTGAACCGATCATCATGAAATTTTGCATACAAGTTCTCTGGAGTACAGACTAGCTCCGTGGCGCAGCGGTCAACACGCCAGCCTGCGACACGGAGTGACCGGGTTCAATCCCCGGCCAGGTCAAGATGGAAAATGATCTTTTTCAGATTGGCGTGGGTCTTGGATGTATATCTTTATATGTATTTGTTATAAAATATAGTATCGTTGAGTTAGTATCCCAAAACACAAGTCTCGAACTTACTTTGGGGCTAGCTCAATCTGTGTGATTTGTCCGTATATATTTATTTATTATTATTATAGAAGGACATAGGCTACGTTTTATCCCGGGAAAAAGTACTATTCCCGAGGGATCGACATTGACGCAGGCGTAGCCGCGGGCATAAGCTAGTATCTTATACATCAGAAAATCGCGTCGGGACCACGGTCTATAATCTTGTTAATATATACGTTTATTTATTGAACATTATTTTAGTAACATTTTTTTATTGTTATAGACTCCGAACATTTCATAAGAAATTTGGAACTAGGGGAAGTCGGCTATGACTTGGACGTACATGATATTCACAAATTAAAGCTTTGGCCGAAAGGAATCATTCCATACTTCATCGATGCTGTATCGTATGGTAAGTATACAATATGTAAAGAACAACATTTCATGACTTTTTTTGAGTGCAAAGCTAGGAACTGAAAAAAATGGACATTTTCAAACAAAAATGAGCGTCCGCCCGATCTATTTGTATGGGAACTTGAACATTAACATTTTGCACTTTTGAATATAATATATTTTAGAAGAATATAATTAGAAAAAAAATACTAGCATAGCAGGCTGTAGTACTGGCAACGCCCAAAGCCCAGGTCCGTCCCTCCTGGGGGTCCTTTGGCGATGTTGTCTATACACGGTGAAATTTTAATTGTTTTGGACGCTTAAAGGGGTGACTATGACCATCAAAATGAACAACTTTTCCTATAGGAACAATGCTGGGAACTCAAAAAAAAATTCGACAATCCCATACAAACTGGCCGGGCGGCGGGACTCTTTTGTATGGAAATGACGATTTTTTTTTTAGTTCCCAGCATTGTTCCAACACAAGTCTCAAACTTAGTTCGGGGTTATCTGTACAATTTGTCTGTATATATTTATTGCAAGCTTTTATCTACCTGTCCCGATATTTGTCTGGGATCAAATCTTGAAAGTTAAATTTGATCCACTTCTCGATTACCCAATGCGCTAAATTTTTTATGCATATGTAAATTAAATGACAATACAATATTATGGAATCGTCTGGTCTGACGATGTAGTTGGAAGGTGGCAATATGAACTTTAAACTAAACATGTTGCACCAATCGTGTTTGGGTTCATTATGGAAAGCACTTCGCAGTGTGGTATCATCATCATCATCATCATCATCATCAGCATCAGGTCCTTTTTAGTCTCCACTACAGGAGCACGACCCTCTCTGTACTACTAGGGCCATACTTGGCCAGAGCAGCCAGAGGACTTGGCCTACACTCTCAACGCTGGCCAGACGGGTTGGAGAGGTCTCTTAGATGTTTATAAGCTTTGTTTATCTTGTATTCCCTAAGTCGCCTTCAACGACATCCACGGGAGACTTGGAGTGGTCTTATTCTACTCTGCCGGATACCACACGGCTAGTATGGATTCGTTTATAATAAAAGCTTGCCACAAAAATATATATTCTTCTAATTTCAGATAGAGACTATAGAAACAACTTGAGACGTATGTTGACGGAAATTAATTATCTCAGTGGCATACACTTTATGGAACTTAAGCGGCCTCCTGAAAATGCAAACAGTCGATACGTTTTCTTTATCAACAGAATGGGATCTAGCTGTACCCAGAACGCAGGACTTATGAGTAACCAATTCACCAATAGTGGCGTTCAGGTAGACTCATCATCATTTCGTGTAGGTGACACGGTCAATTGACCATGCACACCCTGGTGTGAGAGTTCTTCGGAATCGCCTCTCGGCCTCTAACGTTATTCCTTTAAAGACTACTAGATGGCAGCCGCGATCAACGGCTTAACGTGCCTTCCGAAGCACGGAATCATCTTGATTATCAGATAATCAGGTGATTCAAGCCTGAAATGTCCTAACCAAACTGGAAACAATTAAACAAGTATGCTTCCCGTGGGAATCGAACCTACGACCCGGGGGTCATGGGTTCGATTCTACAGGTCAGGTCTACAGGCAAATGCCTTAACTACTGGACCACGGAGGCAGTTCAGTAGGTTTTATACATACATCTACGACGAACTCTGTTGCTCACCTAGTGATGAGTGGACTTGCGATTCAAAGCCACACTAGTGCCTTTGAATCGCAAGGTCTTGGGTTCATTCCTGGCCAGGTCATGATGGAAAACGGTCCTTTTCTGATTGGCCTGCTTCTTGGATGTATAGTTTATCTATATAAGTATGTATCATAAAATGTAGTATCGTTGAGTAAGTATCCCACCAAACCACAAGTTCACAACTTACTGTGGGACTTGCTCGATCAGTGTAATTTGTCGCTATATTTTTTACTTTATTTATTTTGGTACGTAAAACAGGTAACAATCATTACAATATGAAAATAATAAGAAAAATATAGTATAAACAGTATACTTTTCCCAGAAACATACGCACACAAATAGAGTATATTAACAATGCACTGAATATTGCAACACAATCCTTACTATTATTATAAATGCGAAAGTGACTTTGTTTGTTTATTTGTTTGTTTGTTTGTTACGCTTTCACGCCGTAACTACTGAACCGATCATCATGAAATTTTGCATACAAGTTCTATGGAGTACGGACAAGGCAATAGGCTACCTTTTTTTACGCGAAAAAGTACTATTCCCGAGAGATCGACATTGACGCGGGCGGAGCCGCGGGCGAGAGCTAGTTTTATAATATTTGGCAATAATGAAAAAGACGTGGGTAGGTACGACTCCAATCCATATACGTTGTAACCGTTTACCCTTAAATGCATAGTCATTTGGATACACACATAATTTTAGGTAATAAAAATTAAAAAAATATATTTATTATACTATTATATTTATGGAATATGGCGCAGCGGTCAACACGCCAGCCTGCGACACAGAGTGACCGGGTTCGATCCCCGGCCAGGTCAAGATGGAAAATGATCTTTTTCAGATTGGCCTGGGTCTTGGATGTATATATATATATGTGTTTGTTATAAAATATTGAATCGTTGAGTTAGTATCCCATAACACAAGTCTCGAACTTACTTTGGGGCTAGCTCAATCTGTGTGATTTGTCCGTATATATTTATTTATTTATTATTTATTTATATTAAAATAAACATTTGAAATATATCCTGTAAATTTTCTTTTTATTTTTTTTTACTTTACGTTTTTTTCTTTGTTTGTTTTTTTTTTTTGTTAATTGACTTTTCAGCGGAAACCTGTCCAGATTTGGGAATGAAACCTTTTTTGCAAAAAAAAACCTATTTTCGTAGTATGCTACTCGTAAACAATGAAATGAATTCGTAATAATAGGAAGAAACAGTACCAAAAAATGATATTATTTTTCTCTAAGTTTTATAATTTAGTAACTATTAAATAACCATTTGAAATCCAAAATTTCATGCATTTAAGGTTTAAGCACTTGAACCACCGCGACATCATCATCATCACTGCGCCATATTCTTTCATCAATAGCGATCGGCACGCGTGGTACTCTTTTTATTTACAGAAAGTGGTATTAGGGTACAATAGCCTTTCGAATGGTGACATTTATGGATTCGTCTTGGCAGTAGCTGGTGTTCCCCCCCAAAACAACGCGCCCAATCGAGATCTTTTCATTTCCGTGAGAAAAGAAAACATTCTTCCTGGTACGTATAATGGTAATATTTTAAATTCGGAATCGGAATCTATTAGGGTAGATACTCACAATATAGAAGATAAAACCACAAAATAACACATAAAAACCCGACTTTTATCAAACTGCTAAACAGATTTTGATTAAATGTAAATGAGACCTATTTGAAAGCATACACTATCAAACAAAAATATTTTTTTTTTTTTAGTACCTTCATTAATTATAGAAAAAAGAAAAACATCAGCAAGAAAAATATTTATGAGATGTAATTTTTTCTTCATAAATTACCTTTTTTAATTGTGGTTCTATATTTTATTGATTCCGTCATTAAAATATTGCCAGAAAGTTGAAAATCACCCTATATAAATAACAACTTTTATGTAAATCATAATTCTTTATAATTATCGTATTTGTATCGCCTTTGCATGTAAGTGGCCACACTGGTGTCAGATATCTCGTACAATTTTGTATTGCGTTATGGAAACTGATTCCGAGATTTTAATATATTCGTATAAGGTCCATTGAAATTAAGCCCAAATATTTAATGGGCTGGGTCTCATAGGTCAAAGAAATGCTTTAGTATCAAAAATTAAGAAAACGACAGGCTAGTTTTTGTTTTAAATTTTTCATCATTATCATCAGGTCTTTTAGTCTCCTCTGCAGGAGCATAACCCTCTCTGTACCACCGGAGCCATACTTGGCCAGAGCAGACAGAGGATTTGGCCTACACTCTCCTCACTGGCCATACGGGTTGGAGAGGTCTCATTGATGTTTATGAGCTTTGTTTAGCTTTTATTTCCTAAGTCGCCCTTTACGACATCCATAGGAAGACTTGGAGTGGTCCTATTCTACTCTGCCGGAAACTATTCGGTATTTTTTTTTTATTAACGTCGATAAATCAGCTGTTTTGATTGTCGAGGTCAGTAACCTTACTAGGTTAGTTATCTACTGATAACAGTATAAAATTGTTCGCCACAAAGTGTTTTTTTGGACACAGGGTGTTCATATCGTCTATTTTTCCAAACGTTACGGTCCATATACAACGTGATTTTGAACCCCCTAGCTTTATTGAAATCTGGTAATCAGAATCCCTAATAGAACATCGAATTGCAAGAAAATAAGGTAAAAACAAACAAAAAATTTAGGTTTCCCATACAAAGTCGCCCATCAGCTGGAGGAATTTCTAAGAAAGGTTAAAATTATTTTTTCGTTTTTTACCTTTTTTTCTTACGATTCTGTATTCCATTAGGGATTCTGATTCCCAGATTTCAATATAGCTAGGGGGTTCAAAATCACGCTGTATATCGAAAACTAGCGTGTCAATTTTATTTATTTTTCTTCTGAAGCTTTTTTTCTAGGTTATAGGTGTATTTTATGGGATTTTTGGGCCTTTTAAATATTTGCGTTTGACTTAGATACTGAGAGGTTTAAAACCGGGCTGCATATTTTTTAAGATTTTGAACTTTGAATTTTGAATTCCAGATAAACTACACTTATTCAGTGTTATGAGAGCTGACCACTGGCTGTATCATGATCTGGCGTATGATTATGGCAGTGCTAGTCATTTTCGCTATCACCAACATACCAGAAACGGATATGCTACCATAAAGCCGAAGGTTCTGATTTTTTATGACATTTTATATTTTGTAAATGCATACAGAGTATATACACTTAAAATACGATTTCTTAAATGCTGATCTGGGAGAAGAGGAAGAACGTAAAATGTGCCAGCTGCTACTACTGCGCTGATCGTCAAAGCCGAAAATCTGCGGAATAATTTCAATAGGCGATGCGGCTAGCAACTCATCACTATTTTTATTTCGTTTTCCATCTACACACCCTCGAATAGGTCTTACACACCTGGGCTCTATCTAAAAAGACGTGGTACTATGTATATATGCGCAATCTCATTTGCAATTTACTATGAATATAGAGTAGACCACAGATATAGTTGTACATAGATGAGCCAATTCCCTCTTATTTTTCACCTTTCCTCTCGCAGACCTGCTGGAAGAAATTGCTATTAAAATAAGTAGCACCTAGCACATATGTACTTAAGTTTCCATTCGTAACTTTGTTTCTTTTTTACTGTTTTATGTGTAAGTCATCTTTTTTTATGTTTAAAAAAAAGAAAATATGACGCATGACAAATTTTGTAGAAACCAAGCGTGCCGACTTATTTATTCTATAGTTACATTGTTTCTATTAAATTTTGGTATATGTTCTTAAACTAAAATAACAATTAAAATTATTCCGAAAATTTGACGGCTTGATATTCCTTCTGCCTGCATACGCACCAAATTATGCACCTATTGTGACGTCACAGGCGAAATTTTGTGATGGTAAATCGAACCAAGAACCAAATCCAACATATACGGGATATACGCAAAAAAGAATTAGTTTTTTGGGCTATTGTTAATAATCAGAGATCAGCAACGAGGATTTTCTTTTTTATTTTCGCAGTCATAACAGACGCAGACTGTCAGTAGCCGCGGCCAACCTTGACACTAGCTCGGGGTTTGGCCATGCGAAGTAGGTTAATTTACGTCATCTATGTACTACCTATATATGTGGTATAGACGTACAGTCAGCCAATGAGATATCTGACCCCCTACAACAGCGCCATTTTTCGCAAACTAAAGAAACATCCGTGGTTTAAACCCAAAGATAAAAATATACAAGTGTAATATCCTTTGCGACTAGTGCCATCTATTGAATTGTGAATGAACAAATAAGGTTAATAAGCAGAAATCTGATACCCTTGACGACTAATGCCATCTATTCGATTTTTGATAAATAAAACAAGCCCTAGCATACGATACGCTTATTTCAAAGATACTTCAATAGTTAGATGTGGCGCAAGTGGTAGGCACTACGGTTTAATAGTTAATGTGATTATGAATGAACAGGGTCAAATCCTCCAAAGCTTTTTATTTTTTACAAATATCACCAACTTCGTATTGTGATGTTGGTGTAATTTTGGTTGTTTTAACATAATGTTACCGAGCTAATTACTGTGAATAAAAAGCATTTTAAATTTTTAATTACTTTATTACATCAAAAAAATGTAACAGTGAAATAAATACCTGCCTACTTAATTCAAACTATGATTAATCTTCTGTAGAGAGAACCAACATGTTACTTAATAAGTAACAATTTACATCTCTCAACTTCTTTTTAATCATAGTATTATATTTTTTTAAATGTGTAGGGTCAAATAGTGCTATGTGAATAACTTTGCTTCGATAATAGTATAAGAATGAATATAAACCTATGGCATTAAATGAATTTTAATATGGGAGAGGGTGACCCCCATTTTGAAGCTTTTGTTCAAGTCTATTTGTCATTTCACTTACCATGTTAGATCAGATCACATATCACTTACGCGCATATTTATTAATTTAGTATAACCTTTTTGTCTAAATTGATTTAAATCAAACTTTACTCGTGTCTCGTGTCCCAGTTAAGCACTATTTGACCCTACAATCTGGGATTCTAATTGGTCACTCAATAACAGTTAGATCACAGAACAATTGTCTTAAATAAAATATATTCTACATTGCAAACTGTTGGAATCACCACATCTCATAAATTTTCCAAGTATTTTTCTTTATTCATCCGGCCGCCGAATTCTACCAGCTCCCCTGGGCCCATTGAAGACATCTGTCCCCAATAACCTGCAAAACAATAATACGATCAGTTACCTATTATTCTACACTGCGTAATACACTAGGTTTTAAATATTATTATTATTTTACTTCACTATTTAATGAATATTTTTACCTAATGTTATCCTGCCACTGTTCTCAAAGGCAAATTATTTTGATGGCTATACGCTGGCCATGTCTTCTCCGCAATATTTTTCTGCCATCATCATCAGACTTAAAACTTTTTTCATCAGAATAAAATACGATCTCGTTCTTGTTGAATGTTTCCTCACTGTTTCAATTGAAATATTGTAGTGTATATGTTACGCCAGTTGACTCCGAATCCACAAACGGACGGTGTTTCTCTGTAAGAGATATATTTATCTTAGACATTTATCACAAACCCTATGTTTTACGGAACAAAAAATAGTGTGACAATTAAGTAAGTATATTAAATACTTATAATTTCTACTTACCGCGATACCTAACTCTCTAGATATAGATATTTTAAATACTGTGGTTGTCTTTACAATACAATATTAGCTTTCACAAAATCTGCTATATAAGATGAAACGGGATGCCTAATAACTGGTGGGGTTTTGGATCACTACACAGTAATCGCAGTATCTTATTTGTGACGCGAGTGAACAATATTTTTGATTAGTTGGTATCAGGTATAAATAAATCTGATAGATTACCCTCAATTTATTTGTTAAAGCAATGCGTTGCAGTTGGTGACAATGATGTCATAGCAGTAGAAATAGATAGCCAATTTCGCCCGAGACGTCATATCGTCGGTTGGCGTATTGAGATGAGCGCTAGCTTCTCAAGTCGTGGGTCCATGGTTCGAATCGAACTTTACGTAGGATTGTTTTTGATTCTTTCTTGTTCTTACCATTGATGATTACTTGAATGATTAGCTGAGATTATTAGAAACACAAAATTTGCTGACTGAGCTGAGCAGGTTATCAGAAACAAGTTTATACCAGCAGTTGTCTGTCTACTTGCCAAAAATCACGGTAGGTGGCGCTTCACAGCAAAGTGTGAATTTACGTTTTAAAAGTCAGGGGGTCAGGTATCTGCTTGGCCGACTGTACCTATAGATAATTAATATAATAAACAAATTAATTGAGTGTCACAATCATCATTTCGAGTAGGTGTCACGGTCAATCGACCATGCACACCCTGGTGTCAAAGTTCTTCGGGACCGCCTCTCGGCCTCTGACGGGGTTCCTTTAACGACTGCCAGGTGCCAGAACAACTGCCAGGACCTTCCGAAGCACGGAATCATATTAATTATCAGACAATCAGGTGATTCAAGCCTGCAATATCCTAACTAAACTGGAAACAACTAAACAAAATATGCTTCCCGTTGGAATCGAACCGCGACCACTGGTTCAAGTGTAACAATAAAAAAGTAAAATTCATACGTGAATCAATTGAATTCAATTCCGTTATATATTTTACTCATAATAATATATTGTTAAGTTAATTTTCTCAGAGAGATTCAACTTTTTAGTTCTTAGAAAGTAAATATCCTATTAATAGTATTAATAATTATATTAATTTATATGTATGTTTTGTTGTGTTCCAAACACGCACAGCTCGACGTACCAGAAGCTATGGGCCATGGATTTACTTTTTATGATGTTTTAAAAATGAGAAGAACTTACAATTACATATCAAGCAAAATATTTATAAAAGTCCCGGACCCATCAAAACTGTCTTATATGTACATGACAACAGCAGGTCCAGACGAAATAACGCCACCCTTTCTAGAGGGCATGCATTTTGGAAATCCGGACGAACACAAAATTAAGTTTGATGAGGAAAAGTATAAGGATTATAATAAACAAGAAGATATATTTGGATCTAACCGACAACCTTCAATATCGACAACGGAACACCCAAGAGAAAAACATCATAAATTTATTGATGATAATATTGATACTAGTACTGACGATGACGATGAAGAAGTAAAATTCGAGAAATTGAAATCAAAAATTGAAAAGAATAATTTACGCATAAAAGGAATTCCAAGGCCGAAACCGAATAAGTATTTAGGAATACCAGGAGATGATCCAGTTCTTGATGCTGAGGAATACACACCACAACATACGAAACAAGCTGAAGAACTAATAAGTGAAAATATTAATGTATATTTAAGCGAATCAGCACACGAAAGGGGAACAACGAAACCTATTAAAAGACAAAAGCATAAAAAAGTGAAAAAAAAAGGAGTCAAGTTAAACATATAGCTTGTATTAAAATATCTTTTAAAAAGCGTTGGGTGTAGAAAAATAATTCATATACAGATTTGATATGGTAAATAATTTTATACAACGTGATTTTGAACCTCCTAGCTATATTGGAATCTCGGAATCAGAATCCGCGATGGAATACAGAATTGCAAGAAAAAAGCTGTTTGCAAAAAAAATTGGTTTCCCATACAAAGTCCGTTCCGTTTTCTGACTTATGCCCGACTACATGCTAAACGCGGCTTTAAGCTGTTAGATTTGGATTCAGTCTACCCTGCAAGGGAAAAAGACGTGATGTATGTATGAATTATATGTTAAATTACTTGTCATAAATTATGTGAAGTCTGTGTATAAACTAGTTCATTATTTTTTACAATTTGCTTGTTTCATTCAGAATGGTCTTGACTAAAACTTCTTAATTTAAGGATTTTTGAGTCGAAAAATACGCAAATGTGAGGAGAAATATTATCTACTAAAATAGTTCCTAATATAAGCACATAAGAGAAATAAATAAGTGTAAAACTAAGACGCCATTGTTTTTAAATCTATGCTTTATCTACATCTACATTTCTACGTTATTATTATTCTTATTTGATTATTACTATTATAAATAAGAAATATTTGATTGTTTGTTTGTTTGCATTGAATACGAAAGTACTGGACCGATTTAAAAAATTCTTACACCAATAAATTATCCCTGATGAACATAGGCTATACAATTAAATTCCTATGTCTATCCGTACGAAGCCGAGGCAGGCGGGTAGTTAATCCTATAAAATGACGGATCAATATTATAATATAGCTTTTCCCTCGTTATAAGTATAAATGTGTAAAAATAAGACTAAGCAGCTCAGAGGCATCGGGTCCGGAAAGCTGTGATTAGGCAATGATATGTCTTTATACACGGTGAAATTTTGGGGTGATTCAGCCCAACCATATGAACAACTTTTCCTATGGGACTAATGCTGGGAACTCAAAGAAAAAATGGGCAGTTCCATACAAAAAATTTCGTCAATTTGTATGGGAACGTCAAAAAAATTTTGAGTTCCCAGCATTGGTCCCATAGGAAAAGTTGTTTATATCAATGGGCTGAATCATCCCTTTAAGGGTCCAGAACGATCAAAATTTCAATTTTGTGATACAGTGAAAAAGGTAATTTGCGGATTGTTTCTTTACTTGGGCTATAAAAGCATGGTTATTACTGATTTTCATGATTCTTGGTCAACAAGCCCTATAGGTTTTGATACTCCTGCGAAAGAAACGGTGTCTTTTAATGGTTTATGGACTATCCATTTGCAGATTTTTTTAATCACAATGCATTACATTTTTCCATAAAGATATATATGTACATAAGAGTTAACGCATGATTTTTAAGGCATAATTTCTCTTAGCGTGATAACTTTGAGCAATAAAGTTCTAAAGCAAAATTTACTTTTATAGGCATAACATGGATTTGGAAATAGGCTAATTTCCTGGGTCGTAATAATAACATAACAATTAGTCCGACAGTTAGATAATAAAAAAATATTGGGCACTTATTTTTTCTTTTGTCAAATAAACAATAAATAATAAAGATAAAGCGCGTCAAAGTTCAGGAGTGGGGGCTCGTGACGTCAAAGTTTGCTAAAAATTGTAGCAAACTATGACGTCACATGGAACTTCAAAGGGCTATATCTTTATCATTTTTTGTTTAATCGACAAAAGAAAAAATACGTGTCCAATATTTTTTGAATATCTAAGTGACGGACTAATTATATTTTTTTAGGAAACTAGCCTATTTGGAGGAGCTCGTGTTTTGGTTAAAGTCACATAATGAATTTAACCTTCCCTGTGAGAGCAAGTTGTTTTTAGGGTTCTGTACTTCAAAAGGTAAGAAGGAACCCTAGGATCACTCGGTTGTCCGTCTGTCTGTCGGTCTGTCATTCGTAAGGTAATCAAAACCTACAGGGTACTTCCCGTGAACTCAGAATCTTGAAATTTGGTATGAAGCAACGTCTATAAGACGTTGTACAGATAAAGGAAAAACTGCGAAAAGTATACATTTTTAGTTACATCATAATAAAAATATTTTTAATAATTTTCGACATTCGCAAGGGAATCAAAACCTACAGGGTACTTCCCGTGAACTGAGAATCTTGAAATTTTTTGCGAAGCAGCGTCTTATAGCACAGATAAAGGCAAAATTGCGAAAACCCTAAATTTTTTCTTACATCATGTAATATTTAATTTTTCTTAATTTTTATGCCGCAAATTTTCGACATTCGCAAGGGAATCAAAACCTACAGGGTATTTCCCGTGAACTGAGAATCTTGAAATTTGGTGCGAAGCAGCGTCGCATAGCACATATATAGGAAAAATTGCTAAAAGTATAAATTTGTAGTTATATCATATAATAAAAATATATTTTATAATTTTTAACTTATTATAGATAGCGGTACGTAACTCTTCCTGTGCGAGTCCGATTCGCACTTGACCGGTTTTTTTTAAGTCGGGGGCTTGGTTAAGAAGAAGAGCTTCGCTCACTCGATCCTATTTTGGTCACTAGTGACCTTACTAACTTAACTTCCCCTGTGGTCTAGTTTGCGTTATAGTCAGGGCTTCTTCTCGTAGTCCCGTTGGTAAGGAGGCTGTTCCCATTAATGCAATAATTAACTTAGCTATCGACAAAGTGACCAAATCACGCGTACAAAAGGGACAAGTAAAGTCCCGGGACATTCAAAAGTAGAATAAATGGATATCTCTTGGATAGGCATGTAACATCCTCGTCTTCATCGTCACTTACCATCAGGTGAGATGGGAGACAAATGCCTAATCAAACACGTAATAAAAAAAATATGATTTTAAAGTTGTCGTCTTTTATAAGAGCTGTAATGGAGTCGACCAAAAATGTTGTGCTTTTTATATTTCAAAGAGGTGTGGGACTAATAAGGAGATTTTTTACTGAAATGTCTATTTCTAAAAGATCTTTTGAAAAATAAATATCTCCATTAGTATTTTCAACGCAAGAGTCATTGCGAGAGCTCTGTCTACGTTATCGCTATTCGCTTCGGATTTTTATGTTATTGGCAAAATTGGTTTAGGTGCTATAAAGGTAATACGTGTTTGAACATGAAGAAAGTAATAACATACGCGTGTTCGCAAGTGTTCTTGTTAGTTATTCATATTTATGGTGAGTTGCTGATTTGATAAACATTAATCGGTCTTAATAAACGTGGACCATCGTAAGTACCTGGTTTAAATCATTATTGGGTCTAAACAAATGGACAATGACAATTTAACCCCTCCTCCAATCCAGGTACCAAAGTTAGTCCTCGTTTTATAATAAGAGAAAATAGCCCGAGACCCAATTGAGTAAATTTTCCGAAATTTCTTTAATTTTCTCACAGGAATTTCAGCATTTTGGAGTAAGTAGCACAAAAAAACATTATAATATAGTTCAATAAAAATAGGTATGTTGCATTGGAAAATGTCATAGATTTAAAAAAAATTGCGTCTCTCTTCATACTTCTATGGAAAATGTAAACACTTTTTTTTCGTTTGATAAATTATTGTTCTTAAAATTTTACATTTGGTATAAATATATAGCGTGGTTTTGTACCTATGAACTATATCAAAATCCTGGAATCAGAATCCCCGATTGAAGAAAATTGAAGAAAAAAAGGTTACGAAAAATAAAAATTGGACCTCCCATACAAAATTGCCGATCAGCTGGGCGATTTCTTTTTTGTGTTTTTCCTTTTTTCTTACAATTTTGTATTCAATTAGGGATTATGATTCCAGGTACAAAGTCACGAGTTTATAACATATTACTATATTTTTAGATTTCAACATATTTCAAGAAAAAGATGCTTCGATCGACACGAGTTGGTTTGATTTTATAAACGATTGTTAACTTTAGTTGTAAATCCTGCTTTTAAGTATTCAAAACATCAAAATTGAAAAGTTTATTCAGAAAATAGGCCTTTGCAGGCAGTTTGTGACAATTAATGTGCAAAAGCTACAGACTACTAGCGTTTCGGAACCGACCACTGCACAGAAGAAACGCCAAAAGAAACTCTTTTCAACAGTATTGGTCGCCTACTCGCCTGAAGGGCTTTTTATTTTATCATCCATCTTTATCATTTAATATCTAATTTCTTCATTTATCATTTCTTTTTTTTGTTTTTTTCATTTCTAATGATGATTACAATTTTTATTATATACATTATTTTTTGGAACATATTATGTTGGCGATTGAGTGTGCAATGATAATATTTTACATTATACACAGTAGTCTCAAAGAGGCCGAGCAGACCTGTCCCCCCCTAGCAGCACCCGTTCACGAGTTGACGCATAGATCAGCCATATTATAATAATGTATGTAGCTTTATATTATAATTAATGCAAAAGTTATGTATATGTTCGTTACAAATATACATATAATATAATCTGAAACTAAACATCCCTCAATTATTAAAGTTAATGATTAATAATTTTATCCGATGTTGCCGATGTCAGCTAGTTTGAGGGGCTCATCAGGTATTCAGTTATCATGATTATGGCAGATGTCCGACTTTTGCCAATAACCCAGCACAAGTCCAGTCTCATTACAATCCTCTATTAACAACCTCCGTGGTCCAGTGGTTAAGGCGTTTGCCTGTTGACCCGGGGGGATTCGATTCCCACCGGAAGCATACTTTGTTTAGTTGTTTCCAGTTTGGTTAGGACATTGCAGGCTTGAATCACCTGATTGTCTGATAAAAAAAGATGATTCCGTGCTTCGAAAGGCACGTCAAGCCGGTGGTCCCGGCTGCCATCTGGTAATCGTTAAAGGAACCACGTCAGAGGCCGAGAGGCGGCGGTTCCGAAGAACTATGACACCAGGGTGTGCATGGTCGATTGACCGTGACACCTACTCGAAATGATGATGATGATTACAATCCTAAAGCTCACTAGGTTCTCTTATAAAATTCAATAGTTACTCCTCTGGCCAAGACCTGTACAAGGGTATATCATACATTGGTATTTCCAGGAACGGGTTCTAGCTGGAGACCACCATTATATCAACGTCTATAAAGGGTCTCTACGTGTTGGATCTATATCCCCACGAAAGACTCTCAAAGGACCGATAGGGACAAATCACACAGATTGAGCTAGCCTCACACTAAGTTGTAAACTTTTGTTGTGGGATACTAACTTAACGATAGCATCCTTTGCAATAGATATATATATATTTATATATATCGGTTAACCGGTTTAAGTTTGTTTTTAGTTATGAACAACAGAAGCATGAAGATGATTCCAGATGATAACGAAATCGGCTTCGATTTTGACGATAATGAAATAAGGTTATTAAAAATATGGCCGCGAGGGATCATTCCATACTATATTGACACTGTATCCTATGGTAATTTTTTTTTTCATTTATTTTTGCACAAACAGTCATATTGAGACAAAATATTACAAAATACAACATTCACACGGTTATAGACCAAACAGTGCCGAAAAAATTAACTGAATATATAGTTTTAAGTAATATAATTATGTTAACAAGCGAGTAAAATATATAAGATTTAAGATACGGCTACGGTAACAGCTTATAAGTCTAACCTACTTATTCACAAAAAAAAAAATAACAAAACGCTTACCAAACCCTTTGGGACAAGGACAAAACATATTTAAACTAAAACAGGTTCAACAAACAATTGAGAACTATTACAACATAGACCATTCACTTTTCCTTTTTCAGTTTGAGTAAAATTGTATACCTATACCGTGTCAAAGACAATATATACGAGTACTAACGTATAGACTACCAACCTCATTCAAAAATATTGGCCCAACTTAAGGCATGCTTTAAGCACATACAAGGTGCCCGGAAAGCATGCCTGAAGGCCGTGGCTATTAGTTCCACTAACTACCACTATAGGTGGTGGCGACTGCGCTGCGGTGTATAGTGATTGTCTTATCCACTTGTCACTAGATGGCGTTAGCCTGAACTTAGTAATACTGAGAAACAGTTTTTAAATATAACAGGTATATAATTTTTCGTCTTAATTCCATAGAATAAAAATGTTTCTTGCACGTATGAATACATTTTCATCCTAAACCTAAAGCAAAATAGCTATCGTAATTTAGGGTTGCGTAGTAAATTGGTGGAGAGATAGATATTGAAGTACCAAAAGTTGATTTTTAAAATACAACGAAAAGTGAATTTAAAAAACTAAATTGGACTAACCCCAACGTGTGGAGTATCGTTGACAAGATCTTTTGAAATGCAACAAAAACCCCCCAGTCTTGAAATAATCTAATACAAAGTCAAAATTTGAGGTGTCCCCCACGGAGGTGTCTCCCCACCGTAACTTTTGAAATTTTACTAAAATAATTCTGAAAAAAATGTGGTATATATCTCAAAGTATCTGCTTTCAATTAAAACTATTTTATAAAACTCGACCAACTTATGTAGTTACAGTCGGCCGGACAAAATGTGTGGAGTCAACCGCAAAATGAAATTTGTATATACAACATTCAACTTTTTTTTGCCTTTTTTTTTAGATAACAGTACGGAACCCTTCGTGCGCGATTCTGACTCGCACTTGCTTTAAAATCATTCTAAAATTATTCAGCTATTGAAAAATATTTTCAAATTTAGTTTTAGTAACTTGAATTTTAATTTCCTTTTCAGGCAAAAGTTTCCGTGACAGGTTGCGAGTTTTCCTGGAAAGTGTCAATCGTTTGAGTGGAATGCAATTTGTAGAACTTTACAAACCACCGTTTGACAATAAGACCCGATGGGTACTCTTTATCAACAGGCAAGGATTACTACGTACTGATGGTTACATGACAAACGATTTTACCAGTGAAGGAGTCCAGGTCTATTTTTTTTTATACAAGCTTTTTTAAATTTTAATCTTGTACTTGCATCCATCACTATTAAGATTCAGTTCCAACAATACTTAACGTGTATCGTGTCTTTTGGTCTCTATCTACCCCGTAAAGGTGAAAGACGTGATGATATGTTTGTATGATCCTTGGAAGAGGCCTTTGTCCAGCAGTGGACTTCTTACGGCAGAAATGATGATAAAAAAAAATCGCATTCTACAACTGTGCTGCCATCTGGTGTTTAGCGTTTCAGAAAATTCATTGTGTCGGGTGACATGCTGCAGGGGCAGCAGTCAGTTTCTGTTTGATTCAACAAGCCTTTGATTCTTTTATTACATAGATTTAAAAACAATGCGTCTCATACTTCTATGTTTTATTCAGTTTTTACTTAAGTTCAAAAATGCTTCATCGCCATTTCTGACTTGAGTATAAAAAGTTACCTAAAGTTACCTACTGCGACGCGTCTTGCGACCAAGACGCGTCGCAGTAGGTAACTTTAGGTATCCGCAGGGCCACCGCGCTTCATCGCACTGGTGTTTCAGTGTGTGAGTGCTACATTCCTATGAGAGAACACACGCTCGTTGATTGTATAGCCGCTCGCGAGCACTCGCATCTAACTTCAGACCCGCAATTTTACAAGATTTTATTTCATCACTAGCTTTCGCCCGCGGCTCCGCCCGCGTCAATGTCGATCCCTCGGGAATAGTACTTTTTCCCGGGATAAAAGGTAGCCTATGTCCTTCTCCGCACTCCAGAGAACTTGTATACAAAATTTCATGATAATCGGTTCAGTAGTTACGGCGTGAAAGTGTAACAAACAAACAAACAAACTCACTTTCGCATTTATAATATTAGTAAGGATAATTTCAGCCTAAAAATGTCTACTGCTATTTCTATATTCTTTGTTTCATGTCATCACTCACCACCCTTGGCAAGCGAGTTAGCGAGCGCAGATTCTTTGGCTTCTTGTGGTTCCATAGCTGAAGGCCATCAGAAGATTTTTAAGCTGGGAAAGGATAGGAATTTCTTGCATTTGGGAAGGGAATAAAGTTATTTGGATACTACTCACTTGGATGAATGAAGGAAAAACAAATAGCAGCTTGGGAGGGGCGCGTGTATCCTATTCCATACCTGCAACCTCCGGACAGGTAGTTGGGGGCGACCCCCTGACCTCAGCTTTTACTAAGCTAAGTTGCTAAGTTAAATAACTTGCTTTATTAGTAACTATGGGACAATCTTTGAAAGTAAGTTATAACCACTTCCTGATGTGCCTCCGCCTGTGAACTGCCTCCTTGGTCCAGTGGTTAAGGCGTTTGCCTGTAGACCCGGGGGTTGTGGGTTCGATTCCCACGCGAAGCACACTTTGTTTAGTCGTTTCCAGTTTGTTTAGGACATTGCAGGCTTGAATCACCTGATTGTCTGATAATAAAGATGATTCCGTGCTTTGGAAGGCACGAAAAGCCGTTGGGCTGCTATCTGGTAGTGGTTAAAGGGGGGCGAGAGGCGGTTCCGAAGAACTCTGACACCAGGGTGTGCATGGTTGATTGACCGTGTCACCTAGACGAAAATGAAATGACTGCCTGATGTAAGGTCGACCTGAAATCTTCATACTTATGTGATCTGGAAGGTGACTATACGAACTCAATTATACAAGACTAGCTTTCGCCCGCGGCTCCGCCCGCCTCAATGTCGATCTCTCGGGAACAGTACTTTTTTCGGGATAAAAGGTAGCCTATGTCCGTCTCCGTACTCCAGAGAACTTGTATGCAAAATTTCATGATGATCGGATCAGTAGTTACGGCGTGAAAGCGTAACAAACAGACAAACTCACTTTCGCATTTATAATATTAGTAAGAAATTAGTAAGAATAAGGATAAACCCAGTGTTTAGGCTCATTTGGTTTGTCTAGAAGTGTAAATTACAGTATAAATACATGATTAGAGCTAACCACGGAAATAAAATGTTTGAAAAACTTATTTTTCATAGACAGTCAGTGGTATTGGGATACGAGAGCTTGTCAAATGGAGATTTATTTGAATTTGTCCTCGCCGTTGCCGGTATACCGCCTGAGAACAACGGCCCCTGGCGTCACTATTATGTCGAAATTATGAACCAAAACATACTAGATGGTAAGGCTTTGATTTTATAAATAATAATAATAATAATGTTAGTAATTCTTATTCGTATGTGTTTATGGTCAATAGAACTGTTTTTCGAATATTGTACAGAGTTTCTTTCGGCGTATTCTTCTCAGCAGTGGTCGTTTCGAAACGCTAGTTGTTTATCGATTTTGCAATTAAAAATAATACTATGACGTTCAAAAAGAGATACACGATATCCAAATTTGAATATTTTTTTTTATTACATTTCGTTTATTTCATTTCATTTCACGCAGATGAATTTAAAAAAAAAAAAAACTTAAAACGAAAAATACTTCATGCAAAATCATGAATCCGCTATTTTTAACCGACTTCAAAAAAAGGATGATTTATTTTTATGTTTACCTCAAAACTCCGTCATTTTTAAACCGATTTAATTTGTTTTTGAATTTAAATTACATTCAGTAGTTTGAAGTCAGATTTTTTTATATGGAATAGTATGTTACACACTTTTACAAGAATTTGATGTTTACATTAGATAGGAATAGATATATAAGATTATATTTATGAAGAAATACCTATTTAGTTATTCTGGAATGATGCGTTATCTTCCTTGTACACACAAGTCGTTTATAAAATAATAAATCTATTAGCAACACTTCTCAAGTTATCCTAATGCCCGCACTTCGAAGCACAAAAAATTTTAGCGCGTATTGTCAATCACCGCGTTGTTTACCGGCTGCTCATTCGCTATTCTATAGAATTAAGTATTCGGCATAAGTAAAATAAATAATAATTTATACATTGCCTTAACCTATAAGGTATTCAATGTCTATGTATTGTATTGTATGTCTTGCTGAATCATACGGATTGCCGGTAACATTTACATACTAATAATAGATAATGTAGTAACTGTTATTTTAACTTTTAAAACGTCTGAAAACTATTTAATCTATAATTTTATGTGTTAAACAGTTTTGTATGAGTCCAATATAATTATTTAGAATTCAGTTTTAATGCACAATATTTCATTGTATGTTGATATAGCATAGCTTCGATCAAATATAATGGTAGATACAGAGTCTCATACAAAATGCAGCCTTAGTAATGTCCCCGAGACAGAACGTCATATGCATACTTATAAACAACGACAAAATCGGTACATTCTGCAAGTATACCTCCATCTGTTTTTTTTCACTTTTGATGCATAGTTTTTGCCTCTTTTCACTGTACCTTCGTCATCGCGAGACGTGTGAGTGCTAGCGCGGTTTATTGAAACTGTGGACAAAACAGCTCTCAAACTCGATTAGTGCGCTGTTTTTTCCGGTGCCACTTTTCGAGTGCGAATCGTGTTTCTTCCATTATATTTGATCGAAGTAGCATAGCAATTTTTTACTTATCTGATGAACAGCCTCCGCGTGGTCCAGTGGTTAAGGCATTTGCCTGTTGACTCGGGGGTCGTGGGTTCGATTCCCACCGGAAGCATACTTTGTTTAGTTGTTTTCAGTTTCATTAGGACATTGCAGGCTTGAATCACCTGATTGTCTGATAATAAAGATTGTTCCGTGCTTCGGAAGGGACGTTAAGCCGATGGTCCCGGCTGTCATCTGGTAGTCTTTAAAGGAACCACGTCAGAGGCCGAGAGGTGGTTCCGAAGAACTCTGACACCAGGGTGTGCATGGTCGATTGACCGTGACACCTACTCGAAATGATGATGACATCTGATTTTCAGGGAAACCCAGTTGAGTGGAGAATATGTCGCTGAGTAATCGTACTTACACCTAAAATATTTTAAATAACATTGTTTCAGAAAAGATACATCTCTTTGAAACGGTAAATGAGAACGAGTGGCTGTTTCACGATTTAAAATACGATTTCGCTAGTGCCGGTCACTTTGACTTCCACAGATACTCTAAAAATGGACTGGCTACTATACATCCCAGGGTTTGTGTCTTTTTAATGTACTATTTCACAACACTGAGTCAAGACTTTTTTTAAATTTATTTATGGCTTTCACGTGTTACGAAAGTAGCCAGTATCAAGTATAAATGAGATTTCCCGCGCTTTTTCTAAGTCCTGTTAATCAATGAAATTACGGTGTAGTTCATTTCGTTGATTCTACGGAGCCCCTGGTGACAATTCCTACGATACTGGCTTGATCACAGACGACGAAACGAGGCGAGGCAGACAACCACCAGCCCGCTAAGTAAATCTCACTACAGCCGCACTGTGACAGTTTATTTCACACATTGTTTATAAACATGGGCATTATAACACCGAATTACACCGATTTCACATTATAAAGTCCACTAGAAACAATTTACAAAACTGTATGTATGTATGTGTTTATTCTGAGGAACATATTTTAATTACAAGAATAGTGAACAATATTTAGAATCAATTCATGATAGATTTTAAAACTTTTGTCTACGTTACTACGTAGAAAAATGTGTGTGTTGTTCCATAACTTTTGAACATACTAACGGAATTTTATAAAACTTGGTACTTAAACATTTAGACGTACAGGACACAGGATAGGCTACTTTATTCTTTTCTCCAGTGATGATAAAACGTGGCCCCCATACAAATGTACGTGAATGGAGTCGCGGGCACAGCTAGTTCGAAAAATAAGATCCCTGGGTAGCATGGCTAGCGACAACGGTTTTATCTTACGCTTTTGTCGCACATACCGCGTTGTTTGTCGTTGCGAACATGGGTTTACTCTATGGCTATAAGTTTTACTATCGACCTGTCAATTTATGGTAGGCTAATCGTATCTTACATACACACTATCACGTTTTTTTCTTTTGCGGGGTAGATAGAGCCTAGGTCTATGAGATCTAAAAGACACGTTTAGCATGTTGGCGGACGGAAAACGGAATCAGAATAGTGATGGGTTGCTAGCCGCAACGCCTACTTACATGACTACTCAATTTTTCGGCCATTCCCTCGATCGACTTTTACGATCTGCGCGGGAAGAGAAGCAGCTAGGACATTCGACGTTTTTCTTTTCTCCCAGACCAGCATGGAAGCAATCGTATTTCAAGTGCGAGAAAAATAATTTTTCAAAAAAAAAAATATACGCGTTTATGATACTTTCAGAAAGGAATACCAGATACCCAGGGTCGGGGCAAAGGTTTCTCTTATAACGATCTTCTAAAAATGAGAATGATGTATAATTTTATAGCAAGAAAGAAATCATTGCCAGCAAAAGAGACGTGTCAGAAAATGTTCAAACCAGGACCTGAATTTGACAGTTATACAGTACAAGCAGATGTAACGAGCAGTCCAAGACAGAAGCATCCTATTTATGCACCATTCAGCATAGAATCCCGCGGATCTAATGTATCTGGTGAAGCAGGTGAAGCCTATTATCCTAAAGATAACAAGGAAGATCAAGAAAATAATAAACCAATAAGTGAAGGTTTTGAAAAACAACCTCTTAGTTTTAAAGGCAGAGGGAATAAACCAAGGTGGATTAAAGGATAACGAATATGTGTTATTTTATGAAGAAAGTAAACTTAAACATTCTTATTATTAAATTTTTATTTCAATCAAATTACATTCTGGTATTTATCCGCCACAAGCTTCGTCAAATATGACTGTCAAATATACCATAACGAAATATCCACAACATGCTTCGTCAAAATTTACAAAATTAGTATTCAGCAACATGCATCGTCAATTTTTTCCATATAAAATTATCCGCCATATGCTTCGTCAAATCCTTAATCTAAGAGACCGCCCCGCATCGTACCTGGCCCAAAAGTTCCCATAACACTTGCGGCATTCCCGCGTTGTATAGCTATGGAAATTCTTTGAGACAGATACGATAATGAACGGCTATCATTTGCCCGCTCAGATATTTTGCGTCCCAATTCTTTGTCTTTGCCTCAGTTCCCCATACCCCCATGGTCTCGAAGGCTACTGGCAAGAAAATGTAAGCCGGCTTTAGGAAAGCATATTTGATATGTTTTTGTCCAGCAGCATTATCGGCGGCCGCTCCTACCGACCGAATGGTATCTTTTAATTGTGATGCAGCAAATGTACTCACACACGTTGCATCCCATAGAAGACAACGGCCTCTCTGCCATGGAACCAACGTTAAGCCATCAGGACGCTTTCCATCAGTGCGACTTAGTCCTGGTGGCTTTAATACGCATGGAATGTTTGCGCTGATCAGAGCCCTGCGGATTATATCGTTAAGGGCATGGTGCCTCGGGTACCTCCCAGCATATTTCAAACAACTTAGTCCGTGGTGACCTTTAGCATCGACCGAAGCCCCGCAAACACACCGATGTGGCTCACATATGTTGCATCCTATTCGCAAAGCTGCTGTGATACGTACCGTATTGTCATCCATCAGGGTTCCCATTTGTGGCGACGGTAGGGCGTGTAGCCAAACGCCAGACTCTGGAGACAATGAAGCCTTAAGCCTTGCCAGGTCTACGTCTGAGCTGTTGTTCAACAATTCGTCAACAATGGCCTTCGAAAGTATATCATCCCATTTTTCTTATTATAAAACGAGGACTAACTTTAGTACCCGGTTTAAACCATTATCCGTCCAAATCAAATTGACAATGACAGTCGAGCAAACGTCAATGTGATAAGTGTCGAATTATTTTGGTCGGATAATGGTTTAAACCAGTTACTAAAGTAAGCCTCGTTTTATAATAATAAGAAAGAGTATTTTTTAATTTATAATTTCACTTCCGTACCGTAGTGGAGCGCCGTAAGGTGTAAAGATTATAATTTTTCAGATCCAGGTCCAGTGAATAAATCTTCGAAAAGCAGTTGGACTGGTTTATTTTTTGGTTTAACGGTCAAAAGATAAATTTAGATCACTAAATTCTTCCGTGCTGGTTTTCTTCCCGCGTAGATAGATGAAGTAAAAGAGAAAGAAAGTCGTGTCATATAAAGAGGTCAAGGAGATAGCGGAGGATCGAGAAAGATTTATCTGAAAAGAAAATACTCACAAGAAAACAATATGATACTCAAAGAAATTCAACATGACGATAATATTTATTTAGATAAACGTCCGAATCTGGTTGTTATGTAGAAAACATAATGTTAGTTTTCTTTTACAACACATGTTCTTATTTTGAACAGAGTCTAACAACATTGCAAGTTGAATATAAACTCATGATAATAAAATAATAATTAAAAGATAAGCGATATAACGGTTTCTCTCACATATTTTAGTTGTTATCTATAACAAGTTTCAGCCTAAAGCCAGAAGGCCATCTTAAGGGCGAACTGTGAAGGTTGTCTTGACCCCGCGCGACCATCGATTACTATGTCGCCACAGACACTCGCGATGTAAATATGTGATTGAAACTTCGATCAAATACCTATAATCTATATAATATTATAAAGCTGCAGAGTTTGTTTGTTTGAACGCGCTAATCTCAGGAAATTAAAAAAATATTTTTGTGTTGGATAGTCCATTTATCGAGGAAGGCTTTAGGCTATAAAACATCACGCTGCGACCAAAAAGAGCGAAGCATCAATAAAAAATGTTTTGATAACGGGGAAAAATTCTTCATCTATACTAATAAAATAAAAAAACTAATTAATCTTAATAACAGGAATTGCCGCGGATGAAGTCGCGGGCAACAGCTAGTGGTAGATAAAATTGTACACAGTCTCATACAAAATGAAGCCTTAATAATGTCCCCAAGTCAAAACATCATGCATACTTACAATCAACGACAAAAACGGTATGTATGTACACTAGCTCCGTGGAGCAGCGGTCAACACGCCTGCCTGCGACACGGAGTGACCGGGTTCGATCCCCGGCCAGGTCAAGATGAAAAATGATCTTTTTCAGATTGGCCTGGGTCTTGGATGTTTATCTATATATGTATTTGTTATAAAATATAGTATCGTTGAGTTAGTATCCCATAACACAAGTCTCGAAATTACTTTGGGGCTAGCTAAATCTGTGTGATTTGTCCGTATATATTTATTTATTATTATTCTCTTTATTTAATTTATTTCTTAGATTTAGGTTTTTAAAATATTTATATAAAAGTAAAATATAAAAATAAATTACAAAACATAAAAACATTATAAAAACCTAAACCTAGAGTGCCGTCAGCAGCGGGGCAGGGCTCAAGCTACCGACAGTCAGGGCCCCAGAGAAAGAAACCTTCTGACTATTCGTGCCGTATCCAGGAGTACTGCCTTCTGTATCTGGCCCTTGATCCAACCATCTAGCGAGAGCCTCTTGAGATGTTGGTCGAGACTCTTTGCTATAAGACCGTTTGCAGACACGACTATCGGGACAATGACCGTCGAATCTACATCCCACATGGCAGTCACACTCCTGAGCCAAGTCAAGGTACTTGCTAAGCTTGTCCTTCTCGGCCTTCACGAGGTTTTCGTCATGTGGAATGGTGATGTCAACGAGCACTGCTTGGCGTGTCGATCGATCTGTCAGCACGATGTCAGGCTTATTTGCGACAATAGTCCTGTCTGTGATAACAGATCGATCCCAATACAGCGTGGCACGACCATTTTCGAGAACCGGCGCTGGTGTACTTATAGTACGGCACCTCGGATTCCACAAGCTCATATCGAAGAGCAAGTTGCTGGTGGATAATTCTGGCTACAAGGTTATGCCTGTGCAAATACTCTCCGTTAGCCAGATGAGAACAACCGGAAATAATATGCCTGAGTGACTCGCCAGGACGGCGGCATGCCCGACAGATGTCGACCGTACCGTCCTTCAGGATATATCTCCGATAGTTGTTCGTCATCATGACCTCGTCTGCAATTGCACAAACAATACCTTCGGTTTCTCCAAAGAGGTCACCGAATCGTAGCCAGTTTACCGACGCGAGCAGATCTACATCGGGCCCAGTTAGGGCCCGGTAGAACCGCCCATGCAACTCCTTGCTCTTCCATATGTTTTTGCGGTCTTCGATGCTTAACACCGTTGGTCTGCGCCAATTCTCGTTTGCTAAGGAGAGCGGCGTGAAGCTCCTATCTACTGCTACAACGTCGCGATGCATCCCACACTCATTATTAAGGAAATAATCCCTAAGACTGCACACCTCGCGGTTATGGAGAGTCTTGGCGTTCAAAAAACCACGACCTCCACACTTACGTGGGATGTACAGTCTCATAACAGATGAGCGTGGGTGAAGCATGCGATGCGCTGTCAGCTGTTGACGGACCTTCCTATCCAGGGCATCTAACTCAGTCATGTCCATGAGGAGGAGCTCTTTGGTACCACGGGACCCAACCCTACATCCATTTTGAGAGGAAGCCATGATTTTGTTCACAACAATATGCTGGTTAATTTTTGCTCTCAAGATGGATGTTAGGAGCTTGTAAAGAGTTGGCAAGCATGTGATAGGTCTAAAATTCTTGGGATCCGTGGTACTACCGGATTTATAGAGCAGGAAGGTGAGTCCTGTCGTAAGGAAAGAAGGTAGGGAACCAAGCACGAGGGCTTGTTGGAATTGTGTGGCCAAACGTTCATGTGAGCTTCGAAACCACTTTATCCAGAAGTTGTGCAATCCATCCGGTCCAGGACTTTTCCAGTTCTGCGCCGTACGAATCGCACAACTTATGTCATCGGGGCTGATAGTTACAGCCACCATGGACTCGATGTACTCACATTCACGTTCAACCACTGTCATCCAATCACCCTCGGTGTGTTCAACTGGCACCGACCAAATACTACGCCAGAAATTATTCATAGCAGTAGCATCCGGCAGCTGCCTGTCGCTCACACATTGTTCAGTTCCCTCCCACTTTCTATACACCTTCCTTTGGTCACTTTGGAAGAGCCTATTTAGCTGGAATCGTTCCACACGCTCTCTGTAGCGGCGAATACGTCCCGCCCACGCATAGACTTTCTGCTTCAGGAAGTCAATGCATTCCGTAATACAGGCAATATATTCGCTGGGTCTAATACCAGTACCCGCGAATGCCTGGTTCACGAAACGCATGACACGGGGGCGATTGTTGCCCTCCCTGAAGCAAATTAGCTTTGCAATGAGAGTCCTGAATATGCTGATACGTCGCTCAATCCGCTTTTGCCATGCAGGGACCCCACCGACGGGCCGAGCTGCATAGTCAACGTCAAGAAACTTGACTCGTGCAACCCGAAACGCCGCAATGGCCCCGCAGTATAAGATTGAGTGCGTATCAACAAGATCCTCACTAGCCTCTAAATACGGGGCTAGAAGATCATTCAGGGCTCCCATTAGCGCCAAATTACGCCTATTCGTAGGCAGACGAGGTATACGCGGCCTAGATTCTGGTGTGGCGCGATACTGCGCTATCGTCTCCTCCAAAGTCCTCCTCAAGTGCTCATGGGCCTGGGTACTTACGCTTATGTTCGCACTGTCGCGTTCATCAGCCACAGGGCCCATCCGCTCCACGTCTGGAGACTGGGCAGGTGTTGGTGACCGATATATCGGCCCGGCAGATGGACCTCGAGGTATGGCGACAGTTGGGCGAACAGGCAGCGCCTCCAGGCGAAGCCGATCAAGCACAGAGTCATCCAATCGCTTACAACGTTGAATGACCCGCACTTGATCCGATAGACGCTGTGCAGATACGGTGATGGCTGGTTCAAGGGTCTGAAACAAAGTGAGCATCCTGGGACGATACGCCGTCATATTAGTTTCTCCCTCTGTGGCCCCATAATAGGCGCGCATGCAGTTCACGTTCATTTCTGAAGTCCATCGCATGCGACGCACTACACCACCGGTAGCGGGAGCCGGGCGCGGGGCAGGTTGCCTCGCAGGCCCCAAGCGTGCCGGCAGCGGGGGTCGTCCAGGTCGCGCAGGTGGCGGCGGCGGCGCGGCCGACGGCCCGCGCTTGTCGTCGCTCGACTCGCTGGTGCCGGGTGCGGTGGCGAACTCGTCACCCGACGATGATGGCGAGGAGCTGGACGACGACGCGGGCGGAGGTGGAGGGCGTGCGTTTGGTGGTCCCGCTCGTGATCTTGTTATCATCTCATCATATTGTACATTTCTTAGAAAAATTAATTTATTTTTGTTGACATGCTGTCAAATGTCATGTTATTTTTCATTGTAGATGATTTTGTTAATTACTATAATAGTTTTGTATTGCCTTTTATAGTTTTTGGTTTCAAATGATATTATTACTATTGTTTTGTAATTTGTATACAAGTAAATTGTAATGAAATAATATTTTAAGAAATTTAAATAGATGTAGAAGATGTAACATGTGTCAGCGGTTTTTTTTTTTTATTATTATTATTATTAATCTTTATTTTTTCTATTTTGATGCGTAGTTTTTGCATCTTTCCACTATACTTTCGTCATCGCGAGACGTGTGAGTGGTAGCGCGATTTATTGAAACTATCGACAAAACAGCTCCGAAACTCGATTAGTGCGCTGTTTTGCCGGTGCCACTTTTTGAGCGCGAATCCAGTATCTACCATTGTATTTGATCGAAGTATTGAAACCGTTGTTTGAGCATTTAAACAAAATTAAAATTTTATGGCTATAAGGTTGAAAAAAATTGCATTTATTAAACTGGGTCATCTTAATTCTTGCAAAATAAATCGTCAATAAATGTATATATGTGCAATCATACAGTATGTTCTGGGATGAATATTTAATAAATTCTTCAGAGCCATTGATTTCTGTGAAATAAAAAATACGTTATCACTAGATTGTATTTAATTTATCAAATATATATTTTTGTGAAATTACTTAAAAAAATACATAAAGATGCTCTAACACTAATATTTAACGTTTTGTGACTACAATATGATTCTAGGCGCTGTATTTATGCATCTTCACGCATATATGGCAATGTATGATTATAAGAGTGTAGGCCGAGTCCTCTGGCTGCTCTGGTAAAATATGGCTCTAGTAGTACAGAGAGAGTCGTGTTCCTTTAGTGGAGACTAAAAAGACCTGATGATGATGATGATATATCTAATGCTAAATACCACAAAAACAAAAATATTAATTATAACAGTGGATATATTTATCTGGCACAATTAATTTTGTATGAAGAAAGTAGAAGATTTCCTGGAAAAAATATTGGAGTCTTAGGGAAATTAGGAAAATACGACCAAAAACATTAATATTAAAAGTAACCTCTACGAAACCACAATACTGAAAGTATTGTATAATGTATAGATGTCAAACATGAGCCCTACGAAAAGAAGATAAGGGCAGACTGGCCTGCATCAGAGGAATGTACCAAACTGGATGAGACTGGTAAGGAACAGAGAAGAGTGAAAGAAATAGGGGAAGGCCTAAGACGACGACTTCCAAAAATAAACTAGTAAAACAGTGCAAGCCAGTCATATTTCTCAGTAAAGATAGTTTGGTAGATTAAAGGGTTTTATTTTTATTTAGACCTGGTAATAAATGGGCGAGGCATCTAATCCTCACTTCCATTCTTAAGTTGGTCTTTGTTGATTCTGTCAACCACATACGATATGAGTAAGTGATAAAACAACCTTACCGTTCATATCCATAACCAGTAAACACATTCCGAGACATGATAACCGAATGTTTATCCACATGTTTTTAGTGACCAGTTTTAAAATAACATTTACAATTTCCTGTTCAGTTCATAAAAAAATATTCGAAATTGAGTGAATATTTTCACACAATAATCGAAATATTAGTACGTAAAATGTCGTTTGTTTTCTTTTGTCGTAGGGATATCGTGAAAAGAGCTTATATATTAGTACCATCTAGTGGTGCAAAAGTATCAGTCCTTTCAATCCTTTTTAGCCTAATTTGTTGATATTTTTTTTAGTTTATCTCTCTGGACAGTAGCAGAGTGTTGTTACTGTTCAGAGATGCAGAAATAATCCTGAGTTATATGAAAGTGTTAAAATAGAAATATTGAACCGAAGACTTATTTCTCAGAGTCGCTTTTACTAGGTTAATATAAGTTTTTCATTGGACAAATAAACTAACAAAAAAACTGATACAGCAGTTCGTTTTACGTGGAGGATTATGTATGAGTTAATTTTTATCAAAATCCTTTACTCATAAATAATCAGATGGCTCAAGTGCATAAGCTTCATTAGTAAATGAAAAAGAAAAGCTTTCTTTTTCATTTGACTTGACTTTCAAGTTCTTTGTATAATTTGAATTCTCAGTCGAGTTTTACGTACCAATATTTAAATTATTGTGTGAATTTTATTGACTTTAACTTGAAACAGTTTTATGAGTTGAATAGGAAATTGAAAATGGCGTTTTAAAGCTATATCACAAGAAGATGTGGAAAACCTTTCAGTTAATATGTGTTGGATTATTTTCGGTGATTCTGAACACAAACGGTGAGGTCCAGAATACGTCATAAATTTTTCCCTTTAGTACCCCCTAAGAGTCAAAGGTCTAAAAGATGAAAAATGGAAATCAGAACTTGTAACAGGTGCTTTCGAACCATCGTCTATTTGAAAGAGGTTAAAACACACCGGTTAACACCGATTTAATTAAAAGGCTTTTGTAATTAGCTCAGAGATGGTATAAGATAAACATTTGAAACAGCAGTCAAGATCAAATCGAAGTTGGTAAAATTGTACAATACACGTTAAATATTTGTGTTGTGGGTTTTTAAGAATGGTCGCGTTAAGATACGTATTATATATTCTGTAATTACCCCCAAAAATATATTTGATAAATAAAAAAATATATAAATAAAGATTTTTTTTATGTTTAACAGGAATTAGCGACCCGGAAGATGTTGAAACAAACCTGCCAAAAATACAAAAATGTTCGTATTACTGCACAAGTGACATTTATTCAGGCATTGTTTCACAAAATGACGATTTAGTGACTCAGAGGTATCGCAACTACCTTTGGTTATAGTATTCCGGGTTCGATCCCCGGCTAATTGAAGATGGAAAACTGTTTTATGTGATTGATCTCTTGAATATATCATCATCATTTCGAGTAAGTGTCACGGTCAATCAACGATGCCTCTCGGCCTCTGACGTGGTTCCTTTAACGACTACCAGATGGCAGCCGGGACCACCGGCTTAACGTGCCTTCCGAAGCACGGAATCATCTTTATTATCAGATAATCAGGATAAATAATTTAATATCCCACGATACAAGTTATCAAAAAAGCAAAATTAGTGTGGGGCTATTTCAGTTTGTGTAATTTGTCCCTTTATATATTTATTTTATTATAATTATTTTTAAAAAATAGTGGTGGAACAAATTCAAACTATTATCAATAAGCCTACAAATATAAAAATATGTTTTCTTTAAACTACCAACATTTGTTCCCTATGTAATTTATTTGTGTGGAAAGAATTTCCCTATGTTCCCAAAATATATATAATATATTAAAAATAATAATAATATTTAATAAAATATGAACAAATATCTTGCTATGCCACCTTCGCCGGGCCCCGGCAGAAGGGGGAAACCCAAGAAGTGCTGGCTTGATGTCGTTGGGGAGGATATGCGTGCCAATGGTCTCACAACCAAGGATGCCGAAGACCGTGCGAAGCGGAGAAGAAAAAGCCGAAAGGTGGACCCTAGGCTCCAAAGCACCCCAGCAGAGGATGCAACCGGGAATAGGCTGGATGCAACGCTCAGATAAGAGAGAGAAATTCTTTTCACACAACATTTAAAATTCTTATTCGCTCTGAATAAAAGCTTGTCCTATAAATTTAATTGCTTATAAACTTATTTCAGTATCAAAATAATTTTGATTAGTAATTATAATAAGATAATTAATTTAGAAACAAATGATCCTGGTTTTAATTTTACTAAGGCAGAAATGTTTAGTTTGAAAAACAATGCATAGTAACAAGTGCTTGGCGACATCATTCTAATTCCAATATGGTGGGCGCTCAAGATGGCGCTATAGTTATTTATTAACTGTGCACTCCCCTAATATGGGTATCACATGGATTCACATGACCACAAAATGTTGAATTTTTAATTTAAAATTAAATTTACTTTTTTATAAACTTATTTCAGTGTCAAGAGTATTATTCAAACAAGAAAAGGGACGCGATTTTAGTAATTTGGAAACAAATGAACCTGGTTTTAATTTTACTGAGGCAGAAATGGAAAATTTAAAGATCTGGCCGGGAGGAGTCATCCCGTACTACACTGATACGTTGTCGTTCGGTAAGAAAGGTTAACTTAATTCTTCGGTCGCAAAACCAAACTACCCGTACTGTTATAAAGATCAATTACAAATAAGTGATGAACTCTCCACTTATCACAAAGTCTGATACCCATTTTTAGGGTTCCGTAGTAAACAAGGAACCTTTATAGTTTCACCACGTCTGTCCGTCTGTCCGTCCGCGGTTTAACTGAGAGACTAAAATTACTAAATTTACGAACAACGTTAAGTTAAGAAAATAAAATTCATGGCGGCTTTAATAATAATAAAATAATAGCAATGTAGTTACGTTACGATATTAGGCCGCTTGGTGCCTGGTGTTTACGTTCGAACGCGCGCGGCTTTTGGCGGAACGATATTAGGCCGCTTGGTGCATGCCGACTGCGCAGTAATGTACCTACAAAATCTTGTTACCAGCGCTTGCCTCTTATCGAGGTGGAACTCAATGAAATAGATAGTATTTTTTCTAGTTGCCATTGTAAAGTAGAATTTTATAACTCTTTCTTCAGCTACCACCGTTCTATGTGGGCTTGTTTTTAGATGTTTTTAGCGTAAACTCAAAGCTGCCATTCGCAACTACGGAACCCTACATTGTGCGTGGCCCGACACGTACTTGGCCGGTTTTTCCATCTACAATCTCCTCATCAATCATCTACCATCTACAAAGATGGTGAGTGGCTTTTGTTCTGACGGCGGGAAAGTAGAAGAGGAAACAACCTTTATTCGATTGGTCGCAGCCACCCGTCAAGACTCAAGTAACTGTGTAGGTAACCACAAGACAATAATAAAAGTACGGGCCTACGTAATAACAATTATAACAGTTTTAATTGATCCATATAATCTGTACGGGAACTACACCTTAAGCATCCTAATATAAGTCTATCATATCCTAAGGTAAGGAACAGCTATCAGACCAATAATAAATTGCCAATCGCTTTTTACCCAAGCTAGCTAGCTTAGGGTATTTCTCTCTTCAGAAGCCACGTGCACAGAAATACCCTAGCTCTTCAATTGAGAATCCTTAAGGGAAAAAGATATGAAAGTATGTATGTACTCGTATGTATTTACTTTAGTTTCAAGCAAATATAGACTTATTGTGCTCTCTTCACAGACGCAGAATACCGCAGAAGATTAAGTTTATTTTTTGACTCCGTGAGTAACACGGTCGGTGTGCAGTTTTTTAAACTGCAGCGGCCTCCAAAGGATGAAGGCAGTCGCTGGGTGCTCTTCCTCAACCGGCGCGGAGTGCTCAGCTCAGGTGGATACACTACTAAGGATTTTACCAGTAAAGGAGTTCAGGTAGATTGTCTTTTTAATTTGTCCAAAAGGGGTTTCATTATTTTAAGGCTCATATGATACAATAAATGAACCCTAAAATTATACAAACATTTTTTCCTTGAGGGGGTAAGCAGACCCCACGTCTAAAAGATCACGGTTTTGATAATAAATCATTAGAACTAATCCAGTCTTATTTAACAGATAGGCTTCAATCTGTTGATATAAATGGCATAAAATCAGAGGGTTCTAATCTCAAAATCGGCGTACCGCAAGGGTCAATTTTAGGTCCTTCTCTTTTTCTAGTATATGTCAATGATTTGCCTTACATGGTTGAGAAACAAGCTGGTATGGTGCTGTTTGCCGATGACACATCTCTGATATTCAAAATGGACCGCCATAGTGATGATACTAGTGCGGCGAATAGTAGGTACCTTGTCTGCAATTTCAAATTGGTTTTCAGCCAATAATCTTATATTAAATGCCAAAAAGACCCAATGCATTAGGTTTACTCTTCCAAATGTGAGGCAAGCATCTGTTAACATACTGATAGATACGCAAAAATTAGATTTTGTGGACAATAGTACATTTTTAGGAATTACAATAGATTCAAAATTACAATGGGGCGCCCATATATCTAAACTATCTAATAGACTTATTAGAAGACGCTATTAGAAGGATCAGACAGTTGATAGACGTGGCAACTACTAGGCTTGTATACTTTGCATATTTTCATAGTTTAATGGCTTATGGCATACTTCTGTGGGGAAAAGCAGCCGATATAAATACTATATTTATATTACAAAAGAGAGCGATCCGTGCTATTTACGGCTTGGGTCCGAGAGAATCTCTCAGAGAATTGTTCAAAGAAATAAATATCATGACAGTAGCTTCCCAGTATATATTTGATAATATAATGCACGTAAGGAAAAATATTTCGCTTTTCAAAAAAATAAGTTACTTTTCAGATAGGCCATTACGTAATAAAAACAAATTATTTCTCCCGCGGTATAGGCTTAGCAGGGTTAGTGATTCGTTTTTAGGTAACTGTATACGCTATTATAATAAGTTGCCAGAATCAGTCCTTGATATGCCTGATAGACAATTCAAAGCGTATATTACAGGACTGATGATTTTTTAAACGATAAAAATATCTGGCCAAAGCTCGGTGCCGGACTCTCGTCACGATACTAATATAAAAATGACATGAATTGGTACAATTTGTACGTATTGTGTTTTGACTTTTGACATTTAATCAAAAATTTAATTTCTTGTTTCGTTACTATTCTTTCATACTACAAATTAAAATTTATTTTACGACATGACAATGTAAGCTCAAGTCCACACATTTAGTTCTAAGTAAGTCGTAGATTGTAAGTTGATGTCATTTGGAGAAAATGCGCTGTGCAGTTTGTTGCCGCTTCTTCTGCACTCCGCCTTGGAAGCGGCGTAAACTTAGCTTTAAGTAAGTTATTGACGTCAACAATATTAATGTTGTAAATAATAATGTGTAATTTAACGTTCACCAAATGATATTTAAAATATCTTACGATGAATAAAATATTTTGACTTTGACTTTGACTTTGACTTGATCAGGTGTGAGACCTCGTCCCGGCGCTCTAGTCGAGTTCCCCATATAAGGAAGTAGGGACAACACAAGACTCAACACACAGAAGATTAAATTTAATTGTCACAATACTCTTACTTATGACTTCAATATAATATAAATCTATTTAATAATTAATATATAGATCAGAGACCGTTACAATTCGAGAGATGATGGTGGAATGAAGAATGAGTGATGAAAGAGAGAGAAAGTAATCAAAAAATGGAATGACATTTGAAATAAAATGAGGAATGAAAAATGGACAGGATGAGAAAGAAATGAGGTTGAACGAGATGCAGCATGCAGGTGACATGCTGCAACGTTACACACATTTAGCATACTGGTTGGGCGAGCAGGTGGAAAATGGAATCAAAATAGCTAGCTGCATCGCCGACTATGATTCCTCAGGTTTTCGCCTAGTCCCTCGTTGGCTATATTAATTATTATTTTGATTAATATCTAATCTAAGTTGTTTTTTAAGCATATGTGTGTTATTGTTATATATTTATATTGTATGTATGTATGTGTATCTATAGGACTTCATGTATGTATTGTATGTTATAATATAATACGGCAAATCAAGAGGAAAGATCTCAACAAAATTTTCAATTACTTCCTGAAGAATATATGTAAAATGTTTGCTGCAAAGGCGTATTATGTATTAATTTACTGTTGACAACTTTTTGGCCGGATATGTATCATATCATTGTTAAATTGTATTTTTAGTTATAAGAATGGCTGTTGTTGTTACAAATAAATTAAAATAAAATAAAATAAACAGAGTAGCAGCTAGTACATTCTCAGTTTTTTTCTTCTCCCAACTCCTAGACCAGCATGAAAGAAAGTCATTATCAATACATACATAGTGAAATTGAATTTACTAATAAACGTTTTAGAAGAGCAACGTATAATGAAAGCGCTACATATGACAGGCAACTGCGCTCTTCCAATAATCTTCGGCTCCTTTTTTAGATGCAGCGTTGTATTTGTTTATATCTGTATTCTATTGTGATACTTTGTTATGTGTAGGTATATGTAGTTTGATGTAGGTTTAGGTAAATAATTATTTATGTTATATGTTATAAGCATGTATCCTTATTACATTATTATATGCATAATCAAATTGACTATAGTAGCAGTAGCACCCCTCATATCACTCTCACAATGTCCCTAAGGTGAACTGGCAGACAATGCAATTAGCATTAAGTTTATCCTTTTGTAATCAATATGATTGTGTGCAATAAACGTAAATAAATAAATAAAAAATAAATGAAAATGTTCCAATAATTTTCCGTTTCAGAAAGTAATACTGGGTTACGATAGCCCCTACAATGGCGAGTTGTTTGAGACTACATTGGCAATACTTGGCGTGCCACCTCAGCATAACGCCCCTGACCGTGATAAATATATCACCGTCAAATATGATAACATAATGCCAGGTGGGTCATCATCATCATCATCATCATATTGAATAGGTGACACGGTCAATCGACCATGCACACCCTGGTGTCAGATTTCTTCGGAACCGCCCTCGGCCTCTGACAAAGGAACCACCCTTTAACGACAACCAGATGGCAGCCGGGACCAACGGCTTAACGTGCCTTCCGAAGCACTGCAATGTCCTAACCAAACTGGAAAACTGGCCAACTAAACAAAGTATGTTTCCGTGGGAATCGAACCCACGACCCCCGGGTCAACATCATCATGACAGCCATAAATAGTCCACTGCTGGACAAAGGCCTCTCCCAAGGATACTTCGGTTCACGAGAAGATATTGCCATACTCACCATGCTGGGCAGGCGGGTTGGCGAACGAGGTTTCTTTGGCTTCTTGTGCTTTCGACGCTGCTGCCCATCGGAAGCATTTTAAGCTAAGGAAAGATAGGTATTTCTTGGATCTGGGAAAGGATGAGGGTATTGGGATACTACTCACTCGGATGAATGGACGAAAAGCAAGTAGCGGCTTGGGAGGCCCGCATACCCGATGCCATACCTGCAACCACCGGAGAGGCAGTTGAGGATTACATCATCATCATTATCAGGTCCTTTTTAGTCTCCACTACAGGAGCACGACCCTCTCTGTACTACTAGGGCCACACTTGGCCAGAGCAGCCAGAGGACTTGGCCTACACTCTCCACGCTGGCCAGACGGGTTGGAGAGGTGTCTTAGATGTTTATAAGCTTTGTGTAGCTTGTATTTCCTAAGTCGCCTTCTACGACATCCACGGGAAGACTTGGAGTGGTTCTATTCTACTCTGCCGGATACCACACGGCTAAGAGGATTACACCCCTGACCTAATCAATGATAACCAGGTGGGTATTAATGATTATTTATGTAGGCATTTGTCTCCCATCTCACCAGATGGTAAGTGACGATGACGACGAGGATGTTACATGCCTATTCAAGAGATACCCATTTATTATATTTATGCTACCCTACGATTAAGTATTCGTAGATGCTACCTCATAACTTTTAAAAACTTTTTCATTTGGATGTGTATTGCCCAAATCTTTCCATTTGGATTTCATCAAAATCGGTTCGGAGTTTGAATGCATTTTGTTTTTTAATCTGAATGATTTGTTAAAGTTCTCTTTCCAATTTCAGACAAAAAACATTTGTTTGATGTCCTCCAAAATGACGAATGGTTGTTCCACGATCTCGACTATGACTATTCCAGTGCTGGGCATTACGGATTGCACAAATACTCAATTGGCGGGTTTGCAACCATCGAGCCTAAGGTTTGTAATTTCAGTTTAACTACAATGTACAGTACTTCAACTTTTACAACTTACACCTACGCAAAAATAAAATTTGATTCGCATGGCGTGAAAATATCCGTCCGCTATTGGCTGATGCGGTCGCGCCATGTCTGGAGTTCGCTGTAGCACCGCGCCGTATGAGTATTATGAGAGACGTATTTTTTTTAAGATTTTAACTTTTATCTTGTAGAAATAAGTTCGTTTTTATAATTATCTTTTCATTTGGCAGTAGGTTGTGCTACTGCTATTCTATGCCGAATAAAGCCGATGCGACTTATATAGGGGTAGAACTTGCTAAAATGTAGACCAATTCAATGTACTTGAAAAAATAAATATGCATACAAATTGAATTGAAAATTAGTTTAAAACATTTGTTAGTTACGTACTACTGAATATAAATTTACGAACCACGTAAAGTTCAGAAAATACATAGCAGCTTTATATATTATAATACCTACCTGAATTAATAGCAATGTGTTTACGTTCGACATCACGAGGCGCTAGGCGGAACGATACAAGGCCGCTTAGTGCATTGGTACTGCGTTCAGGAGTGAAAGAAATATAGCGCTTGCTTCTACTAGCGGTGGTCCTCAAATAGATAATAGTTCTCCAATTTACCTTGTGAAGAAGGGTTTAACTCTTTTTTCAGTTACTATCCTATGTGTGCTCGTTTTTAGACGTTTTTAGTCGTTAGACCATGAGGCATGAACTTAAGCTGGCATCCGCAACTACGGAACCCTACACTGCGCGTGGCCCGACATGCACTTGGTGCCGGTTTTTTATAATTACTTTCAATTTAAATAGTTTTTATTTCTATTTTATAGTTGATTTACTTTCAGAATAACGTTATTGATGGCATTGGAGATGGTCAAGGGTTTACTTACACTGATACTTGGAAAATACGAATGATATATAATTACATATCAAAATCTCGGTCCAACGTAATAAAAAAATCAGACTGCTTAAAAATGTTCAAACCAGGACCTAAATTTGATTCCTTCGATCTTAATGAACCGTCAGGGCCAGGACCAAGACCTAAACCTAACAAATACTTAGGGAAACCTGATGATAAAGATGATGAGGTGGCTGGGAAACCACAAGAAATTGATAAGTCTGACGCCGATGCTGAAAAATTGAAAGGCAAACGGAAGGTTACTAAACGACCAAAGAAAAAATCAAAATCATCAAGACGACCAAAACCATTAAAATCATCAAAACCTCGAAGATCTACGAAACGTCCAAAAGATAAAACAAATAAATCAAAACAGTCAGAAGAAAACGGTCAGGATACGACAGAATCGTCTGACACAGATAGCGCGAACTCCGTTCCAGAAAATAATTAGGGCTAATGGACGCCAAGGATATGCCAAGTATTTAAAATAATGTATATCATGTCATTAATAAAATGAAAACCATATCAAATTTCAACTACATCGAAATCGTTTTTAGAATTGATAATTTTGTCAAAGAAATATCGTAGTATGGAACCCCGTTTATAACTTAGTAAAGACTATGGTATTGAAATGGTACAAAAGAAATATCTCCGTTAAGTTTATTATGTTTAATATACCTTTTGGCGGGATATAGTGGATCCCATATTTAGTTAACACATTTTACTCAAGTTATGTTAACGCAAAATAAATTGAATCGAATTATAAACGCTATCATCCTCAACTGCCTGTCTGGTGGATGCAGGTATAGCCTCGTGTACTTGCGCCCGGTCTTCTGAGCTTGCGTTTTCCCCATTCGTACGAGTGATTAGTATTCCATTACCTATCCTTTCCAAATCCACCAAATTCCTATCCTTCCCTAGCTTAACATGCTTAGTTTGGGCAGCAGCGTAGGAAGCACGACAAGCAAAAAAACAACTGCGCTCGTCAACCCGCATGCCAATCGTGGTGAGTATGGTAATATCCTTCCATGGAACGAAGTATCCTTGGATGAGGCTCTTGTTCAGCTGTGGACTTGTTGCGGCTGTAATGATCATGATGATAAATGTCAACATGGGCACGTGCCTATGAACGAACAAGGTTAATTACTGAAAAGGTTCAGTATGTTAGATCTTAAATAAAGGCGTGCTGTGCTGGGATGTATGCTGATATTGTTAATCTCAGATACTATTGTATGGAAATTACTAACAATAGATGTGTTACCAGAATTAGGTGTAAACGAAAATGAGGCAAATGAGGACCACCTATTAATGTATAACTTAGTGATTTTATTTCTTTGGACAAGCGTTGTCCCCTTTATTTGGGTTTGACTCAATATGGCGTTGCTAGGATTTTCTATCCTAGGTAGTAGAGATATTTGGGCATCTGTCATATCCCTTCTAACAAACCCATTATGAATTATTGCCTCTATAAAATTTTCATAATCAAGAAGAAATCATATGAAAATAAAAAGTAGTGTTTCTTTGATGAACATTTTTGGATGAATGAATAAATTTTTTTAAAGTCCATTAACAATAGTGCACTTTAAAAATTTTAATTCATTCACCCGAAAATATTTATTAACTATCTTAAACTAAGCACACGGTACAGAAGAGGCTCTACTACACGTTACTTTTCAAACCAATTTTAAGTTTTTTTTTTTTAAATAGCGTTTTATTATGAGACGTTATTAAGCTTCAAATCTACTATTTGCATTTAGCATTTTAAAATAATATTACCCGTTGTGTTTACATATTTTCTGTAACCCCAATCCAAACAAATCATAAAAAATACGAAAATAATGTTTACTTAAGTTTTTTTATACTTATGTTTTAGTTTGGTATGGCGATGGCGCTTCATACAAGCGCAGTAGATAATATTTATGCCTAATACTACTACAAACGAAACTTTACATCCATGCGCACATTAACCTGTGAGTAATAGGCTAGTTTCCTAAAAAAATATAATTAGTCCGTCAGTTAGATATTCAAAAATATTGGACACGTATTTTTTCTTTCGTCGATTAAACAAAAAATGATTAAGATATAGCCCTTTGAAGTTCCGTGTGACGTCATAGTTTGCTACAATTTTTAGCAAACTTTGACGTCACGAGCCCCCACTCCTGAACTTTGATGCGCTTTATCTTTATAATTTATTGTTTATTTGACAAAAGAAACAATACGTGTCCTATATTTTTTGATTATCTAACTGACGGACTAATTGTTATGTTATTATTACGACCCAGGAAACTAGCCTATTTATTATAGGGTCTCCACCTCAGAATGAATTCAAGTACCAACCAACGTATGCATAAGAGATGTCGTGGTACGTGCGACTAGCAACAGAAGCACTTTTTGAATTGGTGCCACCGTCACCTTTCTACCACCGCACCGCTCGCCACAGGAGTAAAGTCCATCCCCACATCCTTGACACTTGGGTCTCCAAAAATGTCGGAGCGTCACGTGGTTTTTTTCCTCGTACAGCAAGATTGTGGAATGGACTCCCTCCCGAGGTTTTCCCTGTGTGCTATGACTTGAGGTCCTTCAAAAGGCGTGTTTAGAGGTATCTTAAGAGTCGGCAACGCATCAGCAGCTCCTCTGGTGTTGCAGATGTCCATGGGCGACGGTGACCACTTTCCATCAGGTGGCTCGTCTGCTCGTTTGCCGTCGGATATACATAAAAAAAAAAAAAAAAAAAGCAGCTAAACCTGGTTTTTTAAAGCTATCAAACACACTCTAGGACGGGGGAGAGGTGCGGGGACGTCATATTGCGGGTACGCTGCAAGTTTCCATTCTGGAAGTCAGTAATTATATCAATTTTGTGCTTTTCATTAAAATATGAGGAAGGTTGGTCTTCTTGTACCCTCGTTTACAGCAGAGCTAGTCGCAGCTATCGGTGCCAGCTGAGGTGGAGTTGAACCGCCGATCTTAGAGTCCACTGAGAGAACCAGTCTTTGAAATCAGCAGCAACTAATATATGACGCTTGCTTTTCATGTGCGTAAGTGGTCAGATATTTCAAGGTGCCTATTAGCCTTAGTCTAAAGACAATCGGTCAGATAGGCCCAACGGTCAAGCCTGCTTTCAGAAGCACAGGATAAATTACATTACCTTTTAACCACGACTTCATTTACTGGATATATTCCTACTTTTCCCATTGGATGATAAGTTATCTGTATTACAATTTTATCAAAATATGTATTTCTAATATCTTATATTATTAATTCGAGCAGTTCTTGTACATACATATATACTATCACGTTTTTTTTCCCTAGCAGGGTAGACAGAGCCTAGCCTGGCCTAAAAATGCTAAACGTTTAGCGTTAGCATATTGGTGGGCGTGTAGGAGGGAATCTTAATCAAAAGAATTAAATTATTCTTGTATCTATTTATCTATTAAAAAAGAAACGAGTGAACGGCTGGATCAATCTGGCTAATTATTTTTGTCCTGCTTGTTTTTCTTAGGAGGAACCTGCTCAATAAACTGTAAATTAAAAAAAAAATTTTTTTTAACAAATTATGAACATTCAAGCTTCCAAATCATCTATACGCTTCCTGACCGGATGTAAGAAATTGGATATTTATGTTCACTAATGAAGTGTTCATCCATATATTATAGTCCCCAAACACTATCCTATACATCAGAAAATTGCGTTGGGGCGACGGTTGCCTAGTCGTAACCGAGTCGAAGTGCCGAAGGCCGAAGCTGATTCGATTTAGTTACATTCCTACGTCAGGTTGACGCGTGGTGGACAGCGTGGCGAAAGGCGATACGATGTCGATCCCTCTCCGGGTTGATAAGTGTGCTGTGACCTTTATAGGGTAAAGATTGTAAAGAAAAACAAAGTGAAACATGAATGTTAGTGTTTAATATCAAACATTGAATACATCGTGTATCACATTAAGGTTGACTTTGAAGTTCGACAAGCGCTGCGCAATTTATATGAAATGTCGCGCTGTCATGTCATACAAAATGCGCAACATTTGCCGCTGTAGCCAAACTTCAAAATTAACCTTTAGAGGCACGTTTGTACATCTCGTTTCACTAGGCACGTGTCACACTTGACTTCGCAACACCACTTGAACTGACAGTTGCAGTTAGCAGTCTCTCTCACGGTGGTTTTCTTGTACCCTCGTCTGCAGCAGAGCTGGTCGCAGCTATCGGTGGCTGCTGAGCTGGAATTGCACCGCCGACCTTGGGTGCCGAGAGAACCAGTCTTCATATTCGGCAAACAGAAGTCTGGCGACTCCTCTGAGTAGATTATGTCTTTCTTTCCAGGCCTTTTTAGGCTTGGACTTTCTGGCATGAAGCTTTCGCCGTCGTTGCTGGAGATCACCTAGGAAAAAATATACTTTAAATTTTCTCTCTCTCTATCTTTAACTATCTCAAACACACATCTCAACGACTTCCCTAAGTTTGTTCCCTAAAAAAAATAACATTTAAAATAATTAGTCCGTTAATAATTATAGATTATCGAAAAATATTAGATACATATGAGTATCTTTTTTTTTTTTTCAATCAAACAAAAAGTGATAAAGTTATAGCCCGTTAAAGTTCCGCGTGATGTCACTACACTCTCCGGTGCACTTTTTACCGGCCTGTTGCGTCATAAGCCCTCACTCCTGAATTTTGATGCGCTTTATCTTTATCATGTTTTGTTTGATTAAAAAAAGAAAAAAATATATAATCTATAAGACCGACTAATTATTATAAATGGTATTTTTTTAAACAAGCTTATTCATGCTGAATTTGGCGAATAATTTAATGGCCGGCTACCAGCTTGACACAAACCCTCCTTAAGTTGCATTTTTTACTCTATTAAGCATTTTATATAATTACATATTCTATGATTGCTGATATTATGATTACTGATACTGGATGAGGATGTGGTAATAGTTTTGACCCAATATTTTTCATTGGAAAAGAATTCAAAAAGTATAAAGTATAGCTTAAGAGTATTTAATTTCTGAACTTAGAGGATACAATAGGACCCAATGTACCAGGTAAGTAATTATATTTCTTTCATAACAAAACCAAACACTTAGTAACTGAATGCTGATACTTTTAAGAGTATATACATAATTTGTTTTTCGTGATCCTATTGAAAGATCTCCCAAAAAAAGACATGCCGGTAAAATAAATACCTTGATAATCAAATGGGTATAACATTTACATAGTCACTTTATTTGGAGCGAGTTCGAACCCTTTCAAATAAAAGGCGCGTGGCCAGGTGACGTCACGAGCCGCGCCTTGTGACATCAATATTCTAATATGCAGACATCTATATAGTAAGCGTTTTCTTTCTTGTTAGTGATGCGTGAAAACTTTGTTCCATGTCTATATATAGCGTTTATAGACATCGATAATATCCTTATTAAAAAAGTTGCTTTAAATGATGTGTTGGTGTGTCAAGATAGACCTAAGGTATTTTTTAATATTTTACATACTCAAAAAATGGACTTCCCCTTTAAATACTCATTAAGGGTCCGTACTACCTCACACTGCTTTGCATGATTGACTGTTATATCAATAATAATTAAATACTCAAGTTGAAATAAAAATGCAGCACAGTTCAGGACTAACTCTGGTAACTATATGACTCAAAAACACGATTGCGTTAAATTATCTCGATAGAAAAAAATTGCAAAGTTGCCTCCAAATCACGTCTTATTTACTCGGTATATAGCATTATTCACAAAATACATTAAAATTTACCTTGAAACTTTTGATTATTATTGCATTACAGATAAGGCAGCCATCATATGTTTTTCTTTTTCGAATAACCCTTCAAGGGTTATTCGAAAAAGAAAAACATAAGTGAAAACACAATAAATATTCCTAAAAAACGAAAATATCCAAACTAGCCAACGCGTTTAGACCATCCGCGTTTGTATGGCCAAGCCGCCTGGCATATGGCGGGCTCTTAAGCGTAGTTTAATGTATCGATATCAAATTAAAAGTTTACTAATTATTTTTAGACCGATATATCATATGGCAGATGTGGGAGTTTCGGTGTGGATTTTATTAATAAATGAGCATAAATAGGTGCGCGGGTGATTTTTCATCTTCTTTATTATAATTTTAGTTTAGTTACGGCAAGGGCAACCATGGTAAGGTATCGTAATTTTAAGGTCAATTCTATTACCTACCTCTGTTTTTACATATATGTATATACTCGTATCTAGGACACTTTAGTTTTATAAGCAAGCGTTAATTTACAATCCTAACTTTTTGTTGTTAGCCACCATAGCTCAACTTAAAAATTTCTTTTAACTTTAGACCGTGGTTAACGGTGTTGGTGTAACATTTAGTAATAAGCTCATTACCATTATTTTTTATGTATTATATATTGTTATACTGTTTGTTAACCCGAAATAAATAAATAAAAAAAAAAAAAAAAAATGAAACATTTTCAAAACCTAAACATGGTGGGACCAATTACGATAATCAAGTAACGATCAAGTAACGACTTCCCCAAAAGTTTCATAATGCAATGGAAGAGAAGCATTTTCATTTACCTTCGCTGCTCCTTCGAACCTATCCCTTAACTTATCGCCAACTTCTCTGAAGGTAGGCATCCGCCACCAGCACGTCTTGAGCGTACAGGACCCGGATACACCATGGCACTTGCATTCGACCCTCATATTATTTCGTATTGCCTAAAAAATATAAACATTAAAAAAAGTACGACAAATACAAAATGTATTTAAAGTAATATTTTCCTTAATTATATTTATACATCATTTTTTTATTTATTCATTTCTTTCTACGCTTTCAAGCCTTCTGTAATTATACTGAACCAATCACCTCTGATATTTTTTCTATGACTTTTTTGATTTGATTTATTCAAAAAGCATATATGAAATTCAATTTAAGATTCGAATTTCATATCTTTTTGAATTTGAAATCATTTCGCCGTTTTTAATATTTAAAAAGTAAGTAGCCGTTCCATTGTTGGAGTTTTTTTTGCTGTCTTGTCGAAGTAAGGAAGATATTAGTCAAGCATTTTGCTAGTAAATATATTTGCTTTCTTCACCAATATCACCATCGTCATTTCAAAAAATCCACTGCTGGATCTAGTTCCAACCTAAGGATTCTTTGTTCCATCGTTCCATCCAATCGCTAACCCATCTGCTGAACGTGGTAAGCGTTTCTTCAGCTTCTTGTACATCCGTCGCTGACGCCCGTCGGAAGCATTTTAGGGCTGGGGACCGTTGGTCGTTTGTTAGATTTGGGAAGGAAATTAAGGAATTGGGATACTCATCATCATCATTTCGAGTAGGTGTCAAGGTCAATCGACCATGCACACCCTGGTGTCAGAGTTCTTCGGAACCGCCTCTCGGCCTCTAACGTGGTTCCTTTAACGACTACCAGATGGCAGCCGGGACCACCGGCTTAACGTGCCTTCCGAAGCACGGAATCATCTTTATTATCAGACAATCAGGTGATTCAAGCCTGCAATGTCCTAACCAAACTGGAAACAACTAAACAAAGTATGCTTCCGGTGGGAATCGAACCCACGACCCCCGGGTCAACAGGCAAACGCCTTAACCACTGGACCACGGAGGCTGTTGGATGAATGTGGGAAAAGCAAGTAGCAGCTCGGGAGGCCAGGCGCGTACCCGATGCCGCGCGTGCAACCACCGGCAAAGGCGAGGATGATAGCCCTGACCAACCTTACCATCATCATCATCAGGTCCTTTTTAGTCTCCACTACAGGAGCACGACCCTCTCTGTACTACTAGAGCCATACTTGGCTAGAGCAGCCAGAGGACTTGGCCTACACTCTCCACGCTGGCCAGACGGGTTGGAGAGGTCTCACAGATGTTTATTAAGCTTTTTTAGCTTGTATTTCCTAAGTCGCCTTCTACGACATCCACGGGAAGACTTGGAGTGGTCCTATTCTACTCTGCCGGAAACCACACGACCAACCTTACGTTTAAGAATTATTATAACGTTGTATAAATTAACTGTTGTGTCGACAAAACCACATCCAAAACAGAATTCTTACTAACCAACCTCCCAGCGTTATGATTATGCAGTTTGATCAGGGTCTTTATGTCGCTCCGTTTCCTGTAGCGGCTGTCCATGAATTCCCTGGACTTCTTGAGGCCGAAGCGGACATTGTCGCTGCAGCCACCCCATTGCCATCTAGCGGTTGATACCGGAGACGGAGGGACTGTGACTTGCCCGCTACGACCACGGCGGGGCTTTGGAGCACCCTGGTTTAGAAAAAAAAATACATTATTAAAGTAAGGTACATTATTAAGGTAAGTACTAATAATAACACACAGGATTCAGTCGTAACTACCTCATGATCAGTCGTCATCATCATTATTTCGTGTACGTGAACAAGGTCAGTCGACCATGCATGGTGTCAGAGTTCTTCGGATCCGCCTCTCGGCATCTGACGTGGTTCTTTTAACGACTACCATATAGCAGCCGGGACCAACGGCTTTACGTGCCCTCCGAAGCACCGAATCATCTTTATTATCAGACAATCAGGTGATTCAAACAAGAATATAATATTTACCTTTTCGCAAGAACACTCCAGCAGTGATCCTGCTGTACATGCCCTGGTAATGGCATATGTAACACCGGCGGCCGTGATTGCGTTCACGAAGCCGGTTTCTCTCGTATCTGTGGACAAAGACAGGATGATGAAGATCTTCTCGTACTAAGTAGACAAACAGAAAAAGTGAATTTTAGTAATGGCGAAATTCAGGAGTGTCATTATGTGACAATTGTATAAAAACTGTGACGCTATGCCCATTATCGCTTTGTTTAGGCCACAGGCTCTTCAATGGAAATAATAGAGGAACGAGTAGGTATGATTAAATCTCCGAAGATGTCAGATCGGTTGTAATTTATGTAACTTCTTGAAAAGGAAACAACCTTCGATCACCAATACCAATGTGTTTATGTTGGCTGTGTTTGGACCGAACTAAATAAAATATCCACTCACCGCTTAGAGTGAGCTATTATTTGCCGAGCCGTTTTTCACGTGCTGACCCGACATCTAGTTGGTATTGTTGATCGAAGGAAACAACGAACGAAAATAATAGAGCCGCCTTCAATACTACATTTGTATAATTTTAAGTACCAGACAAAATTACAGCTCTTGACGAAGCAATCTACTAAAGAGTGACCTTATTACATTTAATATGTAGGGTAAAGACCAAGGCCCGTACATATAAAGGTGTTAATTCCTTGCGTCACAGACTTTAGAAAATCCTGCCGCGGCTCACCATTCGTGCGTCCAAATCAGCAGTTCAAGGCGGCTCCCAGCTTTTTTTCGTTCAAAGATAGAAACTATTTTACGTAGGTGAATTCTATCTGGCATGTTATAGTGTCTGATATAGAGTAATGGTATTTTTTTTTTCAAATAAATAATATAACTAATTACACAGATTGAGCTAGCCTCTCAGTATGTTGTGAACTTGTGTCGTGGTCGTGGCTCAATGATACTATATTTTAAGATAAATACGTTTATAGATAAATATGTAAGACCAAGGAAAATCTGAAAAAGATCGTTATCTATCATGAATTGACCGGGGATCGAACCCAGGACCATGCGATTCAAAAGCACTTTCGAGACCACTGAGCCATAGAGGTCGTCGTTATGACCATAGACCTAAGATAGTTCTGGTTATGACATTTCGTGTTCAGGATATTTTTATTTCTTAAATTCCACAGCGATAACTACCCTCGGCTTCATATGAAAGCCAAAAATCACGCTCTGTTATTAAAGAGAAAGATGGGATTCTCATATCATTAAAGACAGGCCTGTTTCACTTCCCGTGTAGGTATCGAAAACATACCTACTCGCGGCGACACCTTCGACACTTAAATCCGAACAAATCCGGTAGGAACGACGCGTTTGGTCATATATGTTCACCGAATTCAACGAATTATGAATCGTATGTTCAGAGCTATAAATATAGAATTGGCTTGCTGTAGGTATCTAAACTAAAAGGGGCTGCGTTCTGACGCGAGCTAAATTACGTATTATCGCTAACTACATTGAGTTGAAGTTTCTTTGAATGCTTTGCAGAGTGCGACTTCTGTACGTAAGTATATACATATTCTGTGGTAAAGATTAACCAATCAAAGAGATAAACTGAGAGATAAACATTCTTTCATTGTATGTTTTTTTTATAGACTCTGTGGGCGATGATCAGTAAAATTAACATCGTTGTTCTATTGAATGAGCACACATAATACTTACTCAAGCGTCGAAGCTAGAATAATTTTATCACCGTGTCCGAACTATGGACCTGCAGCGGGTGAAGAGCTGACCCAAAAATCAATATTCACAAATATTCACACGAGCCTTGTAATAAATGCCGATGGGCTTCACGAATCGAAGGTTTCATCCATAAAATATTCTTACGCATGGACGCCATGAACGTGTAACAAAATTATTTCTGAAAGTAAACTGCGTATTTATGTTGTTTTGAATTAGCTTTTACTAAGTGTACTTTATTTATACACTAGCTTTCGCCCGTGGCTCCGCCCGCGTCAATGTCGATCCCTCGGAAATAGTACTTATTCCCGGGATAAAAGGTAGTCTATGTCCTTCTCCGCACTCCAGAGAACTTGTATGCAAAATTTCATGATGCTCGGTTTAGTAGTTACGGCATGAAAGCGTAACAAACAAACAAACTCACTTTTGCATTTATAATATTAGTTAGGATACATTCATATATACATACATACATACATACATACATAGTATCACGTCTTTTTCCCTTGCGGGGTAGACAGAGCCTAGGTCTATACCCGAAAGCCACGTTTAGCATGTTGCTGGGCATTAGGTGGAAAACGGAATCAAAATAGTGATGGGTTGCTAGCTGCATCGCCTATTAACATGATATCTAAGATTTTACCCATTCCCTCGATCGGCTTTTACGATCTGCGCGGGAAGAGAAGCAACTGGTACATTCTACGCTTTTTCTTTTCTCCCAGACCAGCATAGAAGAGCCTTATTAATTACTTTATTTATTTATTTACTTCCAAACTTACAACTATTATTACAGGCTTAAATCTTAATACAATAGTTGAGCAAATTTCCAAAACACAATTCATTCAAAGATAGAATAAATCGGCTTTCTTTAGTTTATTTGTCTAATAAAATGATGGTCCAGTGTGTCATGTTCAACTGCCTGTCCGGTGGTTGCAGGTATGGCATTCGGTACGTGCACCCGCCCTTTCGAGCTGCTATTTGCTTTCACCCCATTAATGCATTCAGTAGAATCCCAATACCCTTATTCCCTTCCCAAATCCAAAAAAATCCTATACCTCCCCAGCTTAAAAATGCTTTCGATGGGCAGCAGCGTCGGAAGCACCAGACGCCAAAGAAATTGCACTCGCCAACCCGCCTGCCAGGCGTGACGAGTATGGCATATATCCTCGCAAGGAACGACGAATCCAAGGGAGAGGCTTTTGTCCACTAGTGGACTTTGTTTCGGCTGAAATGATAATGATTTTTTTTTTTTTATTTATTTATTTCATACAAAACAGTACATATCCTTATTACAAATTCTGCCAAACTGCAAGACAGTTTGTCGGCAGCAGCTCTCGCAGATACACACTATTATGTACCTACATTACAAGTTCTAGTAAGACATAAGAATTAGATATGAATTACATGCTAATGTTAATGTAATGTACTAACATGATACTAATATGGGCAGTAAATCACACATACATATATAATACCTTTCTATTCTACCTTTCGGTTGAGTAGTTTAAAAGATCTAAGCGAACCAACAACGGAAGCGACTTCATTTTACTTTATACAATGTAAAGATACTCGTAGATGGGCAATATCTTAGCTTATTTTTTATTATTTTCCAGGTAACTAAATTTATATTGGTTACTTATTAATATTGTTACTATATTTTATACACTATATAATATATCTTATATATTTAACTAACTACATATAGATATATTAAACGTTTGATTTTCTTGGCCGAGCTAAATCCATATTTATACTTACCTAACTTACACACTTATGTGTGTAAGTTAGGTAAGTACATAACTAATAATTATACATTATAAGTGCGAAAGCGAGTTTGTCCGTCTGTCACGCCTTCACGCCGTAACCACTGCACAGATCATGAATTCTGCATTCAAACTCTCCGGAGCACGGAGAAGGACATAGGCCACCATTCACTCCGGAGAAGAGCACTGCTCCCGAGGGATCGACGCCGAGGCGAGCGACGCTGCTGGCAAAGGCCAGTTAAGGACATAAAGACAAGTAATGTTTCTTGAGCATGGACTTTAAGTAATTTTTACTTCTGGCATTCTTATGTACCAGATGAGTTTATTTGTAAATTATCTGTTGTAAGAGAGCGATGTCTCTTGGCACAAGCAGATATTGCTTAAAAGGATGCACCCGCAGCTTGTCTCATAACAATCAATCAATTTGTTTATTTGTTAAACATAGGTATACACTACATGCAGTTGTTAAGGTTTATAAAAAGACTGCTATGCAATACCGATATACCTATACAGTATATATAAGCACGAGCTCCGGCTAGCCAATATTTGGTGTGTACATGCACATACACATTGTTTATATGTGCGTCCACTTAAGAACTCAATCAGTGTCGCCCATTTCCCATCAAATAATTACCTACAATTTCCCATAAGACAAATACAAAGTATTACTTTTTCTATAGTGACTATCATCATCATTTCGAGTAGGTGTCACGGTCAATCGACCATGCACACCCTGGTGTCATAGTTCTTCGGAACCGCCTCTCGGCCTCTGACGTGGTTCCTTTAACGACTACCAAATGGCAGCCGGGACCACCGGCTTAACGGGCCTTCCGAAGCACGGAATCATCTTTTTTATCAGACAATCAGGTGATTCAAGCTTGCAATGTCCTAACCAAACTGGAAGCAACTAAACAAAGTATGCTTCCTGTGGGAATCGAACCCACGACCCCCGGGTCAACAGGCAAACGCCTTAACCACTGGACCACGGAGGCTGTCGAAGTATAGTGACTATGAAAATGTATGACATTTACAACGAAAAATAATTCATTTAGCGCCGACAGTTTAAAAATAAGTCTCATTCAAGGTCTCATTACATTATAAGCTTTCATATATCGACGACGACTTTAATCATACAACAATTTAGATGAAATGAATGACAAATGGGACCAATTAGAAAGCGTACCCTTTCAAACAAAATAAAAATCGTCCATAAATGACGAAGATACATGCGGTAACAAAAATTAAAAAAAAATACAACCGAATTGATTGAAAAGTGCGTTTTCATAAGAGTTAAGTGCAATTACAACCACGGAGCTCTAGTGATGGCTAGTAAGATGAAAACTCTGCTTTGTTTTATGCTCATCGTTCTACGACTCCGTGTGTCCCACGCCAAGACTTGGCTATAACAATTAATGGCAGGTCAACCGATGTTGAATGAATATTCACTATTCAGCCTCATGAATAATGTGAAAATTGCTGCATCCACTGAATATGCGGCGGACATCAACTGGGTTTTTGTTAGGGTCGATGACTTTATACGAAGGCTTTGAATAGGTTATATGCGTGAATACAGCATTTATGACCATTCTTGCTTACTTTGGTTGAAGCGATTTTACTATGTGTGATTTAAATGTAAATTATGAAATGTGATTTTTATTATTCGATTTAATGTTGTCGGTAATGTAAAATACGTAAATACATAGGTATTTACGTATTTGAAAGGCTTGCTAAGTATCTATTTTGACCAGTCGCTGAAAATTAACCCAAAGGTATGCATGTTTTCTATTCAGGTACCTACATAGTGCTTTCATAAAGATAAAAGGTAATGATAGCTTTACTCACGAATATGTGTGTTGTTAGGTGGTACATTTAATTATCATAAATATCTAATATAAATCAACATATTCTACCGAGTATAATGTCAGCGTGTAAATATTTTTTTTAAATCAAGAAAATCCTACTAACTATTTAAATAATTATTATATACATAAAAAACAAAAACTCTATTATTAAAAATACATGTCAATTAAAACTAAATTTTTGTCATTATTAATTGCAAAAGTCAATTGTGAAGTAAACAATTGACTTTGGAATGGTCAGTTAAATATTCATTTACAGAATAATACCCTTTACTGGCAAGCATATCAAAAAGTTCCTTTTTAAACTTTCTTATATTAAGTGTATTAAATGTATCAGGTAATTTATTGTAAGCACGAAATAATATATAACAATATAACATACTATGAAATGCATAAAGTTTATCCTACTAAATAGGCTAACAGCCGTACAATACAGCCTACATAATGGAAATTAGTAATCTTCACCTGCAGCGACTGTCTGTAATATTACAACAATGTCACCGGAATGTTTATTCCGGTGATATTATTGTAATATATTATATAGGCTAGATTTCTAAGTATATAGTAAGAAATCTAGCCCCCTTTTTAATCTGTCGTATTTATACTACTTAACGATTTTGTCGGTAATGCGGTACCGATTCATCATCATCAAATTTTGTCCAGCAGTGGACTTCTTACTGAGTTGCTGGCTGAGTGATGATGAGTAAAAAGTGTAGGTACCTACTGAGTCATTCAAAAGACTGTGTGTATATCTGTTGTTACTTATACTCTTTAATGGGATTAAGTCTTGCCTCATGAAATACATAAGACCAAAATTGATTATTAAATCTAGTCACGAAGCATTACTGTTGAGTTAAATCAATCATTATTATTCTAGTACGAGTATAAGTGTTATATTATACCTATTCATTAGCATTTTACTTTGTTATGACGGTTTTATTACTTCATACCTACGAATAAGTAATAAGCTTCATACACATAAATTCATAAACAAAATATACTAAAGCAATCAGCCTATCTCGTTTAGAATACTAGGGTACAAAGGTTCTTTCACATCTTCATATCACCGGACACATCAGAAACATCTTCGGATGACACGGCGTGGGCAGGGATTCCACCCGTACGTGGTCAATATTCCTGCTCATCGTACTACTAGATTCACCTCCTCCTTCATTGCGCAAACCACGAAGGAATGGAATTCCCTCCCCGCGTGGCTGTTTCCCGACTCGTTCAATTTAGGGATTTTCAAGGCAAAAGTGAATAGGCATTAACTGAGTTTGCGTATACCACAATAGACCTCATCGTTACTTCCCATCAGGTAAGATACAGGTAAACGCACTCAAAGTGTTTTTCTGGTGACGCAATGCCATATATAAATTAATAAATATATACGGACAAATCACACAGATTGAGCTAGCCCCAAGGTAAGTTCGAGACTTGTGTTATGGGATACTAACTCAACGATACTATATTTTATAACAAATACATATATAGATAAACATCCAAGACCCAGGCCAATCTGAAAAAGATCATTTTCCATCTTGACCTGTCCGGGGATCGAACCCGGGCACTCCGTGTCGCAGGCTGGCGTGATAACCACTGCGCCACGGAGCTGCCAGATAGAATATGATGTTCTTAAAATTTATTTCTATATTATAAAAGCGGTGGTCCCTCTATGTACTGGAAAAAAATTGGTGAAAATACGAGTAATTTTTTTTTATTATGATCTTCTCTGTCTGTCTTGTTGTCTCAATAATGGTGGTACATTTTTTTAAGCAAAGCTACTGTATTACGCTCTTTGCAATGAAAACACTAAGTTTGTATAATATAATAGGCTTGTATAAAATAAGTAGGTAACACAGAGATCTACCAGTTTTCTAAATCTAGCTTTCGCTCGCGGCTGCACCCGCGTCAATGTCGATCCCTCGGGAATAGTACTTTTTCCCGGGATAAAATGTACTCTATGTCCTTCCCCGTACCCCAGATAACGTGTATGCAAAATTTCATGATGATCAGTGCAGTAGTTACAACGTGAAAGCGTAACAAACAAACAAAAAACTCCCTTTCACATTTAATATTAGTTAGGATTAGGATATGTCTAGAAAAATAAAAATGGGTTGTACTCCGTGAGTGCAGGCAGAAGTGAAAACTCCGCGCGGTAGAAAGAGAGGGGGATATTACCTCCTCTCCTACGCCGCGCCGGCGGTCTCAGATCACCTAGCCGTCTTACGAATTTTCGATCACGTCACGTGTCCTGACGCGTGTTTCATATTTTTTACCCATCCCAAAAAGTGCACAACGCCGTTAAAGAAGTATTCACCTCAAAAATGGATTGTCTATGTTTGATTTTCTATCATTATTTTTCCATTCTATCCTTTCCTATAGCTGATCCGGTCAGCTACACGGTCGTCTTATTGCAAATTAAATAAGAAATCCTAAGACCCAGAGCAACATATTCTTCAGATTAAATGCCGCAGAAGCATCACTATCCGAACTTCGCGTCAACACTGTGACTAAGCTCCTTCTCTTTAATGTTAAGCTTCTAACGTTAGCTTTTGCCCGTGGCTTCGCTCGCGATAATAGGCGGATGAAAGATATCCTATGTCCTTCTTCGTATCATTACCAACGTGTGCTAAATTTTATGATTATCGGTTCAGTAGATAGGGCGTGAAAGCGTAATAAACAATCAAACAAACTCACTTTCGTATTTATAATATTATAGTAAAGATTGGCTACACTTGAAAACTACAACTAGGCATTTCTAAACAAGTATCAATGAAATAAAGTTATTTAATGGTTTGAATTACTCCTCATTGGTATTCCACATTAGATGAGACTTTGGAAACTTCAGGGTTAAGTCATTTTAAGACCAGCAATAGTAGCATTTCGTTCATTAAGTTGAGATTAGATAGCAGCGCATGCAGAAGTGACGTCCAAGTCCGATGCGCCATCGGCGCGCCTATCGATCCCATGCTAATTGGCGGAGCCGTATCGGCCGCATTCCCTGCCCGCGATACAGCGAAATTTATTGCACGAACAATATAAATAATTGACAAGCGACAAAAGCGAGAGTGTACGCTACGCCGAAATATGTCATAATAATTAATAAGTAGCCGGAATACATTGTATGCTTACCTATAGGTACACACATAGTAGGCATAGGACTTAGAAGTGATCGCCTCACTGTACTGGCATCTTCGGAAAATATTATTAAGCAAACGTCATATGGCATAAAAAATATAGTTTACAATGATGATGATTAATGACAAAATCCATCCATGGAAATGAAATAGTTATTCAAATTATACGCGCCATTTTTGCTACAACTTTTACTGAGAGCAAAGAGATTAAAAAAGTTTTATGTATATTGAATCTCTTAGAGCTGAAAGAGGAAATCGGCTGAGAGTGAGCGTGATATACTCACATCCATAGACGTGTGGTTTCTGCTGATATTACAAAAAGAAAAGGTTCCTTTTTTACTACGGAACCCTAAAAAAAGACTGCGCACCGGACGCCCCCGCCCAAGGATGCGACCTCGACTGGAATTATGAAAGGAATGTCAATTTCAAAATATTTCGCTAGTCGTTTAATCGGGAAAAAAGGGGGAAGGTGCATGGGAACAGGTCCGCCCCGCGCATGCCGCAGACGCCGCTTTTTCCGAATGCCCACCACTTCTCGTCATTACGGGACGCGGCGAGCTCAGAACCGCGAATGCCGACCATTCCAGCCGCGTTATGCGCTATAATTATATCAAAACGCGACCCCGACTCGCAAATATGTCGTTGAAGCGAGGGACATGACATTCTCATCACCAAACGCTTTTTTCGAACGTCTCCAACTCGAAAATATGTCTCCGTACGAACCACTCCCACGACGCTTATTTGGCTGGCTTTTTGTTCATGCCACGAGTTTGCGGAATGTCGGTATTCATGTCCGCTGAATAATTCAGGGGAATTTTCGATCGATCAATAAAACGATTGAATGAAATTGATTCACACGTATAGGTATTGGTTCCATAACGCTTGGATGCCGTTTTTGCTCCAAAATGCTTGAGAGTCGTTCCGCGGTTCTTGTACACTCAATCATGTGCGCGTGCGCCGACAACGCGATACGCATGAAAATCGACGCGTGTTCTACCTTGAAAAACGTTTTTGTGTCGATTGGAGTTTATTTAATGGTATAAAAGAAAATAAAATATTTTAATGGCTAATTAGGTAATAAATATATCTTAAGCTCTTATAGCTTTTCATGGGAGAGTGTAAATAAAACCTTTGGAAATTACTGATTTTTGATGATTATATTTAAATTGAATGCAATATTGACATTCTCTGTGCCAAAGTGATAAATAAAATATATTGAGCCAAATCACACAGATTGAGCTAGACCGTTTTAAGCTTGTGTCGTGAAATATTAACTCAGATTCTATATTTTATAATACTCGTAGATACCTTAATAGATAATACCCAAGACCCAGGCAAATATGAAAAACCGGCCAAGTACGAGTAGGATTCACCCACGAAGGGTTCCGTACCATTATCTATAATACTTTTTAAATTATTAAAAATATTTATATTATATGATGTAATGTAACTAAAATGTATGCTTTTCACAATTTTCCCTTTATCTGTGCTATAAAACGTTGCTTTGTATGAAATTTCAAGATTCTAAGTTCACGGGAAGTGCCCTGTAGGTTTAGATTCCCTTGCAAATGTCGCAAATTTGCGGCATAAACGGCTGTATCTTTTGATTGCGTTGGTTTAGAAGTTTGATTTTTTACAGCTCCAAGGGATAGTAGAATCAAGTCTAGTAGAGTATTTGACACGAATTTCTTGAGAAAATTATGTTATGTTATTGAACCTCATTGAATCTTTTTAAGGTTTTGCTACAAATATTTTTGGCGATGGCAGATCATAGACCTTTTGACATAACGGATAATCATTTACTTGTCATTTACTCTTTACTATTAATGAAGAATTCCCGTCAAACAACACGCTCCGAACTACTTCGTGCAGTTTTAAAATATGTATAAGTAAATATAAAACAAAGCAGAAAATTGCACATATCATACCTGCAATCTAACACAAAGATCTTACAATGATGGATGCCGCATTGCTGTTTCATTACGTGGTGTTTGCTATGGTGGTATACAATATGTACAGCGAGGACGAAGAGTATGCAAATAACATTGACTCTTCTTACTTGATTTCTCGGGATAATCCTGATGATCTCAGGGGATAGTCCGGATGATCTCACTACACCTATATAGCATACATTTATCTTGGATTTCACATAATAAATTAAAGATTTAAATAAAATTATAAATTTGTTTAGTGTTTTGAAATGTGTGTTTGATGTGTTGGGGGTATCTTGTGATAGGAAGTGATGGTCTTGGTGATATGAGCTAATCTTACTGATGATTGGGCGGAACTAATAATGGCACCAATATCTAACACTTTGGCTATGATTCTCATCTGAGTGAGAGTCCAATCCGTCTGTGATACCTAGGCTCGCCTTAAATAGCTGAAAATATAAATAGGTACAAATAACAGAGATTGAGATAGCCTCCTCACAGTAGTTTTGAACTTGTATCGTAGGATACTAATACAATTTATCATTTAGATATTTATAAAATACTAGCTGACCCGGCAAACGTTGTTTTGCCATATAAATAATTAGATGTTGGCCGATTCTCATAGATACCGGATAAGCACAAAAAATTTCATCAAAATCGGTCAAGCCGTTTCGGAGGAGTATGGCAACGAAAACTGTGACACGAGAATTTTATATATTAGATGTAAAAAAAACCCTGCCCGATCCTAAAAGGGATTTCCTATGGGACCAATGCTGGGAATTAAAAATTTTATGACGTTCCCCTACAAATTGTCCGGGCGACCTAACATTTTTGTTTGGAAATGGGCATTTTTTTGAGTTCCTAGCTTTAATCTCAGAGGAAAAGTTGTTCATATCGACGGGCTGAGAGTGTGCCCAGGTTCGATGCCTGTTCAGGTCATGTAGGAAAACGATCTTTTCCAGATTGACCTGGGTCTTGGATATTTATCTATATAAGTATCTATTGTCCCACTGCTGGGCAAAGGTCTCCCCCATTTCCTTCCAGTAATTCCTATCTTGGGCCATCTTTGACAACTTTGTATTTTATAGGTTAATTAAAAAAAAAAAAACAGTATCTATTACAAAATATAGTATCGTAGAGTTAGTATCCTACGACACAAGTTCACAACTTACTGTGGGGCTAGCTCAATTTGTGTGAGTCCCTATATATTTATTTATTTATATATGATTTCAATTTTTTGCTGGAAGATTAGATGAAAATTCCCGAACACGAGTCAGATTGTATTACAAACATTGAGCTTATAAGTCCAGTCGGACGGAGTTTGGGAGGTCACGATTATAGGTAGATTGCGCACTTGAACAATTTGACCTCTATCGCTACCTTAGAATAATTACTTCTGAGATCGGTACTACCATGCCCAGTAGCAGGCACTGGGCAGGTAATGAAAAATACTAAATTCGTGTGATGCTCTGCGGCCACACAACAAAATATATATTTTTTTAATGATACGACTTTATTAAAATTGAATGTACGACTCGCGAATATAACGTACATATTTTAGTTTTGAAAGTACTATTTAAATATTCTACGGCGTTGCTGCGGAGAATCTCTGTGGCCACACCAATTAAAATTTATACAATTTTATATATAATTTACAGTATTATAGTTAACTAAGGCAGTTAAAAAGCGACATCGATGTAGCAGTTCGTACTATTGGTCACACACATCAAACCCCAAGATAAAATAAGTGACGACTTAATCAAAGCAATACGCCAAGAGTTATTAATCTAACCGACAGACAGAAAAACACGATTTAAACGCGGTTTATCTACACTTGGACATGGTTATCAGACCAATACTTCATACGAACAGGTCCGATTTTATTCTGTCCAATTAGAACGCGTTTAGCTTATGATACTAAGGCTGAGGACACGGTAGAGAATTGAGCGATATGAGATGAAAATTTAATTTCCATGGCTCTGCACGCACTGGTGTCGATCCCTTGGGATCTGTATTTTTATATCCTTCTCCGTACACGAGGCAATGTGTATGTAGAATTTCATGATGATAATTTTAGTAGGTAATGCTTAAGTGTTGGTTCTATGTTGTGGAAATGGAATCATCCTTATTAGCCAGAACTTCAAGGATCAAGTTGAAAAAAAACTGCTAGATTGTCGATAGCGGATCGACAATCTAGCAGTTTTTTTTGATCAGAGAATCAGTGCAGGTCTCACCTTTTGTCATGTCATACCCTAACTGCCCCACTACTTGCACGGTACAGGGCCTCAATGGGGCTATTGATAAAGCGATCAGCGTAGCCAAATACTGGTCAAAAGAAATATAAACAAATGGAATCATATTGACTCCAAAAGATGAAGATACCTTAGCTTCCAAAATCTGACACCAATATTGGCCAATTAGACACACATGGCAAGCAAGCATACTGTTCACACATTTTTGTTTCTGGAATCGCTGATCTCAGTCTAGTGAAACCTCAACCTTACACGTAACGAATGCTTGATAACTCGATATAAAATACACCATTAGCAATGGTTTTAATAAAGCAAATATGTTGTTAGTGAGAATTTTATCAATTTTCTTTCTTGCTGGGAACTGAGCTCATTTCGTGGGTCTGATCGACTCATATTGGTACTCAAATAGTAAATAACATCGGAACTGCAATGCATACCTGTAGTGTTGCCATCTACCGGGTCCATAGGTTTGTTAATGAATTTTCAGGGCCCGATTAATGAAACTGAAAATTATTTAAACTTTTCAAGCGCGAGAATCGCAGACACAATTGATTTTCTATTGTTATGGGGACCGATGCGACCGCTTGGTGGTTGAGAGTTCAATATGCACAACATTCTATTATAACAAACGATTTCACTCGCGTATAGTTAGTCGGTTTCGCCAACGAGTTTTAGCCAATCAAATTTATAGCGGACATATCACACACATCGAGCTAGCCCCACAGTACGTTGTGAACATGTGTCGGAGGATACTAACTCAACGATACTAGATTTTTGGATATAAATAACATTCAAGACCCAATTCAGATGATCATCTTCAGGGGAGTGTCAAGGACGTCGCAACACGGAGACGAACACTGACCAGTTTTCGAGGGACTGCCATGTATACCCAAGTGAGAACCAATTTGTTTTGGACGGAAAATGGTTTAACCCAGGTACTAAAGTTAGTCCTTGTTTTATAATAAGACATAATGAGTATATCTTCTATACTAACGTTATCGCTTATGTAAACACTTACTGATTCCATTATCAGACAGTTTATTGACTCCATTCTAATGTTACTGCTTTGATCCCCGGCCAGGTCATGATGGAAAACGATATTTTTCGTATTGGCCTGGGTTTTTGATGCATATTTTTATATATATCTAATATAAAATATAGTATCCTCTGACACAAGTTCACAACCTAGTGTGGGGGCTTACTCAATCTGTGTAAATTGTCACTACGTATATATATATATATTTATTTTTTATAATGTATTGTCGTCTGTCCTACATAAGTTTGCAACATTTTACCTCAATTGAAAGTCAGGAAGTACTTCTAATTCATACCGCTTCCTAGATTTGACCTACTCAGACAGACAACTTGTTAGATATAGATTAAAACCGCAATATTGTTGCTCAAATATTTTCATGTCCTATTTCGCGATGTATTTTGATCAACCAGATATAATGTAAAGAAAAGCCTGTCCGATCCTTGAAGTCGACCCTTGAAGGGGTGATTCAGCCCGTCGATATGAGCAACTTTCCCTATGCGATCAAAGCGGGGAAATCAAAAAAATTTACATTTCCAAACAAAACTGTTCGGCCGCTCGGTCGGTTTGTATGGAAACGTTAAAATAATGTTGAGTTCCCAGCATTGGTCCTATCTGAAAAGTTGTTCATATCGACGGGCTGAATCACCCCTTCAAGAATCGGACAGGATTTTCTTTACATATTGTATATATACCTGAAATAAATCACTGTTCTTTTGTCTCGCTTAAACTCCAGCGAGAACGGCTGAGCCAATTTAGCTTAGCTTTTTATTTTGGTTTTTAAATTTGGAAATTCAAATATAGGTCCATGGAACGTTAAAAAGGTGAGAATTTACGACAGCAAAAAATAAAGCGAGACTTAGTTCGTCGGGACATCTAGAACAGAATAAATAATAATAATAATGGTTCTGGCTGGAGACCAACATTACATCAACTTCTCCAAAGGGCCTCTACGTGTTGGATCTATATCCCCACGCAAGCCTCTCAAAGGACCGGGTGACACCCGTGAACCGTAAGGAGATACAAATAATAATAAAATATTTATTTCAGATCATAAATCCATAGACAGTATGTTAGTAACAATATTTACTTAATACTATGTTAGTATTGTTAATTTCAAATTCATACACTTTATTTTTTAAGACCCGTCGCTATTTCAACCCAGTACCTCTGTATGGGGTAGTCTGGTCTATCAGCAATCTTCAGGATGCTGTTACCACTACAACGTACGCGATGCAGCAAGGAGCTTTTGCAAAAACTATACTCGCCAACTAATGTACAGTAAAGTGCGAGTAAATAAGCTTGTAATAAAGAGCCAATTACAACATTAATCACAAGTAATAAGTACATAAATTATGTACAAACGCAGTGCGCATGCCTGAAGCGGCGTCAGTAGATAAGACGGCCGCGAGATCATCTCACAGCCCATATGTGAAATTGTTGGCAATTTTGCAATTTTAATTTTATTTATAACGAGGTGGTTCAAGACATGAAATGGTGCGGAATTCAAGTGATCAATAAAATTAAATAATTTTTTGGACGTGTACGACGTAACGTCTTATATATCGATGAACAACGGCTACACACAAGCAAAAAAATGTCACATTCTGGAGCATTAGTAGTAGTAGTTCTATCTATCACCCATCTATCTATCTCTCACCGTTACCCTAAAATTATCATCCATAACCTGACTTTACGGAAAAACAATGTTTTCAAATTTTTTTTTGACAATAATTGTTTTATTATAACAAAATACTTAGAACTAATTAAGATATTATATAAAAATAATTAGATATGGAAGTCTTTTTTCCGGACCACTGGTAGTTACCGTCCGGACACTGGCTAAGCCCTAAGCCAAGGTCTTCCTGATTCGATTCCCGCTAGTGCTTCGCACCATACCGGCCGGATATTCCCGCTAGAAACTGATAAACTGAAACCCGCCCCGATACGCATCGCAGTCGCATTGGCTCGACCGAGCCTTAAATTAAGCTTCACACGTTCCCAGGAATTTTAGATCCAAGATTGATGTCACGACACTTGCTCGCGCTTGCACTTAATAAACAGATGTTAGTTCGTTTGTCGATAGCCAACTTTTTTTAGTGTGTGTTAGAATAGAAATACTAAATAGACTAGGTAAGTGTAGAATAAGAGTTTTTCCAGGAACATTATATTCAATACTGTGATGACACGACACTTGTACGCGATAGTCTAAAAAATATATTTTGTATGAAAAAGCTAAGACAAAAACTAGCGTATCGATTTCTTAAAATTTGCTGCTAAAGCATTTCTTTGCCCTATGGGTGCCAGCCCTTACAATATTTGCACTTCATTTAAATCAAGGAGAATACAAGATTTAAATGCACCTTATATAGGAAACATTCTGTCCTCGTTTCTGATTCGACCTCGCAGAAAAACACGGATCATAGCTCTTTTCATAACTCTTTGAGTGACCTTGTTCTTATGAGGCCCATAGTAAAGGATCATGTTTCGTTCCCATAAGTCATAACTGTTTTTAGTTTCGCTGATCAAAGTCCGCTTTAGAAGAAGACAAAAGTTGTTGACCTTTCAACTTAAGTTGCATTCTACATATTAAAAGTTACATAGTTTGTATAAGGGCAACTCTAAATATTCCAAAACCAGCGAGGAAGAGAGTTCAGTTTCGCTATTAAATAGTTCATAGTGCGACAGCACAAAAAAGAGTAAGTAGGTATTATGTTTCCCGAGTCACATAAAATATTTGTGATTTTTGATGTGATAACATCGTGATCAAAATGGGGGAAACTGACATACTATGCTGACCCCACATAAAAGTGGGATAAGGTAAAGGAAGAAGAAGAACGTCTTATAAATCGATGAACGCCGCCAGCTGCATACACGAAAAAGTGTAAGTGTGCAAGCGAGCGCGCGGGACAAGCGATAGAGAGGCACGATCGGCCTAAGCGTTCGGCTTGTGACGCATCTATCTCTCTTCCACCGTTATCACCTTAAATTATCTTTAGCCATAAATTAGTAAAGCAACCCCTAGGGCTAAACGAAGCTAAGTCAAAACGACTAGAATATAAAACAAATGTCATCATCATCATTTCGAGTAGATAGATAGATAGATAAAAAAATTATTGTTACCATAACACAGTACACAGAAATTAACATTTAACTTAAAACTGAAACTATAATAGTACAATAGTGTGTGTGTATGCTATAGTATTACAACAGGCTGTAGCTCAGCGTGGGACATGCTCAAAGTAGGTGACACGATCAATCGATTATGCACACCCTGGTGTCGTAGTTCTTCAGGATCGCCTCTCGGCATTTGACGTGGTTCCTTTAGCGACTACCAGATGGTACCCGAGACCAACGGCTTAACATGCCTTCCGAAGCACGGACTCAAGGCTGCAATGTCCTAACCAAACTGGGAGCAACAAAACTAAGTATGCTTCCCGTGGGAATCGAACTCACGTCCCCTGGGACTAAAGGCAAATGCCTTAACCACTGGACCACAGAGGTAGATAAACAAAGGTATACCTATTAGAAAGTAGAAAGCCATTGTAGATTATACTAGCCTCCATTTTGTTTATTAAATAGTACGCGGATATGATAGTTTTATGATTCGCGAATGGTGGGCCGAGTATGATAACTTTATGACACCGACACTTGATACCCGCGTCGTATGTTACTCAAGCTAAGAAATGGGGATGAAGATGTTACGTGGAGGAATTCGCTTGATATTCGCATTGATCATGTCAAATGTTTATGTTGTCTTCTATGTTTTGTGAACTCCGTGGCGCACTGGTTAACACGGCAGCCTGCGACACGAAAGTGCCCGGGTTCGATACCCGGTCAGGTCATGATGGAAAACGATAGTTTTGAGATTGACCTGGGTCTTGGATGTATATCTATACTAGTGGTTCTGCGAGAACAGTAGACCTCGCGAGCCCTTACAACCAACATCAACATTTGCCCTCCAGTGCTCTAAAACATATCTGTTACTGATATGCTAATTGACTAAAGAATGATTTCCTTCAGTTACTATTTCCCAATCCCCGCTGCTCTTAATTAGGTACCAGAGGTAATGGAAATTTAAACCTACATTCCTCTTACCAGAAGACCCGACCAGACCCTTTTTTAAGAGGAAACACTAAGCTCGACAGAATTGAAAAAATAGGTATTTATAATATCTATTGCTGTCGAGCCGCGTGCCCAAACAAACCCCGCAGAGTGCGATAGAGATAACTGCAGCTCGGCCGGAAAATACCTATAAAAAGTACACAAAATTAACGCTTCGTAGTTTATCGATTTCTCCTCCAAAACTTAACCGATTTAATTTCTTTTTACATTAAAAATTTAAAATAAGCTATGGCTGTGTTTCTGTGTTTTCTTTTTCTTATATAATCGCCCAAATTTGTTTTCTTGATGTTTGAACACAACGAAAATTCATACCAATTTTTCATGTTTTTGAAGGTTTATATCTCTTGAAATAATTCAAATATGAAAAAATTTAAACGTACGGATTTTTTTAGTACAAAATCATTGCTCTATTGGTACTATGCGGCGAGAAATCAGGGGACTACTCTTGTATGGAAACACGGCCCGTGAGCTTGTTTAGTATGCTTTTGTACACTTTAACTAAGTTGGAGTGATCCTCATCAAGATCGGAAATATCGGATTACCGAACTTGGCATGGGTTAATGGGAGGCAAAGTTTAAGTACCCGGTTTCATAGTTGTTACCAATTGGTCAAAATTTTAATAGGACGCTAATTTCAACTACTATGGCAGACAAACCTGCGAATTTTACGTAAAGAAGTGGCCGGCACCTATAAGGCCCAGGTTCAAGTCACAGGATAGCATGTGAATCTTTTTTATTTATTTTTATTTCAGGATTCTATGTTTATTCAGTGTTTTCAATCATAAAAGTAATTCGCATTCACGCTTTAAGCCAAAAAATATTTTTCATATTATGATATACCTATGTTCCTTAGGGAAAGTTGTTCAATTTCACTCCCTCTCCCACTTCACATACTTCAACTTCTTTCATTTCAATTTATATTTGACTTTTGTACTACATATAGTCTGTGGGTTTGAGCAATATGGGAGTGAAGTTTATTTCTGTGTAATCTACTCATAAAGCCGTTTTATTTGATACTGCACATGGTACAATATGTTTATATAAAAAACATTTTTTCTCTGACGTCGGTGACGTCACAGTTACTACGCACCATTTTCATACTTATCATACCATAGATTTGTATTTACGACATCATACTGAATGCACTAAAACAAAAAATATATACAAAAAATCGATTTCAGACAACTTTTGGGCAAATTGCCGACTATAAACACGTTCAAGTTTATCATATAAAAAAGTTGTTCAGACAAAAAAGTTGCGTCTTAATGAGAATAACAAAAAAGTCTAATGAAATTTTTGTTTTTTTTTTCAAATAGCTGTGCTATAAGTTTTTTTAAGTTTCGGACCCCCATATATCCGCCATTTTTTAAAATTTCGAAAAACTGGCACGACAAAAAAATTCTATATATTTACCGAACCTGCTTACAAAATTTCATGACAATCGGTTAAGAAATGCGACCTGTAGGCGAGAACAGACAGACAGACAGACAGACAGACGGACAAAAGAATTTTGGGCCAGTGGAAACTGAGACGCTTCGCTCGCTTCGCTTGCTCGGTCAATTAGTATCTATTATATTATAAAATATAGTATCGTTAAGTTTGTATCCTACGACACAAGTTCACAACTTATTGTGGGGTTAGCTCAGTTTGATTATTTATTTTATTTATTTCTTTATGTTGATGACTTCTTTGCCGTTGTTGTAATATTCTTGTTTAGGAACTTTATGGTTACTGGTAATTTTAAGGTAGCTTTGAATATTTTCGACGTGTTATCTTTTAAATCGATGAACGCCGGCTGCACGTACGAAAAAGTGTCACGTTTCATGTGCAAGCCAGTGCGCGGAACAAACGATAGACAGGCACGATCGGCCTGAGCCTTCGACCTGTGACGCATCTATCTTAAGCGTTCGGCTTGTGACGCATCTATCTCTCTTCCATCGTTATTACATAAAATTTATTTTCCGTAAACCGATTTTACAGACAACCAATTTTGATACATGTATTTGTATACTATTTAGATAGCGTTTTGAAGTGCTACTTTTAAGCGGAAGACGATTTTAAGTAAAAATCATTCGTTTAGTGACGAGCTTTGTCTCCATGGCATGGCGTAAGCAGAATTAGCGCTAACGCATGTAAAGCAACACCGGGCACGGTTCACACTGTAATGGGTGACCACTTGAAGTAAAAAATTTATCGAGCTCCGTGTCTCGGAAGGCACGTAAAGCCCTTGTTCCCGGCTGTCATCATTGATGAAATGACAGTTAAACTGTGGCAGATGCCTTTAGACAGCTTGAAAAATCTGATACCTATGTCGTTCACATATACACGAAAAACAAATAAACATTACTTGACGTCTTTTGGAGAAAATGCCCTGTGCAGTTTGTTGCCGCTTCTTCTGCACTACGCTTTAGAAGACTTAGTCATAAGTAAATTTTTGACGTCAACAATTGTTGAGAAGTGAAATATGACAAATAATAAGCGTTCAAAGAAACCTATATTGAATAAACATATACATATATGGCATTGAGATATAAATAAAGACGTGTGTGAGACTTCTCGACTCGAGGATGCCCATGAGGATTGACACTCCACACAAGGAGGTTCTCAACAAGAATCTTTGTTATTTGCTTGCATCGGCGACCGCGGTGATCTAAGACTTCGTTAGAGTAAACACACTTATTGGCCGCTTTAAGTGGCCCATAGCTAAAGTACCCACTTGAATCTTTGAATCCAGTGCACAACGTAAATTACCCGGCTAAAAAGACAATGAGATGACTCCTTTAAACGTATCACCATTATGCGAGCACAATACATCGAGTTGTCACTGCGTCCGCACCGGAATTCTCAAATGGACGCAGGCATTTTATCTCATCTGATTAATTCAAATATTTAGCGCAATAAATACGGCCGCGAGGGACGGGGGAGGAGTGGAACTCGTAACGCTGTCACGGCTGTCCCGCTGTCGCGCTGTCTCTGGCAATGGCGTGACGGCGACGCGACGGCGCATGCGAGCAATTGCGTCAGTGCCAGTATGTCAGCCCTGGCCCATTGTGGGCTCCTGGCCGATATATGACCGTCGTGGATCCGCGCCCGCGCACCTGATTTATCGACATCCAGGAGGACGCGCTGTCGCCGTCCGAATAAAGAGCATTCTCACGCTACCGAACGCACGCGAACGCTCCCGCTCGTATCCGTATTTAAATGGAACGATCGTTTCTCATTCCTTCCCTCAGATATTTTACGTCGAGTAATACGATACGACACTGTCCGGCTCTTTCTGCAGTTTCGCGTTCGTTTTTTCCCTCGGCCCGCTATTGTTCACTTGTCAATTTCTTTAGCTAATGCGAATAAGCGTCTCATTATGCGGTGCGGTGCGTCCGCGACGCGCATTCGGTGTTGTGACAGCAACCACCCACCGGAAGGGGCCGAGCGTCATTCAGTCGCGCACAAAACGCGAAACCTTTATTCAACGAACGTCCGATGGCTAATTTGAATGGATTGCGCCCGTTTAATGGGAATAATTAGCTCCGTTAATGCGTCCAGAGTACGTAAAGTAATGTCTGTTGAAGGGTGTGTGGCGTGCAGTTAACTTTTGTTCTCGTAGTTAGCTCATAATTAACGGAGTGCATTCGACGGCACAGATGCCAGGCAGCAGCGCGGTCCGAGTTGCATCACAGCCAGCCATTAATATCGGCGCAGATATGCTCTCGCACGCACGGCACCTTCGCCTCGTCACATAATAAGGACAGCAACATTTCGCAATCAGTCAAGCTGTTAACTGTCATAGTGTGCCGTAAACGCATTTCTCACGGTGACGAACGGACATCGACGAACCTGAATACCACGACAAACGACTTCCCTTATTTTCCCTCATTAAAATCGAGCGAAAGAACTCTTTGACACAAAGTTATTTCTCGGTATTATAATTCCTTTAAAAGTGACATTTTGCGTAAAAAAGTAAGTTATCGCGGTCGTTTCCAGCGCCTATTTTGTGGTGGGGCATTTCCTTTAATTTGGTGAAGAGGCGATGGTGACAAGCGCGTATTGTCGGGAATATCGCGCGCCTGTCACGGTGACGGACGGACGGCCTGCTGTCCTAAGAGAGTGAAAAAAGTAAAATGGAATAACCCAGATCTCGTGTGCGAGTGGGACGAACAATAGAGTTAGTATGACGAGGGAGCGAGAGGTTTGAATGTCAAAAGACACGAGCAATGTCGTGTGTTTTATACTGATGGTAGCGAGATATGGGTGCTACCAACAATTTCGTGCTTGAGACGTCGATTACTTGCTGAGGCTGATGCTTGACTTTCAAATGGTTCGAGGAGCTTTTGTTTATTCCACATGAGCCAAGGGCTGTCATGGCACGACGGGCTTATAAATATGTAGTCGCTGCTTTATTTGGCGATCAGACAGTTTGTCAGGTGGGTTCTAATAAAATGAGGTAAATCTCGGGCTACGAGGATATTTATTTATGACTGCATGGTTTTGAGTGCTCGTTCTAATTTATAATTCCTAAAGTAAGTTTCTGCACACAATTTTCAAGTGAGACGCTTTGGTGTTTCAATCTTCTATAAAACATACAATCAGTGTGTATTATACTATCACGTCTTTTTCCCTTGCGGGGTAGACAGAGCCCAAATATTTAAGACCTAAAAGCCAAGTTTAGCATATTGTAATGTTGGCCTTTTAATAAATATTTAATAAAATTCTAGCTTTTACATGTGAGAAAAAAACTTTTGTTTCTGCTATCATCATTTTCTTTGAACATATACACGTGAATTTTATTAAAGGGATCATATATTAGTTCACATGTAAATGGAAAAAGTTAACCCAACATCTTTGTATTCAAATGTAAAACTCGCCCAAAACTACAGCACCCAAACCTTTTCGGAAAAGCATTAATAAAATCGAATTTAACTTGGGCCAATAATCTTTCAAATAAAATAAGTGAACCTTTACAATTATCGTAAGTGTTGTGCCCGAATCAATAATCGACATCGATAAAGTCTGCCGCCTCGCAAGCTTCAATGGAGATCGACCATAAGGGTTACAGATTAGATATAAGAAATGCGCCCCGGATATTACACTATAATTAAGAACATTTACGTGTTGAGGGCGCCAAATTTATCGCCGAGTTTTTTGTCGATATGAAGCCATCCTTGGGTATTTATGTCGGGTCTCGGGCATGTGTGAGGTCTCAGTAGTCAGGTTATCTTGTGGTAATCTTTATGAGCCTCCGTGGACTCGGTGACCTGTCGTCACTTAATGGCTTTCCATGATTAGTATACGGCTGAGATCTTCAATATTTTGGGAGTTCGTGTTTGTGGCTTTGTTTATAGCTTAATTAGGCTGTTTTGTTTAAATGGAAATCGTCATTGGCGACGAGTCTAGCCAGATAAAGTGTCGAGGTATTTACGATTCGATATCCAGTTCGATTGAGTTTTGTTTTGATTGGGTTTTATGTCACATCTCTATTAAGAATTGGGAATTTAGTTGATGTTATGTTGTGTGGTAAATATGTAGTTTTTTAGTGTTGGAGGAGACAAATTGCTTTTCTAAGCCATTTTACTTATTACTGATGATTTCATATATTTGTTAGTATCGTTAAAGCATTTTTTGATTAATTAAAAATATTATTTTATCATACACCTCATCATCATCATCATCATCAGGTCTTTTTGGTCTCCACTGCAGGAGCATGACCCTCTCTGTGCTACCGGAGCCATACTTTGCCAGAGCAGACAGAGGATTTGGCCTACACTCTCCTCGCTGGCCAGACGGGTTGGAGAGGTCTCATTGATGTTTATGAGCTTTGTTTAGCTTGTATTTCCTAAGTCGCCTCTTACGACCTCCATGGGAAGAGTAGGAGTGGTCCTATTCCACTCTGCCGGAAACCACACGGCTATATACATACATCTCTATGGACATAAACAAATATCTTACTGAATACATTTGAGTTGAAGTGAAGAACATTTTCTTTTTAAATAAAAGTATGTGACAACCAACATGATTGTTTTGGTAGTATGCCATCGCCTGAAAGTAGTTTCTTTGTCTGATATTTTAATGAAATTAAGTATTTATTGTTGCTTTTTGTTAGACATAGTTGTGCCATTGTGAGCAAGGTGCTAATGTAGATAACTTTAGTACATAGACTCCTTTTTTTTTACTAAATGTTGGATTAGGCATTTGTCTCCCATCTCACCTGAACCCTCAGGTGACGATGAATGCTTATCCAAGAGATACCCATTTATTCTACTCTTGAATGTCAGGACTGTACTTGTCTGGGAATATAGACGCAGGCAGTTCATTCCACACCTTAGCTACTCGAACCTAAAAGGAACTGTCAAAGCGTTTAGTTCGACTCTTTCCTCTGGTAAGAAACAGGAAATTAGCCGTTTAGTCCAGAAAAAACTGTAAATGAAGCAGCTAAGTGAAACATTATTTAAACGCTCACCAGTCATCGGACAGTACGTTTCAGATAAAGAAATTTAAATAAGAATGAAATCCTTTTCATTGATAAAAGTTTGACATGGAAAAAACGACGAGGCGAGGAATGCACGGACTTACTAATGAAAGGGGTCCAATTAACGAACATTATTTTTTCTCATGTGTACTGTTGGTTATACAGGATGTTACTTTATAGTAACATCGTTCAAAATATAGTAAACAATGAAATCATCTATACTTAGTGCTAGTTTTGGATAGTGGTTTCAGTAGCTCGCAAAAGATGTAGGTATTCATAAAGTAGGTATCAATAAATTTTTGGTATTTTTCTTGCAGTAGAATACAACAAATAATGTTTGAAGTTATTAATTTGAGCCTTTGTAAAGTTTGACATAAACCTACTTTAAAAAATGTATAATATAAAAGTTTCGGGATCGAACATATAAAGCTATTAAATAATTGCTTTTTTATTTAGATGTCCAGTGATACAACTAATTCTTAGAAGTTAATGTAATAATCCAATAAATTGAAATAAAATCCATATATATAGTAAATATTATAGTATACTTATATCATAAGAAGTGCAAATTACATTTCTTTAAATTGTTGCTTTATATTACACATATCTTTGCAGATAATTAAGGTTATTTAAAAAAATGTAGTTGTGGAAATAAAATCTATATTTTATTAGAAAATATCCAGGAAGTAGGTACACATTAAAAATTTTATGTGTTAATTCTATTTCTTTAAGTACAGGCGTTATATTTTTTTTCTTAATGAGGATAATAAAAGTTATTTTAATATTTCATTTCATTTATTTATTCATATAACAATATTTACTAATAGAAGTGTGAAAGTTAACTAACGAGATCTCAAAGATCCTAATGCAACGATATTATAATTTTCCTTTATCTAATATTAAAATGTCACGCACACATTAATTTTACATTACGTAGAAAAATATGGTTATCATATTGTTTGATTGTTTAAAATGGAAATTATCTATCTTATGTAAATATATCTTATACCCAGAATAAATTAAATTACTTAATACGGTTTTATCATATTTATTACATTAGTTTTTAACACCCAACGTTTCTAAAACATTTCATGTTCGCAGGTAGACTAAGTTGACATTTGTCTAAAAGTTTTCGAAACGTTAGGTGTAAAAATAATGTAATAAATAATAATATATATACGGAGTATGATTTGTCCGTAATATAATAAATAAATATAAACGGACAAATCATACAGATTGAGCTAGCCCCAAAGTAAGTTCGAGACGTGGGATACTAACTCAACGATACTATATTTTATAACAAATACATATATACATGAACATCCAAGACCCAGGCCAATAAAATAAACGCGATAAAACCGTATTTTTAAATTCAATTTTGAGATTTAATTTCGGTCGGTTTACGGACAATAATTGAACGTGATAACGGTGGAAAGGGATAGATGCGTCTCAAGCCGAAGGCTAAGGCCGATTATGCCTCTCTGTTGCTTGTTCCGCTTTCTCGCTTGCATACGTAACGTAACACTTTTCGTGCGAGCAGTCGGCGTTCATCGATTTGTAAGACTATATTATGTCAAAAATAAATAAAAAAACATTACCCAAAATAATTTAAAACATTTCAATTACAGGAATAAAAAAAAGAACATGCTGTAGCCATTATTTTTTCTTGTCACCAAGTGATAAAGAATCCAAAGCTAATTCAGCTCGGTGTCCGTTGCGCCCGCGCCACCCAGAGCTGTTCGCATCAATTTATAGGCTTTTAACCTAATTTGTTGCACCCCTCCCCTCACCTCACTCCCCGGGACTCACACCCACGCGACTTCCAACCTCGCTTCATTTCTTCGATAATTAATTTCCTATCGAGACGCCTTATCTCCGAAACGCTCCCACTGGATTTAGAAGCTCAAGAATTCATTACATGTTAAATGTCGCTAAAAACAAAATGAAAAATATGAAAAAATCGAATTAAGCGATCATGCTCAGTAATAAAATATCTTATTAATGTATTTTGTGTTATTTTATATATTCAAAAGTCATAAAAACTTTAATATTCTCATGTGTTCGTGACCTAAGAATTACTTTGATTTTTGTCAACTGTTTTGCAAAGGTGTGGGCACACGGTTGGATAATTTATTATTAAACGTCCTAAAAACGGGCGCTGGGTCGGTTTATAAATATTTTGTATTCAGTCGAAATTTTGACAAATACCACTTAATTTACGCTAATGAATCCGAAATGAATGCACGACGAGAACTAATGGTTGGGTCGCTAGTGATGTTGCCATTATCGATAGATAGTATTTTTTTTTATATTTTGTGGTATTTTTCTTTTTTTTTGAAATCACTATGTACCTAGCTCCAAATGAGCTTTCACTGGGCGGTTGAGGCGAGGGCAGAGTGCCCTCAACCCTTTCATCCTTGTTATTTATACCTTAAAGCCAAGTGGAATTGTTTTATTACTTTTAAGCAGTTCTTACCTAATACCATCACTAGTACTCTCAACCAGATGCAAGTAGTTAAAAAAAGTCTTACAACTTTATAACGATATTAGTATCTAAATAATGTGAAGTTAGTTAAACAACTACAATTAGTCAATGGTTTAATATTATTTATACACGTATTAAAACTTATTACATTATTTACCTTAATTGAATATACATATCTATCTTCAGTAATAAGTGATATGTTTCTGTTGTTGTAAAAGTTGTATAAGACTTATTCTCGTGCATAATCTATCAGTTTATTTATATTCATAAATACAGATAAGATAAAAAATGGCAAAATCTAATTGTCGTTAACACTTTATGCTATAAATATTTTCATATTTCATATTTAAAATTCGCACAAGCGTTCATATGAGGTAAGAGTGTACTAAAAAGGGATTGTTGAAAATCCTTAAGGAGTTAAAATGAGGGCAGAATGTTTCTATGAAAATTGGTTAATTTTAATGTTAGAAATGTAAACAAATTTACATGAGCTTATGGTACAGAACTAAATATTAATGATTCACTATTTAAAAAACATGTCTTTGAGGGGGTCAAATAGGGGATGGAAATTTGTATGAACCCGCGTAATTTTTGAAGTTATTGGCCGTGCGCTGCAAAAACAATGACATGTAATCTCTCTGTCATTCGAGCATGTTACCTTTTGCACCCTCACCTGAGATAGTTGAAAACCCAGAGTTAGAGGGCCCGGGGTCGACTCGAGGGTCTGGATAGACTGCTTGATAGAGCCGAAGCCCATAAAGACAAAAGCCCTTGAAACAGTTAGTAGAATCATAAAAACAAATACCGATAAGCCACTGCCTGGATTGAGTCGCATCACTTCACTGCGGAGCATTTAGATAAACGAGCGGCCACATAAAATCAACTCTTTTACTCTAATCGAATTAGGCCTTGATATTCATCAGTGCGATTTAACACGTTTTGCATTCTTTTATTCGACTAATAAATGCGGCAGGTAGCCGACCGCTGCCCACAGTTTATGATATCGCAATGATGAGATCACTCGATCGAAAAGCTATTGTCCGAGTTTAGTCGATGCCATCGCCTTTTATTTATTTTATCGATGTTCGATGAGTGGCATTGTCAACTCTATTATAATATTTGATTGTATAAATGAATCATTTTTGTCGGATTATAAATACCACAGGCTTGGCTTTTATTTTGATTAATTTTATTCACAAATCTTAGAGATTTGACTTTGTTTAACATCGCAATGGCATATGTTTTTACTCGTATGTCAAAAATAGGATTGTTAAATATGTATTTAACAAAAGATAGAATTGAGTATATAATAAGATAGTTTAATAAGAACACATTTAATTTTATGAAATATGATGCAGTTTTATTATTCTCGTATAAAATGAATATATAATATCGTCTTTATTATGTGATGACAGCATTAAAAAAATGCATTTTTCTCGATTATCTCAGAAAATTAAAGCAATAACTACGAGTAGGTATACTGAATTAAAATATGAATTCGAAACCCCAGCCATTACTGTCCTAATTCATTATTAAAATAAAGAAAAATAAATTGAAACTGTTATAAAAACATGCAACAGGTATTCATAAAATATTGTGGTTCGACTCAATTAAATAATCGTTTCCGATCCATTCTTTTTTTTATTAGTTTGCTGTTTTCGAACAAAACGTTGATATTTTTTGTTCTGTGGTTTCACGACCTGCCTCACGGATTTTTGTAGTTAATTTTTGAAGTGTATCACCATCATCATCAGGTCTTTTTTAGTCTCCATTGCAGGAGCATGTCCCTCTCTGTACTACCGGAGCCATAATTGGCCAGAGCAGACAGAAGATTTGGCCTACACTCTCCTCGCTGGCCAGACGCGTTGAAGAGGTCTCATTGATATTTACGAGCTTCGTTTAGCTTGTATTTGAAGTGTATCATATAAATCCATCAGTTCCACAGATATTTAATCACTACATAATCATCATTATTTCGAGTAGGTGTCACGGTCAATCGACCATGCACAGCCTGGTGTCAGAGTTCTTCGGAACCGCCTCTCGGCCTCTGACGTGGTTCCTTTAACGACTACCAGATGGCAGCCGGGACCACCGGCTTAACGTGCCTTCCGAAGCACGGAATCATCTTTATTATCAGACAATCAGGTGATTCAAGCCTGCAATGTCCTAACCAAACTGGAAACAACTGAACAAAGTATGCTTCCGGTGGGAATCGAACCCACGACCCCCGGGTCAACATGCAAACGCCTTAACCACTGGACCACGAAGGCTGTTTTACTACATAATATAAAACAATGTCACTTCCCGCTGTTTGTCCGTCCCTATCTATGCTTAGATCTTTAAAACTACGTAACGGATTTTGATGCGATTTGCTGTAATAGATAGAGTGATTCAGGAGAAAGATTTATATGTATAATTTATCGCACCCGTGCGAAGCCGGGTGGGTTGCTAGTATATTATTTATTTAATCTCTTGTTCAGTTTTTATAACTACAAGATTTCTAGACTACTAAAGCCTAAAGCTGTTTTCTTTCATATTACTAACAGAGCAAAAATACTACGTTAGTATATTGGTAGGAAAATTATCAATTTGATGAATTGAACACAAAACAAAAATCTATTAAATATTTTTTTAATAGCTATGGGTACTACTAATATACTGAGGTTAAATTTGTATCTACAAATACTATTTTAGGAAATACGGTGAGATATATGTTAGTATTGATGTTGAGAACTACGTGGCTTCCAAAGTCAAATACCTATATTTCATTTATTAAGCTAAACTCCTACAGTTTTCTCTAGGTCATATTATCTGGGCGCTTTCCCAGATGCATCATCAACTGTGATGCTTCTGAGTTCGAAGTACAATTTCTGACTGTGTTGAAAGAGCTCTGGATTTTTGTGATGTTGATTTCACGCCTTGTCTCTTCCATTTTCCTAATGCTTTTCTTGTGTTTTCAGTTCCACTTTCTGCCCCCAATTGGTGAGCAAACTTCAGGGTACCCAGGATCACTCCTCAAAAGATACCCTGCAGTAGATCAAGTTCCGTTTAAACAGAGTTAGTCTTTTATTTTGTTTGATATACTATTGCCTACCTGTAGTACAGTCAGCCAACGAGATACCTGACCCTGCCATCTACCTATATCTTGAATTTTCTCTTAGACTAAAAGTAATATTAACATGAAAATGTATATTCAGAAAGTCATAATTAAAATCTTTCTGAGTATATATTTTCATGTTTATATCTCGTTGGGTGACTGTACCTCCGCCGGAAAAGTACATTCATTCACCATCAGTATTTTCTTCATGCTGCGGCTGTTTTGTGGTGAAATTCCACCTCCTACCCCTAAATGGGCGAGCCAACTGTAGGGTGACCAGGGTCACCCCTCCAAAGAACTTATATTAAATAGGTCAATTAAGTCCCGTTACAAAAGAGCCAGACCCTTTAATTCGCGATTTCATTTGATATACTTTTTGTCTATCTGTACCTTCGCTTAACTTTCTCTTACTTCTCATATTATTTTCCTACCCTCACTTTTATTCGCGATTTTATTTTTTACTATTTTGCCTAACTTAGCAAAAAAAGTAAGAAAGTTCATTTTAGGGGTGACCTTGGTCATCCTAAAGTTCGCATCCCATTCTATTCTTGACCTCTCAACCACCAAGTGGTCCAATGAGGACGCATAACAATAGAAAATCCATTGTGTCTGCGTTTCTCGTGCTTGAAGGGTAAGCAAATGACACCTCAATCATAATTTTCGGAGAATACGAAAAAAATACATAAAAGCACTTGTTGACTAGACTAAACTGTACCTCCACCTGAAAAGTTCTCTCACCTCTCATTAGTATTTTCCTCATGCTGCGTCTCTGTGTGGTGCAGTTCCACCTTCTGCCCCTGAACTGATGAGCGCACTCCGTGGCGCCCAGCGTGACCCCTCGGGAGATCTCCTTCAGCAGACCAGTCTCGTTGCGACAGATCTGCGAGAGCTTGCTTCGCGTCCGACGATTTTTCTTGCACACCATGCGAGGATCCAAGATCACAGCACTGCCAGACGCCCTGGTGAAAAAACAAATAAATTGTACCTTTTCATAAGTATATCGTCATTAGTACTTTAAAGTTTGGATTTTTATGCAAACTGTTATCTTTGCTTTGTCCTGAATGACGAATCAACGCACAGCCTTGAAACTTGTATGTTCTTTGTAGGATTTCCGCGATAAGAAAGTATTTTTAAGAAATGATACCCTTACTTCCATGCTGGTCTGGGAGAAAAGAAAAACATAGAATGCGCCAGCTGCTTCTTTTCCCGCGCAGACCGTAGAAGCTGGTCAAGGGATTGGGCGAAAACCCAAAGAATCATGACAATAGGCGATACGGCTAGCAACCCATCACTATTTTGATTCCGTTTTCCACCTTTATGCCCACCAAAACGCTAAATGTGGCCTTTCGGTCTTATGACTTTAGGCTCTGTCTACCCCGTAAGGGATAAAGACGTGATAATATGTATGTATGACACCCTTAAGGTGGTGAAAAAGTGGGGCATAGTTTGTATGGGACAACGTGATTCCTTGGTCCAATCTACTCCTATTAGAACCATTTTCAACTTCTACGCGGACGAAGTCGCGGGCAATAGCTAGTCAAACCATAAAAAGAGAAAATTTAAGAAGACGTGCATGAACAAGGAAGTATATTTATACATTTTTTTGAATATATTTCTTGGCACTAAGTATCAAGTAAGTAAGGTAGGCTAAAACTAAGAAACTGTAAAATTACTGTAGGAATCTCGATCATTAATGTTATGACTAAGCATATCACTTCCATCCGGCGCACGACCAGTATTGCATAAATAAAAATCTAAATAAAATGTTAATTATAGTAATATTCTTTAATAATTGAGTGCAATTAACATTAGAAGCTTAGATGGTAAAACCAGTTTTAATTTTTAATACAATATTTTAATTATTCTAGCAATAAAACAGATAAATACTTGAATGTACTGTTAGGCTCTTAATCGATGAGTTATGTAGATTGACAGACAAAAAGTTGTTTGATTGTTATTTATGTTAGATAAATAGCAACTTTTCGATCAATTTTCGATTTTACGATGATCAAACCGATTAATAATTAAAATATTCGGAACAAGAACAAATCGAACAGCAATTACGAGCAATTTCTAAATCAGAAAGTTACCAAATCACTGTCGTAAAATTCGACTCACTACGACTAGTGTTGTGCTACGGTAAGTAGATATCGATTTACGAGCGAGCGTGGTGAGCGACGACAGGCGATCGCCAGGGCGCGTCGACTGATCCGCCCGCTGTTTACTCGATAAAAGTTCATTGTCAGAACTGAGCATCGAGTGCAGATAGTCGGAATAAAATTAGACGGTAGACTTCCACGAACGTCTCGCTGATCGAAAGAGATCGATTATTTTCCACATTTGTTTAGTTGGTAATGATATCGACTGATCGATTCGCCTGTTCGATTGAGCGATTGTTGTTTATTGAACATCACTGGGGTTCTTTTGCTAAGGACTGGTCTGATTTTATGCGTGTTGTATTTTGTTGTCATTCGCGTCTATCTTTTATTAGAGTTTATTACTTTATTTATTTCTTTAGTAGATCTGCTTCTAATTGACTGCAAAACTGGCTAATTACTATGTTATTAAGCGTAATCGTAAAAGTTTGATATTATATGTTCGCATAATTTTGTACATATTATGTTCTAATGTAATGCATATATTCTATTGCAAGAATATGCAGAATATTTCAAGTTTTTGTATTTTATTATAAGTTTAGCAATATGCTATAATATCTGTAGGGTATTAAAGTCTTCTTCCAGCTAATTTGTAATTAAGTAATATGAAATGTATAAAGATACATAAACTATATCTAATAAAAGATAAGGACAAGAATATTAAATGTGAGAAATCTTCAGAATCTTACTTTTTAGTTATACAGGTCAGATAGGCTCAGCAAAATTTCGCTGTTTTTTTTTCCAAAACAGATGATAAATATCTGAATAGTAAATTAATTAGAAATTTAAAAATAAGTCAAAAAACAGATACCATGAGTAACAGAACAGTGTAGATGTTACGAAAATAGTTTTCAACAAGTGCCTAGTAGTGACCTAGAAGTTTACTACTACAGTAAAAAGAAGTACAACGGTAAAAGTCAGCCCGTGGTAAGTTATGACCACAACACGCCGTGAGTTAGTAGTTTACTGTAAGAAATGATTTTATTAACCCCGGGGATTGGAGTAATGTTTACTTGATAGCCACCTCAGACGTTTCATAATATTCTTGAGGTATTTGCGTAGGGTTGGGTCGTCAAAAAGTTCCTCACTGAAAGACGATAACGATTGTTTATATTTGTCTTCACCAGTGTATTCTTCTTTACCTTTTATCTCTATTATGTGGTTTTGAAACAGCATGTCAGTTTCTTCCACGTCAATCTATCGATGATCTTATTTTCTGTTACATTTTTCTTACTCATCCGCCGTAACGCGCTTCATCGACAATTTCTTTGGTCTTTCCTTAACTCTATGACTTGTAACTTCCTAAAACTCTTTTCGTTACATGATTTTCGTCCTTCCTCATAACATGGCTATACCAACCTAATAACCTTTTAATTTTTCAGTTTCAGTTGCACCCTCCTTACTTATTATATTATATTTTATAATTCACTTGTTTAAACTTTATAATAACATAACTTATATATTTTTCCATTTTCCATGTACGATAACGTTTTTGTTTAGTCCTGTATAACAGATTGGTAGTGTAAAGCCGCAAATAATACATAAAGTATTCATATACATTGGTAGTAAGTACTTATTTAATTACTGTGACGAAATGACATTACAGAGAAATACTTTTTATAATGACACATTTTTAATCAAATATACAGACTCGGACTGTACCAGGCTCTTAAGTATCACACTAGCGGCGTTTCCTCTTTAAATGGCAATGGATATCCTTTGAACCAGATACCATCCGGAGCGGTGGTCATGGTTATTCTTTGTTCCTTAAACGGCATGCTATCTTTCTGATGAAGCAATTAACCTTGGGATAGCACGGTCCAGCTGTTTCGACTACAACTTAAACAAATCCATAGTTGCAGCTTAAAACCGAATGCTTTGCACATTTTACTTCAGCCGCCGCTCACGCAGCCACCCCGGCCATGCAGCTATCGAGATAGGGGGCTGCGTAAGTATTAGCACTGGTTTAATAAATAGTGAAGTAATAAATATACATAATGTGTCCCTGAAATTTTTTATAACACCAATAAATATATCACGGCTGTAGTTATAATACAAAAATCAACATCAGTAATATTCATTTGCCAGAGTAAATAAGGTACAATAAAGTATTACAATTTTATTATTGACCTAATTTATCTTAAACATAGTCTTACTTAAAAATATCATAAAAATCATATTATTATTTGTCGGATAAATATTCTTTAACACTATAATAACATTTGTCTAAAAGCCATTTCGTCAATTTATTTTTAAATTTAGTCTAACCATCTAAGGCTTTAATATCGTCAGGTAATAAGATTGAAAACAAAAATGAACATTTAGGTTCGTTTCCAATTTTGGTTATAACTTATTTACGAAGTTAGAAAACATCCCATCAATGACAAACCAAACCTTTGAATCAATATAACATGATGAAGTGTTTTAAACTTTATAAAACAAAGAACTTTATATTACCAATTTATAATACCAAATAACTTTATAATAACACAAGTTATTTCATCCATAAATCAACGATATAACAAATATCTTGCAAAATAACTTTGTAAACATAACCTACATTAAAGTTGTTTTTACCAAGTCTACCAAACGTCCTGGCCTTGACATTTCACATAATAACTTTGAAATAAAACACCGTTACTAACGTTGATTGATGAATGAGTGCAATTTTTAGGATAATAACAGTGTAGGTGGCAACCCTAATTGCATGCTTCCGATGTTGATTCATTTCGTACTAGATCAGCCTCGCACCCACTCACCTAAGTTTAAACATTATATGAGGAATGGTGAAATTTTATTAAGAACAAATGACACCTAAGGCACTAAAAGCCTTTTTCGTGTTCCAGTCTTTTTAGTAGCTACAATTTTTATAACGTCATGACTTTGAATAAGTAATAAGCATCCTGTCCTGATCTTTTATTAAAAACCACTGCACTTCTAGTCGGTTAAAAATAAAGACCACGTTTTTATCTTGAAACTCAAATGATTTCGCGTTTTGTGTTGCGCTGATTGACACTTCATATAATAAATTAACATGGTATATGGAGTGTTGTGGTAGTAGAGGGAGAAAAATATCTTCTTCAAAATAAAATGGAAATTAGCAAAATTGACATCCTTATCCTTACTTCCTTACTTTCTTTGTTTGTTTGTTTCTTTGTTTGTTTGTTACGCTTTCACGCCGTTACTACTGAACCGATCATCTTGAAATTTTGCGTACAAGTTCTCTGGAGTGAGAAGAAGGACATAGGCTACCTTTTATCCCGGGAATAAGTAGGTACTATTCCCGAGGGATCGACAGTGACGCGGGCGGAGCCGCGGGCGAAAGCTAGTTAATAATAAGTACAGAAAACATTTTTGCCGCATTTATTATTCTGGATTTATTTTGATTTGCATTTTTCCTTTTAATAAATTTAGAAAAGAACATTTGTTCAATGCCGTAGTCCGAATAAAGACAGTAGGTGCAAAAACAACAAAATAATAGGCGCGATACCATAACTTGTTTGTAGGTGCAAGTATTCTGAAAAGCGATTAGTTATATGGGCAGATATTTTTATATTCAATGTTAATATTAACAATCGCAAGGTATGTATGAAAGATTAATTTATAAGCAATTAATCTTTGTGGTGGTACGTTAATATGAAAAACGTGTACGCCAATGTAAGTTCCCTCAGGTGTAAAAGCAATAAAATTTGAAGGAATATGAAAGTGTAAACTCATATGTTTCTTAAATACATTCATTGTGCTTACATATATTAATAAAAAATATTATTCAAAGTTTGTATTTATAGGCCACCTCCTATCGTTTCCCAAAGGCACCTAAAACACTGGCAGCATTGCCATAAATTGTATGAAATTTTCATAATGATATTTTTCAAAACAATATTATATTTTAGTTTCATGGGCCTTTTTTCTGTAGTGGAACAGTATAGGCTAGAAATAGAAATAGTATAAATATAAATAGAATAGTTTCATGGGACAAGTAAGGAGGAAGAGGGAAGACCCTCTTCTTCCACTCTTGGCGATCTTGTGCCCGGCTCATCCAGTCTCGACCTCCGTGTCGTCGGATATCGCCCACCCAGCGTTGTGGTGGTCTGCCACGGCCTCTGGTGCTTTCTCTGGGTCTCCATTCAAGAACACGTCTTGTCAAGTGCCTCTGGTCCATTCTTGCAACCTTACCCAGTCTAGTAGTCTATATGTTATATGAAAATGTTGACTTTGTTAATTTTTTATTAACATTACTTACTGATTTTAGTAGGTACATAAAAATAAAAGAAATTGTTATTCCAATTATAAAAGTTTAAATTTTGAATTCGGCCCAAACCGAAGATTTGTTTTCGGTTACAATTTCGGTCGTCCCGTTTCCGTCGTCCCGTTTCGGTCGTTCTTTGTTAATAGCTACAATTCAAGAAACGTCACGTTACTATAACCAAAAAAGAACTATTACAGTAGGCGTATATAAACTTAAGCAAAAGTAAATATTACAGTTAACACATTGGCTACTTATGACCCACATATAATTATTTGCGTCAAACATTTGCCATACGAAATTCGTCAAATAACAGTTACGAAATACGTCATTGAGTCGTTTCAATTTATTTTGGCTGCAATTTAGGCGTTTCTTGGTAAGCGCGGTTTAGTTAACTAAGAAAACAGTAACATCACCAACGCAATTTAAAATAGACTTTGAAGTCTAGGATTTAGTGTTGAATTTGGTTTGGATTTTAATATTGTGGACTCCTGCCAATATGATGACACACCTCTGTCTATCCAGACGAATAAATTAACAGTGATAAGTTGTATGTCAATTAATTATTCTTCAAAGCACCATCTGGTGCGAAGCGAGTTGAGTGGAGGCAAGGGGAAGTGTGGATTTGACTGGCCTTTCTAACATTCACACGTATAATTGAGTCTCAATTTAGATGACTTATGTAGTGGATTGACAACATAAACTAACTAAAATGGCGCAGCTATCCAAAGTGAGTCTTAGCCTCCGATAATAAGCATGTCCACTTCGGTCTGTCCTGCGCCATCTCTTGCCAGTTATGGCCTTTAGGTCGCGCAGGTCCTTTTTGACCTCGTACATCCATCTATAACGAGGACGATCGGCTTGATGTCGACCTCTAGGCTTTCGTATTTGAAAACATATCTTTTGTAAAATAGAACATTGATGAATGAATGAAATACCCTTTATTACACCATAACATTAATAAAACAAAGCATACACATTACACAAAAATAGGTAGGCTTATCGCTATGCAATTTCTCCCAGTCAACCTTTACCTTTGGGTAGGAAAAAATAAACAAAAATATTGAAACAGAGCGGCGCATTAAACAATAAAATAGATACATTTATATCTATATATATTATTATATTGTTCCTATTAATCACTATTTTGCTCACAATGTATGGGAATTCGTTTGGCCCACAGTCTAGAGGAATACTTTAAAGTATAGTATGATAATAAATCTTCGAGGTGCAGGCATAAGATCTAAAAATCTTTATTCATGCCTTTAATTCAGCAAGGTCATCAATTAGGACTATTTTTATTTTTCCTCATCAGTTACAATAGTATCATCATTATCTCTATCGCAAGAAGTCAACAGCTAGACATAGGACTTTTTACTCTTGGTAGAGCCACGCTGCCGGCAAAATTGTTTGCTAGTAGCATGAATGGGCCGGTTGGTCCGGGGAACCACACTCTCAAAGACAATCGACTTGAGTAGAAGCTTCACCGCTTCTATGCTTCGTTCGGTGAGTGAGAGAGACGAAGGCCCATCCTACCCCTCCCCCATGTCCTCCTCCCCCATGTCCTCCTCCCCTCGTGTCCTCCTACTCCCATGTTCTCCTCCTCTCGTGTCCTCCTACTCCCATGTCCTCCCCCAACTCCTTGTAAATGCGTTGCGTAAACCCTGGTGTTGCAATAAATGGGCACCGGTGATCGCTTACCATCAGTTGACTCGCTTGCTCATTTGCTATCTATATCATAAAAAAGGCCTCTCTTAGGATTTCTCCTTATGTCTGCTAAATGAGTATGACAATAGTCCGCATATTGCCATACTTTCCACGTTTGGCAGACGGGTGGGTGAGTTTGCCTGTTCTCGGTTTCCGACGCAGCTGTCCATCGAACCAGCTTATTAAAGCGTGGGATGGATAAGAATTAGTTTGGTTGGGCGAACGAGATAAGGTTATTTGGGAAGCTACTTGCTCAGATGAATTAGTGATAAGTAAGTATTAGCTAAACAAAGCTTTTAAATATCTGTGAGACCTCTCCAACCTATCTAGCCAGCGTGGAGAGTGTAGGCCAAGTCCTCTGGCTGCTCTGGCCAAGTATGGCTCTAGTAGTACAGAGAGGGTCGTGCTCCTGTAGTTGAGACTAAAAAGGACCTGATGATGATGATGAAGTATTAGGTCAGGACGCCTGGTACGCATACCCTATCCTATACCTTACCTGGAGTCATCAGACAGGCAGTTGACTGACCTAACAATAATATATCGGTAAATCGCCTTTTTACCTTTAGGTTTGCAGGATATATTGAAGTTTAATTAGTAACATTATTACAGTTTTTCATACCTAAAGGGTATTTATTTACGTTTATTGCACACAATCAAAGATTGATTCCAAAAAGATAAACTTAATGCTAGTTGCATTGTATTGTCTGCCAGTTCATCTTTGGGACATTGTGAGAGTGATATGAAGGGTGCTAGTGCTCTTTGAGTTTAATTTGATTCTACGTCTGTACATATTATAATGTTCTAAGGATACATATTCTTATAAAATATTACATAAATATTTATTTATCTAAACTACATATACCTACACATAACAATATATCACAATAGAATTCATATAAACAAATATAATGCTGCAGCTGAGATAATGTCTAATGACTAGAGACTTGAAATTCTTGCGGGTTTGGGCTTTTTGTATAGTTTCGGGTAATAAAGAGACTTACTTAGCCTCCGATGTCCGTCCGTCGGTCCGTCCATCAGTAACAGAGGTTTACGTATAAAATCGTAATAGGTAGAGACTTTACATTTACACAGAATGTGTATATCTTTTAACATTAATGTTCTGAATAATTGAACAAGACACCAGAGTATCTTCTGTCTCATTAAAAGCTATAAAGGAAGATTTAGACTAAGTATCAGATAGTTGTTCGTTATTCGACTTCACTGAGACTGGCATATTCTTTCTCTTCTTTACACTATCCTGTTTAACCCTGCGTATCCCATGTACCTAAAGAGTGCTTCGTTTTTCTCAATGACACCCATGAGCGCAATTTACGCAGTGCAGATAATCTTCGGCTCAGAATCCTACCACATACTACTGACATGTACTCTAAATCTTCTTCCCTTCTAATCTCCATACGTAGGGCCCAAACGCACAAAAAATTATTTCCTTTCTCAGTAACTATTCTCTCTATCCAAAATTAAATGTGTTTCCTTTTGTTTAAGTAGTGTGTATGTAATTATATGTATGTATGTATTAATATAATTTATATTCATACTTATTTTTCTCAAACCAGTCGTATCACCCATTAATTTCGTCAATTTATTCCTTTCACCCAAAGGTAGCCTGGAAGAGATTGCCTTGGCGATAAGGCCGTCTATTGTGCTAATTTATTTATTGTTAGTTTTCTTTTAATTCAAATGTATCTTTGTGGTGCAATAAAGTACTTTTAATTACTTACTCGTTTATTCATCTGAATACTGATAAATCCACCGTAGATTTTGCAGTGCCCATCCCCGTCTTAATTTATTATTAATTAGCTTTCGCCCGCGGCTCCGCCCGCGTTAATGTCGATCCCTCGGGAATAGTACTTTTTCCCGGGATAAAAGGTAGCCTATGTCCTTCTCCGTACTCCAGAGAACTTGTATGCAAAATTTCATGATGATCGGTTCAGTAGTTACGGCGTGAAAGCATAACAAACAAACAAATAAACAAACTCACTTTTGCATTTATAATATTATTATAATATTAAGTTAGGATTATTTCGTGCAGTCGATGTATTAAAAAAAACTGTTTACTTTCATCTAGTTCTGTCACGATATCCTCTCGTCATAACCATGATAAGACATAGCCAGTTGTCTAATTGAATCAGCCAACCAATTGTTGATAACCAACCGTTCATCACGCGATTACCTCACATCTATCAACCAAAACTAATCCCTGCACCTTTTGATATCATTACTATCACAAAGACTCATTACCATCAATCTAGTGTCAGAAGCGGGAGTTACCGTGACCTACGTCAACAATGAGTTGGCACGAAAACTGTCTGTTTATTAGACCACGGAGATATTTATTAGTAGTTACTTGTTTCTGGTAGAGCTGGGCTAATCTGTGTATTCGTTACCGAGTAACGAACTCTAAATACTAGTCGAAATAACGTCGGCTCGTAAATAAATTTCATTACTGAAACTTCGTGGTCCAGGTGGTTAAGGCGTTTGTCTGTAGACCGATCCCCACGCACGAAGCATACTTTGTTTAGTTGCTTCCAGTTTGGTTAGGACATTGCAGGCTTGAATCACCTGATTGTCTGATAATAAAGATGATTTCGTGCTTTGGAAGGCACCTAAAGCCGTTGGTCCCGGCGGTAACTACGTCAGGAGCCGAGAGGGGGTTCCAAAGAACTCTGACACCAGGGTTTGCATAGTCGATCGACCGTGACACCTACACGAAATGATGATGATGATTACAGAAATAATTCGTTATATGTCCGTGCGTGTTCCTTTACTTCATTATTGCGTACGTTTTCAGATAAAAATTCTATTTAAATCTTATAATGATGTTTTCTATCAATTAAAAAAATATTTTGATGTGAAAATGTTTTGAATTCTACCGGATATCACAACTTTTTCTGTTTTCTTTGTTTTATTGCTTGTAACGACTAACGAAGGCATTAATAGATTTTAAATAACAGTAACATTCTTCTCGAGTTATTGTTAAACTAATGCATTTATTTAAAAGTCTGTAAAATAGCGATGCCCTATACCTATTTAAACTGCCAACATTGATAAGCTAGTAGCGCTCGACTGCATCAAGAGTAATTTGTATGAGTCGTTTTATTTTAACAACTACATTTCAACTCTATTTAACACTGACGAATATATTTTAGCTTTTATGATATAAACAAAGGAATTGGGATTTGCTGTGTACAATTCAATTTTGTTGCGCAATAGTGCGGTTTATGCGGTAGAGTCGCACAAATTATTATCTACACTTACACTCTTAATATTATAAGGAAGAAAAAGTGTTTGTTTGTATGCATTGAATAGGATCCGAAACTACTGAACCGATTTGAGAAACTCCATTAATTCGACATTATCCCTGATGTACACAGGCTATTGAATATTTTCAAAATCCAAATTGTGAAAAAAATACCAAAAAAAACCGAATATCTATTTCTACCCACGCGAAGCCGGGCGGACTGCTAGTGTATCATAATCTAATCTAAAATAATCCCGTTGTATCTATGAACAGCTTTAAATTTTAGATCAAAATATCATTTTGTAAAAATAGCTGCGCTGTGCTATAAAATTACCAGTAGTTGTTAGAACTTTAGAAAAATTTATAACTTCGAAATAAGACCTTTTTACCCGACTGACCTACCGAGAAGGAGGGTAATGTTTTTCGCGCGTATGTATGTAAGTATGTCTGTTCCATTGTCGTCTCTTGTAGCCTAAACCGCATGTCCGTATTTGAAGTGCGAGGTATCATTATATTTTAATTCTTCCTCGGAGTGTCATAGGTTACGTGACGTTAGCAAAAACAATTATATGGCGGACGTAAACTGTTAAAAAGGCAGTCGGGTTTCTTATTTTTTTAAATAATCCACTTGTTTAAAGACTAAATACGAGTATTCTCTCTTGAATAAAAAATATGTTACGCATTTCTTTACGGATGTAAAATTATTTTTGCGTCCAATTTTAGAGAGCCTTGCGATACAAAACATATAAAATATGAAATCTAAACACCACTTTCGAAAGTTAAAAAACGACAATGCGACGGTTTCAGGCCCAATTTAACGACACGTCAAACAACATGCCACAGACGGCATGAGCGGCCATGATGCGCCCGCTAAAATCTTGCGACAACATTGCTCATAGCCACATAAACTTTTAAAAGTGTTTGCTCACATACACTGTGACAGAGCGATCTAGTCTGACGATCGCCTGTTGACATTTCGCGTTCAACAACCTTAAATTTACGCTTATAATAATTTTTATGGGCAAGCAATACAGTTGAAAATCATTACTTTTAGTAACAAAGTTGTGGTGAGTAGGGTAATGGTAATGATGTTTACAGTTAAGTCGTCATGTGGTCGCTAATCGCGCCGCTGTCTCGCGTTAGCGCCTCGCCCGGTGTTCGCAAACAGCGTCATTCATTGTCACCCTAGTTGAATGATTTCTTCCCTTCCGGATAAAAAATTTCAATGTTTCGTTTTACACTAAAAGCGTCATTAAAAGGAAAAGAAGAGAAAATGTTGAAATCTCTGTAAGGAATCGTGATTTTTAATTATTTGACTCTCTGTGTCTCAGTGGTACCGCAAGTAGGTTTGGATTGTAAGGTCCCTGGTTCGATCCTTGGTCAGGTAAAGATGGAAAACGATATTTTTCAGATTGGCCTGGGTCTTAGATGTTTATCTATATATGTACCTAATATTGTAGCTTTGAAATAATATTCCACAATACAACTCAACCCACTAAGGGTGTTATAACACTGATCAGATTTATTTATATGTGCCAACAAATTAAAATTATAATAATAATAAATATATACGGACAAATCACACAGATTGAGCTAGCCCCAAAGTAAGTTCGAGACTTGTGTCATGGGATACTAACTCAACTATACTATATTTTATAACAAATACATATATATTAACATCCAAGACCCAGGCCAATCTGAAAAAGATAATTTCCATCTTGACCTGTCCGGGGAGTGAACCCGGGGCCCTCGTGTCGCAGGCTGGCGTGTTAACCACTGCGACACGGAGCTCGCCATATAAGAACAAGAAGTGACATCATCATCATATCGTTTGGCATGGTCAGCAAGAATCCTATGAAAATTTTAAATGTTTAATTTTTAGTTCTTATGCCAGTCTTAGTATTTTAAGTTCCCGTCTGGCCAGCGTGGAGAGTGTAGGCCAAGTCCTCTGGCTGCTCTGGCCAAGTATGGCCCTAGTAGTACAGAGAGGGTCGTGCTCCTTTAGTGGAGACTAAAAAGGATCTAATGATGATGAGGAGTTCGTTAAGGCCTCCAGGGAAACCATAGAGTTTCGACAATATGCCACAAAGTTTGTTTTCTGGCCCCACAGTCACATTCTGGAGAGTCTTTGTAACCCCACTTATAGAGGTGATTATTAGACCGTCCGTATCCTGTTCAGAATCGGTTCAATTTTACACACACCCCTCTTTGACTATCAAAGCCTGCTGGTTTTTTCGTTGGGTCCAAGATAATGTCCTTCTGTGCAAGGTCACAAGACTCCCAAGATTAGCGCCAAGATTTTTCTATATTGAACGGAGCTTCAAATCTGACATCGGTCCAAATTGGAAATCTAAATGGAAGGCGTTGCGGTGGTAGGTTGTTAAGGGTCTCCTGAATTGGCATGTCTTTCTTTTGGCACTTCTGCCATTCGGCTATAGCTGCCTTGCACCTGCGCAGCTCTGGCGGTGGAATATGAGCTAAAGTCGTGACAATTGTATTTAATTTTTTTCGCTTTATCCCTATGTATATATTTATAATTTATAGGTTTAGTTAACGTGCTATTGCTGCTCATCAATGTTAAAATCAATAGAAATCGTCTACATTGTAATATGGAACCTATTCAAGAATTCTTTTTATGCCATACACATGAAAGTCAGGGATCCTCAACTTCTTTGCCGGTGGATGCTGGTATGGCATCGGGTACGTGCGCCTGGTCTTCAGAGATGCCACTTGCTTTTACTCCATTTATCCGAATGTATAGTATCCCAATACCTTCATTTCCTTCATAAATACATACTATCACGTCTTTTTCCCTTGCGGTGTAGACAGAGCTCAGGTCTTGAAGACCTAAGCCACGTTTAGAATATTTGTGGGCGTTAGGTGCAAAACGGAATCAAAATAGTGATGGGTTGCAAGCCGCATGCCTACTAACATGATTCCCCAGATTTTCGCCCATTCTCACCAACGATCGACTTTTACGATCTGCGCGGGAAGAGAAGCAACTAGAATACTCTATGTTTTTTTCTCTTCTCCCAGACCATCATGGAAGCTTCCTTAAAACAACAAATTACTATCCTTACCCAGCTTCAAAATGGTTTTGATGGGTAGCAGCATTGGGAGCACAAGAAACCAAAGAAACTGTGTTTGCCAACCCGCCTGCCAAACGTGGTATGTATAACATTTTTTCCTTGATTGCTTGAAGAGGCCTTTATCCAGCAGTGCACTTCTTACGGCTGAAGTAACGACGAAGAGGTCACGGACATCATCACAGCTAAGTACCAGTAATGAGCAAACGTGTCTGATATTCAGAAAATAAACAAAGATATAAACAGTACGAAGATGTTTTTCAGACATAATGAACCTAGCAAATAAAAAACACAACAAGCGACAGTAGAAGAATGATAACGTCTTGAACAAATATGATTCTTTAAAGTATCTCTCTAGAAACCCCACGGATAACCGCGAAGTTTCAAATTTAGTGTAGCTTCCTTTGGTGGATACGAGCTTATGCCGAGGAAGCGCAGCAGAATAGAAGGGCTCGAACGGTAAGTAGCAAGATCATCCATGCTTAAACGGGACATTCGTCATAATGTCTTTCGATTTGAACTACTAGTGAGTGTCATACAATGTTATAGCGCCGCAGGAAGTAAGGGCCAGCTTGATACAAAAAAAAATCAAAAGTGCGTCAAACACGTCAAACATCAACGCTTCACCTTTTGACGTGAAAATCGTCAAATATGTCGAGTTGAAACTAGTTCATTTAACACGGGCGATGCCCTGTCTCTGCGACCGCCCGCGCATGTTTGTTCGGTGCTTAGCGATGCTCTGCTAACAGTATGTCAGCGGGCCAAAGAGTAGTCACTTAGATTTGACTCTTTATTTTAGCGTAGTAGGTACCGTGAAGCGTGGTGTGCCATCTAGATGTCGCATTAGGTGACTAATGGGCAAATGTATTTACACCTCATGTATTATTTTTATTGCCGTCCAACCCACATTCTAGAGAAGCCCCAAAAGCGTGATTGGCACTATGGAACAGCAAATACCCGCCCATGCCATCTGAGCTTCCACCTGCAGAGCAACTCCCACCAAGAAGCGATCTCCCCTGGCAGATTGTCTTTACTTCATTTTATCTTAAGTATTCCAAGGGCAGTGCGCATCATCGTGCGTAGAAAGAACTCCAGCGATTTACGCACCGCGTGCATTATGGAGATAAATCATAATGATTTCATTGTTGTTTTGTCAAATAATGTTTTTATCTCTTTCTTTCTTTGTTTAAAAGGATCTGACTATTCTGAGACAAATAGTTCTTGTCACGTCATCCAGATAGCCGTGTGGTTTTCGTTAGAGTAGAATAGGACCACTCCAACTCTTCCCATGGATGTCGTAAGAGGCGACTTAGGAAATACAAGCTAAACAAAGTTCATAAACATCACCGAGACCTCTCCAACCCGTCTGGCCAGCGAGGAGAGTGTAGGCCAAATCCTCTGTCTGCTCTGGCTGTCAAGTATGGCTCCGGTAGTACAGAGAGGGTCATGCTCCTGCAGTGGAGACTAAAAAGATCTGATGATGGTGATGATGATGATGACGTCATCTAGATGACAATGCGCGTCATTGTGCGTAGAACTCCAGCAATTAACACGCAGCGCCCATTATGGAGGCAAATGTTTACACTTTCTGATAATTTTACCATTCTGAGGCAGATAGCCTTTATCACTTCATTTAGAGGATAGTTCACGACATTGTGCGTAGAACTTCAGAAATAAATACGCTAAGCCCATTATGGAGGCAAATGATTACAATTTATTATAATTTGACCATTCTGAGGCAGATAGTCTTTGTCACGTCATCCAGAGGACAGTGCACGTCATTGTGCGTAGAACTCCAGCAATTAACACGCTGCGCCCATTATGGAGGCAAATCGCATGGCGCTAAATCTTGTGACAACTCACCACTTATATCTTCAGGGGTCCTTATACGAGAAAAGTAATATTTTCAACTTCAGGTTCATTTTTAAGAGTCCACAAACGAATATTTATCGACGGAAGATAATACCTAATGGAGAAACAAGTTATCAGAAATTGTAACGCTTTTACAACTTTCTTGGATATTTGTCTTGTACGGATTCCGTTGTGCAAATTTCCAGCGCGCAAAATTCTTGTACTTCACTTTCAGAGGTATTTGTCTACGGGTCTGGAGGGATACTACCCTCCAGAACCCAAGGACCCTGGCGTCTGGCAGGCCAACCGTAAAAATTTTACTGAAGCACATATTATTAGCATGAATGATGTCATAATAGTGGATCTTGACACGTTACAGCTGAGAATATAACTGGGAAAACCCTCAGATGAGGCACAGGATATTTGTCACGTAGAGAATTGAGTACATACAGTCTTGGTGTCCTCCGCCAATCATTTTCTCACCGCACGGCTATGGCGGATGGATATCCTTCATTAGGCTATACTTCATTTCTTCATTTCGAAAATATGATTTTATAACGTACAAGTACGTATTAAAAGACCATGAATGAAGGTAGAAAGATATAAGCAGGTAGTTTCAAAAATTCTAGTACGGACATAGGATATGAAAAAAAAAATTTGACGTATCATATTTCTGCCATTTCTACGCGCTTCTAAAAAATCACTTTCAGACCAAGACTCTCTACAGAGTCAGATTTTTCGCAGATTTATAAGTATTTTTGCCTTTAATCAGCTCTCTCTCTTCTCTCTTATTCGCCAGAGAGGTGTAACTGGTGTAAGAGAGATTAAAGGCGAAAATACTCCCTTACCTCTTTCTGTCATTCGTGTGTCTACTGGAGCTGTCAAGTATTTCATCTACAGAAGAAGAACTCCAAAACGGTTTTCGAGAATGCAGTATAACCGGTTAAAGTACCAAAATAATAACAAAAGACGATAATACCTCGAGTGATCTGTTTTTGATTATCTGACCACAAAAACGGAATAAAACCTCAATTTAAATTTTATCAGAACGCAGTTGTTTATAAGCCAGTTGCTACTAACAAATAGTTTATTTATTAAACATGTCTTTAAAAAGCCATTATTTGGTGTCAACGTATAATCCAATTAAGTCATTAGATCGACGAAAGAAATACCTATGTTATCAATCAAGAGACAAAAATTGCCTCAATTTTTCGATTATGCAACTTGGCACGAGCGATGTTCTTACCTATAGCATCCATTTGAGAAGGGGATTCACCTTGAAAACCCTTACAATGCACTATTATCATTATAGAGGTAGAAACCACGTGATCCCAAAAATGTAGATCAAGGTCTTTAGTCGTCTCGTAACAAGAGGAATTAGAACCGTGGTGCGAATCGTCCTGAAGAGGACTCCGAGCTCGCCTGACGCCAGCGACGTACTAGAAACAAGTAACCAATCAGAGAACACCAAATTTCTATAATTCTCACAACTCCGATTGGTTGCTTGCTCATGCAAATATTTTTAAGATGAAAATGTAACGACGAATCAGAAAGCCTTTTTAAATTTAATTACCATAATTCTGATTTGCCAAAGGGCGCCGACCATTCAGCGATCTTACATTATCTACTCTCTGATTCGTCGATGACTCACGCACATAGTACACTAGAGAGGGTCTCAGTATTGTATAAATGTAGCGACCCCGAGTATGGGTTTCATTCAGTGATTTGTACGCCTAGTGAAAACATCTAATAAAGAAGAAAAAGATCGAAGTGTTTTAATTACAGTCCACTACAGTGTGGTCCTTCGAGTGAGCCGGATTCAAGAAATTCAAGAAAAATCAAGCATTGAAGAACGTTCGACGAACTGCGTAGTGTTTGTGACGTCACCAGTATCGGTCACCGGAAATTATTCGCTAGTATACTGGCCCCGTCGCTCGGCCAGTACATAGCAATCGGAAGTGCCGTATCCGTTTTCGGTCCGCGGTATTCGAACAAGTGCCGTGTGAGACAGTGACATCATCGGTACAGTGCTTAGTTTCGGTCAACGATGCTGGCTAGTGTGACGCCAGCAAGGAAGAGCCTACGCAATAGTGATTGTGACGTCATCAGTGTCGGTCGCCGAGAATCATTCGTTAGTATACTGGGCTCCGTCGCCTGACCAGTATACAACAGTCGGTAGTGCAGTGCTCCGGTTTCGGTCAACAGTGCAAGACCTTACCGTGTGAGCTAGTGATCGTGACGTCATCAGTGTCGGTCGCCGAGAATCATTCGTTAGTATACTGGGCTCCGTCGCCTGACCAGTATACAACAGTCGGAAGTGCAGTATCCGATTTCGGTCCGCGGTATTCGAACAAGTGCCGTGTGAGACAGTGATATCATCGGTGCAGTGCTCCGGTTTCGGTCATCGGTCTGGACCTTACCGTATGAGCTAGTGACGCGATCGGAAGTGCAGTATCCGATTTCGGTCCGCGGTATTCGAACAAGTGCCGTGTGAGACAGTGATATCATCGGTGCAGTGCTCCGGTTTCGGTCATCAGTCTAGACCTTACCGTATGAGCTAGTGACGCGATCGGAAGTGCAGTATCCGATTTCGGTCCGCGGTATTCGAACAAGTGCCGTGTGAGACAGTGATATCATCGGTGCAGTGCTCCGGTTTCGGTCATCGGTCTGGACCTTACCGTATGAGCTAGTGACACGATCATCGTATCATATGGACTAGTAAGTTATTCAGAACTGATCTATATTGTATGAACTAACAATACTAAGGTACTACCGTGAAGTACTAATAAAACAAGTGGGACAGTAACGTGTAATAAAAGTGACGTTCTTCGTTTTGAATCTCCGGCATTAGCCTGCATCGAGTGGCTAAGCGACCGCAATATTACAACGAATTCATCAATTCCGATACGCCTGCATCAACTGTGGTAACAAGCAACGGTCATCAAGAGTCGTCGATCAACGACTAAGAAAATGGTGGTGACACGTAGCCAAGGGGAAGCAGCTGAGGCAGAGGAACAAAGGCGTATTAGCGAAAGAGAAATCCGAGAAGAGGAAGTACGCCGTGAATTAGAACGCCAACGCGAAATAGAAAGACATCGTGTTGATTTAGAACGGCTGCGCAGAAAGTCGTTGGACCCACCAGCGTCACCATCACCGCATCCGAGATTGACGCAGGAAACAACGACAGCATTAGCGGGACCTTCAAGTACTTCCCAAACATATGAAGCCCGCCCGAGAATAAGATCGCCGGCACGTTCAGTATGCTCTCAAAGATCAACAACGAGTGTCACCGCGAGATTGCGACATGCTGAATATGAAGCGGCAGAGAGGCTTGCAATGTTGAAGAAAAAAGAATTAGAAATTGAAGCCGAACTAATTAAGAAAAAATTAGCAGCAGATGTGTCTGCCATACAAGAGGAAGAAATTGAAGAAGGTGGTACAAGGGAACGGGTCGACGAGTGGCTTCGATCAAATCCACTTACACATACGTCGCGACAAGATGAAGAACCTAAACGTCTTCGATTTGATACACCCCGAGGAAGGTCACCTACGCCTACGAAGTCCAGAAGCGGCATCGAACAGTTAGCTGAATCATTAGAAAAAATGGCGCGTCCGAGATTACGACACACAGACTTGCCGTTCTTCAGTGGGAACGCTAATGAATGGCTGCCCTTCAAAGCTGCGATGACTGACACTACGAAGATGTACAACGTGACACCAGCTGAGAACTTACAACGTCTTCGAAGTTGTCTCAAGGGCGAAGCCAGGGACTCCGTAGCGGCATTATTATACACAGCCACGGATCCAGGGGTCATCATGTCAACACTGGAGCGGTGTTATGGAAGACCAGAAGTCATTATCGACAGAGCACTCGACGACCTCAAGAAGATGCCAAAGCTTGGGACGACAGCAGCAGAACTCAATACTTTCGCCATCAAGTTACAGAATGTAGTATGCGTTTTGAAAACAATTGATCGGCGTGGATATCTATTTAACCCACTATTAACAAGAGAAATATTAGAAAAATTGAGTCCGCATCTAAAATCACGATGGTGTGACTACGCCTGCGAACAAGAAGGGTCTTCCGATCCAGAGGTCGAGCTTTTATCTCGGTTCCTGACAAGAGAAGCGGATCGAGCGTTGAGATATACATATGTTCCATCGTCAGCCTCAACGTCAACAACAACAACGAAGAAAGAATATAAGCCGACAACAACAACATCATATAAAAGGAGAACAGGCGCAGTATACAACACCGAAGCAACAATCATTGAGAAATGCCCAAGTTGTGATAAGGAACACCAATTGTCGCAATGTCCAAAATATAAGGGACTCTCAACAGATCAAAAATGGGAATTCCTCAAGTCTAAGAAGATATGCTTCAAATGCATCGGAGGGACACACAGGCGCATACGGTGTAAAGCTAAAGCCTGCGGCATTGGCGAGTGTCGTCGACCACATCATTCATCACTGCATCAAGATAAAAAAGAAGACACAAAGGCGAACGCTGAATCAGTACTGTCAGTAGCTACGGTCAACGCCACAAAGAAAAGAGCAGTCCTACTGAAGATATGTCCTGTAGTTATAATAGGACCACGGGGGGAGGCGAACACCTACGCGCTTCTCGACGAGGGAGCAACTATAACCCTCATCGACGAAGGATTAGCAAAAAGCATAGGAGCAGAAGGGCCGTCTCAGCCATTACAACTTCGGGGAGTCAACATGACACAGGAAGAAGTAAACAGTCAGCTCATCAAAATCAAGGTGCGAGGCAAAAGAGACAAGACGCTACATCCAGTACAAGCTAGGACAGTGAAGAAGCTAGAACTACATCAACAATCCGTCCCAGAAGAAATATTACAATACGAGCATCTACAGGGCCTACAAGACGTCTGCTATGATAAAGTTCGCCCGGGACTACTCGTGGGTTCGGATCATTGGGAACACATAGTATCCCGAGAGTTACGAGTTGGTGAAACAAATCAACCAGTTGCATCCAGAACACATTTGGGTTGGGTGGTGCATGGGACCATGCCACTCAACGAAACACAGAAGGAACACGTGCTACATATCTTTGAAAATGAAGATGAACACACTGAGCAACATCTTCACGACATGGTAGAACAGCATTTTAAAATTGAGGCATTGGGCGTCGCGCTGCAACCAAGGACAAGCGATGCTGATCAACGTGCCATCAATATTGTCGAAAGGACAATCAAGAAAATCGATAACGGTTACGAAGTCGGATTGCCATGGATAAAAGAGGAAATCGTCATGCCGCCAACCTATGACATGGCGCTTAAAAGGCTCACAAGGATCGAACAAAAGATGGATGCCTCACCAGAGTTCGCCGAAGAATATTCCAAACAGATTAACAACCTGTTAGAGAAAGGATACGCAATACCATGTGACGGAACGGAACGTGGAAGCAACGTCTGTTGGTATTTACCTCATTTCGCCGTGAGAAACCCCAACAAGCCCGGAAAGGTGCGGCTTGTCTTTGACGCAGCAGCAAAAAGTCATGCAGTAAGTCTCAACGATCATCTTTTAGAAGGGCCAGATCTTCTACTGTCGTTGCCAGGAATCCTGTTTCGCTTCAGAGAAAAACCAGTGGCAGTCACAGCGGATATTCAAGAAATGTTTCTGCAAGTAAAGATAAGACAGGAAGATCAACCAGCACAGCAATTTTTATGGCGAGGCCGCGACAGAGACAACCCGCCAAGACACTATAAAATGAGCAGCATGATCTTTGGCGCAGCCAGTTCACCTTTTATGGCACACTACGTAAGGAATTTCAACGCAACTCAACACGGCGACAAATTCCCGCTAGCTTTGGATGCAATAACTAGAAGTCATTATATGGACGACTACGTAGCTAGCTATGAAAATAAACAACAAGCCAAGAACGCAGTAAAGGAGATCAAGATAGTGCACGCAGCAGCTGGATTCAAGTTACGAGGTTGGAGTACTAACGATCAGGCCGTAATTGAGGATATACCCGCAGAGCTACATGCAACGGTGCCCACACAATTGGGAGGAGCGCAGCCTGAAAATAAGATTCTTGGACTTTATTGGAACGCCAATACAGATGAGCTAGGATTTAATACATCCATGAACAGAGTTCCAGTCGAAGTGCGCACACAGAAAAGAACTCCGACTAAGAGGGAAGCACTCGGAGCCGTCATGTCCATATACGATCCGCTGGGACTATTAAGTCACTACACCGTTCGAGCAAAAATTATTCTACAAAGCCTATGGCGTCTGAAGAATACATGGGACGAACCGTTACCAGTTGAAGAAGGAGAGCTTTTCGCCGATTGGATATCCCACCTAAAGGAGATATCAGAGCTACGACTGCCAAGACTTTACGCCAAAAGTTATCATCACTTGGAACTGCATGTCTTCTGCGATACTAGTGAACAGGCCTATGCGACCGTAGCCTATTGGAGGGTGACTCACGAAGATGGCTCAATAGAAGTTTCGTTGGTAGCAGCCAAAGCTAAGGTGGCACCGAAAAGAACTCAAACTATACCACGCCTGGAATTACAAGCAGCGGTCATTGGGTCGAGATTGGCAGATACCATCAAAAAAGAACATAGACTTGAAGTAAATCGAACTGTATACTGGACGGATTCAACAACAGTTCTGAATTGGATATCAGAAGACTCCAAGCGTTACACTCCTTTTGTAGCTCATAGACTGGGAGAAATCGCCGAGTTAACTCAGAAAGAAGACTGGAGATGGCTGCCAACAGATGAAAACATAGCAGATGCAGCAACACGGTTTTCTTATGAAACCATACAACAAGAAGATCGATGGTTCCAAGGTCCAGAGTTTCTATATCAACCAGAGAAGCTTTGGCCAACAAGTCAACCCCAAGAAAACCACAACGAGGACGAGGTACTGCATACTGTAGAAGTCACAGAACCAGAAAACTGGATGCCAGATCCAGAAAGGTTTTCCAAATACGAAACCTTAGTGCGTGCTACAGCAAGGGTGTTGGCATTTATTGATATATGCCGACGAAAGTCAACCCATTTAGAACATCGACACATAGACAAAGCCGAACGAGAACTCTTACGTCGAGCGCAGAAAGAAAGTTTCGCCGACGACTTACACAAATTAGAAACCAATCGACCAATCACTAAGTCGAGCCGACTATATAAACTCGACCCTGTGATTTACGACGGAATCCTACGAGTGAGAGGCCGCATCGAGGCCGCTACTGCACCATCTGAGATGAAGCAACCAATCATCTTGGATGGCCGCCACCGCCTGACGAAGCTGCTGGTGCTGCGAGAGCACTGCGTCGCTGGTCACGCTAACAGAGAGCGCGTGACAAATGATCTTCGACAACGGTACTGGGTCATTCACTTACGACCTACAGTACGCGCTGTAGAGCGAGGTTGCGTGCTTTGCAAAGTACGCAAGTCCAGACCACAACCGCCAGCCACGGGCGACCTACCAAGAGCTCGCCTAGACCCATTCCATCGCCCATTCTCAAATTGTGGCGTGGACTACTTTGGACCCATGACAGTGAAGATTGGACGGCGCCGGGAGAAACGTTGGGGTGCGTTATTCACTTGCCTCACGTCACGAGCCTTACACATTGAGCTCGTGCCTACCCTATCGACTGACTCAGCTATTATGGCTCTGAGACGAATGGCTGCACGACGAGGTTGGCCGAGAATTATGTACTCGGACAATGCTACCAATTTTCATGGGGCCAACAAGGAGCTGCAAGCGGCATACGCAGAATGGACGCCCGCGCTGCGCGAAGTAGGACTACTGCATCGAATGGAATGGCGCTACATCCCGCCCGGAGCGCCCAATCAAGGAGGTGCCTGGGAGCGGCTGGTGCGTTCAGTAAAAAACGCATTGGCCCATACTCTACATGAAAAGGAGCCGACTGAAGAAGTCCTACAGACGCTGTTGGTGGAAGCTGAGTTTTCCATCAATTCAAGGCCACTAACTCACGTAAGCGTTAACCCACAAGACCCAGAGGCGCTTACACCCAATCACTTTTTGTTGGGCTCATCTATGGGGCTACCTACAACCGGTCCCTGTGATGACGATGACAGAAGAAAATGGAGAGCCAGCCTAGCACTAGCCGACCAGTTTTGGAAGCGCTGGCTACATGAATATCTCCCCACACTGATACCACGCGGCGAACCCAAAGGCAACAGACGACCACTCCAAGTCGGAGATATCGTCGTGGTAGTTGACCACACACTACCAAGAAACTTATGGCCGATGGGAATCGTCGAAAGAACATATAAAGGACCAGATGGAGGCGTGAGGGTCGCCGAAGTTAAGACCAAGACCGGAATCTTCAAGCGACCGACCAGCAAGCTCGTCGTCCTAGAAAGTATGGAGGCTACGCAAAGCTGCGCCGGGGGGAGGAATGAAGAGGACTCCGAGCTCGCCTGACGCCAGCGACGTACTAGAAACAAGTAACCAATCAGAGAACACCAAATTTCTATAATTCTCACAACTCCGATTGGTTGCTTGCTCATGCAAATATTTTTAAGATGAAAATGTAACGACGAATCAGAAAGCCTTTTTAAATTTAATTACCATAATTCTGATTTGCCAAAGAGCGCCGACCATTCAGCGATCTTACATTATCTACTCTCTGATTCGTCGATGACTCACGCACATAGTACACTAGAGAGGGTCTCAGTATTGTATAAATGTAGCGACCCCGAGTATGGGTTTCATTCAGTGATTTGTACGCCTAGTGAAAACATCTAATAAAGAAGAAAAAGATCGAAGTGTTTTAATTACAGTCCACTACACGTCCCAAGAGATTTTCATTGGGTAATTTTCCACAGCGGTGTAAATCATTCTAGATTTAAATTTGCTTCTTTTTTTTTTGTTGGATAATCCATTTATTGAGGAAGGCTTTGGGCTATTAACCATTACGCTGCGACCAATAGGAGCGAAGCATCAATAAAAAATGTTTTGAAAACGGAGAAAATTATTCATCTATACTAATTAATCATAATAACAGAAATTGCCGCGGACGAACTCGCGGGCAACAGCTAGTGTGTTTATAAACTTACTAAGTCTGAATTTGTGATTCTCAATTTAGTAGTTAGTATTTTGTATTCTTTATTGGAATAAACATCCTAAACCTTAAATAAATATATTCAAAATGCCTATTCCGTTATGCCTACACATATATGCTCATAGCTGCACTAAACTATGTATATCTATTGCCTTTTAAACGTAGACTTGCCTATAATTATCGGCAATTCTGTATTGAAGAGACTAGTTAGTATTTGACAAGACAAACGCCAATTTTCTGGGAAGATGACTGTAAAAAAGATTTTAAATATCCTATAATTCCACGGTAACTTGTAAGTTATCTGAGCCAAAGGTATATTTAACACATTACTGTATTGGATACAGTAATGTGTTAAATATACCTTGCTAACATTACTTAGGTTAAATTCTTGCAATTATGACACATTGGTTTGATTGAATTTATTTTGTAACTAAAGTAAAGTGAGTGCCTCTATTACTATACTCATTCTTTAACACAACGACGAGTTTCTTAAAGACACTAAAAAGCAAAGAGCCACTTTGTTTAAGGATTCTCTTTAAAGTTACATAAACATAAATGCCACGTGCATTAATGTTTAAATAATTTTTCACCCAGCTAACAATATTGTTGGTGTAATAGGCTAGATTCCTGGGTCGTAATAATAACATAACAATTAGTCCGTCAGTTAGATAATCAAAAAATATTGGACATGTATATTTTTTTTTTTGTCAAATAAACAATAAATTATAAAGATAAAGCGCATCAAAGTTCAGGAGTGGGGGCTCGTGACGTCAAAGTTTGCTAAAAATTGTAGCAAACTATGACGGAACTTCAAAGGGCTATATCTTTATCATTTTTTGTTTAATCGACAAAAGAAAAAATATGTGTCAAATATTTTTTTAATATCTAACTGACGGACTAATTATATTTTTTTAGGTAACTAGCCTATTGTATTCATTTAATCCTAACTAATATTTTAAATACGAAAGTGAGTTTGAAGACTTGGAGTGGTCCTATTGTACTCTATCGGATACCACACGGCTAAAATAAATGTTATATTTTTTATTAAATAATTATCATTAAATTTACACTTATGAACAATGAGAGCATAACAACTCAATAGTCTTCGGCGAACTGTGGCGGAGCGATTTGATGGATCGACCCTAGAGCACTGGGCTGCCATCTCTGCTACCATCAATTCGAACTATTAAATAATATATGTATATCAACGAGCTCTGTGGCCTAGTGGTCATCACGCCAGGTTGCCAAATCCCGGTGAGGCCAAGATTGAAAATTATCTTTTTAGGGTTCCGTACCCAAAGGGTAAAAACGGCACCCTATTAATATCGCTCCGCTGTCCGTCTGTCTATCTGTCTGTCTGTCCGTCAGTCACCAGGCTCATTAACCGTGACAGTTGGACTGTTGAAATTTTCCCAGATTATGTATCTGTTGCCGCTATAACAAAAAATACTAAAAAATAGAATAAAATAAATTGAGATTGACCAGGGTCTTGGATGTTTATCTATATAAGTACTATTATAAACTATAGTATCGTTGAGTTTTCTCCGACACAAATCCACAACTTACTGTGGGTCTAGCTCAATCTGTTGACATGTCCCTACATATTTATATTTATTTATACTAGCGTTTCGGAACCGACCACTGCAGAGAAAAATACGCCGAAAGAAAATCTTTTCGACAGTATTGGTCGCCTACTTGCCTAAAGGGCTTTGTATGTTTTAACCAAGACCTGAGCGGACAAAGCCGGGAAAGATGATTCCGTGCTTCGGAAGGCACGTTAAGCCGTTGGTCCCGGCTGCCATCTGGTAGTCGTTTAAGGAACCACGTCAGAGGCCTAGTCGGTTTCCGAAGAACTCTGACACCAGGGTGTGCATGGTCGATTGACTGTGACATCTACTCGAAATGATGATGATGATGAGCCGGGAAAAGTTAGTTAACTATAAAATAAAGTATCTAGTGTTTTAAAATGAAGCAAACAAATTAATAGCGCCATTTATCTTCGGGCTGCTACCTATTATAGACGTTACTATATTTCTTTTGAATAAAAACAATAAAATACGTTTATTCTAATAGCCACTAATAGAGTTTCCTTTTACGGAAGCAGTAACGTCGTTTTAAATTATACCACTTCTGTTTTATATGTTTTTTTGCAGAATATAAATGCATGATGTTGGTTATTCTTTTATGTTGAATTTTATGATATTGTCGATGTTATTAGCTGTATTAAATGTTGGTGTTGCTATGTTATTTTTAAAGTGTACTTACATTTGACTAGCTCCGTGGCGCAGCGGTCAATACGCCAGCCTGCGACACGGAATGACCGGGTTCGATCCCCGGCCAGCTCAAGATGGAAAATGATCTTTTTCAGATTGGCCTGGGTCTTGGATGTGTATCTACATATGTATTTGTTATAAAATATAGTATCGTTGAGTTGGTATTCCATAACGCAAGTCTCGAACTTACTTTGGGGCTAGCTTAATCTGTGTGATTTGTCCGTATATATTTATTTATATATATATTTACATATAAATACTATTTAATAGGGATTAACAACATCCTCTGTTGTTAATCCCTATTATATAGTATTTATATGTAAGTATATATTGCATATATATGTATTTATTTATTTTGCTGTCATTCCCTATGGTTGATTGGGAGATAATGCTTATAGCATTAATTCCGCCAATTGTAACAAGATTTTACTTTGGAACAATAAAGCTTATAAAAAAAAATATCATGAAACATAGTTGATATTTTGCTTGAAATCATCATCATCAGGTCCTTTTTAGGCTCCACTACAGGAGGACGACCCTAGAAAACACAAATAAGTAAACACAATTAAGTTTAATCACATAATACAGTTTTATAGCGTTTATCCCATTAATATTGCATCTAAAGTTTCGAAAACTTTACAGTTTTCATGTTCGTAGGTAGACTAAGTTCACATTAGTCGTGGTAGAGCCACGCTACCGGCAAAATGAACGGCTAGTAGCATGAATGGACCGGCTCGTCCGGGGAAGTACCACACTCTTACAGAAAATGGACGTCTGAGTAGAAGCTTAACCGCTTCTATGCTTCGTTCGGAGTGAGAGAGCCGGAGGCCCATCCTTTTACCCTCCCCTCCCCATTTCCTTTCCCCAACTCCTTGAACGGCCGTCAACGCACCTGTCACACCCTGGTGTTGCAGTTGTCCATGGGCAGCGGTGATCACTTACCATCAGGTGACCCGGTAACTCGTTTGCCGTCCTATACCATAAAAAAATTGTCTACTGTGATATCAATATTTATTGATCAACTTCCGGATGTACCAGTATTGGCTCACGGTGTCAGAAAGTCTTGGAATCTTGTATTGAGCTAAAATATTTTTGAATTGATGAAGATCCCTTACGAGTAATACAGAGCTCAAGGTTTAAGACCAAAAGGTTATCGTTGCCTTGTTTCGATCAGTGTTTGTAGGTGTAAAGGTGGAAACGGATTTTTTTTGATTCGTTTAGTTGTTTGTTACGCTAGGAGTATCATGTCAATAGGCATTTTTTTTTAATGTTTGTTTCCTCAGTACTACGTAATCAATAAACCGATATAAAAAATATTTTTTGTTTAAAAGGGTTTGTTTTCAAGTTCCTTCCATTTAAATGTTATCACGGTTGTACAGTAGTTTAAATATACTAGTTTTTTTTTTTTTATATGAAAGAACATTTACAGTCTTTTTGACACTTATCCATTGTTACTTAAGTCGTCCTATGTTCCAGGTTCATTTACTTTCAAATCCAAACCTTTTGATATGACTTTCTTTTCTTCTCATCATATTTCCTTACCAACTCAGTGTACTACTATGGAGCTTTTCTGTTAATGGCGTAATTTACATTGAAGAGCCTATAATTTCTATAAAAATAATAAAATAAATAAATATACACGGACAAATCACACAGATTGAGCTAGCCCCAAAGTAAGTTCGAGACTTGTGTTATGGGATACTAACTCAACGATACTATATTTTATAACAAATACATATATAGATACACATCCAAGACCCAGGCCAATCTGAAAAAGATCATTTTCCATCTTGACCTGGCCGGGGATCGAACCCGGTCACTCCGTGTCGCAGGCTGGCGTGTTAACCGCTGCGCCACGGAGCTAGTCAAATGACGACATATAGGATTTTATAAGACAGTCAAAATTAAAAGGTACAAAACATGCAGTAAAATAATAAATTTGACATCGAGACTACCGTTCGCGAATTAGCCACAAATCATATTTATCAAGATTAAAATTTTAGTGTTGACTATATCAGACAGAATTATTAATTAACTAATAGATATTTTATTTTTATATCAAACCGTGGGCGATTTCATATCGTGTATTCAACTACACCCACGTAAAACCTGTGTTTCTCAAACTTTGTGTGTGATTACTATTATCTATTACTTTGTCCTTGTACTACTATAATATAAATTGGGTACCTTAATAAGTAGAGTAACAAACCTACGATAAGAATAAAATAGTTATCAAAGTCTTTGGCTGCAACTCTACGATTACGGAGGTAACGTGGCTGCAATGCTGAAAGTAAATAAATCATTTCACGCCATTTTTAAAATAGCCTTTCAGAGTAAAGGCTATTTTAAAAATGGCGTGAAAAGATTTATTTACTAGAGTCCCTTCAAATTTGATGCCATAGAAAACTATATGACAGCAACTGATCTATACATATAATAAAACAGTAAAATTATTTTGTCTGTACATTTCGAATTTTTGACTGAAATGGATAGAGGGACACTTAAAAAGAATAATAGAAAGCAAAAAAAAATTTTTGGAATTTCTTGTCTGTCTGTCTGTCTGTCTGTCTGTCTGTCTGTCTGTCTGTATGTATGATCACGATTATCTCCGAAAATACTGAACCGATTTACTTCAAACTTTCACCAATTGCTTTGTTTTAACTCAGTTTAACATTTAAAGTTTGTTTCATCAAAATCGGTTCATTAAAAAAAAAGTTATCGTCATTTGAATGAACTCAAGGCATGAGTTTGCCTGCAAACATAGCAAAAATAAAATAAAATAATAAGTGACATAAGAAAATTAATATCCAAAGTCAATTCATCATCATTATACGACAGCATTATACCTATCCATACTATCCATAGTAATCCATACTAAAAAAAAAGGAGAAGCTGACTGACTGACTGACATATCAACGCAGGGCCTAAACTATAAAGGTTAGGAACTTGTAATTTTGCACAGGGGTTCCTTTTATAACGTAGGAGAGCACTAAGAAAGGATTTTTGGAAATTCATCTCCTTAGGGGGAAAAACGGGTTGCAAAGTTAGTATGAAACTTTGTCGTTTTTGAAGTTATTCGAATGAAATTTAGCATGAAGGTTCTTTACTGAAAGGTATGAAACACGAGTAAAATATTTTACTCAAAAATCATCCCTTAAGGGGTTAAAATAGGGGTGCAAAGTAAGCATGAAACTTTGCCATTTTTGAAGTTAGTCGAATGAAATTCAGCATGAAGGTTCTTTAGTGAAAGGCATGAAACACGAGAAAAATATTTTTCTCAAAAATCATCCCTTAAGGAGATATAAGGTTAGTATGAAACTTTCCGTTTTTGAAGTTATTCAATTGAAATTCAATATTAAGGTGTTTCATTGAAAGTCATAAACTAATGTATTCCGGGTAATTCTACTGTTCCTGAGAAATCGACACTTACGCGGGCGGAGTCGCGGGCCGAAGGCAAACCTGACTTATATATCAACGCACAGCCGAAACTACTGTGCGCAGAAACTTGAAATTTGGCACAGGGATTCTTTTTATGATGTAAATGAGCAATAAGAAATGATTTTTAGAAAATCAAAGGGGTTGAATTTTTATGGAATTTTCTCATTTCTGGACTTAGAAGTCTGAAAGTAGGTACGCAAGTTCTCAATTAAAATTAAAAAAGATCTGTTTAGGTGAATCAGACAATATTCTCCCTCGAAGGGGTAAATAGGGGGTAAAGTTTGTATGGATTTTTTCCATTTCTAGACTTAGAATATAAAAATAGGTATGAAAGTTCTCGATTACAATTAAAAAGATCTGTGTAGGTGAAATGTATAAAATCCCCTCCTCAAGGGGCAACATGGGGGGAGGGGAGGGGTTAAGTTTGTATGGACATTTTCTCATTTCTGGACGTTCTGGATTACAATTAAAAAGATGTATGTAGGTAAAACCGACGAAATTTTCGCCAGAAGGGATAAAATAGGGGAGTAAAGTTAGTATGGATTTTTTTTCATTTCTAGACTTAAAGGCGAAATGTACAAAATTCCCCCCTTAAGGGATAAAGTGGGGGGGGGATTGTATGGAAATTTTCTCATTTCTGGACATAGAAGTATAAAAATAAGTATATATGTTTACATTACAATTAAAAAGATCTGTGTAGTTATAATGGTCGAAATTTCCTCTTGAAGGGGTAGAATAGGTGGGGTAAAATTTGTATGGATTTTTTTATTTACTTAGAAATATGACAATAAGAAGTTCTCCATTACAATAAAAAAATATCTGTGTAGGTGAAATGGGCAAAATCCCCTTCTTAAGGGCTAAAGATCTATGCAGGTGATATGTATTAAATTCCCCCTTAAGGGAAAAAAGCAAAGGGGGAGGGGTTTGTTTGGAATTTTTATCATTTCTACTGTTCCCAAGGGAACGACATCAACGCGGGCGGAGCCGCGGGCAACAGCTAGTGTAGTATAAAATTAATTTATTAGTTGTATATTTGCCTTATAATTCATCCCACATTTAAGATGATCGGAGTACATGATTAAACAAAGTACCGTGATTCACGATTGCTTTTAAAATAATTCTTCAAAATATAATTTGAAACGCAGGGTAAAGTAAAGTTTATATTCGTTTAATCAATGATAGTAAGTATTAAGTATTTTATTTAAGAACACACAAAATGATGATGTGCCGAATGAAATTACAAAAAGCATTACCACGAGGTATCAGACAAAAGGTATGCAAAGAAAGTTTGAGTACAACTGCCGAGTGCTAACGTTAAGTTTTATAGACGGTAAAAACGAAAGCCTTCATTAGTAAATCATTCGAATCGTTTAACATGTTGCCTCAAATATGCAAACACCTGTCATATGTTGAAACGTCTAGCCATAGACGTAGAGACGACTTTTTTTTATCTATGCGTCCAGCTCTGAAATAATGGCTGCGATAACCCTGCTAGTGTGTATGTGGATAATATCGTCGATATAGTGGTAATTACAGAATTCTAAATTGTCTATGACTATTTGTATTTTTGTTTTTGCTTTTCGTATTAGTTGGGGTTGAAACCCTTGGGCCGTGGACCTTCAGCCCACAAATTATTCAACGCCATTGCCAAGAAGTTAATTGAGGTATCTCGTAACCAGACGGCTGGCCTGTATTTTAGGCAAAAGATTAGCATTGCAGTAAGTTTTTGCCTGCTATCTAGAGTATCTGACATATCTTAACGATTGCCATTTTTGGATTGCAAATGCAATGGCTAGTTTCGATAGTTTGCAGCTTTCTTCTATCATATTATTTCACAATTATTGTAAATAATAAATATAGTTTAAAAAAAACTAAAAAGCTTTAATCAACTTATTGTCTTGTCATCGGTCCTTGATGAGTCTACAATTTTTTTGTTTAAAGTGGGTCAAGACCGACCTCAAAGAAGTCAGTTACAAACTAATAAACAACGAAACAACCAAACATACAGTTAAAACTAATAAAAAGTGTGTAAAACGGATTAAATTTTACACAACCTGATTTTTTGCCAAATATCTATTGTAAATATAACGTATCGATTTCAATAGTTCTAATATTTAGTAGCTCAGTGGCGCAGCGGTCAACACGCCAGCCTGCGACACGTCCCTGCGTGACCGAGTTCGATCTCCAGCCAGGTCAAGATGGAAAATGATCTTTTTCAGATTGGCCTGGGTGTTGGATGTGTATCTATATATGTATTTGTTATAAAATATAGTATCGTTGAGTTAGGATTCCATAACACAAGTCTCGAACTTACTTTGGGGCTAGATCAATCTGTGTGATTTGTCCGTATATATATTTATTTATTTATATTTACAGATTGATATAAAATGATGGATTACACCATAGATAAAAACAAAAATGGCATATCTCTGTTCACACTTCTATCATCATCATCATCATCAGGGCTTTTTAGTCTCCACTACAGGAGCACGACCCTCTCTGTACTACTAGAGCCATACTTGGCCAGAGCAGCCAGAGGACTTGGCCTACACTCTCCACGCTGGCCAGACGGGTTGGAGAGCCGTAAAAAGTCAAAGACAAAGGCCTCTCCCAAAGAAACTTCCTTCCATTGGAGGATATTGCCATACTCACCAAGCTTAGCAGGCGGGTTGGCGAACGCAGTTTCTTAGGCTTCTTGTGCGTCCGACGGTGCTGCCTATAGGAAGCATTTTAAGCTTGGGAAGGATAGGAATTTTTCGGAGGTGGGAAGGGAATGAAGGTATTGGGATACCACTCACTCGGATAAAATGGGAAAAGCAGCTTGGGATGCCGGGCGCGCCTACCCGATGCCATACCTGTGACCACCAAGCAGTTGTGGTTGACCTGCTTAAGGGCCCGTACTACCTCACACTGCTTTGCATGATTGACTGTTATATCAATAATAATTAAATACTCAAGTTGAAATAAAAATGCAGCAAAGTTCAGGACTAACTCTGGTAACTTTCTGACTCAAAAACACGATTGCGTTAAATTTTCTCGATAGAAAAAAATTGCAAAGTTGCCTCCAAATCACGTCTAATTTACTCGGTATATAGCATTATTCACGAAATACTTTAAAATTAACCTTGAAACTTTTGATTATTATTGCAATACAGATAAGGCAGCCATCATATGTTTTTCTTTTTCGAATAACCCTTGAATATTCCTAAAAAACGAAAATATCCAAAGTAGCCAACGCGTTTAGACCATCCGCGTTTGTACCGCCACGCCGCCTGGCATATGGCGGGCTCTTAAGAAGTTATTCTGTAAGAAGTTTGAGTGTCCAGTTAAAAGAGAAAAATATCACCTTACATATTCGTTCAGGTTCGAGGTTTTATCATATAAATGATAGGTTGATGTTACAGTTGTTAAGATCGAAACAGATGAATAGAAAAATAAGTGGGAGGTATTTTCCTAGCGACATAACATCTGCAGTGAAAAAAAAAGGTATTTAATGTTAAATAACATATGAACTTACAATGCACTGAGCTTAAGCTTAAAATCACGACGTAATATTATAATAAATCCATTACGCGTCGAGTCACGATCGGCAGGCAGTTTAATTTGCGATTAATCAAGTAATCTTAAATCGGGTGCCCGCAAACTACTAATTTAAGGTATTTTACATCAATCGACATCTAAATTACTGTAATAAGGATTTCTTTTTTTAATAAAATCACTTTAATACGGTTTTATTGCGTATATTACATTATTTTTACACCTAACGTTTCGAAAACTTTACAGTTTTCATGATCGCAGGTAGACTAAGTTGACATTTGTCTTTGTGTTATAAGAACTATACAAAACTACAATATTTATTGATAAGTCTAACATAAGGATCATTGTTTTTTCTTTGGAATTTCTAGAGTATGGTCGTAGTGGTAGTGGGGTTTAGAAGACTATAATAAGGGTCTGTATTTTTTCGTATTTATTTCCTACTAGTCACTGTCCATTTGTAAGTGTAAGCAGAGAAGGAAGCAATTTATGATAAATTGCGATTTATCAATTAATCTAATTGAATGCCCCGCAGACCACTTATTATTCACAACTTTTGAGTATTTTACATCAATCGATACCGGAAGTCTATTTTCTTCTTACAAAACTGATAAGTAGCTTCTTATTTTAATTCAATGGGCTTCGAAGACTATGTCTAGTAGTTAGTCTTTTATATTTAATTTACAGTTACTATTTTATCTGCAGCTTAATCAAATAGTTGAAGCTGCGGCCTTGATCATGGCGGAAATAAATAGGAGTAATTTTCATACAAAAGTCTTCGGCCGGCCCGGCAATTAGTATGAAAATGTCAAAAAAATATTTGATTTCCCAGCATTGGTCCCATAGGAAAAGTTAATTTTGACGGGAAGAGTCACCCCTTCATAACGTGGTTATGTAACACGCTGTATAGTAGGAAAATGTTGTGAAACGGCACGACCTAACGTGCTTTAAGTGATGTGCTAAATTAAATAAAAAAAAAAGATGACTTTTACTTTGTCTTACATTAGTCACATCACGTCTGATTAAAACAGATACTACAACTATCATTTTATAATCGTGTAATGTCATATTTTCCAACATATTTTCTTTTTTCCAAATATTTGTAGCGAATCTGAAAACGTTGCATGTGGTAACCGTCGATCGCTGTAGTGAAGAACGCGGCCTTAGGGCAATATATTAAGCGCAGTATGTAAACGAAACCTTAAATGTTTTCAGAAACATTAATATCTTCGGATGGGACGCCCAAATTACGGCGATTGATGTAATGATAATAAAAACGTCCCACCACACGACCCTCGTGTCCTGAGTTCGATCCTCGGTCAGGTCATGTCATGACGGATAACGATCTTTTTCAGATTGACTTGTTTCTTGCATGTATATCTATATAAGTATCTATTATAAGTTAAGTTAGTATCCTACGACACAAGTTCACATCTACCGTGGGGCTACCTTAATTTGTGTGATATGCCCTTATATATTTATATTAATTCTGTAACAAAATTGACATATTTTCCTCCATATTTACTTTTTCCCAATATTTATATCACAACTGAAAATGTTGCCACCACCAATGCGTGTGTTAATGTTTACCGTCGGTCGCTGTAGTGAAGAACGCGGCCTTAGGGCAATATATTAAGTGCAGTATGTAAACGAAGCCTTAAATGTTTCCAGTAACATTAATATCTTCTGATGGGACGGCCAAAATCACGGCGATTGATGTAATGACTGGTAATTGTGAACAATGACTCAATTTCTGACATGTTTGAAAGCTGTATGACGTTTTGATTGATTTTCAGTTCGATTTTATGTGTTAAACGTGCATACTGATTTTGACACACGATTATTTACGGCAACTTTCATTGAAATTTTGAAGTGAAAATGTCTTTAGCGGCGTTGTGCACTTTTTGGGATGGGTAAAAAATGTTAAACTCGCGTCAGGACAAGTGGCCTGATCGAAAATTCGTAAGACGGACACGTGACATTTCAAAATATTCAAAAATGCAAAACGTTAATATTCAAGTTTTCACTTCTGCTGGCACTCCCGGAGAATTAATTTAACCTGTTGTATTTTTTTATAGTGTCCCATTGTTGGACAAAGGCCTCTCCTTTAGACCGCCACAGGACCCTTACCTTGGCAGTGGATTCCAATTTTTATTGTGTGCCGTCTAGTCGTCTGCCCATCTTGGGGCGGCCTCGTTCCCGACGCCAGCCCAAAGGAACCCATTCTGTAGTTGTTTTCGCCCATCTTTCCGGGTGCGTCCTATAGATATGGCCCGCCCAGTCCCATTTAAGTTTGGCTGCCTTCCTCTCAACATCCATTATTTTGATCTTAGAGCGAATGGTGGTATTGCGTATGCGATCTGATAATTTGATGCCCAGTATACTTTGCTCCTCTGGCTGCTCTAGCCAAGTATGGCCCTAGTAGTACAGAGAGGGTCGTGCTCCTGTAGTGGAGACTAAAAAGGACCTGATGATGATGATACTTTGCTCCATAGATTTAAAAAGAAATTGCGTCGACTTTATACTTTTATGCTTTGCTCTATGTCCTTATTATTATATTAATAAAATTTGTAATACCCTACGTCGGACGATTCTTTACTAATGATATGTAATGATGATGAACTTCTCATGCCTGAAATTTATTTTTCGATAGCGGGCAGAACTAATAATAAATAGAATAGAATAGCTTTATTGGTAAATAACATAACGACACATTACATGATTAAAACGGGAACAATAGATACACATGCAAAACAATATAATTTTAATTTAAAAGATACAAACATTTTGCAACATGATTATAAATATTGCGTGTCGCAGTATTTACCAAAAGGGGCCCGCTCAGCATAATGCTGCAACGCTAGACGCTGCAGCGCTGATATTCTGCTCGACCCTAATGTGGGTGTGTGACGTGTGGACATCTTTATATAAAGAAAAAAATATAACGAAGTTATATTTAAATAAAAATTTAAACTTTGTTCCTAGTTTGAAAGTTTCTAATTTTAAACAAAGACTATTTCTCGATGCTCATAAAAATTTGCCGCACTTAAGGCTATGCATCTCCAGTGCGCATGCAGCTTAACTTGACCGTATTTTTTACTCGTGCAGAGCTCCTAATTTAAGGCCCTGCTTGATTAATTGCAAATTAAGGTCCCCTCCGAGGTGGTTCGCTCGATATGACTTTATTGAATTTCATACACTGTGATTTATGTGTTGTATTATGAATTTATTATGGTAAAGGGCGAACCGATTATGAATGCTTTCTCGTGCTTTCAGGAATTAATATGTTTTGTTGTACACGTTTATGAGAACCTATTATAAAGGTATAATGTTCGGAGTCATGCATTACTAAAAGTACCGTTGAAGTTTGTAACGCTTGTTGTGCTATGTATGTAATGGGCACAAGAATGCAATGTGCTATATTGAAATTAGTGAGTAGGTATAAATGATTTAGAATAAAAGGTTTAAAAGCGACTCAATCAGCTGAAATAAATTGTTTGAAGAATGATAATCTGAACAAATTTGGTAGAACTTTTAAAAATAATAAGATACGTTAATTAGATAATTAATGTAATCCGTATAGTTTAAAAAATATAAACATCTCAGATTAGTATTAGGGTAAGGGGCGTCATCCTCAACTACTTGACTAGTGGTTACGTATGGAATCAGGTACTCCTTGAAAGGGCGACAACGCACCTGTCACACCTTGGTGTTGCAGTTGTCCATGGGTAGCGGTGATCACTTACCAGGTGATCAGATGACAGGTGACAGATCAGGTGACCCGCTTGCTCGTTTGCCGTCTTATAACATAAAAAAAGGTGCACACGCTCGGCCTCTCGAGCTGCTACTCGCTTTTCCTACATTCAGCTCTCCCAGCTTAAAGTGCTTCCGATGGGCAGTAGCGTCGAAAGCACAAGAAGTCGAAGAAACAATGCTTGCAAACCCACCTGCCAATAGTGTGGTGAGTATAGCTATATCCTTGATAACTTGATAGAAAAATAATCCTTGGGAGGGGACTTCTTACAGCTGTATTGATGATGATGAGAATGACAACGATGATGATGATGATGATGAGTTCAATACTAATATTGAGAATAGCTCAAGGTATCGACATTGACGCAGGTGGAGGTGACGCGGGTGAAAGCTTGTCTGATACATTTGTGTGTACATAATTTCAACTATTTGATTTAGTTGAAATTTTGTACACACAAATATAGAGAGAAACGAGTAAAATTAAACTTGCACATAAAAATTAAAGCTTGTAGCACCAAAAATTTAATTAAATAAAAAATGTGTAGGGACAGGCAATTGAGCCTATAGGAATTGAAGAAAAATGTTTTTAAATATCATTACATATACCTATATCGTTTTTAAATTTCAGGTTTTTTTTTATGTTATAGTGCGGCAAACGAGCAAGCAAGTCACCTGATGGTAAGCGATCAACGCCGCCCAAGGACAACTGCAACACCAAAGTGTGACAGGAGCATTGCCGGCCTTTCAAGGATATTGGGAGTAGGGAAAAATGGTGGACATGGGGGAAGGGGGAGAAGGAAGGGCCTGGTCATGTACCCATCTGTTTAAAATTCCAACAAGGGGGCGATCTTGTGCAAGGATCGACCTAAATTGAACAGACACATTTGATGTATTAAATTAATTCAGCGCATAGTACTAGTGTTTTGAAAACACGTCAATTTCCGCAATTTGGTGCAGTACCGTCTTAACATAATATTGGCTGGTTCCTGAAGAGAAAACTAACTCGTCCTTTCATTAATACTCCAATCCATGTTTCATATCGAAAGCCTCACAGCGATCAAGAAGTTATTTTACTGAGCATTATTAGTGCTTACGTATGTTATGCAACCTCAGGCGCGGTCGTCACTGGGATGGGTGATCGCAAGTGGCGTAAAAGATATCTCGAGCTCCTTCGTGCCTTCCGTCCCGGCTGTCACCATTGATGGCAGTCGTAAAGCTAAGTGTGTAATTTATGTGCAAAAGACGAAGGTGCGAAGTGCTGAGGTGCGACCGAATTCAGGCGCGAAGAGGTAAGGCGCGGATGAACTGAGGTGCAAAGTCAGATGCCTTTAGGCAGGTTGAATGTCTAAAGTAACTGTGCCTGGGCTTTGCTATCCCTCTTCTTTCTATTCGCCTTCTGTAATAGTTCCTTCAACCATATGAATCTTACTAACTAGGGATGAACACAGACAGAATCACGGGCAGAAGCAAGTATTGAAGACTTTGTAGATCTGTTGATTCAATAAAACGAACAAACATCGGCTATCAAACGACAAAGCTCGCTTGATTTAAACCATAACAAAGGGCCCATTAGCAGAGCGACACGAATCTCTCGAGCTCTTCCTAGTTATAAATTTAATTTGATACCGCAATTATAGTCTACGTTAGCGACTTCCATCAATTATATTCGTTACACAGTGTTGTAACTACCTCCGTGGTCCAGTGGTTAAGACGTTTGCCTGTTAACCCGGGGGTCATGGGTTCGATTCCCACGGGAAGCATACTTTGTATAGTTGTTTCCAGTTTGGTTAGGCTTGAATCACATTGCAGGCTTGAATCACCTGATTGTCTGATAATAAAGATGATTCCGTGCTTCAGAAGGCACGTTAAGCCGTTGGTTCCGGCTGCCATCTTGTAGTCGTTAAAGGAACCACGTCAGAGGCCGAGAAGCGGTTCCGAAGAACTCTGACACCAGGATGTGCATGGTCGATTGACCGTGAATGATGATGAGTGTTGTATTATATTATATTAATGTCTTAGAAGTCAAAGTCGTCTTGTCAAACATTCTATAAAACTCGAAAATTAACCATTTCACGAGATGACCATTTTTAGACTTGACGAGTTGGCAAAAAACCTAGGCTTGACCAATGGACCAATATGAACGGCTTGACGAATTAACCATTTTGCACCGCTTGACGAATAAATCATTTTTGGCGACGTTAAAAACGCTTCACCAGTTGACAAAATTTTCTTACTTGACCAATTATACCCTACATCAAAAATCTGTCATAATCCACAAACCACCCTAACTCTACATGCTTTGAATATGTTCAACTGTAGTCATCTTTTCTTCTTCTTCTTTTCAGCCTTTTCCTACCTTTAAGGTGTAGGCCTCCTTCAGATTATGCCACTTTTCTTTTTTTTCATAGAAATAAAGTATGTAGTCATAGAATTTGAAATAATACTCTTACCGTCAATACTACCTATGGTACGGTAAACTGAACCGGATTGGAACCGGATCATGTATAACTCTTTTAAGTAACATCGAAAACTGGATGTGAGTGAAAGGGACAGTTTTAGTTAATTGAGCTCTACTAATCAAAGCCAACAGCTCTTTCAAACATTCCATTTGACCAACATCGATGAAACGGTAGAATCGTTAAAACCACTTTAAAACGAAACCATTGATGGCTAAGTGATACAGTCTGATCAAGTTATTTATTTTGTAGAGACTGTAGAACCCTCTAATAAAAATAAGTGTTTATTTTGCATTCACAATGCTATTTTGATATACTCTTATTAAATTGAGAAATATGGTGAAAACATTCCACGCAGGTGGGGTTTGAACCAGCGACCTTAGGTGTATGCACGACCGACGCTCTGCCAATTGAGCTACCGCATGTTCAAACCTCCAACTCTCCAACATATCCAATTCCCCTTATACGCATTAAGGCTGCGTCATTTAACACGATTACCCCACTTTTACAAGTCAGGTATTTGATTCAACTTATTCTACAGTTAATTTAAAATTCAAATAATATGTAGGAAGCCGCATGGACTTTTTAACTCATTCACGGACACAGAGGCTATAAAAGTAAAAGGCAGGATGTCCTGGAAAATGTCAAGCACATGTTGTAGCTATATCGGTATTGAAAATGTAAGTATAATTATTATCTGAGGGTTTTCGCCACGGAGTTTTTCCTTTTTTCGGTTGCATCCTCAGCTGCATCGGAGCCCAGGGCCCGACGCACTACTACGCCTGTTTATGACAATCCTTATTGGTAGTTAGCTTTATACATATGACACAACATTAATTTTTTTGTAGTGGTAGAGCCACGCTACCGGCAAAATTAATTTTTGCTAGTAGCATGAATGCGGGGAAGTACCAAACGCTTACAGAAAATCGACGTTTAAGTAGAAGCTTTACCGCTTCTATGCTTCATTTGGTAAGTTAGAGCCGGAGGCCCATCTTTCCCCCATGTCCTCCCCCATGTCCTTCCCCCAACTCTTTGAAAGGCCGGCAACGCTCCTGTTACAACCTGTGTGGCAGCGGTGGACGATTACCATCAAGTATATTTGTTGTTTCTCGTGGGGGTCATGCGGCCAATACTGGGATCAGATATTTCAACATGCCTAAAGGCATCTGACACAGCTTAACGACAATGATGACAGCCGGGACCGACGGTTTAACGTGCCTTCCGAAGCACGGAAGAGCTTGAGATAGTTTTATGCGACTTGCGGCCACCCATCACAGTGGGGACTTTTAATGCTCACGACCACTGTGCCATTGGGCTCCTCAAACCATATCCATCAGCTGACCCGCTTGCTTGATTGCCGTCCTATATCATAATAAAAGGTATATTGTAAAGAAACCCTTATAAATTATTCAATTGCCCGTCTGTTTGTCACGACCAGTTTTGTCAAAAACGTTTAGACGTGTTTAGTTATAATTAATAACACATACTAGCCGTGTGGTAGCCGGCAGAGTAGAATAGGACCACTCCAAGTCTTCCCGTGGATGTCGTAGAAGGGGACTTAGGAAATACAAGCTAAACAAAGCTTATAAACATCTAAGACACCTCTCCAACCCGTCTGGCCAGCGTGGAGAGTGTAGGCCAAGTCCTCTGGCTGCTCTGGCCAAGTATGGCCCTAGTAGTACAGAGAGGGTCGTGCTCCTGTAGTGGAGACTAAAAAGGACCTGATGATGATGATGATGAATAACACATATTAAAATCTACAGACCCTTGAAGCCGTACAAAATCAAACTTCTAGGTAAACAAGATCAAAATGATATGGCCGATTAAGTTCTACATTTTGCCAATTTGTTCAAACTTACATTGGTAAAGAAAACCTATATATTTTCCGTAGACTTAAAATTGAAAAAAATTGTACGGAACGCTCGGTGCGCGAGTCTAACTCGCACTTGGCCGGTTTATTGGTTTCGTAATTTTATATACATCAAAGTTTTGGAGCGTTTGCGCATTGGAGCGTCCTTGATGTCTCAAAAGGTGACGGCTGAAAATCAGTGCTGGTCACAAATGTGTCCAGCGTAACACTGAGCCATCGCCTATTTTTTTTTTTTAAATAAATATATATATACGGACAAATCACACAGATTGAGCTAGCCCCAAAGTAAGTTCGAGACTTGTGTTATGGGATACTAACTCAACGATACTATATTTTATAACAAATACATATATAGATACACATCCAAGACCCAGGCCAATCTGAAAAAGATCATTTTCCATTTTGACCTGGCCGGGGATCGAACCCGGTCACTCCGTGTCGCAGGCTGGCGTGTTGACCGCTGCGCCACGGAGTCATCTACATCTATTGTACTACACTTTTATTAGTTGTATTTTTTATGTTGTAATTGTATTATTTTGTTCGTGTTTCTACAATAAATAGTTTTCATTTCATTTAATTTCAAAGTATTTTTCTAGTAAGTAAGATCATAAGATTAAAATATAATCTTTTACTCTTTTAAAGTTGCACTATGAAAGCGAAGTTTTGATAAAAATATGTAGTAAAAAAATATCACAATATTGCTGTTTTTCTCCATTAAAAAGCCTTCAATTTCAGCTTGTTTTTTAATAATTTACTTATGCGAACTGCCGGTTGTATTTTTATCGGTAACAAATATCCACTTATGAGTAGGTAAACGCTAAATTTCAGCCAAATTTAAGAGCCCTTCTCTTAAATTTGGCTGAAATTTAGCGTTTACCAAACCTTTATCAAGAAAAAAGTGTTAATTAGCATTTTTTTATTTTGTTCTTCTATCATGCATGAACTATTGAAAAAATTTGGATGTGAATCGGCACTTTTTTAGTTAAAAAGTATCCTAACTGTATAAGTACATAGAATTATTTTCAGGCATTAGAACAATGTATGTGAACGAAGACCAAAAAGCATATGGAAGGCGGCAACAACGGAAAATCTGTAAATGCTGCTTTCAGGTTCTTAATTAAATTACCATTTTGAAACACTTTTCTTATCTATATCATGTTTATAAATTCTATATTATGATTATCTATGAAATAGTTTTTTTTTAACTGAGCCCTAAGTAGTGGAAGTTCTAACGGGATTTTGATCCTGCTCATCTGATTATCAAACATAAACAAAAACATACATAACTTTTCTTTCTGTTTCTTTATCATTAAATGTTTATAATAAAATCTATCATACCTTTTTAACATCTCCTCAAAACATACCCCCGGATTGAAACTCACGAATTTTCACTTAAATCATGCTTATCCGGTTAACAAACATGAAGAAAACCAATATTTTTTAGTTTTTTTTTTTTTTTTTTTCTCTTAAAAAACTTTTATACATTTTTCTCAAAACATAGCTACGAATAGAAGCTCACGGTTTTCTCTTAATCATGCTGATCTGAGTGTCAAACAATTCGACAAGCTACTTATTGCCGTCGGCGCCGCGACCGGTTGATGGAAAAACGATTTAGTACTGACTGTTATAAAGCAGTATTTTATAATATATTCTTTTAAAATATTGTAGCACACATCATTTTACTATACTGGGTTTTACTTTCCTTATTAAAAATAGTCTTATAGTAACACTAATAATATAGATTTGTATGAAGAAAAGATTTTTAAAAAATCTGCAATAGTTTTTATAGTTTATCCATTGGAAAGAAGTTAATAATCCAATCATTCATTTTTATAATATCAGTACAAATATGTGTATAAGTATAAGAAAGGAAAAACAAGGAAAAGTAATGGCTTATATAAACTTTTTGTGACTTTTACGCTGTTTCCTAGTCGTCTTCTTAAAGTTAATTGTATATTTATATATTATGTAAGTATGTAAATTCCTTTTAGTTAATCATTGAAACTATTTACAAATTTCAGTTTCAATGATTATCTATTTTAAAACTTTTATTCGAAAGGTATAACATATCAGTATGAACAATAATTCCTTCTGGAAGCTCATAGTATGCATTTGCCACTTCCAAACTTAAACAAAGTAAGCCGTGCATTTAACGGTATTTTTTTCAATTTGTTTCATAGTCACTCACCACCAGGAGTCGGTGATGGGCGCAAGCAGGAGCAAACACGCGGCGATGACAACCGGCCGCATCTCTCGGACATCACTGCCCAAACATAACCTAAACGCACCCCGAAACTCCGACTAGGAAAATACCGAGAATGCCATCCTCGTATTTTTTAAATTTCGACTACAACGAAGTTCGTGAAAAATGGGTTCGATTTTCAAAACGAAATTTGAGCGTGTCGCGTGCGTCGATCCCTGTCGGTGGGAGACTGCGGCGCGGACTGACGATTACCTGACCGTTCCCCGCCGCACGCGCACCGCAAAACAATTTTCGCGCTATTTTGGCTAAGATTTTAGCGGATTAGGCTTTGCGTGATTAGAAATATGTGAGGTGGGGATACGAACATTTGTTATTTTGACGACGCGTGTGGGCGAATTGATAAATTATCACTTATGGGCGATTAATGAACGTTTTTAATTTAATCCAGTTTCGCGATGTAAGTAAGTGCGTTAATAGTGGTATGATGAGTGCATATTTTCGGTGAATGCACGGTTGTTTAGCTTTCAATAGGGTAACACTAATACGAACCAGACATTGGCTGATTACAGAACGAGTGATCGACAGTGAAGCGTTGAACACAGTCTAATAATAGAGTACACGTGCGAAACTCTAATTGTGTTAAACAAACAGTGTGTACCTGTCTGTTACACCTGGCGCTTCCAGAGCGACTCTATGACAAAAGCTTGACCTTTTTTGAGATGTACCTACCAAACAATAGGGAGATATGATGCAGTACTTAAAATTCGCTGACTTATTGCAAAACTTTTACAAAATACCCTATTATATATTTCTTATTATAATATATTTTTTTAAATTAATAGGTTTTACAGACTTCATTAGTAAATTTTCTAAGAAATGAAGGTTCTACCTTACAATGACTACGAGCAGTGATACATAAATGTATGCCGAACTACTTTTTTAATTATGATGGCTATAAAATATGCCATAAGGTGATTCGGACTAACAAAATTATGAATTTGTATGTATATTGAGTGTATCCCAAAAGTATTTATGCGAATTAAAGTTTCTGTCGTTTATGTAGGTAATGCATATCAAAATTATTACATAAAAAGAAATAGGTAGATAAGATTTATCATATTGTTATATATATTTTATCATATTGTTGGAAAATATGCAATGTCGGTAGGCTGTACTGCTATATAAGAATATCATGCAATTTATTCAGAAAAACTACTTTTCACAATAATCTTAAAAACAAATAATCACATACCAACTAAAAAGATTTTTGCACCTCACAATTCAAAGTTTAAATAAACATAGTTCTTAACATCAAAGTTCGTTGCGTTTGTTTCTTTCCATTTTGCTCCAAAACGTCAGCTTTGATACCTGATTGTTTAATTATCTTGTCTGAAGTTTTGCAGCTGTTTCTATTCAAAAGAGCTTTCTAAATACTAGTTTTTGCTTTTAATAAAAACTTATCTGCGCGTTTACCCGTTTGCATACTCAGCGGTGGTGTGTTGGAACCCGGGGTCCACTATTATGACAGCAAGTTGCTGAAATAGGATTTGGCAAAATTTTTACACCCGGCCGCTTGCCTAACGCCACCCCTGCAAAAGCTCCTATAAAAACTATGTACTAGTATTGGCGCATTCTCAGCATTACTCTGGAAATTTTAACTGTTATAAAATGTCGAAAATTGTACAATTGTTCACATGTAAAAGGTGAGGATATAAGAAAAATAGGGTCAGAAAATTAACAGTGCAATAAGTTTATTACAAAAAAATAATTGCAGATATTTTGTCAATCCAACAATGTATTTTTTATTGATTTTGTTTTTAATTAACTATATTAGTAAAAAAGAGAACTTGTTTTTATTTATTTTCTTAAACTAAAAATATTTTTTTTGTAAAGAAGCTCTCTCAGAAGCTCTGTTGTAATACTGTTCTCGCCAGACGCCTTGTACCTCTCGAACTATTTGTAGGCAATCCTAATCTCGTACAGGCTTTCAAGATGTCTTCAGTAGTGTCGGGTTAACTTGACTCTGAGGTCTTAAGCCAGGCCTACGTTAGGTTTGGCAACCGAGGTATAGAGGTTATCCGTAAAACCTCTCGATCTCTTTCAGAACCTCGGCATTTGACGACGCCACTTTACCCGCCTCTTTAGCTTAGTAAATCATCATCATCATCATCATCAGGTCCTTTTGAGCCTCCACTACAGGAGCACGACCCTCTCTGTACTACTAGAGCCATACTTGGCCAGAGCAGACAGAGGACTTGGCCTACATTCTCCACGCTGGCCAGACGGGTTGGAGAGGTCTCTTAGATGTTTATAAGCTTTGATTAGCTTGTATTTCCTAAGTCGCCTTCTACGACATCCATGGGAAGACTTGGAGTGGTCCTATTCTACTCTGCCGGATACCACACGGCTAAGTAAATCGGCTCTGCCCATTAGACTCCACTTTTGTGAACACTATAGAGTATTTATTTTGCTCTATCGCTCCCTTAACACGCTCGATATTAAAGGAGCGAATATCATGACACAAGGACTTCTGGATTTGTCTATTGAGCCGCTAATATGTCAGCATCTTTGGAGGTCTGTAACGCCAAGGATCGTCGCTCAACCATCGGTTTTTGGGTCTGAGGCTGAGTAGACATTATTGACGTTTCTGTTAGCTAAAATTAGTTATTTAGTAAGTTTATCCTATTTTTATTTGAGATTTCAGCGAGCCTCCGCGACGTCACTGGGGACCCAAGGGTAGTTACTTTGCGCCTTCAAATAATAGGCTAGTTTCCTAAAAAAATATAATTAGTCCGTCAGTTAGATAATCAAAAAATATTGGACGCGTATTTTTTCTTTTGTCGATTAAACAAAAAATTATAAAGTAATAGCCCTTTGAAGTTTCGTGAGACGTCATAGTTTGCTACAATTTTAAGCAAACTTTGACGTCACGAGCCCCCACTCCTGAACTTTGACGCGCTTTATCTTTATTATTTATTGTTTATTTGACAAAAAAAAATACGTTTCCAATATTTTTTGATTATCTAACTGACGGAGTAATTGTTATGTTATTATTACGACCCAGGAAACTAGCCTATTTGCGCAGAGAATTGCCATCTCTGTGCAGAGGGGTAATGTCGCCAGCCTGTTGGACACCCATCCTCGCGGCGACGGGTAGGAATCCCTTTTTTATTTATAAATTTATTTTATTTCCTTTCTTTTATATAGTTTTGTTATTAAAATATTTGTGTTTTAGGTTTTAATAAATAAATCAAACTTTCTTATTTGCAATGTCTCATGTCATGAGTGTCATTCTCAACTGCTAGACCAGTGGTTGCAAGTATGGCATCTAGTACAAAATTAAAATAATTAAATACTAAAGTCAAAGTCAAAGATTTTTATTCAAAATTGGATACATGTATCTCTTTTTGAACGTCATATTTTTATTTCTTATATATTTTTTTATATATGCAAAATTGAAATACTACTAGCGTTTCGGAACGACCACTGGTGAGAAGAATACGCCGAAAGAAACTCAATCCAGCCTTGGTCCCTACGTGCCTGAAGGGCTCTGAATACATTGTTAACATTAAATACAATTTTTCATACTATAGATTAATTTTAACATTTAATAATTGTTAACATTAAATAAATTTATATAAATTTCCACGCATTTTTATCAGTAATATAATCATCAATGCAGTAATAAGCCTTTTTTATTAACTGGTTTTTTACAATCGTTTTGAACTTAAGTAAAGGCAGACCTAATATTTCTGCAGGAATTTTATTATAGAAGCGTACTCCTAAACCCAAAAATGAATTCATAGTTTTCTGCAATCGCAATACTGGTGTAGCTAATTTATTTTTATTTCTCGTGTTTCAGTCATGGATATCACTATTTTTCTTATATAAATCAAGATTATAGCGCACAAACATAATATTCGCAAATATGTACTGAGAAGGTAAAGTTAAAATATTTATATCTTTAAACAATTCTCTAAGAGATTCTCTAGCACCAAGTTTATATATAGATCTAATAGCGCGTTTCTGCAGGACAAATATGGTGTTTACTTCTGCAGCGTTACCCCATAGTAAAATCGCATAAGACATAACACTATGAAAGTAACTGAAATATACCAAACGCGCAGTATCAACATCAGTCAGTTGTCTAATTCTCCTGACAGCATAAGCTGCAGAACTAAGTTTACCCGCTAACGTAGTAATATGGGCACCCCATTGAAGCCCGGCATCAAGAGTTATTCCAAGAAATGTTGTTTTATCAGTTAAATCTAGTGGTTCATTATCCATTACTATTTGTGTTGGAATTTTTGTAACATTTGGTAAGCAAAATTTAATACATTTCGTTTTCTTAGCGTTCAACAATAGATTGTTCGCTGTGAACCAATCCAACACTTGAGCTAAAGTACTATTAACCACGTCAAAAGAATTAGTTTGTCTATCAATTTTGAAGACAAGAGAAGTGTCATCGGCAAATAGTACAGCCTTACATGTATTGACACAGTAAGGTAGGTCATTGATGTAAATGAGGAATAACAGAGGCCCTAGGATAGAGCCCTGGGGTACGCCCATCTTAACCGATGATCCGGAGGATTGTACCCTATCTAAACTAACTTTTTGAGTTCGGCCACTTAAATAAGATTCAAGAAAATCGCGAGATTTACCTTTTATTCCATAGTACTCCAGTTTGGAGAGAAGGGTATTGTGGTCTACGCAATCAAAGGCTTTGGAAAGATCACAAAAAACACCAATAGCATTTTGTTTTCCCTCCCAAGCATCATATATGTATTTCAACAGAGCTACACCCGCGTCTGTAGTTGACCGACCCTTTGTAAATCCATACTGTTCACGATGGAAAAGGCTATTTATGTTAAAAAAAGCTAATAACTGATTAAAAATCATTTTTTCAAATATTTTACTAAGAGCTGGCAGAATAGAAATGGGACGGTAATTAGTGGGATCATTTTTATCGCCAGATTTGTACAAAGGAATGACTTTACTTAACTTCATCAAGTCAGGAAATGTCCCAGTATCTACACACTTATTAAATACAGAAGCTAAATATGGTGCAATTGCTTCAATGATGTTACTAATGACAGCTACAGAGATATCCCACAAATCTCCAGTTTTCTTATTGTTCAAACTCTTAAATGTATCAATGATTATTTGAGGTGTTACATGTTGAAATATTAAATTATTGTTACATTCTGGTATACAGCTTGTTAATAGTTTTTTAGATTCCTCAGATGATGAACGTAAGGAGGCAGTAGTATTTACGGGAATGTTAGTAAAGAAATCTTCGAAATATTTTGCGACGTCTTCATTAGTACTGAGGATCTTATTATCTACTTTTAATTCTATTTTGTTGTCACGATTTTTAGTTTTCCCGGTTTCCATGTTAATAATTTTCCAAGTGGTCTTTATCTTATCATGAGAATCTAGAATAGCTTTTCTTGTATATAAAGATTTTTCGCACAGGCACGCCTTTTTAAAAACCTTAGAGTAAGTTCTAACATAATTAATAAATTCAGTATTTTTATTGTAAGCTTTCATAGCTAATAATTCGTATAACCTGTTTCTACTAACGTAAATACCAGTTGTAGCCCATTCACTAAATTTTTTACCGATACGTTTAGTACATTTTTTAATTTTGAATGTATTATTGAATTCCGATTCAATAACACCAAACATTTTATTATATAGAGCATCCGGATCATCTCTAGTTTCTTCAATTAGGGGCATTTTTTCAGATATTTTTTTCTTAAATACATTTATTTTAGCTTTGGTTATAGATCTAAAGGTTACTTTTGGTAAGTCAACTTCTACATCATTTATAAGTTTTACAAACTGACCGTAGTGATCCGAGGTTAGATTTTTAGTTATATATTTGTCAACAGCAGTGCAATTGCAGAAAACATTATCTATGCACGTTGCAGAATCTTCAGTAACTCTAGTTGGTTCCAAAAACAAATTAACCAAATCAAATGATTTAAAGACATTTAAAAATCGAACACTTTCAGTTGTTGTAACTAACAAATCAACATTAAAGTCACCGCACACTATAATATTTTTGCGACAACAACATAATTTTCTCAAGACATCTTCAATAACTGATTCTAAAGTATTATAATCTGATCTTGGGGGTCTGTATACACATACTATAATATAATTCCCTAGTTCGATACATGACAGCTCAACATTACAATCTACCGAAAGACTAACAATATTCTTACGTTCTTTACATTTTACGTCACTTCGAGTAAGAATTAAGCTACCGCCTTTCTCTTTAGTCTCTCGGGTGTAAGAGCTTGTCAATAAATAATTTTCTACATTGAACTGTTGCTGGTGCGACTGCATAAAATGTTCAGTCACACAAACTACATGCAAATCTTTACTGTTTATAAACAACTCTAATTCTAACAATTTGCTAGTCAGGCCTTGGACATTCTGATGAAAAATACTATTACAGATATTAATAAACAAATAGATAAGGCTAAGTAATATATCAAACTAAGTAGTTAGCCTTATTTAATTTAACCAATTATGTGGATAAAGTTACTAATAAATCAAATTAATATCATATTTATCAGTAAAAAAAGTAAATAAAGAAATTCGCATCTAATTTTGAACGCATATAATAAATAATTGAATAAAGCTCCAAGTTTGCTGAGAAATTGTGCAGCTTAATTAAGTCAAGTAATAACCAGGCCTTACCATCATGATCACTGTTTATGATCTATCAACACCATCGACCCCGTAATGGATAGGCTGTATTTGCACAAAATAAACAGCGGACAGAGCTGTCACTTTATAAGTCCCTTATTTCTGTACATGTAGTGTGGGTAGAATAGAATAAGCTTTATTGTAATACAAAAAATAAAAGTTCGGTGCCATCAGAGTAACAAAAGGTAACCTCCCCCCCCCCCCCCCCCTTGACATCGCCACAATCGGTTAATAAATTTGACGGTCGATACGTCAAAGTAGAGGTTATAGTGCCACGCTTTTGCCACGTCTGTCACCCTTCAATAACACAAGCAATAAAAACAAAAGTAAAAACTAAAGAAATTAAAAAACAAAACGTCATATAACTAAATGGCGTCGCAGACACATTACAAGTTATTGCGTTGTACTACTTTTTGCAGTGATCTTAATAAAACGCGTACGCGCGTACCTGATGATTAGAAGAATTGACTAAGGTCGCAATAGATATATTCTGTATTATACTCACTATATTGGAAATACCTGGGAGAGGTTTATGTTCAATGTAGTTGGTTTGATTATAACTCAGAATCATTTGATTCACTTATATGTTCACGCTTCTTATTTCTCAACCTGCTAAAATATTTACATAATATAATTGTAATTGTAAAGTGTAATTTAAAGTTCAAATAAATTACATTTCATATGGTACAAACAAAATTGAAACCTTAAACTTCAAAGCATACAAAATAGATTTTACTCTGGTCAATCTGTTTCGAATGAAAAGCAATCTGCTAAGTTATTTTTTTGACACAATAGAGCACTTTTCATTACCCAAAGTGTCAACTGGCTGAATGCTCACGGCGAAAAAGTGTTCTTATCCTTACCAAAATTACAGAATTTTGGCTTACGTGACTAAGGTTTAGCCACGGGAAAAAGAAAATTTAAAGGAAATCTAGTAAAAAAAAATTGCAATCTACTAACTCATAGAATACGTCACGCGTGAGCTTCGCAAGTTGTAATTTAAATTCCTATGAACTGAAGTCTAAGTTACACTTCTACGTTTTTTTAACGTTGTGTTGATAAACCATATTTGCATAATTGGCTGATTTGTATTCCAGATATTAACTTGTTAGAAAATGACAGTTTTGACGGATACCATTTTGCATGATGTATGCGCGGGCAAATTGTTGTGAGCTGGCAAATTGCAATTTACGTCAATTACTCTGCTGTAAGTAAATTAATTTGTGATTTATGATACCTGTTGCAATTATTTCCCATACAATATTATTTGGAATTATTACTAGGAATAAGTACTAGCTGTCGCCCGCAGCTACGCTCTTGTTAATGTAGTTCGGAAAAGTATTGTTTGTCCAGGTTTAAAGGTAGCCGATGTCCTTGTCAGTTCTTTTAAATTGACTATGTAGCTGGCTTTAAGTGAGCTTCTGCTACTTCATCGGGTGTTTGAGGCGAGGGCAGAGTGCCCCCAGCTTATAGGTATAGACAACATCACCAAAGGGCCCCCTGGAGGGACGGAACTCGGCTTTGGGCGTTGCCTGTGTGCGTAAGGCTTGGAGAGGTAGCAAACTCTCATATTGCCTGATAGGCTGCGATTGCTTAGATGCATAGCCTGAAGGGCAAATCTGAGAGACAGTGGCAAAAGCCTTTGGAGAGCAGCAACTCTCTTCTTTTGACGTATGGGCCGAAAGCTACGTTGCCAGAAGGGCGTGCAGGTGGAAAACAGAATGAACATGGTGATGGGTTGGTAGCCGCATCGCCTATTGATATGGTTCCTCAGATTTTCACCCATTCCCTCGGCCTCTACGAACTGCGCGGAAAAAGATGCAGCTGGCACATTCAATGTTTTTTCTTTTCTCCCAGACCAGCATGGGAGTAAATGAATTCTATAATATATAAGTACTTCGAAGCTCGTACGTTGATCTATCTATAAATAAACACCAACTGTCAAACAACTGACAATACGATGTTACATTTAAAAAAGTTAATTAAAATCGTTAATATTTTCTAATTTTTTTTATTTATTAATATTTTCTTTCATAAAAACCTTCTTCTGAGAAAAACAAACACAACAAAAAAAGAATTCGCCAAATCGGTCCAGCCGCTCACACGTCATGCCGTGACCAAGGGAAATATAAATGGTTATATACCTATAGATAGATGGTCTAAATCCCAATAAAATCCAACAGTTTTTCGCCATTCACACTTCTACGGTGAGCATTGTGATGGCCCCACGTCAGGCCACAGAATAAGTACTAGTATTTACGTACAGAAGTCGCACTCTGCAAAAGTATTCAAAGAAATATCAACTCAATATAGTTAGCAATATGGTGTAATTTAGCTCAAGTCAGAACACAGTACTATTTCATTTAGATACCTACAGAATGCATTGACCTACCATTGACTACAGAAGATCAAGAAGAGCATATTTGGATGAAGTATAGGAAAAGGCTGGAGCTGTGTTATATGGAGAGGTGAAGAGAATGGCTGAGAACCGAGAGACATGGAGAATACTCCACCGATAAGAACACAGTTCTTAAATTATAGATAGAAAGTTGTAAGCCAATTTCATTCTTATAGCTCTAAACAAACGATTAATTTTTCGATGAAGTCGGTGAACTTGTGACCCAACGCGTATCATTTATACTAGTTTTGCCCGGTTTTACCGCTTCGAAGTGGTCGCTGCGCGTAGGCATATATTCGATACCGACTCGGGGAGTGAGACAGGCCTGTTTCTACGGAGAGGGTTGTGATGGTTCCACGTCAGGCGTCAGTCTGATACGCGCGTAAACAGGGTTTCAGCGCCTCTTGTTTACGTGTTCCACGGAAGCAAGCTACGAGATCTTTCGTTACTCTACTTATTACTCTCAACCAGCACAGTACCTTTTCGTTTAGTTACCTACTACATCCATTGCACGCCAATTTCATTCTTATAGCTCTGAACAAACGATTCATAAATAGATGAAGTCGATAAACTTGTGACCAAACGCGCGTCATTCCTACCGTATTTGCCCAGTTTTACCGCTTCGAAGTGGTCGCCGCGCATAGGTATGTTTTCGACACCGACACGGGGAGTGAGACAGGCCTGCTTCTACGGAGAGCGTTGTGATGGTTCCACGTCAGGCGTCAGTCTGACGCGCGCGTAAACAGGGTTTCAGCGCCTCTTGTTTACGTGTTCGACGGAAGCATTGTTACGAGATCTTTCGTTGCTCTACTTGCTACTCTCAATCAGAGTACGTCTAGTAATGCAAACATTACTGTTCTTGTCAAATGTCTAGACTAGTGTCAGGTACGGGAAATTATTTGTTCACAAATCTTTTTTATAGAAAATACTAGTGGCCCGCCCTGGTTTCGCACGGGTAATTGTTTTTTTTTTTTTTGCATTTTTTTCTCCCCATGGGTTACATTATCAGACTACAAGTTTAGTGCGCACTGTATTAGGCTAGCTAAGTGCTAAGTAATCCTTGTCATTGGCGATCCTTAGAGTACTTTTTCCGACATAAAAGACATAGGCTATATCTTTACCCATACCCAAGACTCCACACTATGCGTACGCAAAATTTCATGATGATTAGTTGAGCGTAACAAAAAAATAAATAAACACACACACATTTTTGCATTTATAATATTAGTTAGGATTATTAAAGCGCCTATAATAGATAAACAATAAACATTCTGTTAAAATGCCAAGCGTCTCTAATTACGGTTTATAAGATGCAGTGATACAGCTCTAAAATAGACGGACGGACTGCGGAGATTTAGGAATAGGATCCCGTCCCTTTGAGTGCGGAACTACTATTAAACCTTTTTCGCGGATCTCTACCATGGATCGCGAACCCCACTTAGAGAAACTCTGAGCTATATCGATTATTTGAACGCGCACTCGAGTACTCGAGAGGCAAAAAGTCTAAGGGACATCGGAATCGTTTTAACTCGATGACTCGAGAGGTTTGTTTGGACTAGATTGTTATTCTTTTGCATTCTAGAGTATTGAGTGCACTAGTTTAAACACAGAGTATTGTGGGGATTTGTCGTTTTTATTTTATTTATTTATTAAACTTTATTGTTCTAACTTAAAATTGTTACAATTGGCGACTTAATGCTATGAGCATTTTCTCCCAGTCAACCTTAAGGATAAAGCAGAGAAATTTGTGTGGCCAACGCAAATAGTAAACAGATTAAATAAGCGGCTGAGGTATCATTGCAGTTGAAGGTATAACGCTTTATATGGGCTCTCTACCTTCTTTGGGTCCCAATGAAACCTACTTGTTGTAAAAGAAGTTTGACTGTATGTTTGTATTTGATATGGATTATTTTTGGGTCTTGGAGTACGCTTCTATAATAGACTTCCCGCAGCAATATTAGGTCTGCCATTACTTAAGTTTAAAATGGCTATAAAAAAAACATTTACTTAATAAGGCTTATTATTGTATAAAAGATTATTTATTTGATAAAATGCTTGGAAATAATTTTTATATTTATTTTAATGTAAGTAATTTAATTTAATTATTGTACAATATATTGTTATATCCGAGCCCTTCAGGCACATAGAGACCAAGACTGGACTGAGTCTGTTTCGGCGTATTCTTCTCAGCAGTGGTCATTCCGAAACGCTAGTAGTTTTTCGATTTTACGAACCTAAAAGAAAGAAAAATAAACAACAGAAACATATGACGTTCAAAAAGCGATACATGTATCCTATTTTGAATAAAAATTATTCATTTTCATTTTCAGATCTTCCATGCTGTTGTGGGAGAAAAGAAAAACGTAAAATACAGCTATCAAACATTATTTAAGCTATAGAACATACATACATATTATCAAGTCTTTAAACTTATCATCATTATTTCGTGTAGGTGTCACGGTCAATCAACCATGCACACCCTGGTGTCAGAGTTCTTAGCAACCGCCTCTCGGCCTCTGACGTGGTTCCTTTAACGACTACCAGATGGTAGTCGGGACCAACGGCTTAAGGTGCCTTCCGAAGCACGGAATCATCTGCATTATCAGACAATCAGGTGATTCAAGCCTGCAATGTCCTAACCAAACTGGAAGCAACTAACCAATGTATGCTTCCCGTGGCAATCTGCAAACCCACCCACGAACCCACGACCCCCGGGTCTACAGGCAAGCGCCTTAACCACTGGACCACGGAGGCGGTTTCTTTTAACTTGAGGGCTAGATAGAGCCCAGACCTTAAAGACTTAAAAGCCACGTTTCGCTATTGGTGGGCGTTAGATGGAAAACGGAATCAAAATAGTGATAAAGTGCTAGTCGCATCGCTTACGTCTGATTCGTAAAATTTTCGCCCATCCCTTCGATCGGGTTTTACAATCTGCGCGAGAAAAGAAGCAGCTGGTAAAATCTACGTATTTTCTTTTTTTCCAGACTAGAATGGAAGATACTGCTTAATGGGAATAGCCTTATAACAAGAGATGCGAGATGATAATTTTGAGAGATATCGTTTTGGTTATTTATGGTCATTAGTCGTGTAGGAGTTCGATGGCCTTGGGTCTTTAATCATCAATAGCGCTTATGCATGTTAAGTAACGCACAGTCCCCACTGGGATGGGTGACCGCAAGTATAAAAATATTTCCAGCTCCTTCATGCTTCCGAAGGCACGTTAAACCGCTGGTCCCTGTCATCATTGATAGCAGTCGTTAAGCTATGTCAGATGCCTTTAGGCAGCTTAAAAAATCTGACACCAATGTTGGCCATTTACAGACGAAAAACAATACAACTCGTATTGGAACGTGCTTCGGAAGATATGATACGCTATTCACTATATACGAGTTGGTAGGTTAGGAGCACCAGTTGTTGCAGGTATGGCATTGGATATGCGTGCCGGCCTCCTGAGCTGCTGTTCCTCCATTCATCTGAGTGAGTAGTATGCCTTCATTCCCTTCCCAGATCCAACAAATTCTTATCCTTCTCCTGTTTAAGAATCCGATGGGAAGCAGCGTCGAAAACACAAAAAAGCCAAGGAAAATGCCAAGTATGGTGAGTATAGCAATATCCTTCCACGGAAGGAAGAACCCTTGGGAGAGACCTTTGTACAACAGTGGATTTCTTTCAGATGAATGAATTAAACAAAATTGAATTAATAAATACTATCGAATAGAAGTACAACAAATCCGGTGGTCCTGCTCACGCGACCGTTAAATTTATGTTTTAGATACTCAATTAAAGATGGCTCACTCGAGAAGAAAATATCTAACAAATCAATTAAGTAATGCAAAGAATTCATTCACCTTTAGGCATGGGAATTATTACCAACTTTTTTATCGTCATTTATATCGATAAAGTATATCGATGAATTACACATTACTAAGTTTGCACGTATTATTGTCCTCGTAAAAAAGGCAAATGTTACTCGAATATATAAATAATTTTAGAGCTTAAGGAATTTTGAAAATTGTTAAAGTTGTTTTGGGTTTATATATCATAAACATACATACAAACATAAAAAAAAATCTTTTCTTTTAGTTAGATATATTGCAGTATATTTCACATTTCAATAAATGCATATTACCTTTGTTAATTACTTTGTTTTCAAGATTGCGATTTTTCATACAGATTATAAAGATAATGGTTGATCTGATATATTACTTCATAAAGTTATCAAAATTATTATATAATACGTATATCTAAATGACAATATAGTAAAAAAATAAACTACTTTCATCGATAATTATATTTTCAATTCAATTAACAATCACCGCACTAGCCTTATCGCGTCATCGATTAAAACATTTTGATTAGCTTTCAACTTACGAGCAATGTCATAATCTTTCACATCACAAAACGTCGTAAACGCCATTCTCAATACTCCACATACCGTCTTTACATATCGAGAGGAGCTTTAGAAATTAAATTCCGTACATTAGTCGCTTAATATCATGCTAGATAGCTATTATACAAAGAGACACGATGCCACCCCAGTCAGGTGACTTTGCAAGATTGGTCGATAGTGATCTCAGATTACAATGTCGATATGTCAGGCAATAGGAGTCAATCGACATCCCTATTGAAGCCGTGAGCTTGACGAAAATCCTAATGAATTGTGACTTATAATGACGCATAAGAAAGGATATTGGTTGTAAAAAATGTTCTGTGTTGTAATAATTTTAAAGGAGTATGCAATAAAGGTTAGTGATCTGCTATAAAACATTATGAATAAAAATATATAAGGCGATTATTAGTAACTAGCTGTTGCCCGCGACTTCGTCCGCGGCAATTTTTATTGTTATGATTAATTAGTATAGATGAATAATTTTCCCCGATTCAAAACATTTTTATATTGATGCTTCGCTCCTATTGGTCGCAGCGTGATGTTTTATAGCCTAAAGCCTTCCTCAATAAATGGACTATCCAACACAAAAAGAATTTTCCAATTTGAACCAGTAGTTCCTCAGATTAGCGCGTTCAAACAAACAAACAAACAAACAAACTCTTCAGTTTTATAATATTAGTATAGATTGATAATGACCAGTTCTGTCAATAGGTGAATCAGGAAAGTATGACAAAAACTATTGAATGGACGTATGTCCATTTGTGTATATTTGCCTATTGTCATGATTCTTTAGATTTTAGCCCATTCCCTTGACCGAAAACAAACACTCCAAACCGAAAATCCTCGAAAACAATTATTTATAGCTAAAAAATTAAAAATCCCGATTTCGTTCCCTTTTAACATATATCTAAGGATACTTGGATTTTTGAGGCAAACCTAACGCAATACCTAGGCAATACCTTAACTGTCGAAATCTATCCAGCGGTTTGTAAGATACGAGGTATTAAAGAAATTTATAAACTTAACTATAAGATAAGCGCGAAGCTCATACACTTGGCAGTAGTAGAAACGGGAAATATATTGAAATTAATCCGTCCGTCCGGAGCAGTTCGTCAGAGATATTGTAAAATATTAGACACGCATTTTATATTTTTATGACTATTCCATCATCATCATTACTAGCGTAAGAAGACCACTGCTGGATAAAGGCCTCTACCCAGAATTCTTCCTTACATCAAGTTTCATGGGAGGATCTTGGCATCCTCACTACGCTTGGGAGGCGGATTGACGAGCGCAGTTTCTTTGGCTTAATATTTCGTAATATCCTCCCATGAAATAAAGAATCCTTTCGACAAGCCTTTGTCCAGCAGACGACATCTTGCGGCTGAGATGATGATGATGATGATCATAAAGTCTATAAAACGGGTCGCCTCACTGATGTATCATTAGTAAAAATTATAACGACAGTTATAGAATAAGTTATACCAAAAATTACGACCGATACATTTATAACGATAACGAATAACGTATTGATGTAAAACGATATTCAAACCAATAATGAGGAAAACAGCGGCGTCAAGTCATTGTTGGCTGTTCCGACGTGGAAATAATTAGTGCCTCTTGAAAAAGCTCTCATTTACAGCCTGCGATACATATTTACGAGTTATTGTTCGGTTTCTGGCCTAAAGAAAATTGTGGATAAGATCGATGTAAATTTCATTGAACTGAAAATTTCTATAGATGAAAACCTAATTTTATTTAAATTAATTTAATTAAAAGCTTAATATTTAATGAGCACCAAAAAATCTGTCAAATCACAGATTTTGACGTGATAACTTGGTGGCGAGCTCCATGGCGCAGTGGTTAACACTCTAGCCTGCGACACGAGGGCCCCGGGTTCGATCCCCGGTCAGGTCAAGATGGAAAATGATCCTTTTCAGATTGGCCTATCTCTTGTTGTATCTCTTGTTGAACGTCATATTTTTATTACTTATATTTAGTTTAGTATATGCAAAATCAAAATACTACTACCGTTTCGGAACGACCACTGGTGAGAAGAATACGCCGAAAGAAACTCAATCCAGATTTGGTCCCTATGGCCCTGAAGGGCTCTGATTACATTGTTTACATGTAATAAATTTATATTAATTGCCAAGCATTTTTATCAATTAAATAATCAGCAATGCAGTAATAAGTCTTAGTGAAAACTAGTAGTATTTCTATATTATGGATGCCAGCCCTTAAAATATTTGCTGCTTATATAAATAGGTCTGATGTAATGATCCATGTACAGACTGCAAAGTTTTATAAAACGCACTAAGAAAGTATTATCTAAACAAAAAAAATGTAAATCTTTAGCGCAGTTAAGTAGGGAAAAACTGTGTTTGTCTAAGGAACTTAGATCATGTGAAGATGACCTATATATGGCTAGCCGTATATATGACACCGAGATTCATGAGTTGCAGTCACAGGTCTCGGAATTGCAACAGTCCTTAAATAATTTATCAAAAATGTATGAATTGTCCCAAAAAGATATAAGTAAATATATTTTAGAGGCCAAAGAATTTGTGGCTGAAGCTCACTATAATAAAGAGCGGTATGATGCTCTCTTACAAAAACAGCAGTGCTATAGTACTCCTGAAACGGCAATTACAATGTCACCTGTAATAGCCATTGTTCCCGAGTCTAGAGAATGTGATACTGGTAAATGTAACTTAGAAACAAGGATAGGTACGATAGAAAATAGTTTTAATAAAAAAAGGTTTTGTAACAAATTATTTATATACTCTGATAAATTAGGTCAAGGTCTTAGTAGCATAATTTTGAGTCACCTCAACCATAACTGTTCTGTCTACAACACATGTACACCCGGCGCTTCTTATTTAGACCTGGTAAACAGTATTACTTGTGACAGTCTTGATGAAAACTGTACAATATTAATATTATGTGGTGACAGTTCCTCTGTATCAAAAAGGAATATTAAACAAAGTATGGACAAATTAATTAATATAAATGAAAGAACACAATGTAAATTTATGATATGTGCCTTTCCGTATTCGGAATCTTTAGATAGGAAAAGAAACGAGCACATACACAATTTAAATGTACATATGTACAACATGACGTATCGTCATGGCGATTTTATTTTTTATTTAGATATAAATAAGTTTATAAGTAGATTTAAGTTGACTAACGATACTATGTATCTTCCTTTTAATTTTAAAAGACAAATAGCTACAGTAGTAGCTTTTAATTTACAAACTTCTGTTGTATGTAGTACAACTGCAAATAATTTTAAATTTGACACAGGTATTGCAACTAATGATATACCTAAAATACAATATCCTCAGTCTGATTTAAACTAATTAATAAGACAACAGTCGAGGCTAAAGAATTAAATATTTTTCATCAGAATGTCCAAGGCCTGACTAGCAAATTGTTAGAATTAGAGTTGTTTATAAACAGTAAAGATTTGCATGTAGTTTGTGTGACTGAACATTTTATGCAGTCGCACCAGCAACAGTTCAATGTAGAAAATTATTTATTGACAAGCTCTTACACCCGAGAGACTAAAGAGAAAGGCGGTAGCTTAATTCTAACTCGAAGTGACGTAAAATGTATAGAACGTAAGGATATTGTTAGTCTTTCGGTAGATTGTAATGTTGAGCTGTCATGTATCGAACTAGGGAATTATATTATAGTATGTGTATACAGACCCCCAAGATCAGATTATAATACTTTAGAATCAGTTATTGAAGATGTCTTGAGAAAATTATGTTGTTGTCGCAAAAATATTATAGTGTGCGGTGACTTTAATGTTGATTTGTTAGTTACAACAACTGAAAGTGTTCGATTTTTAAATGTCTTTAAATCATTTGATTTGGTTAATTTGTTTTTGGAACCAACTAGAGTTACTGAAGATTCTGCAACGTGCATAGATAATGTTTTCTGCAATTGCACTGCTGTTGACAAATATATAACTAAAAATCTAACCTCGGATCACTACGGTCAGTTTGTAAAACTTATAAATGATGTAGAAGTAGACTTACCAAAATTAACCTTTAGATCTATAACCAAAGCTAAAATAAATGTATTTAAGAAAAAAATATCTCAAAAAATGCCCCTAATTGAAGAAACTAGAGATGATCCGGATGCTCTATATAATAAAATGTTTGGTATTATTGAATCGGAATTCAACAATACATTCAAAATTAAAAAATGTACTAAACGTATCGGTAAAAAATTTAGTGAATGGGCTACAACTGGTATTTACGTTAGTAGAAACAGGTTATACGAATTATTAGCTATGAAAGCTTACAATAAAAATACTGAATTTATTAATTATGTTAGAACTTACTCTAAGGTTTTTAAAAAGGCGTGCCTGTGCGCAAAATCTTTATATACAAGAAAAGCTATTCTAGATTCTCATGATAAGATAAAGACCACTTGGAAAATTATTAACATGGAAACCGGGAAAACTAAAAATCGTGACAACAAAATAGAATTAAAAGTAGATAACAAGATCCTCAGTACTAATGAAGACGTCGCAAAATATTTCGAAGATTTCTTTACTAACATTCCCGTAAATACTACTGCCTCCTTACGTTCATCATCTGAGGAATCTAAAAAACTATTAACAAGCTGTATACCAGAATGTAACAATCATTTAATATTTCAACATGTAACACCTCAAATAATAATTGATACATTTAAGAGTTTGAACAATAAGAAAACTGGAGATTTGTGGGATATCTCTGTAGCTGTCATTAGTAACATCATTGAAGTAATTGCACCATATTTAGCTTCTATATTTAATAAGTGTGTAGATACTGGGACATTTCCTGACTTGATGAAGTTAAGTAAAGTCATTCCTTTGTACAAATCTGGCGATAAAAATGATCCCACTAATTACCGTCCCATTTCTATTCTGCCAGCTCTTAGTAAAATATTTGAAAAAATGATTTTTAATCAGTTATTAGCTTTTTTTAACATAAATAGCCTTTTCCATCGTGAACAGTATGGATTTACAAAGGGTCGGTCAACTACAGACGCGGGTGTAGCTCTGTTGAAATACATATATGATGCTTGGGAGGGAAAACAAAATGCTATTGGTGTTTTTTGTGATCTTTCCAAAGCCTTTGATTGCGTAGACCACAATACCCTTCTCTCCAAGCTGGAGCACTATGGAATAAAAGGTAAATCTCGCGATTTACTTGAATCTTATTTAAGTGGCCGAACTCAAAAAGTTAGTTTAGATAGGGTACAATCCTCCGGATCATCGGTTAAGATGGGCGTACCCCAGGGCTCTATCCTAGGGCCTCTGTTATTCCTCATTTACATCAATGACCTACCTTACTGTGTCAATACATGTAAGGCTGTACTATTTGCCGATGACACTTCTCTTGTCTTCAAAATTGATAGACAAACTAATTCTTTTGACGTGGTTAATAGTACTTTAGCTCAAGTGTTGGATTGGTTCACAGCGAACAATCTATTGTTGAACGCTAAGAAAACGAAATGTATTAAATTTTGCTTACCAAATGTTACAAAAATTCCAACACAGATAGTAATGGATAATGAACCACTAGATTTAACTGATAAAACAACATTTCTTGGAATAACTCTTGATGCCGGGCTTCAATGGGATGCCCATATTACTACGTTAGCGGGTAAACTTAGTTCTGCAGCTTATGCTGTCAGGAGAATTAGACAACTGACTGATGTTGATACTGCGCGTTTGGTATATTTCAGTTACTTTCATAGTGTTATGTCTTATGCGATTTTACTATGGGGTAACGCTGCAGAAGTAAACACCATATTTGTCCTGCAGAAACGCGCTATTAGATCTATATATAAACTTGGTGCTAGAGAATCTCTTAGAGAATTGTTTAAAGATATAAATATTTTAACTTTACCTTCTCAGTACATATTTGCGAATATTATGTTTGTGCGCTATAATCTTGATTTATATAAGAAAAATAGTGATGTCCATGACCGAAACACGAGAAATAAAAATAAATTAGCTACACCAGTATTGCGATTGCAGAAAACTATGAATTCATTTTTGGGTTTAGGAGTACGCTTCTATAATAAAATTCCTGCAGAAATATTAGGTCTGCCTTTACTTAAGTTCAAAACGATTGTAAAAAACCAGTTAATAAAAAAGGCTTATTACTGCATTGATGATTATATTACTGATAAAAATGCGTGGAAATTTATATAAATTTATTTAATGTTAACAATTATTAAATGTTAAAATTAATCTATAGTATGAAAAATTGTATTTAATGTTAACAATGTATTCAGAGCCCTTCAGGCACGTAGGGACCAAGGCTGGATTGAGTTTCTTTCGGCGTATTCTTCTCACCAGTGGTCGTTCCGAAACGCTAGTAGTATTTCAATTTTGCATATATAAAAAAATATATAAGAAATAAAAATATGACGTTCAAAAAGAGATACATGTATCCAATTTTGAATAAAAATCTTTGACTTTGACTTTGACTTTAGTTTGAATAATTTTATTTTAATTAATTGCAATTTTAATGTAATAATATTTTAATGAATTATTTAATTCCTGTATTTTATGATCTCCATGGTCGAAATAAATGATTTTTTATTATTATTATAATGCCATTTCGTTTGCACCGTTGACATCCATTCGAACGTGACCGGAAATTACCTAAACCTCTCAAAGTCATGTTCCATACAAATCCAACGTCGAGCCGCGGAGCGTTTAACGTTTACTGTAATTTCTTAATAACATAACATTTTATTAGCCCGGCCCAGCAAAATGACTTAGTTAATTAGTTGTATTTAAACAATGGTTTGTAATATAGCCTTAATTAGCCCGCCTTACGTTGTTAGCCGAGGTAATGAGATGGTAAAGTCTAGATTTTATGTTTATTTTGAATAGCTATCGGTCTAGGTTCTGCGTTAATTTAAACTATCGCGCGATATGGCCAGGTTATGAATGTTCATACTTCCATCATGTAGGTATTTTCCTGTGAATTTATTAATTAAAACCTATCTGTTCGTTCATCTGTCACCAGGCTGTATCGATATTAATAATGGCAACAGTATACGTACACAAGTGCAATGTTTACTAACAAATGGACTGTTTTAAATTGTCTGAATAAATGATTATTGATTGATTGATTGATACGCTTGAAATATTCAAAGAATATTCACTGTAGAAATATATAATTAAATTAAAATAAAATAATCTTTAAGGATGGCTCCCAAACAACAGACGTTATTTTGCCGTTATTATAGATAATGGCACGGAACCCTTCGTGGCGAGTCCGACTCGTACTTGGCCGGTTTTTGTGCTGAATTTCATCTAGAAACTTTATATTTCCAAAATAATAATAATGTAGAGCTGGCTATAACCTGGCTCAAAGGATAAGAATTGCCGTCCAACGTGGCAATACTGCCAGCCTTTTGGACACGTTGCCGCGAAGTGACTGTTTGCAGAGACTATATAATTTGTAAATAAATATATATTTAACACTTTGACGGATACAAAAATCAAAATCAAAATCAAACCATAGTTCAACACAATAGAAGTTTTATTGTTATAACGGCTATACCCATGCAGTGTCCGGTAAATAGTTAAGAAGGTTTAATTATTATTAGTATTTATTACCAGAGACATCATGATATAATCAAATTATTGTATTTATGATACCTATTACATTTTAGAAAAAAATATTATATACATCCTTTTAAAAAAATATCATCACTTTTAACGCTATTAATTATTCTTTTCATTTGCATTCGTATTGACGTAAAAATGTTTCCTGAAAAGGCCCATTTTCTAAATATAATATATTTTAAACTTTATTGAACAGTAGGATTTGTTTGTGATTTCTTTAATGTACCTTACACTTATTTATTTATTTATTCATCAAACAAATACATAATCTTAAATTATATAAAAGATGTACAAAAACCTTAAAAGATTTGTCCGCACATCCGATTTGACTCGCATATAACACATTTACATAAAATTAATACATTTACTTAAAATAAATAAAGCAGTTTTATGTAAAAAAAAGAAAATGAAAGCGTTATAAAGCATAATACATATAGCTGTAGGTACATATAGGTTACATATACATTTATGATGGCAGCAGAAATGCGAAACGAGATTCGCCACAATTATATTTTTTAATAATTATGTAAAACCGATGCGAACCGAATGCGATGAGACCGCTACTGTCAGCCACTTTTTGTTACTATAGTGTGATTAATAAATCACTACACCACACGCTTTTCCTTCATCATGTCTTGAACATCTCGATAAGCTTTGGATTTCCCCAAATTAATCATTCTCGGAACACTGATTCATTTCAGCATGAAACTGACAATTAGGCTTTGAACTGGCTCTGAATCACTAGCTTATAATAGTTTCTTGTGAGTCTATTGACGTATATTGATTCTAAAGAAACGTACGATTTTTTGTAACAAACGAAACTTTTCATTAGGAAAACCATTTAAGGCGCTGTGCATCAGAAGAATACAGTAAAACGTGTATTTTTTCGTCGCGCAGTTAGCCTTATTATTCATAGAATACTAGCATGAAAAAAATATGAAGTACAGTTCAAAGATCAAAATAAATGAATCAAAATACCTTCAAAAATATTTAAAACCTAGCAAAATAAAATAGCAAAAAAGGTATATCCAGAAGAAGTTTCATCGCGAATTACTTGATATTTTCAGCGACAATTATCAACTTTTACGTCTATAGAAGTATAACTAAGTGAGCAAGATGGATACCTAAAACAAATACAATATTTGGTTATAATTATTGAATTAAATTAAAAGTTAAAATTAACACGGTAATGGCAGACACGAGTTTGAAATGAGTCTGGTGACAGGCCAACCGGTATCAGCACTTTCAACCTTATTTCATTTCGAGTATATAAAACCGCTGCAAACGGTTTAGGGATACAGCGCCTTAAAAGCCCTGATATGTAGGTAAATAACTACAAATTTAAGACTCTTAGGGCAGAAACATTGGGTCCGTTGGAACCATCAGCGCAAAGCTTTTCAGTTTCTTTGCTAAAACCTTATTGAGGTATCCCGTGACCAAAGGCCTGGAACTAACTAGCTCAGCGTATCAGCATTGCCATTCAATCCGCCAATGCTGCCATCCTTTTAGGCGCGATGCCCAGTGTTTGATTTGTAAATAAACATTTTAGCAAAAAATACGGGTCGGTACTTTTTTATTACAAAAGGCGGACTAAATAATTGATGTCTTTTTCGTACCTATGAATATAGTCTATTTAACTAGTCTTTGTTTATTTTTTTTTTCTAGCTCTCTATGTCCCAATGCTGGGCAAAAGCCTCCCCTCTTTCCTTTCACTTTTCTTGATTCTTGCTAGTATTCACACAGTTCTTATCAAATGCTCTTATTCTTATTTGTTAAGTTACTGTTAATAATAATAAAGTCATATTATTTCAAGCAATTTAAAAAATCCCTCCCTCGCTGCTACTTGCTCTTTCCCCATTCACTTGAGTGATTAGTATCCCAATACCTTTCATTCCCTTCCCAAATCCAACAAATTTCTATCCTTCCCCAGTTTAAAAATGCTTGCGATGGGCAGCAGCGTCAGAAGCAAAAGAACCCAAAAACCTGCGCTCACCAACCCGCCTGCCAAGCGTCGTATGGTAATATCCTCCCATGGAACGAGGAATCCTTAGGCCTTAGGCTTTTGTCCAATACTGACCTTTACGTGGTTGTAATGATAATTGGTATGGCATAAAAGTTAAGACTGTTCCCGAAGGATCGACATTTACGTGAACGGAACTGCGCGTAAAAGGTAGTATAAAATAAGTTCGGATTTGATATAATTAAGATTTAGCTAAGTTTCATCAGTGACTCACATGGGTGACATCATTCTTTCTGCTAATTTGTATCATTCCCATGCCACTGGAATTCCTACAGGAGCTTCTCACACTAAATCAGCATTGAACCTCTGCAAACGCCGAACACAGGCACGCTTGGCATGCCACTGATCTTGTTTATCATTTTCAGGAATGATCTTAGGTTTCTCAATGAGGCTAATGACAATGAGGTCAGGGACCACACATTGGTGGTACATAATCACTATTTAGAATTGGCAAGTTATTCACATGCTTTTATATTACTTGCAATATTACATACATAAAAATGTAAGATTTCTGCTGTATTTACAGATACCTTTTTGTCACCTGGCGATCAGCTAGATGGTACTATACCTTTTTTAAATTGAAAATATGTGATGAAAAAGAACTCGGCCACAGGTAGGATACGAACCCACGTCCCCGTCCTAAGTGTGATACCATTACACCAACATGACTTCGAATCACCGCGTCGAATAGGCTAGTTTCCTGGGTCGTAATATTAACATAACAATTAGTCCGTCAGTTAAACAATCAAAAAATATTAAACACGTATTTTTTCTTTTGTCAAATTGAAAATAAATAATAAAGATAAAGCGCGTCAAAGTTCAGGAGTGGGGGCTCGTGACGTCAAAGTTTGCTAAAAATTGTAGCAAACTATGACGTCACACGGAACTTTAAAGGGCTACATCTTTATATTTTTTTGTTTAATAGACAAAAGAAAAAATACGTGTCCAATATTTTTTGAATATCTAACTGACGGACTAATTATATTTTTTTAGGAAACTAGCCTATTCTCTCAGCACATATTACCCCGTAGGGTATACGCATTTCCGAAGTGGCCGAGTTCTTTTTCATCACATATTTTCAATTTTAATAATACTCGTATACCGAGCATTGTAAAGCTATTAAAAAAGAACAATTTAAGGTACTATACCTATAGATAAGTACAGTCAGGGACAGAGATACCTGACCAGGCTCTCATTAAAATGTATGGAGGTGGGAACTCCTGGACGCTGAATTGCTCAGCCACAAATTTTTACTGTATTTATACAACTTATAATAAAAATTGGTCACCAAAGTAACATTTTTAAACCATATCTACACTTCTACACTAATATTAATAAGACGAAATATTAAATTGTTTGTTTGTTTATTTGAACTGAATAAGCACCAAAACTACTTGACCGATTAAAAAATTCTATCACCTATCACCTACATTATCCTTAATGAACATATGCTAAAGAATCAAATTACGAAGCCGAGGCGCTTTTAGTGTATGATATTTATGAAATTATTTAATTTACCGCTATCATTTTATATTTTTCAAAATATATTCAATCAATGACTAACACAAGAAGCGCGGGCGCACCGTCATATCCACTTAATTCAAGGCATTCCCATGGCCAGGAATCTTCATGGGAACGCTACCTACCACATGATCTTGATTGATTAATAATTGTTACTGTTAAAACGTTTTTCTTAATTGATATTATCATAAATTAACAATGGTTACTATAAAAAGTTTATTTTTGTTATGAATTTGTTTCAACTTTTCTGAAACTGTTCTACAGAGATGGTTCAGAAAATAGAAACAAAGATTACTAATCTGACAATGTTGAAAGCTAAGTGCTAACTGTAAAAAATTTGATTGTGTAGTTTATTTTCATATAAGACTTAGTGGTATAGTAGAGCTGTCAGTATAGCTAAGTGGTGGCAAAACTTAGTCATAGTGACGGCTCTATATAACAATATAGACTAAAGAGCCGCCAAAGATACGGTAAAGGCTCAGAACAATTAGTTATTGTTCTGGGGGTAAATATAGCTCAATGTAAAAAGCTACTTTAACCTAAAAATATTGTTAAGTAATAATGTTACTTTCTGCGGCACCTGTTTGTGTTCAATAACTTCAGTGTCTCCATCTCTCTCTCTCTCTTTAAGGGTTGTGAAGCAATAAGATCGCCTCTTGTGTCGTCTTTATATACAATTTTATTTAATTATTTTGTGTCCTAATTTAGGTGAAATAAAGAATATTTCATTCATTCATTCATTCATTATTTTTTACAATTAATTCCTGTAGAATAACTTAACCTAGAGTATCATAAAAACATAAAGTATCAGTTTTTTTTAAATCTACTGAACCTAAAACTCACCTACAACCCGAAATTTGGACCGGACGCCTCTGTTTACAAAGAGCATCGGCGCTCGCGCAATAAAAATGCTGTAAAATTTTGATGTTTCTATTCACGACCATGCATCTCTATTACACACATTTAAATTTATACACCCATCTCGCTCCCTCATCTGAGAATGGCTCAGATTATTATCAATGCACTTTACAGAAAGCAGAAGTTCAACCATCGGCTGACATTTATGTGATTTCGGATGTAAATTGTGTAAGTTTAGTGTCAGATAATGAGTAGTACGTGTACGAGGTGTCAAACGATAAAATTAATAAATGGGCTAGATTTCATCGAGAACGGTCGTTAAATAGTTTTTGTAAGTTCACCCTGATTGCTAGGAATCCGTAGGTTTTTGACACGTACAGTCAGGTACCTAATACCTGACCAGGCTCTCTACCTATATGTTGAATTTTCTCTTAAACTGCTAATTATATCAGCATGAAAATTTATAAACAGAAATATTTAAATGAAGTCAATCTGAACATACATATTCATGTTAATATTCTTTGCGAGGCCGAGAGGCGGTCCCGAAGATCTCTAACACCAGGGTGTGCATGGTCAATTGACCGTGACACCTACTCGAAATGATGACGATGTTAATATTATTTATAGTTAAGAGAAAATTCAAGATATAGATAGAGGGCCTGGTCAGGTATCTCGGTACCCGATTACTACTTACCGTCTTACTACGTACCGTCCGTGCCTTTTCACGTGAATAATTTTAGTGCGCATTGAATGCTATAGATACGAATTGACATAGATTTAAAAAAACCGGCCAAGTGCGAGTCGAACTCGAACACGAACAGTTCCGTACCGTTATCTACAAAAACGGCAAAAAAGCCATGTCTGTTGTATGGGATTATATTTTTATTTTAATTTATTTTTTTATTTTAAAAGTGAATATATTACTAAATATTCTGTGAATATTTCAAGCGTCTACATGTTGCCACACGTTTGTTGTATGGAGCCCCCTTGAATATTTATTTTATTATATTTTTTAGTATTTGTTGTTATTAGTCTTAGATATATTACGCTCCAAATAATTATGCGTAAACCAAAAATCATTATATGTAATTTTTTATGCGTATAGATAAAGACCCGATTATATAACAAAGTACCTGAAAAGATATTCGATGCATCATTGCACTACCCTAAATTGAAAGTTTACCTATACCATAATATTTGTTCAATATGAGGTCTCCATTAGAGCATGATGAGGCTAATTCCGTGGGACCGGTCTGTAGTGCTAAATAAATTAATTTTGGGTGCAAAATACACGCGCGGCCTGTAATCTCGCGCCGCGCAGATTTCCCCGCTTCCCTCGCTTCCTCTAAAACTAAGATGCTCGTTGTATAGATGCGGCATTCATAAGATTTTTTTTTGTAATACAACTAGCTATTTACAGCTCCTTCGTCTGCATGAGTATCAGTTGTATTACGCAATCTATTTGGGCCCCTGGGTCTAATCAAGGTCCAAGTGAGTATGCAACCAGAAACGCTCTCAGATGCCAGAGATAAAATAACTTCTTAAAACGTAATTTTATATATTATTTCATACCCTTTTTTACCCCCATAATGATTCTAATACAGTAAATTGTTGTTACATTTCCAACTTCAAAATTAAGTTAATACGAATAGCGAAGAAATCCACAAGATTTGCAATATTGCCACGTTGGATGTCAATGCTTATTCCTTACCCGAAGACATTATAACCCGACACCTCAACTAACTTTTCGCTAAATACCTTACAAAATTAATGTGTCGATGGGACACACGGATTTTTTTTAATCTTTGCAATATTTAAAAAAATTGTTTCGTGTGATTTTAAAGAATCAAAGTCCCTGAAATTTCATTGTGTTACCGCTTGATCGTGCAATTTTTCATTTTCAGATTAAGTATACTACCACATCCAAAAAATGCACTTCATTTCTGTCATCGCTGCCGCATCCAGTAATGATCGAGATCCTTATCCGATTACCAATTTCATCGGAATGCGAGCGGTGCGAGGATCGATCCGATTCCCGCCTTAATGGGAGCTATTAGCTGAGTACAACCCTATAGTTAGAACACTAAAATCTCACTGAGACATACGTGTGTTTGATGACTCAATGTTTCAGACTTTGCAGAAGTTTTTAAGGTTCCGTACCCAATGAGTACCAATGTAACCATATTACCGAATCTCAGTCTATCCGTCCGTCTGTTACAGGGCCTAGTTACCACATTATTAAGTAATCTGTGATAAAAATATTCTATTTCTAGCCTATACTGTCCCACTGCAGGTGCAAAGGCCTTCCTTTCATCATTCCAACTATTCCGGTCGAGGGCTACTGAAGTCCAGTCTTTAAGATAGGATTGCAGTTCGTCTTCCCATCTCTTTCTGGGCCTTCCACGCTTTCGATTGCAATTTTGTGGGATCCATATTGTAAAAATATAGAAATATAGAGACAAATTATAATAAGTATGTATATTTAATGTCGCTTTTACAGCAAATTATAAAAACATACATAGGATCATGTCTTTTTTCCCTTCCATAACCTGTCTATAAGATCTTTTGGCCACATTAAGCATGTTGGAGGGCGTGTAGATGGAAAACAGAATCAAATGATGGGTTGCTAGCCCCATCGCCTATTTACATGATGCCTCAGATTTCCACCCTCGATCGACTTTTACGATCTGCGCGAGAAGAGAAGCAGCTGGTACATTCTACGGTTTTTCTTTACTCCCAGATCAGCATGTAAGATTGCGCGAGAAGAGATGCAGCTACAATAAAAACAAAATACAATAAATAATTAAAAAGGGGTGCCATACTAGAAACATTTTTTCTTGAGGTGCTACTAATTTATTACACAGATGCCAAACTACAGATAAATAATAGTGTCTGTTGAAGAAAGAGGTTAATTAACCTTACAATAGTATGGAAGAGGTTTTATATGCTTAGGCTAGCTCCGTGGCGCAGCGGTCAACACGCCAGCCTGCGACACGAGAGTGCCCGGGTTGGGTAAGTAATATAACATATAAACACAAAATATATATCTTTTAAGATATATATCAACGAAATACATAATTTTGGTCAGTATAATTATCAAGTAAGATAAAAATCGAAAGAAATAAGTTTAAAAAACCTAAAATCTTTTATTATAACAATTATTTAACACATCAAACCTTTATAATACCGTTTTATTATTATAAAATTTAAAAAAGCGATTAGTTGTTATGTATAATAAACGTTATATATACATATTATTACGGATAATAATCATTCGTTATACGAATTAATTGGTAGAAGATTCTCAATACATAAGTAAAAATTAAATTTAAAAAAAAAAACCGATTCAATTTTATGTTAGGAGTTTCTTCCATATTTCCAAAGTTCTTCATCATATCTTCACCAAATTAAAATGGGACTAACTTGGTAGTAAAGGTTTTCATATAATAAAAGAAACATCAAAATCGGTTCACAATTGGCGATGATATCGTATACTTATTTTACTTAAAGTAGTTATAATGTAAAGTGTTAAAATAATATTAAAACAAAAAGAAAGACTGCAATATATTTAACGAAAATCTGAATATTTCGAGTGTGAATTTCTTCGAGCTATGGCCTCTAATATACGTTTAAAAAAAATAAGATAAATTAGGTATTATTAAAAATAATTGTAATACATTATTATTATATACAAAAAAATATAGTAAGTTATCTTTCTACTTGAAAAAAATTGTGATACATACAAAATGCGCGCGCATTTTGTATGTATCACAATTTTTTTTATTTCTTTAAAACGTACTTTGTCCTAATATTTACATTCAATAAAATATTGTAAAAGTTATTTTTTTATTATTTATTTTATACTTTACAATAAAACATTGTTATATTTTTTTTTGTTAGTTATAGTTTTTTTTTGTAATCTTGTGAGGTTAATTAATTCTTGGTTTACTTTCCGTAAAAAAATGTGATACATACAAAATGCGCGCGCATTTTGTATATATCACATATTTTTATTATTTATTTTATACTTTGTCCTAATATTTACATACAATAAAATATTGTTATAATTTTTTTGTTAGTTAGTCTTTTTTTGTAATCCTGTGAGGTTAATTAATTCTTGGTTTACTTTCCGTTTGCTTTACTAATAAAATCGATTACCTACATCTAAGTTTGAATGATGCACGTTTTGCTGGCTACTCCGCGCTGTGCTTGATTGAGAATGAGCTTGCGCGAATTATTTTGTAAGTATTACTGAAATTATTCAAATTCGCAAAATAGACATGGGTCTATACTAATTAGCTGGTATATTTTCTCAGTTTTATTTTTTTAATACGTATACGTTTTGATTTCTATCGATTTTGATTGATATTTATTTTAAATAGTATACTTTTTGAATGGTATACATTTTGGCATGTATACTACACAAGTTGTATAACAGGTGATATTTAGTGTTCATAAACGTTAAAAATAATGGGTTTATGCTTTTTAAATTGAAAACTTTATGTATATTATAGCTTTTAAGAATATAATCGGTAATGATTATGTCAAGTAAACATTATATCTTTTGAACTTTATTGAAATGAAAATATAGAATTTGTTATTATATCAAACAATACGCACCCGCCCGGGTTCGATCCCCGGCCAGGTCAAGATGGAAAACGATCTTTTTAAGATTAGCCTGGGTCTTGGATGTGTATCTATATATGTATTTGTTATAAAATATAGTATCGTTGAGTTAGTATCCCATAACACAAGTCTCGAACTTACTTTGGGGCTAGCTCAATCGGTGTGATTTGTCCGTATATATTTATTTATTTATTTATATGCACTTATTACTTCAAGTCCCCATATAAGAAACGTGATTTCTGAAGCGTGTTTGTAGCTAAATATTCGTCTCGCTACTTGCTATTACCCCATTCAACCGAGTGAGTATCCCAATACTTTCATTCCCATCCCAGATCCAATACATTCTTATCCTTCTCCAGCTTAAAAATGCTACCGATAGGCAGCAGCGACGGAAGCACAAAAAAAAAACCAGAGAAAGCGCTCGCCAACTCGTCTGCCAAGCGTGGTATGAAAATATCCTCACATTGAACGAAGAATCCTTTGAAGTGGCCTATGTCCAGCAGTGGACTTCTTACTGCTATTAATTATAATGATGATCCCTAGTCAATTTGGAAAAAAAATAAGATCCCAGCATTGGTCCCATAGGAAAAGTTGTTCATATTGAAAACTAGGCCAATCTAAAAAAAACATCATTTTCTATCTTGAATGAATGAACATATATTCATGAATTAACATACATACGAGTACACCATAAGTGATCGCATCTTGACATGATCAGGGATCGAACCCGGGACATCTGGTGTGGCACCCGGGTAGATGGCCACTATGCCACAAAGTTCGTTGAGCAGAATGTATTAGCACGTAAGCGTCTCATACTGTAAAATTATAGTGCCCTCCATCATTGACAGTCAATGACGTAGTTTGATTAGTCATTGATGCTCAGTGACTACTGACCTTCAGCATTAAATGACTCATTGACTTTTTACATAAATTAGCAACGGAATTTCGGGAAATGACTTGTGAATTGAACCGGATGTTATTTACGCATTCTTTCGGGTATATCCTGTATTCGTCACTACTTTTTGTACTATCACGGTGATGACTACTATCGAAAGCCTACTATATACTATATATAATGCATGTGAAATTTCTACTGTCTAACTATCACGGTTCATGAGATATAGCCTGGTGACAGACGGACAGACAGACAGCGGAGCGATATTAATAGGGTTCGTTTTTACCCTTTGGGTACGAAACCCCTTAAAAACAACAAGAATGCTGAAATTTAGCAGACTGTATCACACTCAGCCAAATAAATTGAAAAGTTGAGACATTTCGTGAATCTCATGCCTTTTTGCGTCATGGCATACCTGTAAATTAATATTTTCTCAAAGCAAACAAAGCTCTAAATAAACAGTGGCTTTTAATTACCATCAAATCACCTGAAAGGTTAATTACAACCTCGGCCACGAATAAAAAAACAATTGAGCTGCATTTACAACCTACAACATACAAGCCGGTGACGCAGCACTCTCCCATACAATATTAAACTTAATAACATAAGCGCAAACCTACACCAACAATTACCCAATAATACTAATAATATAACAAATTAATAGTTACCGTCTCACTTTAAAATATTTCTCACGAGAAGATTGACATGATTATTAATAACCACTATAGAGGGAGGGGCGATTGACACTTTAATACACCACAAACATAAATAAATTCCATCCCGAATCAAGCCAAAATCAACCGTAGACTTATGAAAATAAAGCTGTCTTAAACGGTAAAGTATAAGTTTGTGCGAGTGTAAACCGATGGTTATCGAAATACCACTCTATGCCTTTTTTGTTTCACTGACGTTTGAGACAAAATGATATTGACGCGACGCTTTGTATCAATTTATTTGCGTATCATCGACGCCGCATTCTTCACAAACTAGCCCTTTTAATGGATGAGAAAATATTTTGAAAATTATGAACGTGCATTTGGTCGGACGACCTGACCAAGGTCGCAGGAGGACGCTGGATGTAGACCTCTCATATTGGAAATCTTTGGGGGAGGCCTATGTCCAGCAGTGGGCTTCGTGCGGCTGAGATGATGATGATGATGATGATATGGATTTTCATACCTACATACTTTGCTAGCGTAGGTCAGCACATCAGTGTCGAAAAATGATTTTTTATAATTGTATTACGGCTAATTATGTTTTTACTTATTTCATTAATTAATGACCATATACTGCGAATTCTACAGAGGTTTTGGATCATTCGTACCAGTCCAACCACTGCGGTGCTTTCGCACGAAAGAACCCATTCAATAAGGGTACTTGGGCGACTCGCACCATGGTTCGAATCGCTTGTAGTGCAAAACGACTAAAGACACGATTTTCTTCAGGGTGAATTTTAACAGATATAAATAAATGCATGAAGTCATCCTGATCTTATGATAACATCTTATGATGAGTAAATGTAACTGAGTGGCGAAACTGAAGGGTGCAGTCCACCCTGAGTGACACCGTTCTGGGGGGTGACTTGTTCTTAGATATATTTAATCAAAATCTGTCCAGTTGTATTTTTGTATGGTCCAGTGGTTAAGGCGTTTGCCTGTAGACCCGGGGGTCGTGGAATCGATTCCCACGGGAAGCATACTTTGTTTAGTTGCTTCCAGTTTAAATAGGACATTGTAGGCTTGAATCACCTGATTGTCTGATAATATCATTCCCGGCTGCCATCTGGTAGTCGTCAAAGGAACCACGTCAGAGGCCGAGAGGCGGTTCCGAAGAACTCTGACACCAGGGTGTGCATGGTCGATTGACCGTGACACCTACACGAAATGATGATGATTTATAAGCGGAAAATATATTATTAATCTTGATTAAGTTATATTTTCCGTGACTACTGATTTTATTTTTTCATAATATTGTGGAAACTACGTTGTCACTAAACCTGTGGCGCCCTCTATGTGATGAGTATTAAACAAATCGAACGCTATCACCTATCGGCATTGAGACCACATGATCCGGTCCATACATCCATATGTAAACCTAGAAACATTTGAGTGTCAAGTGACATTTGACTAGCTCCGTGGCGCAGCGGTCAACACGCCAGCCTGCGACATGGCCCGGGTTCGAACCGCGGTCAGGTCAAGATGGAAAATTATCTTTTTCCAGATTGGCCTGGGTCTTGGATGTGTATCTATATATGTATTTGTAATAAATTTAGTATCGTTGAGTTAGTATCCCATATCACAAGTCTCCAACTTACTTTGGGGCTAGCTCAATCTGTGTGATTTGTCCGTATATATTTATTTATAGACCCACATTATTGTTATGCAGATTATCCTATAATGTTACAATGTGGTAGGTTTATTTTGCATCCTTATGATATAATACTGTGTGATTTTGATGTGTCGTTTCACTATCATTAGAAACAATAGAGCCATTGTCTACGGTAGGTATGATACGCTACGATTAGACTACGGCGTAGGCATCTCGTAGCTCTTACGCTTCTACGAGTGTATAATATAAAAATGCAAGTACAAAATGGGCATTTTTAATGCTTACATAATATAAGCCGTGTAGTATCTGGCAGAGTGGAATAGGACCACTCCAAGTCTTCCCGTGGATGTCGTAGAAGGCGACTCAGGAAATACACGCTAAACAAAGCTTATAAACATCTGTGAGACCACTCCAACCCGTCTGGCCAGCGTGGAGAGTGTAGGCCAAGTCTTCTGACTGCTCTTTGTATCGCTCTAGTAGTACAGAGAGGGTCGTGCTCCTGTAGTGAAGACTAAAAAGGACCTGATGATGAATGCTTACATAATTTTAACTGAGCTTTGTTTATCTATCAAAAATGCTAGAAAGACGCTCATTTTAACTACGAATGAGATTTTTGTGAGGAAAACTTCATTCAGTTAACAATAAGAATTTGTCGTAATGTAATTGTGGAGGTTTTTTAACTAGTTGGGAACTTTAGTAGTACGTGTTTATTAATCTTAGGAGAAAGATAATCTCACAGGGATTCACAGAATACAAAACTGTTAGTCAATATCACCTCTATTCGGATCCGCGCAGATAGGGTCCCAGGCCACGCCTCCTCCCGCCTACCGACCCTCCTCCCCGCACCTCACACCCGTGCCAACCCGCCAATTTCCCACTTTTTCAATTTCAAATTCCTAAGTTCGAAATTTGAAATTCCATAATTCAAACTCGCCGGCGAACAATGCTCCCCAAGTTAACAAAAGAAAGTATAGAATGGTTGGTATGTTGTATTGCAATGCCTACGCTATTTTACATGTAAGGTATTTCGTCTTTCTTAGTTTTACTTACCAATGTCTATTTCTTTTCAGTGCGGAGGAATAAATTTATGTTAATATGTGCTTGTGTTTAGAAAAAAGAATAAATTCAGCAAATATAAGGTTCTTAATCTGTAAGTGAAAGAAGTATCTACTTCTTATACCTACGTAACCCAAAATAGTTATATATCTATATAAACAAGCATACTAATAGCAAAACTTTTACATTTTATGGCATAATTCTAAATTGCCAACTATCGAAAATCAAAAGTAATGGGAATACATGCATCAATCGAAAAGCGTTTTGCCTGTAAAACTATACAAATAGTTTTGCAACACATAACATGAAATGTTTCATAAAAAAATTAGAAACATAATTTAGCCTTGCCAGACAGTTTAATCGCTCACAACAAATAAAAAAACTCAACAACACAACCTTTAAATAAATCCATCATCAATGGATCACACTAATATTGCTTCGTGTCATTCACCCAATCATACATAAAAACCATTATCGGGTTATTAGACAATGCAATTTGATATAAAACTACGAAATGCGCCAAAGCAAAATCACTCTTTATAATTAGCGCAATTAGATGTAAAATCGCGTGGATCAATTTGACAAATGGTGTAGTTGTTAATCGTGCGCGTACAATAGACGAATCACCGGACAATAGAGGTAATTAAAGTACAAACCAAATATTCTCGTGTCTAGGCGGATATCTCCCTGGTGGTCGCAATAGTATAATAAAGGCAAAGAATGTAAGTGATTTATTGTTGTATCATACCTATGAAATGTTAGCTTCTCAGAGGCATCTTATTGAAATTGTTTCTGCCACATTCAAAATATATTATTCCACCCTGCTGAATTAACTTCACCTCATATTTCACAAAGTAATGCAAAATAAGAGTTTAAAAAAATGTGACATGTTTGTAAGTCGAGCGGCGAGGAGTTGTTCGTCATAATTAATCTTAATATTCATCTGTTTCCCATTTAGTTCAAGAAAGCTTGTAATAAATGTATGATGATTGATGACTTAATACAGTCCTAAAATTTATGACAGTATCAAAACTTCATTTTCCTATATAGTCGTAGGTTAAAATTCTTGACATCGTTCACAAATATAGTCACAAATCCCATTTGTAACTAACCGACTCGGCAATAAAGTAAACTAGTTGACAAACTCTGTCCATTCTACCGTTTCATACTCTACAGAATGACTGCGCACCCGCGGTGGCGTTCCCACAGCATCCTGCGTCGCTCACCGAGAACTGATGAAATTAGATCGATTAACATGATAAATCTATCGATTGTAGCATCGAGCATCGATGGATCGATACCACTGACAAATTACGGCACTCGCTGACTGTCCCGTCTGCACTCAATCGCTTTGATCTAGATTTGTGACTGTCGATTGATACACAGTTAATTGAATCTTGAATCGCAATGGAGTGAGTACTCTTTTATATTGAGATGATTAATGTTTGACGTAAAAAGATGACGTCAGTCTTTTTATTCATAAGCTAGGCTTAATTCTTTTAAGTAATTAAGTATCTGCGCACCTAGATTTAATATTTTATTCAGAGGGACTATACATGTTTGATCAACAGAAGCTAATCAGTTCATAGTAGCATTTTTGTTTCATGGTCTTTACTTATATTCGATATAAAATTATATATGTAAAATGCAGAATGAATCGACACACTTATAATTTAACATTTATTATAACTATTTTTTTTTTATGTATCAGTCGTGTTCAATTCACATCATTATATTTAATCCCACCTACGTTACGTATCTTAAAGTATTGAAAATCCAACACACTCTTTAAAAAACGTCTACCTTACATAAAGTTATTTATTTGGTACACCGCTAGTGCTATGTGAGCTAAAGTAGTATATTCATAATCTGTATTGAATGCATGTTCTATTTTAATATTAAATAAAATATATATTAAGACCAAAATCGAATTAAGTACTATAAACATAATCAATTCACAATCATAAACAATACATAAAACATTGATTTACAAAACCGAACCAATTAAAACGCAATTAGCGAACAAAACAATTTATTATTTTTGACATAAAAAAGATCATAGATCAAATAACGTAAGCAACAGAGTGTATTTAATTAAATACCTATGAGTACAAAATGTGGAAAGTACAGATACGACATTGTATACCTACTAACACGGCTACGACTATTAAAATGGAGGCGTTTAGTACGTAAAACTTGATTTTAAAATGTTAGGCTCTTTGAATGTAAGGATCAGGAAGTCAAATTATCATGTGAAGATGTTTTACATTACGATTAATTCTGTTCAAAGTGCGGACTATCTCTGTGTAGCATTTTAGCAATGCGTTGAACCATCGCTCATACTTTAGTAAATACTACTGTCTAAATTTATAGACTTATAAAAGAGACTGGATCCACTTGTTATTTAGCAAAGAAGTGTATTATATGTATAATTCACTCCCTCAGGATACACAAACTATAGTTAAGGTGATGATCAATATAAGATATGACGTAATGTCTGAAAACAAAGTATCCACCCATATTTGAAAGAGTCTGGAAGATTAAATAGTGACATCAGTACATCCGCAAACACTGTTGGATTAGGGCCTCTCCTAATATAAGGATTCTTCGTTCCATGGGAGGATAATGCCATACTCACCATGCTTGGTTCTAAAACCCGCCTGGTTGGTGAGAACAGTTTCTTTGGCTTCTTGGTGCTTCTAACGCAATAGCCAGCACTCATCATTGTTAATCAACAGCCTCCGTGGTCCAGTGGTTAAGGCGTTTGCCTGTTGACCCGGGGGTCGTGGGTTCGATCCCACCGGAAGCATACTTTGTTTAGTTGTTTCCAGTTTGGTTAGGACATTGCAGGCTTGAATCACCTGATTGTCTGATAATAAAGATGATTCCGAGCTTCGGAAGGCACGTTAAGCCGTTGGTCCCGGCTGGCATCTGGTAGTCGTAAAACGAACCACGTCAGAGGCCGAGAGGCGGTTCCGAAGAACTCTGACACCAGGGTGTGCATGGTCGATTGATCGTGACACCTACTCGAAATGATGATGATCATTGTTAAGCATTGCTACTCTCTCGGGTGAATAGGTAAATAGCAAGTAACAGTTCGGATGGCCGGGTACGCGTACCCGATGCCATACCTGCAACCACCGGACAGGCAGTTGAGGATGACCTAAAAAAGTGACATAGTGTCTCGTAAAACTTTGCCAACCTTCTGAAACAAGAAGACCGTCTCAACTATAATAAATAACTAATACATCTTGAGATATTCTTTCAAACCCTTTTTATTTTGTGGTACGAGTTCTCTCGGAGCGCCTGGCATGCGAGCACTGACTATAAATCAGTAGACTGGGAATCGCGGACACTCGCTGACAGCGGGAATAACTTAGTCTGATTGACTGAAAAAGCTCGGCGATTCCAAGATAATGTTTTATATGAATGCTTGGGAGTGCGTTATGTGTTTTTGTCAGATAATTTAAGAAACCTGAAAATAAAACTTCTTTTTCAAACCACTAAGTAGGTAAACAGGCATACGGCCTACTTTAATGAAAGCGGTTACTGTAGCCTTTGAACGCCTGCATCGTCAACTCGCGCATTACCGACCTTGAGTCATAAAAAGTAATCACGGGATGATTCGATTATGTGAGATATCAAAATTATGAAATGACGGTATAGGAGCGCATCATCTGTTTGACATCACACATATGAAATGGTTTTACTATTGAAACTAATAGGAGATGGTTCACAGCAACCATTAGACTAGTAATAGTGTGGAATACTGATTTGCTCATTCAACAAAAAATAAATCTTCATCACATTTTCTTACAGTAGTAGTTAGTTATATAAGATCGTTAAATAATTGACCATAGCAAAAAACTTTCAAAAACATGCGATATACCAATCACAAAATATATTAAAATGTCTAAACATTGAGACATCAATGACATTTATAATTAGATATTTTAATTAACATCAAAATGCTAGTAATAAAACTAAAATTAATTTATAAATGCCAAATAAGATGTTTCTGTCAATAAACGGCTATAATTTGTGATTAATTATACAATAATTTATTTTTTGCTATAAAGTTTAAATCAACTGGTTTGTCCTAATACAAGGTTGATTATATGGTATAATAATAATTGCTATAAATTATGAAATCTCTAAATTTTAAGCTTACAATCTTGCTAAACTCCTTAGGTTTTTCGACCTTTGGCTTTGTCTACCCCGTAAGGGATAAAGATGTACTAAGCGTACCAATCTTTTTCGCGAGTTGGTATCTAGGGGCATGGTACACAAAGAACAGACAACGGAAGCGCAGGCATGGCAGGCACTTCTCTCATTTCTAGAATCGTTTCGTCGTACTTTTACACCTTTATAGATTTGGTCTGGACAGTGCTAGTCTAAATTTTCATGATATAATGTCAATAGACCTCTCCAACCCGTCTAGCCAGCGTGGAGAGTGTAGGCCAAGTCCTCTGGCTGCTCTGGCCAAGTATGGCTCTAGTAATACAGAGAGGGTCATGCTCCTGTTGTGGAGACTAAAAAGGACCTGATGATTATGATGATGAATGTCAATAGAAAACTAATGTTTAATAAGTCAATGCCAACTTTTAAATGTACAGCTGTTGGTAACGCTTTTTTTTACATATTTAAAACTTCTTTATCTGACCGTATTAAACAGCTTCAATAACTAACTAGATGCTGTCCGAATTGTCAGTGAAAAAATATTAAAATTAAAAAGTGTTAATTCGGACAGTGTGTCCGAATATATTGTGTCCGAAACGTCAGTAACTCTATACTTTATAGATTAAAACTATTAGGGTGCTTCCTGAAGTCATAGAAAGCTGAAATTTTGAATCTATATAAATGTATTTGTTATAAAATATAGTATCGTCGAGTTAGTATCCCACGACACAAATTCACAACTTAGTGTAGGCTAGATCTAGCTGAAATTTGCCCGTATATATTTATGTTTACTACAATGGTAGGTACGCTATAAATCCGAACTAAGTATTTGATTCCACTTCTACCTATTTCACCCACAATCACTGAACTTTGTGCTTTTTCCTAGACTCTATCTACCCGAGCGATAAGCCGTGATCATGAATGTATATAATATATTTTGCAGGATAAAAATAGATATCGCTAATCCCATATAAAGCACTGACAATTTGTAAAAGTATAAGCTTACTGCAGATATTACTGCAGCTACCATGCAATATCTGCAAGATACAAAAACACGAGCAATACCCATTACTGGAACTAACCTATCGTTAATTTATTCAGAACCTGTAGAAATTGAGTGTAGTCTTCTTTGGACTGACAATATTATTAATTTAGTTTCGTTACCTTTGTATTTCGATTCTGTCTGCAATGATCTTTAATTTAATACGGTTTTAAACTTGTATTGACATTATACAAAACATGTTTCAAATGGTTACTAATATCTATCTAAAAATACTGTTAGGAACAGTTTTTATTTAGATCATGTTACAAATATTTAAAAAACCGGTCAAATGTAAGTCAGACTCGCGCACGGAGGGTTCCGTACCATTATATATAAAAACGGCAAAAAAATCATTTCTGTTGTATGGGAGCCCTCTAATATTTATTTTTATGTAATTATTTATTTTTAAAGTGAATATTTATCAAAATATTCTGTGAATATTTCAGCCGTCTACCTGTTGCCGTTATCAATATCAGAGCAAAAATAAGCAAAGTAATCAAGTTTGTTGTATACGAGCCCCCTTAAATATTTATTTTATTCTATTTTTTAGTATTTGTTGTTATAGCGACAAAAGAAATACATCATCTGTAAAAATTTCAACTGTCTAACTATCACGGTTCATGAGATACAGCTTGGTGACAGTCGGACGGACAGACAGACGGACAGCGGAGCGAAATTAATAGGGTCCCGTTTTTACCCTTTGGGTACGGAACCCTAAAAATGGATAAGAATGTTTGTTATTCCTTTACACAACAACTACTCAATGGATTTTTGATAAAAATCTTTACTATGTAGTACATCAGAATAGGCTATAAATTACGCGTACAAAAATTAGGCTTTCGCAAAACTGTGATATCTTATTAACAAAAAAAATGTGTCTATATATGAATAGATATTATTAATTTCTCTAATTGTTGATGTCTCGATTGTTGATATCTTGATTGATGAATTGATATCTGAATGATAAACCAAAGCCCAAAGCTCAGTAAGCCTACTGAAAATTTGGTCTTAAATAATAATCTGGAATTCTTACAAACCCAAAAATGTATTAACAATATTTAATAGACATGTAATATTAAAAAAAAGTATGTTTGCCTAACCTTGCCCTGCTTAAAATTGTATATTTAACTTGCTCGTTAAATTTATTACTTATCTATAAATAATTGTCATTAACGTAAATTGTAAAACGTAAATATCATAATTAACGTGAAGCAAAAACTTTGCACCCCTTTTTACGAAGTAAAAAGTAAACTTAGTAGAAATTTCGAATACTGTAGGTGTGCGAAATTTCTACTCTTTTATTTTTCGTTAACATAGACAAGGAGTGCAGAATGCTAATATATTTTTAATTATGGTCAAATTCCGACCATTGGGCGACTCATATCTATACTCGTAAATGAATGAACTGGACCGAACAAGCGAAACCAACAGGAGTGCATCAAAATATCAAATAATCAATGTATGGGCACAGTGATAAAAATATCTCCCTAAGTAGTGGCCAATACAAAGCGGAGTTTATATTTATAGCTATGTTTCAATTACCAGGGTTTGCGTGCAGTGTTTAGAATGCTAATGGAAGGAAATCGATAGATACGGATCGTTGATAAGCTAGTCGCAGATCTGCTAGTAGGCAGAAAACAAAGGTACTAAAATACTTGTTTAAAGCTGATTTGCTAGAGACGCCGCGCCAGCGACCGGCGCCGATGACCAGCGCGTTTAACAGCGCGCTCGGACGGGCGTGCACTGTGAAACGAGTTTTGCTATCGCGTTTTTTTTGCAATGCATAGTCGTCATCATTGCGACAAATATAATGATAGGATTAGCTGTACATTTTGTATGGAAAACATTGCAAATTGATTATTGAGCGCCGCTTCGGCCGCCGTGTTGGCCAACCGACGGCGCGCATCTCACGAACGGCGCGTTTGAACTGCGTGACTATGAAAGCAACTACTATCTAATGTAATTATTACAAGCGCGTGCGTGTGACCGGCGCTGGTCAAACACGTGACTCTAAAATCAGCCTAAATATACAAGTATTTTAATATCTTTGTTTTCTGCCGGAAAAGAGATTATGTAATCTTCTTCGCACAAAATAAAAGGTGTAACTCAGGGAGTAATATTGTAGATAATTCAGTTAGGGCTATAAAGATGACAAAAAATCGCGATCTTAACATTTGACCAAATAGACTTCATCAATTGTACCTACATTATTGCAGCGGCTGGCTGAAAAAGCATTGACTGGCGAAAGTTAGAATGTGATCCGAGGCGAAACTGAGGAACTACATCACATGAGTCCATCGAATGCCTCATTGCGGTCAAGGTTTGTATTGTACTTTTCTCAAAGAATTTACTTTCAAAACACATTCAACAAGAGCCAAAATGTTATATTGTTATTTTCTTCTTTTTATTTGTAAGCCAGTTTGAATTTTAAATGAAACCTTAGAAAATATACCTCGATAGTAACATTATTTCGGAGCAAACCTGTCGTTCCATTTTTAAATTACACGACAGATAGCTATGAGTTTTCGACTTATTACTTATTCGTAGGAGTTTTCATAGTAATTTTGGATATGGATTTTCATACCTACATACTTTGCTAGCGTAGGCCAGTACAGCAGTGTCGAATAATTTCAAATAATGTTATAATAATAATGTTCGAATTTCCATGCATGTTCGTTTCACAAACTTTATTCTTATTATTTGTGATTAAGACTTTTCTCCTATGCACTAATTAATTACATAATTTTTCACCATGATGTTGTTCACTTTACATTTTTCTGTGCATTTCATTGGTTTCCCTGATACCCATTTATTTTTCCTGACAACAATTTGTTTTCTGTTCCATCAATTTGCTTGTATATTATCAGGTCATTTCTCGAACTGTCAATTATTTTTTATGCATAAATATTCTCCTCATACATTTGTTTCTCCGATATGCATTTGTTTGATAATAACTACAAACCTGTACCTAGTATATTCTTCGTCAAGGCCCTGTAAGCAAAGGCAGTTTATCAAGATGGCTAAACGCTTGCAATTAGCCATGTGAAATGTCGCATACGCATGCTAACGAGATCGCCCGAGCCTTGCCTGCAGCGGCCCTAAGCCAGCCCGCACACACCACGAATTTTGTTATCTATGCCATTAGGCTGACTACACTATTGCGATTTAATGCTGTCTATATTATCTTTTATTAAGTCTCGCGGTCTCAGTTTTTTGTCAGTGTATCCAGTTGCTTCTTGGTTATTATATTTCGTCGATTTTGATTTCAATTTATGGATTTGTCAAATAAAATCTGATTAGGCTGACTGTGCGATTGCGATTTTTTTTTTTATATAAGATTTTATTTCTCTCCGATACTTATGTCTGCTTGTCTCTCTGTTCATATTAAATTGAAACTGAAATAGCATACAATTGTAAAATGGTTGACATCGCAATGTTATGAATGGTATTGCATTTCCTTGGCGTTATCATCCGTTAGTACGAATAAAAGAAATATTCAGAAACTAAATACATTCAGATAGCCATCCAGATCTTGAGTCACAATTTAAAATAATTTGAGCAAGGGTGAAATGGGCATTCAACTTCCATACATTTTTTTTCTATCGTTTTACCATGTTTATCAAATAATCTACTAAACTGTTTTACGATAAAATGAAGAGCTGAAATAATTACTTTGGTTAGCCTACGAGATGTACACGAATAAGAAGTATGGTTTAAGAACCAGTTAAAAAAACCTAGAACCTAGTAATGGTGAACTAGGTGACATAATCACTACACGAAGTTTGTAACTAAAATGGCAAACAGATCAAAATAAACCTGCGACAACCGAGACCCTTGTCGTTCGACTGCAGCCGACCTAAAATACCGCGTTCGACCCTCCACTGATTTATAGCCCTTTTATATAGTCCCCTAAAGTTTTCTAATTGTGCTTACACGCAGTAACAAACGGCGGGACAATTAACACGCGTTTATGGGAGTAAGGGTTAAAGCGTAACTTTATGGATAACTCCGTTTGTGGCCACATAATGTTATGAAGACGTTCGGATGAATTAATGAAGAGAAAGGAAAACAATAAAACTGGAGAGAAACAAATTTCCCTATTCCGTTTTCAACTTAGGAGTTTTACTACTAGTTCTCACAAGGAATCCGTTTCTATTTTTTAGGTTTAAAATATTTATTGACTGATAAAGAATACATTCACTTACAATGAATTTTTTACTTAATATAAACATATGTTCAATGAAATTTAATTAAAATAAAAAAGACACGCATACAAACTGTGTTTGTATAAGTACCTACAATCTTAGGTGTTTTCGCAAATATGTTTTTTTTTAGTCTTTGTAAACATAGTCAAAGATTTGCATTCTTTCAGTTCTTTGGGTAATCCATTATACGTTTGGGTCCCTTCGTACAATATGTCCCTCTCACCATAATTCGTTTTAGGTGTAATAAGTTTTATCTTGTTAGTATTTCTTAAATTGTGTTTATATTTTCTTTTGCCGATCGTTATATGTGTATGAATTTTTTTCCGCGATGATGCATTAAAACTTTAATAAACTTTCGATCGATTGTCTGCCTATCGCCTATTTTTGTCAATAAGTTGTGATGTGACAAAAGACAGGGTATTATGACAAAGATATTATATTTTGTCATATTTGCAAAACTGATGATGTCTTTGACGCCAGGCGTAATCATAAGGAAAAGTAGGCAAGTATCCCACATGAAAGTGTTGATTAAGTTCCTAATAACACGGGCTTAAAAATCTTTTAAAATCCTTTTCTCACCATGTTGCATTCGCGGAATTTTATGATGTAATAAACATTACAATGCCGCAAACTTTGATTTATCAAAATATTACTCGATAATTTCTCAATGTATCTGGCAACACCGTCACCGCAATTGTTCTCAGCCCACTCGAGACGCTATCCGCCAAGTAATTGGTAATAACACAAAATGATGCGTGACAGTAGCTGCGAGCGAGGTGCTGGGTGTAATACAGTCGTAAAAGCTATGGGTGTGGTTGATAGTGTTGCCAAGTTTGGTATTTTACCAAGTATTGGGAAAATTAAAAACTTTTCTAGGGAACCTTTTTTCTTGATTCTGATATAAATTGTTTATGGTTGCTGTTGGAGGGGCTTCTGATCCCAGATAAAGTGTCGGGATTCTTCCGTTAGGTTGCAAAGACAAGTTTTTTTATGACATAGTGCGGCAAACGAGCACCGCTGCCTATAGACATAACAACAGAAACACAAGAGCGTTGCCAGCCTTTTAAAAAAACATAGACTAGTTTTTTGATGGTTACAATGTCGTATCGATTCGGGAATACCGCCGCAGTTATATAATTTGCAGTTAGTTTAAGAATTACAATGAAAACATACAACAAATAGTTTTGTTCTTGATCCGAATATACAACAGGACAAAATCCACATGAACATTATATCGATTTGTGTGGGAGAACTTCAACGAATGCAAGCAACACCACTATTAAATATAGTAACCTATCCACCTATAATCTTCTCGGATATTTATTTAAACACTTGTGTTTAAGTCTTAATGACATACAATGGTCGTTCATTTGCCGACAATCGTGGCCGCCACCTCATATATTATTATAAGTACACTAACTTCAGCCCGTGACTTTCACGCTTTTGTTACTAAATACCTCAAATACTGAAAGAAATTGAAAGTCAAACATATTGTAAGGGTTTTGATTTTACTTTATAGCAACGGCATTTTTAAAGTTATTTCAATTTATCACATGATTTTGTGTCATGCCACAAACATTATTTCAATAAACAATCACGCAAACATAATTTTCACTAAAATTAGCTGTCTGTAAAATCAGTTTATGGACAATAATTGTACGTGATAACTGTGGAAGAGCGATAGATGCGTCAGAAGCCGAATGCTTAGGCCCATCGTGCCTTTCTATCGCTTGTTCCACGCTCTCGCTTGTACACGGAACGTGACGCGTTTTCATGCGTGCAGCCGGGTTAATCGATTTATATTGGGTCCAAAAATCATTTCAAAAACAATTAAGCTCTTGCTAAAGAATTCATGTACAGACAAAATTACCACTTTATTATAGTACTAGCTTTCGCCCGCGGCTCCGCCCGCGTCAAAGTCGATCCCTCGAGAATAGTACTTTTTCCCGGGATAAAAGGTAGCCTATGTCCTTCCCCGCACTCCAGAGAACTTGTATGCAAAATTTCATGATGATCGGTTCAGTAGTTACGGCGTGAAAGCGTAACAAACAAACAAACAAACAAACAAATAAACAAACAAACAAACAAATAAAAAACAAACAAACAAACAAACAAACTCACTTTCGCATTTATAATATTAGTAAGGATATATGAAAATTACGGGCTTGCAAAGATATTCAGGTAAATCACGGCGACCTCTTTGGCTTAGTTTATTACTAGAATTCTGTGCCTAAGTAAGGCTTTAACATGGATTGAAAATACCAGCATAATATATCATCAATTTGTCACTGACATAAACAAGGAGGTATGAAGAAATCATTGAATATCATAAATATCTACTCGTACTTAGTATTAAGTCACGTATTCTGTATGAACTTATATGCCACTAGAAAATGTACGTATAAATTTTGTACAAGCTATTAGTTTTTACGAAAAATGGAAAATAAACATTCAATTCAATTAAACGTTAGATTTTTCAAACGAACAAGCGGATCAACTGATGGTAAGTGATCACTGCTGCCCATAGATATCTGCAACACCATGGGTGTAACAAGAGCATTGCAGGCCCTTCAAGAAAACATAGATTCGTTTTTTGAAGGTTCCAATGTCTTTTCTATTTAATACCGCCGCAGGAAATTCATTCCACAGTTCAGTCGTACATGGCAAGATGTTTCTAGTTACCTAATTAGGTAATAATTGTACCGTCAGAGAATTTCAATTTTGACTTACCGACTTGGGGTGGAAAGTTGAGGTATGGTCTTGGTGAGAGCCTGATTAGTGAGTCAAGTAACTCTACAAAATGCCTTTCTCTGAATTTCAATTTTACGATCAATATATTTTTATATCCATAAAATTGTGAACGAGACAATAAGTTGATGACAAAAATAAGTTTTTTTTTACATTCTTAATGTAATAACTTAAGCTTGATGAAACAATACTAATGCTAGTTGAAGATGTGTAATGTGGAGGGTCGTTAACTCGGGATCAAAGGTGAATGAGGCAGATTTGCATGACTCCTGACCGCGCATAAACGAAACTAAATAGGATGGCAGACACTGAAGCCACTTCTGCTATAGAAATTGTGCATAGCCTTATGACTTGAGGTACAAATTTGTTAAATTTTAAGGCCTTAACTGACTGTTATATGCATTTTGTACCATCTAAAAATTTTAGTGAATAAATAATTATGAATAGAAAAGATGAGGCTTATATTCTGTATGCAAAATCCATTCTAAAAAAAGACGACATACCATTTTATTTACTTATTTTTGGGCAATAATTTTTATTATTATATTGCAAATACGAAGAAATGTTTACAAATGGTAAATTAATTCTAAATGGCATTTACTGCCAGTCCATTATATACCAAACATAGAAATTGAGTTTGACTGGTGCTATGTGAGTGTGATTTTAAAAATAAATATAAAAATATAGAATGAAATAAATATTTAAGGAGCTCCCAACAGACATTACTTTTTTAGATAACGGTACGGTTGGCCGGTTTTTGTGTCTCTAATATTGGGTTGTAAATTCGATCATATCAACAAATTTATTTTGATTTGATTTGATTAGCTAAGAGGAATTGGTTAAGAATTTGTGCTTCAAAATCTAGTTACAAGATTTGATCTGGACAAACACATAAGATACATACATTGCAACTTAAATAAAAACTTTTAAATTACGTCCTTTGAATCTCTGAGCTATATTGGAATCCTGGAATCTGGATCCCTAAGGACACAGAGTTGAAAGAAATAGAGGTGAAAAGCGAAAAAGCTTAAATATTCAAAATCACGCTGTATACATATATCTTGCTGGTGAATTTATCTTCTACCGCCCAACGTTTACTATCCAATTCAAACGTCAATTTGTCAATAATAAAAACCAACTAGCACACAGTAAACTTCCCGAAGCGGATATTTTAATCAACATTGTCACATCACCACTAAAACGCGGTAATGAAGTTAACAGACATGCGTACATAAATATGAAGTCGTAAAACTTTGGTGGTCACCGTGGAACTAACGGTCGCTTACTTTGTTTGGGCTCACAAATTAATGATAATCTTAAGTGTTAAGGGGCAGACGTTATTAAATCTTTCAACGAACAATGATTCTAGAAAAAAAAATCGAAAAATGCGTTTGAGATTTACAAAATAAAATATAAAAACAATAAGTCTAGACTAGCTCTGTGGCGCAGCGGTCAACACGCCAGCCTGCTACACGGAGTGACCGGGTTCGATCCCCGGCCAGGTCAAGATGGAAAATGATCTTTTTCAGATTGGCCTGGGTCTTGGATGTGTATCTATATATGTATTTGTTATAACATATAGTATCGATGAGTTAGTATCCCATAACACAAGTCTCGAACTTACTTTGGGACTAGCTCAATCTGTGTGATTTGTCCGTATATATTTATTTATTTATTTATTATTTATTTATTAAGTATTTAAACTTTATGTCCGGTGTGGTGCTAGATTTAAATTAATTTGAAAAAATAAAAATATAGTCTTGTTTGTTTCCATACAATAATAGTTTAAGTGTCTAGCTTTTAAATATCGGACGGTAAAAAATATATATTACATCTTACTATTATTAAAATACAAAAAAAGTATGTTTTAAAATATATTTACATTTCACTTATATTTTTAAGAAACTTTAAATAAAATATTTAAATATCTCAATTTTCATTTAAGGAACTTTTTTCGGGCAAAGTGAAAACTTTTGAAGTAAAACTTCTTTATCGGCGTTGTGCATTTTTTGGCATGGGTAAAAAATGCTAAACTCGCGTCAGGACACGTGACTCGATCGAAAATTCGTAAGACGGACACGTCACCTGATACTGCCGGCGCGGCGTAGGAGAGGAAACAATATCGAGGGACCGCGATAGAAAGAGAGGGGTCTCTTTCTACCGCGCGTAGTTTTCACTTTTGTCGGCAACCCGTTGTTATTTTTAGAAAATAAGCCTTCTCAGGCACTTTTTCACATTTTAAATATTACAAATTAACTTACATTTGAATTATTAATTAATGTTCAAAAGCTAGAAACTACTAGCGTTTCGGAACCGAGCACTCTGCAGTGAAGAACGGCCGTAAGAAACTCTTTTCAACACCGTATGTAATACATTTTGAGATTTATTGAACTACCGATGAAAGTAATTATTTATGTCGTCATAGTTAAGTAAGCTATGTAACGAAATATTTGATTTAAATATTTAGTTACATGGCTAACTATAAATATTAAGTTATTTTAAATATTTGAGAACAACACAGGAATACAATAAACACAAAAACGATAGATGAAAAAAACATAAAAATACAATACTAAAAAAAACTTAAATCTAGTGTTCTCAAAAAGTTAACAAAAAGTTGAAACAAGATGCAACGTGATTTGAACTGGCGTAAGTGAACCCGTATGTAGTTCGGGTAGGTTATATCCACTCTTAAAAACAGCGTGCATAATTTTGCTAAGTACCTACCACCTAATTCTTCTCATCGCCATGACATTTTAAGAACACAATACTAATTTTGATATGTAAACCTTGAGGCTTCGTAATAAAGAATGGCATAAGTGAAAAATAAAACTTAGGGGATGAACAATTGTTGTTGCGCACGCGACTAAATGTCCCCTAATGAAGGGGTCGATGTCACCCCCGAGTTAAGGGTTATTGTAATGTAGTACCACCCTTGCGATTATTGTGCAATTTGTCATTATTATGATTTGGTTGTCGACTATTCTGTTTACATTATAATTACCAACTAAAATATAAAAAAGAAAAATGGTTGTTGGCTAGACTAGGTTTTGATGTAGGTAGGTAACTTTTGCAAGTATCTTATCCATAATCTTTTTCTTCTAATAATGCCTCTCCGACTAGTGAAGATTGAATAGAGAAGTCAGCTCCGCATATTTCTGCTTGTCTCTAGCGAGGCGAAAAAGTTCGGCAGCACTCGCGACACCAGTCCACTCCCTGATGTTACGCAACCAAGACTTCTTTCTCCGACCCACTTATCTTGTCCCTGCGGCTTTGCCCATCATTATTATTATTAATAATCTAAAATTAAAAATGAAGGTACTAGAACATTTAATTTGATCCATAGAGATACCACTGTTGAGACCACTCTATCAAAACTAGGTATGGACTAAACAAAAAGTTTAAAGTTTCGTAGGTACTAAATTTGGATGATATTTGGAAACAAAAAGTGAAGGAAAAATATAAAAACAATAAAAGTACGTGTTTACTATAATAAGTATATAAACCAATACTTATCTACATGATTAAGTATCAGATATTTATAGACTGAGTATGTAGATAAATCTAAAATCTTACGCAATACACCAAACTTACTTTGAAACGACAGTATTCTCAACATGTCAATTTAGCCAAACAAAACAGTTCTAACCCTAAAACGACGGGATAACATTTCCACAACCGGGAATAATGCGTGGGGCGCCGTTTTATATAGGCAGGGATTGCGTTTGCCATGCCACTGTCAAACCAGCGTGCTTTGAGTACACACTGCTTGACGATTGACCGTCGTGGCGTGGCCAAATATTGATAATCGCGTAAAGTCTAATGAGTGAGTAGGTGTGGCCTCGCAATACGCCCCTTTAGCTTTTTTGTCGGCGTCTGGGCGTCGGTACACGCCTTACCGTTTGCGTCGCACGCGGTTCGTTCCACGCACGAAGTATAGACGAACCGGCGGCTACACGCCGACGGAGCACGTAAACAAACGGTTTAAATCAAAAATGCGGAAAATGTACGATATATCATTCGACAATCGAAATGGAACGCGGAAAGTGACTAATGAGATGCCGTAGTTGTAAGATATTGTTCATAATCGTTGAGTGAATTATCTTGTCAAAGATTGTCCTGTGTAAATGAGAAACTAAGTGAAATCTGATACGATGTGCCCACGAAAACGAATAGTGTTACCAACATGAAAATGCTCGTAGAAAACAGGATGCGATTTCTTATTTTTCTGCTTTTATTCGACATGATTAGGTAAGTGTTAATCATTTTTTTTTCTAATGTTTTTGCAAGCAGTTAACAACTTACGTATTCGAATAATGCTAATGTAACGATTGTTTTTATTTTTCAAACAATTTATTTATGTATTGTAATGTAACTTTCTAAAACTACATTTCATATGTACCTATTAGCGACCTTTTGAGTTATAGCTGAGCTGCCAAAAGGCATCTGTATAGTTAAACGACAGTGCTCCTTACGAAGTAAGGTGGAGCGAGAGAAAGCCTACTCTACCAAGCTTTATGTGCGTCTCGCAATGTTTGCCAACTGACTTAAGCAAAGCACACGCTAAGTTTTGTAATAATAAACCAAATTTATGTGCGACTAGTACGGGATGAAAGTTGCCCAGGTAATAATCTATCTGTGCGCAAAATTTTGTGACAATCCGTTCAGCCGTTTTGTCGTGATTAAGTAACAAACATTCATACATACTCATAAACTTTGGCGTTTATAATATATGTATGTACCTAATGACAGGTAATATCGCCAAAATGTCGAGTTGTCAAGTATATAATAAACAATACGTACTTATAAGGCTATAAGTTTTACATTTTTTTCGTTATCAAATGTTGTTCGTAAAGCGGCGCGGTGGCGCAGTGGTCAACACGCCAGCCTGCGACACGAGGGTGCCCGGGTTCGATCCCCGGTCAGGTCATAATGGAAACCGATCTTTTTCAGCTTGACCTGGGTCTTGGATGTTTATCTATATAAGTATCTATTAAAAAAATATAGTATAACTCAGTTTGTGTGATGTGATATCATCATCATCAGGTCTTTTATAGTCTGCACTGCAGGAGCATGATATGATATGTCCATATATATTTATTTATATGACTCATCATCATTACGAGTAGGTGTCACGGTCAATCGACTATGCACACCCTGGTGTTAGAGTTCTTTGGAACCGCCTCTTGGCCTCTAACGTGGTTCCTTTAACGACTACCAGATGGCAGCCGGGACCAACGGCTTCCGAAGCACGGAATCATCTTTATTATCAGACAATCAGGTGATTCAAACCTGCAATGCCCTAACCAAACTGGAAACAACTTAACAATGTATGCTTCCTGTGGGATTCGAACCCACGACCCCCGAGTCTACAGGCAGATTTAAATGACTATCAATGCCACTTAACATTATTATTACATGTAGTGTTTTGATTTGGCGAGCTCCATGGCGCAGTGGTTAACAAGCCAGCATGCGACACGAGGGCCCCGGGTTCGATCCCCTGTCAGGTCAAGATGTAAAATTATCTTTTTCGGATTGGCCTGGGTCTTGGATGTATATCTATACAGCGTGTAAATTGACACTCGACATTCCCTTTACGGGGTGACTCAGCCCATCAATATGAACAACTTTTCCTACGGGAACAATGCTGGAAACTCAAAAAAAATTTCGTCAGTTCCATACAAAACAGTCCCGCCGCCCGGCCAGTTTGTATGGGAAGGTCGATTTTTTTTTTTTTGAGTTCCCAGCATTGTTCCCATAGGAAAAGTTGTTCATATTGATGGGCGGAGTCACCCCGTAAAGGGAATGTCGAGGGTCAATTTACACGCTGTATATGTATTTGTTATAAAATATAGTATCGTTGAGTTAGTATCCCATAACACAAGTCTCGAACTTACTTTGCGGCTAGCTCAATCATTGTGATTTGTCCGTATATATTTATTTTCTACTTTACTACGTATCTGTACTAAAATCACAAACTTCATACCGCTAATTCTGAACATTGCAAGGCAAACAGTAGGAAATGAATGTCTCCGTAATAATGCAGATGTCTAAGTAGGCAAAGCGTCGTCATGACAGCAATGATGGATGTAAATGGATGCAAATTCAAAAGGTGACAATCGTTGGACGGGCGGGCCACCAATGACGGGTTCGTAGGGATGTAACGGTATATATCCGATATGGATACCGGTGTTTTGTAAAATTAATTCTTATATCGAGCAAGCCGCAGTTAAGTAAGCTGTTTATGTGGAATGTCATAGATAAACATATATAATATACATAAACAAAGATATTCAATATACTTGTATTTATTTTATAACGTCTTTGTATATAAAATAGACGTATATTATTAAGGGCTCGTACTACCTCACACTGCTTTGCATGATTATTTGTAATATCAATAATAATGAAATACTCAAGTTAAAATAAAAATGCAGCAAAGTTCAGAACTAATTCTGGTAGCTATCTTACTCAAAAACACGATTGCATAAAATTTTCTCGATAGAAAAAAAATGCAAAGTTGCCTCCAAATCATGTCTAATTTACTCGGTATACAGCAGTATTCACCAAACACATTAAAATTTACCTTGAAACTTTTGATTATAATGTCATTACAGATAAGGCAGCCATCATGTATCTTTTTTTTTCGAATATCCCTTGAATATTCTTTAAAAACGAAGATATCCAAAGTAGCCAACGCGTTTAGACCATCCGCGTTTCTACCGCCACGCCGCCTGGCCTATGGCGGGCCCTTAAGGCGATACCACTGTAAATAAGGTCGTTCTGAACCTTATTTATCTCGCATAATACTTAAATTAGGAGTTTCAAATCTAAGCAATATGATTTTTGACTATTTCATCTCCAAAAATTGAAGATGAAAACACGTTTTGATAAAATTTTCTCGATAGAAATATTTTTTGAAAAATGGTCTTCGTTCGCAGAGTTTTTGTTATTGTAGCTCAAATGCGACGAGTGAAATAATGATTTTTAGACTAAAAGATAGGTTATTAGTAATTCATCAAAATGTAAATATGAAAATACAATTAACCGGTCTGATTTTATATAAAATAGAAATAACGAATTTGGCGCTTACGTTTTTTTCTTTGAGCGACTCGAGACTATCTCCTATCTCATCATTCACGGGCTAAACCGCCAAGCGCTATCCCTTGCGCGCACTTGATCAGTCCTTTGCCGAGCGAAGGTACCAAACATTTGAGTCCTCGTCTTAAGGTATTTGAAATAATCAGAAAAAAATTATATGAGAATGGTAATGCTTTTGGTAATGGTATATATATGATATACTTTATATTCCAACATATGACATAACTATGGATACATATTTGAGCGGCGAGTAGCAGCGATACGAGTATGCGTTTTTCGCAGTCAAACTGTTATCACTGTCAATATATTTTAAATCTATCCACAAACCGGCATCACTGCCGTTTTAGGCTGCTTCTACCGCGCGTACTCGTGGTTGGATCAGCATTTTTGTTACATATAGGTAAAGTATCGTTATTTACCTCACCGCGCCAAATAGTGGGTTGTTTATCGAATACAATTAGATCTAGAATCGTCACAATTTAGAGACACGTATATCACAATCATGAAAGGCTTTTGGCGCGTCCAATAACAAACTTATAAGTAATTATTTTATAATAGTCGGGTTTTGATTTTAAATACGCTTCTTGTTATCTCTTTTGTTAAGAATTAACTTAGTCTGCGGTGATACCGATATATCGGTATTGCTTACATCCCTACACGGGAGTAGTATGCTAATGTGGACCGATATGCCACTGCGCGCGGCGGCATAATCGTCGGTGTGTTACAGCATTGATTGATATTCAAACAAGGATGTCAAACACTGGAACAGGCATAGCATTGTCAACCTAATTTACTCGTAGGCTAGGATCAAAATTCTGTGCTTTTCAACTTAGAATCATTTAACAAACCGCCGTCTTTGTGTCAGTTTGTCTTCTATTGAAAATGACAAAATGGTATTAAAGTTGGCGGCATTCGAATATATTATATCAAGAACGACCCGCCCTGGCTTAGCACTGTTCGTACAGCATATTAAACTATTTTTACTATAAAATTTATGAATATTTTAGGAGTTACTGCAAAATTAATGCGCGCGGATATAAATTCACAAGAGCGTCAATCACACCGCTGACGGGACAGCAAGCTGATGCGATCCTACAACAGGCAAAGCATGTAGGCATAAACCTCAATCACACTTTACTGAATTCAGTCACTGAAGGGCCGCCGCAGTACGTTAAACACGAGTAGAGATATATCCATTCGTGTCTTAGGTACTGCGGTTTCAATTACTTTAAGGACTGAAACTGTATCCAGATGGATAATTGGAAAGCTATCTAGATATATAGCTTTCCAATTACCCCAAAAATGTATCACGTACAATGGTACGTAATAATTTTTTTTTAGAAGATATAATGGGGTATAGTATGCTATTATTTTGTAGATCTATAAAAGAGCAATACCGTGGGGTATGGCTCTTTTATATGCATTGTTCTGCTATATCTCAAAGAGATAAAGGGAAGCGTTTTCGATGAAATTTCCCAAGCAGCGGCATTTTATGACCGATGTCAAAGCAAACAGACTGAATTCGGCGAAGAAAGAAATTTTTTGCCACCATTTGGCTCTCAGTTTCATTAAAACAAATATTCTTGTCGATTAAAATCTCTACACCCATCGACTGTACCCAGTTCCAGACCCAGTTGTAGAAAAAAGAAAAAAACATTATTCATCTTGTGCGCGATTGGCTCTAAAACTATCCAACAAAAAAATACATAAAGAGGTTATATTTTATTTTGTCCATTTCAATGTCCATTTGTGAGCAATTACAATTGCTGTCTAGAAGTGGCCCGTCAAGTCGCGGACATTGTAGCGTAATTTTAGAATACACGTTTTAAGATAAAAACGCTGCTGGTGGCATTATAATCAACATTCCTTCGACTGCGTTCGTTTTGTCCACGTTTTTTCTAATAAGCAGATATTATTTCTTAGGGTTCGTATGTGAATGGAATTTGCTACAAACTGAAACCTTTATACGTGTTACCTGTCCCGGTATAACATCTAAGAGTGTTTTTGAGATCTTTTTGATGTTTTAAATAAACTAAAATTTTGCAACATTTTTTCATTACATGTGTATTTAAAATTAAATTTTAAAATTGTTTAGTCAACAAACAGTCAATTGTGATTATTGCGTAGTTAGCTGCTATTTTAATTACGGTAAGTTCGATAACTTGTTTTTATCAACACCTAAAGTATACTTAATAGCTCTCTTCACTTCAATTGTTATTATTTACGTATGATGAAGATTGTTTAGTCTAGAAACATAAAGGCAATCATGACACGTCTTTGAAAGCGGCATAGAAAAAGATTATTTATTAAATATATAGGTACTTACAGAGCAATCGTTATGGTTGCTTAACTGCCTGTCCGGTCGTTGCAAGTATGGCATCAGGTACGCGCGCCCGGCCTTCCGAGCGGCTACTTGCTTTACCCTCATTCATCCGAATCAGTAGTATCCCGATACCTTCATTCCCTTTCCAAATCCAACTAATTCATATGCTTCCCCAGCTTTAAAATGCTTCCGACGGACAGCAGCGTCTGAAGCACAAGGAGCCAAAGAAATTGCCCTCGCCAACCCGCCTGCCAAGCGTGGTGAGTATGGCAATATCCTCCCATGGAAACAAGAATCCTTGGTATTGGTATTTGTCTAGTAGTAGATTTTTAATGGCTGTTAAGCCGTAGAGCTTGTAAGCTGAAGGCACGTTAAGCCGTAGGTCCCGGCTGCCATCTGGTAGTCGTTAAAGAAACCACGTCAGAGGCCGAGCGGCGGTTCCGAAGAACTCTGACACCAGGGTGTGAATAGTCGATTGACCGTAGCACCTACTCGAAATGATGATGATGAAACGATTTTTGTACGAGCGTACTTTTGAACGACCCGCAGCTTACATCATGTAGGTCGCGTGTCAGTTTTTTATAAATAACTTCTTAATCTTAAAATATAATCGAGATGTTATCGATGGGTTACCGAGATACTATCGATGGCCCACCGAAGTAATATTAATCGGCGATACTATTGAGTATCTATACTATGGAGAAGTATCCGTCACACCCAGCCGTCATGTAACCAACAAGAACAATAAACTACTTTCTCCGTGACATGATACTATCGTGTCTCCACCTACTCCTAACACCAAGTCTAGCACCATACACTTTTTAATTCTTGCAAATGCGTGTTTGATATTCCCTAAGATATATTAAAGAGATCGATGATTTGATCACATCTAGTATTCTACATCGAACGATCTATGTTATTGTCTGGTACTGGTACAGTTATTGCTTAGTAATTTGTGACAATCGTAACATTATTGATAGGGCGTAGATACCAGCAATTACTCTGAGATATTGTTTGTTGAGTATATAATAGGCAAATCTGTCAACGGTTAGTACTTTATGGTAGAATATGATAAATAAAATTGTTTTAAAATTTTTTTAGCTTTTGCCCGCAGCTTCGTTAATGTCGATCCCTCGGAAATAGTAGAATTTTCGGAATGAAAGATACACTATGTATGTTCTTTCCCGGGCCTCAAACTACCTCCAAACTAAATTTCATTCAAATTGGTCCAATGGTTGAAGCATAAAAAGCAGACAGACAGAGTTACTTTCGCATTTATTAGTATGGATGTAAAATTGATTACATATAAGACTATATATATTTTTAATACCGTCTAGATCTACGCGTACCTGTGATTAATTGTTACATAGGAAAATAATATTTATTGTTATCTATATAGTTATCTATAGATAGGATTATACGGGATGTTATATTAAAAAATAATTTACCAATTTCTTTTTGAGTTCCAACATTGGTCCCAAAGGAAATGTTATTCATATTGATGAGCTACGTCGCCTCTTTAAAGGAATGTCAAGAGTACACTGACACGCTGTATATACCTAGAATAAATCAGTTTTTAGTAAATATTAGGTACATAAAGTATTTATAATTTCCAATCTTGGAGCAATAACTCGCAATTATCTGGCCAGCCTGGTAAGCCACGTTTTTTATTCGCTTTAAAACGTTCAGAGGTATTTATTACGCAGAAGATCGAATAAAACCTTTTAAAATGCCAGTTAATCCTACGACAAAATAGTGTAGATATTCAATTTATGCGCTTCTTAACACTATCGCACTAATTGGCTTGGTGAGTAACATTTTTAAAGATAAAACAATATAACAAATCAGCGATATATCTTGTGCTTTTACGTTGTTGATTATAAATTGAACAAATAGGTATTAAATACAGATAGACATTGTTGGTACATGGAATTTCAATCAGTGCGCGACTCTGTAATTCGAAACGTCGTAGTTTAACAACAACACAATTGTATTTCAAGCTTTATTTGCTGAGTGATATGGTAGACTTTTGTTTGTTATGGATAAAGGTGAAGCTTTTGTGATACAAGAGTTAGAGAAGAGAAAAATATTTGCAGAATTGTCGGCGCGGCAGCCGAGCAACGCAAGTAGCTGTAATTTGTATTGAAATAACCTTCTGAATGGGTATCGTAGCGTTCAGTGCAGATTTATTATTTCTTGCGGCGGCTCTTAAAGTACAGAATTATTGTTTTTGTCCCGACGACTGGAATTTTTAAAGCAATTATTAAGTTTTGCGTCGGGTTTTAATTGGATCAGCCGGGTTTAACGACTCGTGTTGTTTTGTTGTGGATCATCGTATTCGATGATCTTGAATAGCACTTCGTTTGTTTATTTTTGACATGTACATACATATGATAACTTTAATACATAATTTACTTAAATGTAATAAATAAGAAGCATTTATTCAATTTTTAGGGTTCCGTACCTCAAAAGGAAAAACTAAACCGTAGGATCACTCTGTTGTCCGTCTGTCTGTCAAAACCTTTTTCCCAAGAATGCGTGGAGGTATCAAGCTGAAATTCATATCAAATACTCAGGTCTACTGTCCCTTAGAGCTGTGTATAAATCAAACTTCTAAACCAACGCAATCAAAAGATACAGCCGTTAATGCTACAAATTTTCGCAAGTGAATCAAAACCTACAGGGTACTTCCCGTGAACTCAGAATCTTGAAATTTGGTACAAAGCATCGTCTTAATAAATTGCGAAAAGTATAAATTTTTAGTGCTTAATAAATAAATATCTGCGCGAGTCCGACTTTTTATCCTGGGAAAAGTACTATTCCCGAGGGATCGACATTGACGCGGGCGGAGCCGCGAACGAAAGCTAGTAATATTAGAAATGCAAAAGTGAGTTTGTTTGTTACGCTTTCACGCCATAACTACTGAACCGATCATCATGAAAATTTGCATACAAGTTCTCTGGAGTACGGAGAAGAACATAGGCTACCTTTTATCCCGGTAAAAGTACTATTCCCGAGGGATCGACATTAACGCGGGCGGAGCCGCGGGCGAAAACTAATTCTTTATATATCATCATTTATCTCTTCTTCAAACTATAGAATCTCTTAAAACTTGAAAGCCTGATAATGTTTAAATAAAAAACTATTAGTTTTATGCATTACAAAAAATCATTTCTGTAACTTTTTTATTCCATTAAGATAGCAATTGACTCGAAGCGTGGGAACTGGAAACGCGACAGTTAAGTCAACTCGGAAAACTGTGTTTGTCTTAGTTTTTAGTGTGCCATAGAGAAAAGACTAGTTTAATTGGAATACAGTCTCACAATTAGTTGGTTTTGGTGTTCATAGACAATATAATACCAACGTATATACACTGCCAACCTCATAGAAAATATTGGCCCAACTTAAGGCATGTTAAAAGTACGTACAAAGTACCTGGCGAGCATGCCGGTATGCCGTGGTAGTTAGTTCCATTAACTGCCACTATGGGTGGCGGGGGCGCTGTAGTACAATACTTTTCTACCCGTCCATAGATGGCGTTAGCATAAACGAAAATATTTTTTATTCTTAAATAAGATATTTATCGTGAATACTGATTTTATTTTCTTATAATATGATGGATACATAGTTGTGAATAAACAAACCTATGGCGCCATCTATATGATGAGCCTGAAACAAATCATACGCAATAGGTATGGAAACCACATGCCGATACTATTCTAAAATTCTTAAGGCGTCAATTTATTGTAGAAATATATAAAAATTGGTTCTGTACTAATACGAGTAGCCTCCTCATTTTAGCGTGAATCAATGTGGTGCGTGGAAGTCGCAGTATATTGACAGTGATTTTAAGGTTCCATAGTAAACAAGGAATCCTAAAAGTTTCGCCATTTCTTTTTTGAAGTGAAAACTTCTTTGGTGGCGTTGTGCACTTTTTGGGATGGGTAAAAATGTTAAACTCGCGTCTGGACACGTGACCTGAGACCGTCGGCGCGGCGTAGGAGAGGAAGTAATATCGCCCTATCTTTCTACCGCGCAGACTTTTTATTTCTGCCGGCACTTTCAGAGTGCAACACGTTGTTTTTTTGTTTTTCCTGTATGTTCGAGTACAATACTGGTGTCTGATTTTCCAAGCTGCCTAAAGGCATCTGACATACCTTAACATTAGTAATTAGCTTATTTAGATCCAGAACCAACGGCATAACGTGCCTTCCGAAGCACGGAGAAGCTCGAGATATATTTATTCGACTTGCGGTCACCCATCCAAGTGGAGACCTCGCCGGGGTTGCTTAACATGCATAAGTGTTATAATGCTCAAGCTCACTGGGCTATCGCCATGTCTATCTGTCTGCCCGCGGATTACCTCAGTGTAGAGGCGAGGGGGGCGGCGAAATGCCTAAAATAGGTAAATAACGATGGGCGCAGGACAGCATGATTCAATTTGCATGCCCGGAGCGCCACTGGTTTTTTGCTAGCCAATTAGTTTTATGTCTCATTAAGGCCTTTGCCTAACTTTATCTTAAAATATTAATACTGAATGCACATAAAATCTATACACTTTGTACCACACGTCTAAACACGCCTTACTTCCTGGTAAATGCTCTGCTGATAAGGTTGTGTACACAATGAGCATGCTCGGAAAGCAAATAGACCTCACCCATCTACTATTTATACATAAAAAATTAGCTCATCTGAATTCTATTCATTGTTTTTACTTCTAACTAGCCCAATGCCCGGTGGGAGTAAGCGTAGCGCTTACGCATGTTAAGCAACTCGAGCACAGTCCCCATTAGAATAGGTGACCGCCAGTGGCATACAAAAATCTCGAGCTCCTCCGTGCTTCGGAAGGCACGTTAATCCGTTGATCTCGTTTGTCATCATTGATGGCAGTCGTGAAGCTATGTCAGATGCCTTTAGGCAGTTTGAAAAATCTGACACCAGTGTTGGCCGTTGGTTGGTAGGATTGACATTGGCGAAAGCTAGTCCAAAATATTTGCCAAATAAGTGGCACGAAATAGGGATGTTTGGAAAGAAATGGAGGAGACCTCTGCCCAGGAATGGGACAATGTATATTATGAAATATATGTATATCTATGTATTTCACAGATTTCGGAAACGTGGCAGGAGGAAAAAGTTCCTTTCAATTTTATGCCTTATATTTAAATGCAACATGATTATATCCTTCTGTTAAAAATACTGCGTCGGACAAATGAACAAATTGGATCTATTTTGCACATACTTATATCTATAGCTACCATTGTCTCTACAACATACTTAATTTTATAACTAAAATCTCTCTAAAATTAAAAATAAAACAAAAACTTGGCTGCAACCCGGACGTAAGCTTGAAAGTTGTCTGTTTCTGTCAAAGTTAAGGTAGAATTCTTATCAACACATTTACGTCCCGCGTTGATCTGATATCAGGAGACGTGAGATGACGGCTTATGGATGCGATGTGACACTTCCTCTGCGAGGCCCATTAAGCCAAGGCCCATTGAGGGCACGCCACACCGGGAACCTTAGACTAAACAATAATATTTGTGATGGAGTTGTGAACGCTCAGATCACGTGACGTTGCGAGATATACAATTTATTTATGAATCTTTGACGTCAGACGAGCCACCTGACGGAAAATGGTCACCGTCGCCCATTGATATCGAATATGTATTTGTACGATACATGCAGCGTACATTTTGCTTGTGTCAGCATTTTACGTGAGCCGCGCCGCGACTTATTTAGTACACCATTATTATTCATCGCGTGCACTCATATCAAATCAATATTATCAATAAACTCTATCATTCTACGTTTAATCAATTGTATCAATTATCAACTTATCTAATTCTATCAAGTTATCATCGAAAGGTGTTAGGTTTAGAAATAGACTACAGTATTGTTACCAAAACAGTGGCAAGAATGTGTTAAAAAGCCGAGCGGAACGAGCCATACACTTACCTGTATATTTTTGACTAGGCTTTTTTGCATCCACAATGTTATACAAATACAAATACAAATACTTTATTTTGCTCGAAATGTGGTACATAAGCAGATCTTATATAATACATAACGTATAAGTCACACACATTTTACCAGATACTGGCATGAGATTTTACCAGATTATTAATATTTTTGATTTTAATGGTATTAGTTTTAAACAATGTCTAGTGTCACTCCAAGTCATAATTAGGTATACAATATCAAGTCACAATAAAGGTATAATTCGAGTAAAAAAGAAACAGTTATTATTTAAAAAAGTCAAAATATTCATCGACAGAATAGAAACAGTTGCTGATCAGCCAGGACTTTAGTTTTCTTTTAAACGCATTTAATGATAGAGATTTAATATCATCATTTAGTCTATTATAAATCTTAACAGCCATTTGATAGCTGTTATTACTAAATACCGCTGTAGACATTGGGTGCAGTTTGAGTCTCTCCGGATACCTACAGCTGTACTTGCAAGTTGCGCTCCGTTTCGTAAAGAGTTTAATATTGTTTTTGACAAAAACACATATATCAAAAATATATAGGCAAGTTACAGTCATAATATTTAATTTCTTGTATAAATCTCTGCAAGACGTTAACTGATCGACATTACATATGGCTCTAATGCATTGTTTCTGTGCCTTAAGCGCCCGATCTACGTGGCGAGAGTTACCCCAAAGTAGAACTCCGTAACGGAGCACAGATCCTACGTACCCATGGTAGGCTTGGATTGCTACTTCCTTGCTGCACACCCTTCCCAGTCGCCATAGCGCATAGGAGAAAGAATTTATCTTTTTACAAATTTTACTAATATGGGCCTCCCATGTACATTTATCATCCAATGTAATCCCGAGAAATTGCGTTTCATTGGATTCTTGAATTTTAATTTTGTTATATGTTAAGTTTAGATTATGTTTTTTTCCATTTTTGTTTATGAATTGTATGTATGTCGTCTTATTTAGGTTAAACTTTAGATTATTCTCATTGAGCCAGTTTATTACTTTTAAAATTGTATTATTAATTTCGTGATTATAAGTTTTAATATCATTACAAGGTATTGTAACCGATACGTCATCAGCAAAAAGTATGCAGTCATAGTCCGTTATATCCGGCAAATCATTTATATAGAGTAAGAATAATAAAGGGCCTAAAATGCTTCCCTGCGGAACCCCTACTCGATTGTATTCCAATGCTGAATTATATTGGATGAGTTCGTTGTTTCCATTTTGTTTCGTTATTTCGACATATTGCTTCCTATTGCTTAGATAGCTTTTAAGCCATTCATTTGCTATACCTCTTATACCATAGAGATCACATTTTTGCAAAAGATTTTTATGCAGTACGAAGTCGAATGCCTTACTCATGTCAATATGTTATTTAATGACCATTAAGAGCTAGGCTCTTGTCGTGGTATAGAAAGAAATATTTTGTATTCCCAGACAAGTACCGGGACATCCAAAAGTAGAATAAATGGGTATCTCTTGGATAGGTATGTAACATCCTTGTCTTTATCGTCACTGACCATCAGATGAGACGGGAGACAAATGCCCTATTCACTACTTATTAAAAATAGGAACAGCACACCGGCTGTGCTTATGTTACGATTCCAATGATAGCCATACATCAAAATCTGTTGGGCATTGAGGAGTAATACGGACACTTCATTAAAATCAGTTTTGCGCACTCGTAGAAAACTAACACACCTAGATTTAAATTTAACGTCGTATTTCTCATTAAAGTATAGGGTATTGTTATCAAGAAATTATACAATTCGTATATTATGTGATATAATGTATCTAGTGACGCCATATATCAAAATATAAAAAAACAAGTCTCACAAAGCTGCGTTTTTTAACCGAATTTAAAAAGGAGGTTATCAATTAGGTTGTATTTTTTTGGAATGTTTAGAACGACATAACCCCGTCATTCATAAACCGATTCAGAAAATTCGTTTTTGTTTAAAAGTTTATGCTTTCAAATTGGTCCAATTTAAATTTCAATCGGTTAAAAGGGGTTTTGAAGTATTTTTCTAACTAGTATGTTACCGATAAATTACAATACATATATATTAACGGCTAAATTTATTCCCTGTTAGTAACTCGAGCTATTTGAAAACAAAACCACCGATCGACTCTCAACATTAATTAAAAGCGCTGAGAACTTATTAGTTCCTCGTGAAATGCCTGTGAACAGTGGCGTATCCATGACCTGAGGGGCTCAGGTCCCCCCTAAAATAAAGCATTACGCTAGCATATGCTTATGTTCTTTATATAAATACTCTATAATTTTACCCTGGTGCGCAGGGTGCGAGGCAGCTCTAACACCGTCCTGGCGGTGATTGCCGAGAAAGAGGACTGTCCGTATTTAAGGCATTGTTGTGACAGGCACGTCCCGTGTTGCCGAGCCGAGAGGCATTATTAGTAAAATTTAGTTTATTTGGTTAGGAATATTTTATTTAATTGGTTTAATAATATATTTTTTTATTGATTTATTAATGTATTTTTTATTTTTTATTGATAATAATTTAATTAATTATATAATTTTTAATTTATTTTTATCGTAATTTAAATTTATAGTATGTATATTGTATAAATGTGACTTAAAATATTGGCCAAGTAGCCTAAAATAAACAGATTTTATTTTATTTATTATTTAATCTGGAATGAATGTTATTTAGATTTGATTATGAGAATACTCATTTTTTACACAACATAAACATAAAGCATATAAACAAACGATACTAAAATTTAATTATCTTATCGTGGCTGGACCGATTTTGATTAAAATCTAAGAACCATACTAATAACCTGCTTTTGAATAATAACACCTTATCCAAATCGTTTCACCAGTTTAAGAGCTCAAGTTCCACAGTCAGACACACAGACAGACTCCCGCAATTTGAATGTGTGTGTACACACACGAATAAAGGTCAAACTAATAACATTCTTCTCTTTGGTTCAGGGGTTGAAATAAACAATTATATTTACTTATTAGTATTAGTTATTTTTTTTATTATTTAACTATTTATTATTATTTTTATTTATTTAACTCTATATATATCTATTATATTATATATCTATTTAAGGCAGACTTAAGGCCAGAGGCTTTATCTACCAATCAACCTACAGGTGGTGCCTAAAAAGGATAATTTTGAAAGATTGATTAGGTTTGACATAGTATGATTTGATTTGCTATCCATACCATAAGCCTTTATAGAGCCCATCCATACCCATAAAAACCAATCCATATAAAAGAAATCGCAAACTTATAAAATACTAGTTGCCCCGGCGAACTTCGTTTCGCCATAAGTTAAAAACTATCCTATTTCTCAAGTTGGATCGAACTGCACATGGTGTGCGAATTTTATTATAATCGGTTAAGTGGTTTAGGAGTCCATTGAGGACAAACATTGTGACACGAGATTTATATATATTAAGATTGTATGTTTCGTTCTGATGTTTTATTTAGCGGTATACATTTCCGAAGAACTCTGATATCTGCAGGGTCATCATCATCATCATTTCGAGTAGATGTCACGGTCAATCGACCATACACACCCTGATGTCAGAGTTCTTCGGAAACGCCTCTCGGCCTCTGACATGGTTCCTTTAACGACTACCAGATGGCAGCCGGGACCAACGGCCTAACGTGCCTTCCGAAGCACGGAATCATCTTTATTATCAGACAATCAGGTGATTCAAGCCTGCAATATCCTAACCAAACTGGAAGCAACTAAACAAAGTATGCTTTCCGTGGGAATCGAACCCACGACCCCCGGGTCTACAGGCAAACGCCTTAACCACTGGACCACGGCGGCACTCTGGGGACACCAGGGTGTGCATGGTCGATTGACCGTGTCACCTATCCGAAATGATGATTTACGAGCGCTGCTGCTCTCAATTATGCCCTTCCAAACCGAAATTCTGGATCCGCCACAACTTCGGAAATATTTTACCAAGCTCAGAAGCTGTTAAACAAATTGTTCGGTACAAACTATTTGAGCCGATACCATCTCGCTCAGAATTAATTAATTATAACGACTTTTAATTATATAAAAGTGCCTAATTAGTGATATTTTAGAAACGAGCACGGTATTGGCTTGTTTGAGGTAATAAAAATGTAGTTATTTATTATAACTCACATGTTTAGATGTTAAGATAATTATTTATAATGTTAATGTGACATAATCTTCTTTGAAAACATAAATAGTTCTACGATTAATTAATGAAATACGCTTTGATTTGACACATTTTTTACTATGGAAATAAAGTTCCTCAATTGACTCTTTATTTATACGTCTTTAATCGTAATCCAGTTACAAAATACTAGATTAAGCTTGCTTTACACATGGACAATTTATTAATACATTGATACACATCATCATCATTTCAAGTAGGTGCCACGGTCAATCGACCATGCACACCCTGGTGTCAGAGTTCTTCGGAACTGCCTCTCGGCCTTTGACGTGGTTCCTTTAACGACTACCAGATGGCAGCTGGGTCCAACGGCTTAATGTGCCATACGAAGCACGGCAACATCTTCATGATCAGGCAAACAGGTGTTTCAAGCCTGCAATATCCTAACCAAACTAGAAACAACTAAACAAAGCATGCTTCCCGTGGGAATCGAACCCACGACCGGGTCTATAGGCAAACGTCTTAACCACTGGACCACGGAGGTAGTTTGATACATTCATACACAAAATAGTGATGAGTTGCTAACCGCATCGCCTACTAATAAAATTTTCGCCTTTTCCCTCGATAGGCTTTTACGATTTGCGTGGAAAGAGAAGCAGCTGGTACATTTTATGTTCTTTCTTTTCTCCCAGACCAGCATGAATCTGCAAAATATGATGAAATATAATAAAAAACACATAGCGCGAAAAACTGATGGCCGATGGGGCAGAAAGGTGTTCGAATGGCGACCACGTATCAGCAACACACCCACCGACCGGGTGAGTCGGAGGTGGTCGGACGACCTAACCAAGGTCGCAGGAAGACGCTGGATGCAGTCCACTTCCAACCGGTCATATTGGAAATTCTTGGGGAGGCCTATGTCCAGCAGTAGACTTCTTGCGGCTGAGATGATGATGATGATAATAAAAAAAAATACCTTTTAACATCGTGAATGCACATCATCTCTGGGGAACTTCTCCGAGTAGAGCACGGTCACCCAGGTAATTTTTCATGTTCTTGCGGCCACTGGCAACACCAAACGTTGCGATTCGGTGCGGTGATATATCTGTTCTTTCAGACCTTCTTGTCCTATGGGGCCGTCCACATATTGCGTCACCCAAAATGTCACCTTTTTCAACCCTTTGTCACACTTCCATGCTGGTCTGGGAGAAAAGAAAAAACGTATAATGTGCCAGCTGCTTCTCTTCCCGCGCAGATCGTAAAAGCCGATCGAGGTAATGGGCGAAAGTCTGCAGAATCATGTCAGTAGGCGATGCGGCTAGCAATCCATCACTATTTTGATTCCGTTTTTCATCTACACGCCCTCCAACATGCAAAATGTGGCCATAAAGTCTTGCAGACCTAGGCTCTGTCTACCGTATAGTCTATTTTGATTCCATTTTCCATCAACACGCCCAAAAATATGCTATATGTGGCAATAAGGTCTTATAGACCTAGGCTCAGTCTACCCCGCAAGGGAAAAAGACGTGATACTATGTTTGTCACACTTTTGCCTATCCCTTTAACACGTGACAGTTCACGTGTGGCCTGAGCCACCCTCCCCCTGTTGCTATGACGGTATATATGGATGGTTATAACGTCATAGCCCCTATTTCAGGTTTTATTCATCACAAATATGTTTATTTCAGTTCACGAGACAACATGCTACCAAATCACCTGAAACTCAACTCAGCCCTGACCTGCCGCATCGTCGGCGGTCTGACCAGAGACCAAAGAGCCGTCTGCCACGAAGTACCTGACGCGGCCGCTATAGCATTCGAGGGTCTGCAGATGGCGGTCAAGGAGTGCCAGCACCAATTCCGCTGGCACAGGTGGAACTGTTCCAGTCTGGTGTCGAAGAGTTCCAATCCACATTCCAGTGCTATCATGAAAAGAGGTTAGTACCTAGTCCTATAAGCGTACTTTTTAAGTACAGTTACGACAAAACAAATATTGATTCTGAGGAACTGCATTCTGAGTGGGTTGATTGTTCAGCTATGTCAGATGTCTTTAAGTAGCTTGAACAGTCTGACATCAGTGTTGGCCACTTACACACACAAAAAACAAAAACTGAGTAGAGTGGTACGGCACATGGTTAAAAGTTGCCATATTTTTAACGGACTTCAGAAAAGCCGAAGGTTCTCAATTTGCCTGTATGTTTCTTACCTCGTAACTCCATTATTTATAGACTACTAGCTTTCGCCCGCGGCTCCGCCCGCGTCAATGTCGATCCCTCGGGAAGAGTTCTTTTTCCCGGGATAAAATGTACCCTATGTTCTTCTCTGTACCCCAGATAACGTGTATGCAAAATTCCATGATGATCGGTTCAGTAGGTACAACGTGAAAGCGTAACAAACAAACAAACAAACTCACTTTCGCATTTATAATATTAGTTAGGTTATATTAGTTTTGAAATAAAAACTTTTTCATTTGGAAAGGTATTCTTATGAATAGCTTCCATTTAAATTTTATAATTTCGATAGCCATGTGGTTTTCGGCAGAGTAGAATAGGACCACTCCAAGTCTCCCGTGGCTGTCGTAGAAGGCGACTTAGGAAATACAAGCTAAACAAACCTCATAAACATCAATGAGACCTCTCCAACCCATCTGGCCAGCGAGGAGAGTAAAGGCCAAATCCTCTGTCTGCTCTGGCCAAATATGGCAGTGGAGCCTAAAAAGACCTGATGATGATGATGATGATTTTTTTTAAAAATTGGCTCAGTGGTTGGTTATAGTCGGTTTATTATTTAATGATCATGATTATATAATATTAAAAGTATGGAACTAACCCCCGATGGGTACACTAGGACCATTAATTGTCAGGTAATGAACCATACCGCATACGTACTAACACTACCAAATTGATACAATATTCAGGCATCTACTCGTAACTTAATCGGGATAATGCTCAAATGAGAGTGAGACTAACTTGTGTCGGTTTTAGCTTTACCAACCCTTGTACATTTTTTACGCCCTATGCCCGATTATTAAGTAGCCGCAATGTCCCACTGCTGGGCTAAAGACTCCCCTCTTTGTTTCCACATGCCCCTGTTTTGCGCTAAACTCCGCCGATTCCTATCAAAATATGACATGTCATCTATCCATCTCAAAGAGATCCATCTAGTTCTAAGTTTTCCTCTTTTCCTTCGACCGATGGTTTCCAGTTGATAGTGCTTTGTGCCCATCTATCGGGGTGCAACCCATATACATGACCTGCCCAGTCCCACTTCAGCTAATCTGCTTTTATTCTTCTATGCCCGACAATGATTTTTTTAATTGACAATGTAGCTAGCTCCGAGTTAGCTTTCGCTACCTTACCGGGTGTTTGAAGCGAGGGTAGAGTGCACTCAATCTGTATAGATAACATAATAAAGGGCCCCTGCGAGGGACGGACTTCGGCTTTCGCCTTTGCCTGTGTACAAAAGGTTTGTACCTAACTCTCATGTTGGCTGCATTATGCACGCAGACCTGATCTGATCTGAAAACACCGCGATTTCGATGAGGCGGCGCCCCTTTATATCCAACATCCTGGGCGATCTTCCAAAGGCATCCTACTACCGCTACTAGGCTGACATTGTAAAGAAACAACTATCTATTCATCTCTCTCACAATACTGTCAATTTATCCGTTACGTTTGCAATATTGAACGATGTACCTGTAAAGGTAGCGAAATCTAAACGCCAGAGAGATATTCAAAACTAAATAAATGTAGAATTTATATTCACATGAAATTCACAAAGCTTAATATCCACTTAACAAACTTGCGTAAAATGTACCTGTAACTTACGAATAAGTTACTTATTCGTAGCCAGTAACGGACAATTTCCAATACCGCTGAACTTACAGTACGTGCACTGGAATTAATTCCATTTGCTGTCATGTGCATTCCAGACAAGAGTATTCACTCCGTGTACTGCATTCCGAACATAAACACAAAAGAATATTCGAATACTTATTGACAGCATCGATGGCTGTTGATGACTCCAAAAGACTTTAAATTCTCATTCCTGTTCAATTTACTTCCATTAGTATTGTAATACAGTACATTTTAATTACGAGTGGGACAGTCGAACACTGAATTCCGAGTGTTAATTAACAATAACAAAAAAGGGAATTGGAATATCGATAAATTTATTAAGTTTATGGTCTTATGGGGACCACCAATAACAGCTATTTGAACCGTAGGAGGTGGCAATCACGCGGCCGTGCCAAAAACCCGTCCCATAACTAGGGTTACTAACTTACCTGTATTTCTCGGGACTCGGGAGCAGAAATTCGAATGTCATATCAGGTCTGTGACAGGCCATTTTACAAAATGAAATGAAATTTATTTGCGATAAACATAGTCAAAAAGATTATATGAGTGTCTCATACATACATTCCTATTTTTGAAGTGAAAACTTCTTTAGCGGCGTTGTGCACTTTTTGGGATGGGTAAAAAATGTTAAACTCGCGTCAGGAGACCCTATCCCTCTCTCTTTCTAGTGCAACCCTTGTTATTTTTTGTTTGTCCCATTGAACGGTAAAGAAAAATTGGTAACCCTACCCATAACCTATGTGATCTAGGTAAATTACTAAATCATTATATTTTCAAATCTCTTTTACCATCGTCAAAAAAGAGTGGTTTGAGTGTTTGTCTCCGGTGGCATCGTCACTTATTAAATCTAGTCCCGACCTTCTGGAGCAATATATATTTAAATAAATATATAGTGACAAAGTTGGCCCCACGCTTAGTAGTGAAATTGTGTATATGTTGATACTAACGAAACTATATTTTTTAAAAGATACATCTATATTGAACATCCAAGCCCCAGTTAATAATAAATAAATAAATATATACGGACAAATCACACAGATTGAGCTAGCCCCAAGGTAAGTTCGAGACTTGTGTTATGGGATACTAACTCAACGATACTATATTTTATAACAAATACATATATAGATAAACATCCAAGACCACCAATCTGAAAAAGATCAATTTCCATCTTGACCTGGCCGGGGATCGAACCTGGTCACTCCGTGTCGCAGGCTGGCGTGTTGACCGCTGCGCCACGGAGCTAGCCAGTCCAGTTTACTCTGAAGAAGATCGTTTCGATCTATCGACCCGCGGTAGATTCCATCTTGAACCTACTGCGGGTCCAATCCTGCTGTCAAATCACTGGAACTTGCGGTACCCCTGAGCCACAGAGATCGTTTTATGATATCACTGAGAAAAGCAGCTTAAATTCAGATTTCATGTAATTTAATCAATATTTAGTATCTGCTCTGGTCACTAGGACATTTGTATGAAAAATATCTTAAACCGTGACCCCAGAGGTGATAAAACGCCGGTAACATTATAAATTGAATGCCTAATGAAATAAACAAAAAATATTCCAATGCTTATGGCCTTCACCAATAATACGATTTGGAATCATAGGAGGTGGCTATCACATCCCTGCTAAACCTGCCCCATACAAATCCATATGAAAATTTATTAAAATAAATGCAAGTTCACCTTCAAACCAATCGCGTTCAGCCATTACAATCTAAATTTATTACATCGAAAATTATTCACGCGCATTAAGGCTTCGGAGAGCATCGGTTTTACATATTTACAGAACCCTTCTTTATTATGGTTCCGTGGAAAGGGTCCCATCAGGAGATGGGATCCTATCACTATAGTCTTAGTTTTAATTATCATCATCATCATGCATGGTCGATTGACCGTGACACTTAATCGAAACGATGATCATCATCATCGTCATCATTTCAGTCGTAAAATGTCCACTGCTGGACAAAAGCCTCTTCTAAGGATTCTTTGAGGATATTGTCATACTTACCACGCTTGGCGAGCACAGTTCTTTGGCTTCTTGTGCTTCCCGCGCTGCTGCCCACTCAGTAGTAATCTGCGCGTATATTTCTGTGCCTTCAGTGAAATATGTTATAAGTCGAGATATATCGCTTTTGATAATTTTGCATTGCTAGATTCAGCAAAAAAAAATGCAATTTTTCTGTCTTATCGCCATGTTCCTAGGGCTTAAAATGCCAAAGTTTTTTTGTGTGCATAATGTTATAAGTGACTGTTTTTCGGATTTTCTATGCGATTTTTTGTGTTTTTTGATATTATTGTATTTGAAACAAAATGAACTGACCTGGAATTTTATTTTTGGACGTGTAAAACGATGTAACTTATTTTGACTTATTTTACACAATGATAAAAATTTGATGTAAATTCGTGAATACTGATTTAAGTTTACATAAAGTACTTGACACGTTGCTTTTTTGTAAAATAAAGTAGTGAAAAAGGGTACATCTCAACTAATAACATGAATTAGAAAATTTGCATACACTGAATCATTGTGTAAAATATTATTCCATTTATATCAATTTACACGAACAATTTTTATTTTATGATATCGGTGGCAAATGATATTTGTCAAGTTGTACCATTACACACATAATTTTTCGCTAAAATCAAATTACTAAGTATGACTTGTATCAACATTTTTTCCTGACTTCGTGATCATCGCTCTTTAGAAGAAGATAGGGCGATTAGATTCCTGCAATGCGTGAAAGAGAACATAGAGTAGTAAACCTCGCACACCCGCGTCCTTGGATTTAGTGTAGAAGAGGCATCCGTCAGGACAGCGTGTACCGAACGACATAAAAATCTCTCGTGTAAGTATCGATTTGTAACATTTTACACAAAGCTATGTGACATTTTGTTACACGTTATTTACAGTAAATAATGTTACAAAATGTCAATACCAATTGAATAATAATAAGTATAATTTTTCAATAGAATTAGGTACTGTATCGTAAAGAAAATAAATTGTTCTTTTTTCCCGCTGGTTTGTCATCATGGAAAAATAATCCTCTATATAAATTATCTTCATCATGTGTAATCCTGTGACCTTAAAAGCCGATAGAGGGAATGGTCGAAATCCTAAAAAACTTCAATAGCAACCGATTACTATTTTGTAAACTGTTTTGTTTGATACTTAAAGCTTTATTATAAATCTAAATATAAACTTTGACGAGGAGAGAGATATTGAACGATGTCTCTGTGATCAATAGGATTAAAATTGGTAGTGATCACTGAATCGTCAGAGGCACCATGAATATCAATCTCAGACGAGAGAGGACTCGCTTGATGAAGTTTACGCTCCGACCGTCACCGGCCCATATCCAAAATGTCGACAGTTTTCAACTGGAACTCTCAAATCGCTTCCATTGTCTGAAGGATTGCGGTACAGTTGACGAGTTAAACAATCGGTTCGTAGAAACTGTCCAAGCGGTTGGATCAAAGTTTTTGAGGTCCCGCCCGAAATACAAACCTCAAAAGATCTCGCCACAGACCGAAAAGTTGATGGCTGCGCGACAGTCCACGCCGCTGCAGACCTCCGAAGATGCAAACGTGCAACGGCAGCTCAATAGACAAAACCAAAAATCCTTGCAACACGACCTGCGCTCCTTTAATACCGAGCGTATTAAGGAGACGATAGCCCAGAATAAGGGCTCCAAAGTGTTTGCAAGGGTGGAGTCTATTCGGTAAGGTCGATTAACAAAGCCACTCACTGCCATCCTTCGTCTGAAGACGGAGGACGGCAGTGTGGCGTCGACCAAGGCCGAGGTGCTGGGAGAGATTGAGAGGTTTTATGCAGCTTTATACCTCATTAGCCAAACTTATTGTCAGCATGGCCAAAGATCCGAGAGCCAAGCTAACCCGACACTATACCGAAGATATCCCGGACATCAGCCTGTACGAGATAAGAATTGCCCTTAAACAGCTCAAAAACAACAAGGTGTCGGGCGAAGACGGAATCATAGCAGAGCTTTTGAAAGCGGGCGCAACGCTGGTACGGAAAGTTTCAGAAGCTTTTTAATTCCGTTTTGCTCGAGGGTTTTAAGCCAGAGGTGAGGTGGTTTTGTTCTTCAAAAAGTTACACTCCAGCCAGGTCTATAAGCTGTTTTCGAGGGTGATTACAAATCGTCTCACGAACAGGCTCGATGCTTTCTAGCCTCCCAAACAAGCCGGTTGCCAAAAAGGCATTTTAGACCACATTTATACTGCGGCAGATTATACAGAAGACCAGAGAGTATAACCGGTCATTATGCTTATCGTTTGTGGACTATGAGAAAGCCATTGATTCGATCAAAACATGGACCGTGTTCAGTCCCTCCAGCGATACCGCATCGACCATTGGTATTTCGAAGTGTTGAAGTGCTTATACAGAAACACCACCATGTCAGTTCGAGTACAGGAGCAGAGCACGAAGGCTATACTATTACAGAGAGGCGGGAGACAGGGGGACGTGATATCTCCAAAACTGTTCACCGCTGCTCTGGAGGATGCTCCTGAAATGGGAAGGACTTAGCATTAACATCAAAGGCTCAAAATCTCAGATTTGCTGATGACATCGTTGTTATGGCGGAGATGCTGGAGGACTTGTGTCCTCAAATGACCTCAATGGAGTTTCTAAACAATGGGCCTTAAACATGGACAAGACGAAAAAAATGTCGAATGTCCATGTTGTGCCTTCACCAGTATCTTTTGGGAACTCCATCCTTGAAGCTGTGGGCCAATATGTCTACTTGGGTCAATTGATCCAGGTTGGAACTTCCAGCTTTGAGGACGAGGTATTTCGACGAATCCAAATCGGCCGGGCAGCGTTCGGGAAGCTCCACAGTGTCTTCTCATCCAAAATGCCTCAGTGCCTAAAGACAAGTCTATCAATGTATGTTACCAGTAATGACTTACGGGTCCGAAACGTGGTTCCTTACTATGGACCTCATAAGAAAGCTCAAAGAGATATGGAGGGAGATGTGCTCGGTGTTTCTCTGCGAGATTTAATCAGAAACGAGGAGATTCGTAAGAGAAGAAAAGATCACCGACATAGTTCGGCGGATTAGCTCTTTATAGTGGCATTGGGCGGTTCACATAGCGCGTAAAAGCGATGGCCGATGGAGCAGAAGTGTTTTCGAATGGCGACCACGTACCGGCAAGCGCAGCGTCGGATATCCACCGACCAGATGGTTGGGTGACCTGACTAAGGTCGCAGGAAGATTCTGGATGCAGGCCGCATCCAACTAGTCGTATTAAAAATCCTTGCGGGAGGCCTATGTCCAGCAGTGGACTTTTTGCGGCTGATATGATAATGATATTATTGTCATTTTATTTATTATGTTATAGTTTTGATATGAATACTTCGTGATAATTAGGAATATTAATCGTGTGCAACATTTGCATTTACTTAAATATAAAGAAAACTGTTGCCTTATTCATTACTAAGTCATTTAAATATAAATAAATATTTCATTTGTTCTTTAACTGTTTTATTTTTAACACTTTAGCGGATCCTGATATACCAAACTTAAAGAATTAGTATAAATCAAGAATGTGCTTATAATATTAAAAAAAGATACTGGCATAAGTTTAATAAATTTCACAATTCCAGAGGAATAATATAAATTATTTTTATTTATGCTTTCTATTAATATCGTTTTACACATCATTGCCTTAATAGTTGTACCACTTTACACTTAAAACATATCAATATTCACATTATGTTTTGTTGAATTTAATGGTGTATACTGTTATAAGTCATGATTTTTAACATTATCATAAAATTGACCTTACCAGAGAATAAATGATGATGAACTTAGTGAGTTTTCTTCTGGAAGTTTTTTTATTATTGTTTTTAAGTAGGTATGTGTTCCAATTTAATTTTGATGTATCATTTTGCACCAAAGATTTTGAGCATGTGTAAAAAGTTACAAATCATTTTATAGCAATAAACACAAAAATTTATACCTATTTTCTTGGTGTTAAACGATACAACTTTACATTTTTTTTTTTTATATCTGAAAAATTACGTGATTTACAATATTATTTTTTACACTAAAAAGTAGATATCATTATTATCTATTAATATTAAAAATTTAAATTCGTTTCGATAGTTTAGAATTAGTGTAATAATTTTTTGAAACTTTAAGCTCGATTATCTCAAAACAACAATTTTCGACTTATAACAATTTTCACTGAGAGCACAGATTTCTCTTTCACATTGTCGTATCTTTTGTTTGATTGACCCAGGACGTCACAAATTGCCTATTGTCACAAATTTCATTATGGCCACGGTTTCATCATCCAATCGTGATCCCGGTTGCATCTTGAGCTGTACTCGTTGACTGTTACACATAGTCATCAAAGGATTTCCAATACGATTGGTTGTAAGCGACCTGCATCCAGCGCCGTCCTGCGACCTTGATCAGGTCGTTCAACCACCTGGTGGGTGTCAGTTTGCTGCTGCAGTGGTCGCTATTCGAGAACCTTTCTCCCACCCCATCGGCCATCGGTTCTACGTGCTATTTGCCCCAAGCACTGCCACTTTGCCGTGTGGTATTCGGCAGAGTAGAATAGGACCACTCCAAGTCTTCCCGTGGATGTCGTAGAAGGCGACTTAGGAAATACAAGCTAAACAAAGCTTTTAAACATCTAAGAGACCTCTCCAACCCGTCTGGCCAGCTTGGAGAGTGTAGGCCAAGTCCTCTGCCTGCTCTGGTCAAGAATGGCCCTAGTAGTATAGAGAGGGTCGTGCTCCTGTAGTGGAGACAAAAAAGGACCTGATGATGACTGCCACTTTGAAGATCTAATCCGCTGAGCTATGACGGTGACCTTTGTTCCTCTACGAATCTCTTCATTTCTGATTCAATCTCGGAAAAATACACCATCATCATCATCATCAGGTCTATTAAGGCTCCACTGCAGGAGCTATAACCCTCTCTGTACTACCGGAGCCATACTTATCCTGAGCAGACAGAGGATTGCATTATAAAATACACCAATCTTAGCCCTTTCCATAGCGCTTTAAGTTACATTAAGCTTTCTTATTAAGCTCTTCTATTAATACAACATACTATTCATGCTTTAATATACTGCCGCGATCACAATTTTAAAATAAAAATGATAAACATTAAATGGGTTCCAATACAAGAACCTTTTTCGACGACAGAACACTCCGGATACAAGTCAGACTCACACATTTGGCGGCTTATTCCGATAGCTGTTGGTGTGAAAAGGATTCGTGGATCTCCTTTTTTCCACCATCATCGCACACGTTGACGTGGAAATTTACGAGCATGGTGTATGGAAGACAACAAATAATAAGTTCTTTACGAGGCCAGGTGGGCCCGCTCCCGCGCCCTGCGATTTCACGCTTCGTGTGGGTCCGACACAGGCCCACCCTCCCGGCGTTGCCTGCGATCGCTGCACCAATTAATGCTTATGTGAAATTGCTTACGTATACTTGTAACGAGTTTTACAACCCATTTTTTTTAATTGAGGATTTAATTGCTATGAGTATGTCCAGGTGTTTAACTCGGAATGTAACTTAAATTCCAAGTATTGAGGGACTGTGAGGGTACTACAAAGCCTTGTATTGTATTAAGTATGGTTTTGTATTTAAAACATTATTGTATTGATCTAACTTAACATACAAAGTTTCGTATTACTCGTGTATAAGATAGAACTAACAGTGCATTTGTTTTTATTTTTTTATTTATGTATATATAATTTTTATTTTTGCTTCCATGCTGGTCTGGGAGAAAAGAAAAAACGTAGAATGTACCAGCTGCTTCACTTCCCGCGCAGATCGTAAAAACCGATCGAGGAATGGGTAAAATCTGAGGAATCATGTTAATAGGCGATGCGGCTAGCAACCCATCACTATTTTGATTCCGTTTTCCATCTATTGCTCACCAACATGCTAAACGTGGCCTTCAGGTCTTATATACCTAGGCTCTATCTACTATGTATGTATGTATATTTTTGTTTGTCTGTTTGTATACTCTTTAATGCACACATACAAAAGATACAATTTAAAGATAGAGGTTCTAGGATATAAATGTACAGTGGCGGACTTATCCTTTTTTTTATTTTATTTGTGTATCCAAACCGTTTTTTTTTTTTTATTAAAATCGGTACATCAGGCTTTTTTGATTGTCGACGTCAGTGACTTAGTATCCATAGTAGATGATAGTAAAAAGTTGTTTGCCAAGAAAGTGTTTTTATGTACAATGGATGTTTTTTCGTCTGTTCTTTAACTGTTCAGGTTCACATATCTCGAAAACTAGCGTGTCTTTTTTTTTATTTTGCTTCATTTTTCTAGCTTATGGGTACCAAACACTTATAATATTGCTTTGCACTTAATTTAAATTGACCGTATATACTAGTCATAGAGTAAAATTATTGGCTAAGTTTTTTTGCAGCATCATTGACGCTTACTTATTGGCCGAAATTCTGTAAAGGTATTTAAAGATTAAGTCATCGTATGGATTACATCGTAAGGGATACTGCTCTATTGTGACTCGGACTTTTATTAGTATTGGTAATAACCCGTGACGACACCTTCCGGCCCTTCAGCGACACGACTCCGTTTAAATTGAAAAATTGTGAAAAAACAGCGTAACTAAACACTTAAACATCTTTCTTAACTTGCCCATTGTTGGGCCCACGAATGAAACGCCGACGGGAGAATGAATGTAAAAAAAAACTCCAAGAACAAATCGAGATGCTTTAAAATAGGATAATAGCGATCGATGATCGAGGGAGATAATGATGGCTTTTTGTCGTGAATGTTGGTAATGGAAGAATGTGGCCGAATGGCATTTGGGATAGAGCGGGATTGGTTCCGCTTCCCCGGGATTTCCACACGTTGTTAGCGCGCTTGTTGCACGTGACCACGGAACAATGTGCGACAAAGGTTTGATGACTTTTGTGGCTAATGAGACCATTGTTGTCTCGTGCTATGGTGGTTTAGATTAGCAAGTGGGGATGACACGGCAGCGCTACTAGGAAGGATGTTTCGCCGGTGAAACAGAAATTAAGTTAGGTGAAGTTCAAGCAATAGGATAATCACTGGAAGTATAATATATACCCTACCATTTTCGACAAAGCTCATATTCACTATTGTGATCTATAACTATAAACGTACGCAGTTAAAAACACTCCTCTCATTCTGATCACTAAAACATTTCCAATAATAAGTAAAATTTTTAATTACAAAATGATATATTTTTTGTTATGTTGGAATTTTAAATATCCAAACTCAACTTTATGCCAATTATTTGCTCTCTTTTAAGAATTCTGTACCTTAGTAGGTGAAAGTTGGTAATTAAAGATTGTGAAAGAATGGGATTTGGGATAGAGCGGGATTGGTTCCGCTTCCCCGGGATTTCCACGCGTTGTTAGCGCGCTTGTTGCACGTGACCACGGAACAATGTGCGACAAAGGCTTGATGACTTTTGTGGCTAATGAGAGCATTGTTGTCACGTGCTATGGTTGCTTAGATTAGCAAGTAGGGATGACATGGCAGTGCTACGAGGAAGGATGATGCGCCGGTGAAACAGAAACATAGTTAAGTGAAGTTCAAGGAATACGATAATCACTGCAAGGATAATATATACCCTACGATGTTCGGCGAATCTCATATTTACTATTGTGATATATTTCTATAAACGTATGCAGTTAAAAACACTCCTCTCATTCTGATCACTGCTTGTAAAACATTTCCAATAATGAGTAAATTTTTTTATTGCTTCTGGATATAATTTTTATGTTGGAATTTTAAATATCCTAACTGAACTTTATACCAACTATTCCACTCTTTTAAGAATACTGTACCTTAGTAGGTGAATGTTGGTAATTTAAGATTGTGGAATAATGGCATTCGGGATAGAGCGGGATTGGTTCCGCTTCCCGGGATTTCCACACGTTGTTAGCGCGCTTGTTGCACGTGACCACGGAACAATGTGCGACAAAGGCTTGATGACTTTTGTGGCTAATGAGACCATTGTTGTCTCGTGCTATGGTGGTTTAGATTAGCGAGTGGGGATGACGCGGCAGCACCACGTGGAGGAATGATGCGCCGATGTGACAGGACTTATGCCGACTATAAGACACGGTAGTCCACGTCCATAAAATATGAGCAGTGATCGAAACAACCGAAATATATTATTATACTCCTTTAGGATTCAATAAATTATTTTAATATTCATAGTCACTTCAAAATATCTATGCTTTTTCATCTACAAATTTCATGATTTTTATGAATGTTTACATGTTTTTAATGCAGTTATTTATTGACTTCCTGCGCCTGCACCTACTTGGACGGCGATAACTGAAAATCAGTGTTTTGTACCTCGGTGCAAAAGAATCACTGAGTTATGGCCTTTTTGCCTTGCTGCAGCACACAAAGACAATATTTAATCGTGTTTAGTTATAATATTGTTGCATTTTAATGCTTTGTGTTTGTAGCAAACCAAATAAACAAATTATCTATCTATCTATCATTATGGAAACACAGTTTTGCTCACGTTCATTTAGACAGAACCGCCGTGTCACCCCCCTAATACTCGCTGATGATGGTGATGCTGTGCGAAGGCCAGGGTATGCGCAGCATTCGTCTCCAACATCACATTTCAAATGCACCTACGCGGCGATGTACTGCCACCTGTAAGTACCAGGTTTCCAAGCCGTATAGACAAATGAATACATATATACTTAGATCCGTATATAATAAATTAAATACTATGTGTACTAGCAAAGAATTCGTAAGAGATATTACAAAAAATAAGTCTTGTTTTTAGTCTTCTGATGATGGTACGAAATACTTTTGGGACAGTTATTTGCTGTCTTGTAAAAAAAGTCAAGTCAAAGATTTTTATTCACAATTGGATACATGTATCTCTTTTTGAACGTCATATTTTTATTTCCTATATTTTTTTAAATATATGCAAAATCGATATACTACTAGCGTTTTGGAACGACCACTGGTGAGAAGAATAAACCGAAAGAAACGTGCCTGAAGGGCTCTGATTACATTGTTTACATGTAATAAATTTATATTAATTGCAATGCATTTTTATCAATTATATAATTATCAATGCAGTAATAAGCCTTTTTTACCCGACTATGCCACTGATATACTTCTTTGGATATCAGCTTGATTGGTGTCATGAGGCTGGACTTAATTTTGAAAGTGAAATAGGGTATATCATAATTATAAAAACACTCGAGTTTTGATGTGATAACGTCTTATAAACGCCGGCTGCACGCACAAAAGAGAGTCACGTTCCATGTGCAAGCAAGAGTGAACAAGCGTTCGGCTTGTGTCGCTATCTCTCTCTCTTCTACCGTTATCACGTAAAATTATCGTCCGTAAACCAACTTTACATTCAACTAATTTTACTTTTTATTTCTTAAAGTTTAATAATTTAATGGTTGTATTTTCAACTCGATTGACACTTGATTTTATAGAAAAAACTATGAGTTTTGTGCCTAATGAGAGCATTGTTGGCTGGTGTCGTGCGATGGTGGTTTAGATAAGCTTACCCTGCGTCATCTTGTAAAGTTGACGCAGCGAGCGCCACGTGAAAGAATGGTGCGATGATACTCATGCCCGCTATAAGACGTGTTGGGATAATAATGTCTTATAAGACACTTTTATAGCGTCTTATAATCTTATGAGCGTAATAACAGGCAGTAGATAATACACACCCACGATTGATATAAATTAAGTTAAATATATTTTTCTTTTTGAATGACTTCTTAGTATTTGCAATTACAATTGCTTGCTGCAGCATTGCTGCATAATTATAATCAGTATATAATATATCACATCTTGTATATCTAGTTTTATAAGACTGCAAATCTTTTTTCTAGATTTATTTATATATCAGTAACGTTCCTACTTAAAAAATAATTTAAGTAGCCACTATACGTCCCTATTTAATAAAGGCACGTCTTTGGATATAACTTTTATTTGGTAAAAGGTGCACCTTAGTATGACACCTACGACGCCATTTATATCGCGCGATAAACTATCCACTATCGCTGTTTGATATTACGGAAAACAGAATGGCGATAGTCGATAACGTGCCCGCGCGTCGCTCGTGCCACGGGGGCTGGTCTAGTTACGGGTCCGTACTACCTCACACTGCTTTGCATGATTGACTGTTATATCAATAATAATTAAATACTCAAGTTGAAAAAAAAATGCAGCAAAGTTCAGGACTAACTCTGGTAACTATATGACTCAAAAACACGATTGCGTTAAATTTTCTCGATAGAAAAAAATTGCAAAGTTGCCTCCAAATCACGTCTAATTTACTCGGTATATAGTATTATTCACCAAATACATTAAAATTAACCTTGAAACTTTTGATTATTATTGCATTACAGATAAGGCAGCTATCATATGTTTTTTCTTTTTCGAATAACCCTTGAATATTCCTAAAAAACGAAAATATCCAAAGTAGCCAACGCGTTTAGACCATCCGCGTTTGTATTGCCACGCCGCCTGGCATATGGCGGGCTCTTAAGACATTGTCTTACGCTGTGCATGCTCCACCAGGCAGGGTGGCGCATGGCTACATGTCGATCCGAATCTGTCGCACGTGAGCCGCATCCGACAGAATGTGTCATAAAAAAGCGACATTTATTGGCGTTTTATATCACGACGTGTTAACACTGACGCGGTTATGATCCGCAAAAACGAGTGTTTACGATGTTTATCTGGCAAAGTGTCGTGGGAATTGGGATGTCAAAGATGAGACATCTTTATATTGTCTGCGCTTTTTTTTCTACTACAAGATATTGTATGCGATTAAATTGGTACTACAATCCTGAATTCCCTAGTTTGATAAATGTTAATCAACTAAAATTTTCATGGTTTTAACCTAATGTTAGAAACTTACTTTTTCTGTTAAAAAATGCGTTTTTGAGCCAAAATGTTCCGTCTGCAATATATTCCCTTCTCCCGAAAACCGTTTTTTAAACATGATATTCTATTCTATTATAAATATAATTCCGATATAGGTAAAGGTAGGCCATTTAGTAAAGTAACTGTTATAATAGACATACACATTTCTATGTTAAAACAATTTTACCAGGGGCTCATATTAATAGGCTATGACAAAACTCTAGTCTTATTTTCAACATACACTTTTGATTATGCCTATAAGAATATAGCCAAAATACAAATTGTAACTTTTTTCTTGGCTAACATAAATCAGTAAGGTAAATCCACAAAAATAAAGAGCATATTAAAAGCGTGTCAAAATATGGACACGACGATGTCCACCGTCACGTTGGACCTAAAATAACAATCGTTAAAAGGACAGAAAAACTAGACGTGTCGAAATGCCTCGATGCTGTCTAACCCTCTAATGGCCGAGATAACATCATCCTCGGTGCGTTACCGAGTCGTGCTCCTTCAGATGCCTCTAAACTGTGAGAAAAAACACAAAAGCCGGCACAAAAACATGAAAGTTCCCAGTTTTGGACGTGACATCGAGTGGCCTTTTTTGTACCTTTTCGAGCCGACGGATTATGAAGCGGCGTTTAAGGGTTAATTAACTCGAGAGGTGATGCTGCGAATTTTGAAAATGGAACAGCGAAATTTACGAAGAGGCAAAAAAAGTAAATATTATTATTTACTGTTGTACGAAAGGTTGTCAATCAAGACACAAGAATAAAATATTGATTTTGAATATTATATATGATGTATTGTTGAATTAATCATAAATAAATGTAGCAATTAACCGTCTGGTTTCCAGCAGAGTAGATTAGGACCACTCCTAGTCTTTCAGTGGATGTCGTAAGAGGCGACTTAGAAATACAAGCTAAACAAAGCTCATAAAAATCAATTAAACCTCTCCATCCCGTCTGGCCAGCTAGGAGAGTGTAGGCCAAATCCTCTGTCTGCTTTGGCCAAGTATATGGCTCCAGTAGTACAGAGAGGGTCATGCTCCTGCAGTGGAGACTAAAAAGAATTAATGATGATGATGATAAAATATAGCAATAGTTAGAAATTATAATAAATATGTATAGTTCAGTGGCACTCAAACTTTTTTTGCAAATCTAAACATTTCGGGCTCTGACGTCGTCAACAGTTTGTAGTTGTTGCAGGCATCATCAACAGTCGGGAGTAAAGGTTTTCTGCGGAACCCGTACAGAGGCTTTGCTCTTACAAAGAATCCTGCGCTCCGCGAAGCGCACTTTGAGAATAGCTGGGTATATAGTTCGTTCGAAGTTATGGGCAATTTTATGGCTATTAAAAAAAATGTTACTGAACATAATTACTTGCAGATAAAATTAACTAAATTTTATCTGATTATTTGACTAAACCGGGACTGTCGGTGTAATTTATTGACGAAATGTACACATGAATGTATTTTATTCGATTGATTTGTAATAATTATTTCTTATTAAATTATATTCAAACGACTTCTTAAGTGATTCATTTTTCTTCGTCGCCTGCGCATTCCATATTTAAATTTGTCGCGGCTGACGTCACGGGCGGGTTATCGGCCAGTTTCGGCAATTAGCGATTCGTCTCAGCCGCCATACGAGTTCACCCTCAAGACGAACCTTAATTGGCACAAAACATACCTCCACTAATGAATTTATGAAACCCGTTGCATGTGCAGTATTGTAAAGGTTATTTTTATTTCGAATATTTAAAAACAATTGAATGATCGCTTCATACGTTCTATAAAAGTTTTACTATAACCATACCATAATTCTTGATTTGATCGATTTATTTTATTTTATTCATTCGGAAATCCAGGACTTTACAAACAATAACATAGGTACTAGATACATAAATAGGATACAGAAAGCCACTTAAAGGTTTTCACAAATAGAAGTAAACTAGGTAATACAGTCGTTATTATGCACATACAAGGCAATAAAGAAAAAATAAAAATAACATATCAAATAAGTATAAATTTACAAATAGCTGTAAGAGCTTTTATATAAATTTTACTACTGTTAATAATATATTCATCGTAGAGGAGGCCAAGACCCACAAAGGGTTGTAGCGCCCAGGAAGTAAGTAAGTAAGTACTGTTAATAATATTACTATTAACTATTAATACTATTATTATGCCAAAGCTGGATCAAGTCTTATCAGGAAAAAACAATGAGCTTAACTTATTTTTAATTTGTATTTAAAACCTATTTACTGTGAGCTAACACATTTATGTGTACGCTGTGTTCGCAATAAGAAGGTATCTAACATAATGTCTGTATGATATGTTTTTTCATGAAAACAACTTGTTTGCGAACCATATAATATAAAAAAACTCCGGGAGTTCCGGCAGAAGTGAAAACTCGTCTTTGCAGCGGCAGTCTCAGGTCACGTGTCCGTCTAACGAATTTTTGATCAGGACATGTGTCCTAACGCAAGTTTGACATTTTCTACCCATCCCAAAAAGTGCACAATGCCGAGAAATGTTCACTTCAAAAAACCTTTATCTGTACCAAAAAGGAGGAAATATGAAGTGTTTGTGTCACATATCTCAGACATACATATAACAGGAAGCTATAGGAAACTTATTAACACATTTGCGGTAGTGATGTTAATTTCTCTTATCCATAAATAATGGTTCTCTTATTTTCAAAACATCGAAGTTATTAGCATTGAACATCAAAAAAAGGAATCCCGTTAATTATTCCTACAAGTCATCAATTAAAACCACTTAAGAAACTTTACCAGTAATCGAATGAATATATACGGGATATTTGCACTCATTGGCTAAAAAAAGTGGACGCGAGTTCATTCATTTTGGCGCCAGATTTACGAGCCTCGACTTGGAAGCGAGAAGGCGCACGTAAAAAATGTATTGGAAATCAAAATTCGGAACGTAGCTACGATTCCTGTTCAAAAAAAGCCTAACACCCTCATCATCATCATTTCAAGTAGGTGTCACGGTCAATCGACCATACACACCCTGGTGTCAGAGTTCTTCGGAACCACCTCTCGACCTCTGACGTGGTTCCTTTAACGACTACCAGATGGCAGCCGGGACCACCGGCTTGACGTGCCTTTCGAAGCACGGAATCATCTTTATTATCAGACAACCAGGTGATTCACACCTTCAATGTCCTAAACAAACTGGAAACAACTAAACAAAGTATGCTTCCGGTGGGAATCGAACCCACGACCCCTGGGTCAACAGGCAAACGCCTTAACCACTGGACCACGGAGGCTGCTGACACCCTTATTCGTAGCTAACACCACGAGTAGTGGACTTTTTATGGTTGAAATGATGATGATGATGATACAGATAAAGAGCGTTATAGTTCATGTGGGGTCTTGTGCGTTTACTTATTAGCAGACGAAATTTTACAGGCCTATCTATGTATAATTTTTTTACTGCCAAATGAAAAATACGTGTCCAATATTTTTTGATTGCCTAACTGACGGACTAACTAGCCTGTGATGAAGTGTAAGTACTAATAAAAAGTTACGTAGAGAACTCATAAGTTGACACAATTTACTCTCTAAAAATCTTGTCATATCTAGTACTTAAATACCTATTATTGAAATGTGAAGTTCGTATTTTCATATTGGCACTACTATCTCACATAAATAAAACATTATCAAATCAATGACAGATATAAGACATTGTGACGATATACTTATAATTCATCATTAGGTCTTTTTAGTCTAACTCCCCACCACTCGAGATACAGGTTTGTTCCTAGTTTGATGGTGAGTTGCTGAGCTAATGGTCCAAATTTATGTACAAGTACATGACAATAAAAACCTCCAATGTTAACTTACCTATCTATGTTACATTTCAATAATTATATTTTATTATTAAAAAAATCTCCACTGCAGGAACATGACCCTCTCTGTACTACCGGAGCTATACTTGGCTAGAGCAGACAGAGGCTTTGGCCTACACTCTCTTCGCTGGCCAGACAGGTTGGAGAGGTCTCATTGATGTTTATGAGCTTTGTTTAGCTTGTATTTTCTACGTCACCTCTTACGACATCCATGGGAAGACTTGGAGTGGTCCTATTTTACTCTGCCGGAAACCACACGGCCACCGAAAACCACACGGCCATCGGAAACCACACTGCCACCATACTTTACACATACTTTTAATTATAAAGTTATATTTCAGGGGGAAACATTCACTCGTAACCCGCTCTGAGTACGGGTTTGATCAAAATGTACACATTGTGCAATCGTAAATCGCTTCGGCTTGTAAACGAGCACTTGATGCGCATACGCATCAAAAACAATGTTACACAACACGGAAAAAGACGACCACCGCAGGCGGGCGCGCAAAAACCATAATAATGCGCATCCATTTTAACAACGCGCGTACAATTCAAAAATCCGAAGATGAAATAAAACATTAAATGATAATTAAAATTTGTATTTACTTAGGCGACTCGAGTTTTTGCTGCGCGGCGCCACCGTCGCCGTATATGGCCCGAATGTAGATTCGCCAATTTAAACTTCGAAGAAACGAGGTGGCGCTGCAGTCGCAACTGGTGATGTTAGCCGTCCATCTTACTGATGGACAGGTTAAGTAATTAGGTTCTTTATTATTACTACTTGGAGCGTTACTTGTTTTTCTAGGGACTGCCATAAGCAGCGCAAAATAAAAATACTTGGCCCCATTAAGAGCCAGTAAATGGCTCGGCGACATATGTGCGCGCATATATTACTCTATCATATACTACCTATTTCCCGCGACTTTATATGCATGGGTTTCGGTTTTATCACACTGTGCTGGTCCAGTGGTTAGTCTCTGATCCCGGAGACCAGATTCCGAAGCATTTTATTTAACTGACACCCATTTTTGGCAGGGCAGAGACATCACTAGTTTACGTAGAGTTCAAATTTTTGATACCTTGGGTAACATTAGTGCAATTTTCTTGATTTCCAAATTTTTTGAGAAAAATATAACTTTTGTTACTCGCTGATATGTGGCTTTCTGTTGGTATAAGAATTCTTAAAATTGGTTCAGTTACACTTTAGTTATCTATTACAATTAAACACACAAATCTTTTCTCTTTACATTATTAGTCTAGAGTAGATAGTCCAGATAAGATTAATTCAACCGCTGTAGAGACAAATACGAGTAGGTCTGGCGCTAGTGTGCAAATTAGGTACCAAACTCGGGGTACAGGTCAAGGGGAGCGAAAAATCACAACGAACTAATATAAATGACCGACTCTACATACATATCATACCATAACAACAACCTGGCTTTTGTCCAGAAAGAAGCAAAACTAAAGTAACGGAATGGAGGAACACATTCCGTTAATTAGATTTGCTTCTCTCTGCTCTTTAACCGAGCGATTGCGAATTTGCGAGACCCATGAAAAAGAAAAAGGAAACCTATAATTTAGATACTTTAGAAGTTCTCGAAGATTAAAATGGCTTGCATGTCTTAAATGGATCACACTTATTGGCTTGCGTAAAGTTTTTGGAACGCAAAGATCTTAAGAACGCAAACACTAGTACATACTTGCACAATTTTCCCAGAACTGTCGACAAAAATTTGTAAGGATGAAGAAATTTGCTAATGCCAAAAAGACACTCAAAGCTAAATGTTATTATGATCTCCCATTTTAAAACTACTCTGTCTGAATATATTATTAAATAATATAATCTACTCAAAAAATTCGTAGTTAAAAAGTTATTAATTCGTAATTGCCAAACCTTGCTCTTCTCGTACAGTAAAAATTTGAAACATTGCCAGAAAATGAACTAAATCCAGTCTAAAAGTCAAATGGGGGCTGCCATCTCGTATTAGCCATGGACGCCCGAAAAACTAATTAGGCCTCAAACAGTTTTAGTTGTGGTAGAGCCACGCCACCGGCAACCTTCATTTTTGCTAGTAGCATATATGGCCGACTCATCCGGGGAAATACCACACTCTTATAGAAAATCAACATTTGAGTAGAAGCTTTACCGCTTCTATGCTTCGTTCGGTGAGTGAGAGAGGCGGAGGCTCATCCTCCCCCTCCCTCCCATGTCCTCCCCCCAACTCCTTGAAAAGCCGTCTTATACCATTAAAAACAAATTATATAAAGTGTACTTGTTAGTCGGTGGCCATATATCTTCTCAACCCGTTCCTTTGACAACTCGTAACGAAAATAATTACGCCTCATGCATTATTAAAACAAACAAGCGCAAAAAGCGAGAGGCAAGACAAGTGTAAGGCAAGAATTCAAAATCTGTCACCAGTTAAAAATTCAGAACATTTCGAGGAAAAAGTCGATACCGAATAATCGGAATTCATTCAAGCCGATCAAAGAATTCAACATGAGTTCTGAACACCGACAAAAAATTACACACTTTTAAACGAAACAAGATTGAAAAAGTTAAAATTGTTGCAACTTGCGCCTATATACATTGATAAAAAAATCATCAAATATCAAATCTCATAAAATTAATAAATATATATATGGAAATATCACCAGATTGAGCTAGCCCCAAAGTAAGTTTGAGACTTCTGCTATGGAATACTAACTCAACCATTACCATATTTTATAATAAATACATATATGTATAGAAAAAAGTCCAAGATCCAAGTCAATCTGAAAAAGATCATTTTCCATTTTGTCCTGACCGGGGATCATGACCATGACCTTCGGTGTGGCATCCTGGCATGATGACAACAGAACTCGTCCAATATACCTTATTCAATATCTATGTATTCTTAGAAACATAATTAGTCGGCTGGTTTCTATGATTTTGCATCCGTTCATGAATTTGAGAGAAAGCCAGTCAGTAGCAACTGAAAAACTCTGCTTTCGAGGTCTACACTTAAAAAAAGTCTTTACCAAAGTGGGCGATAACGCCCTCCTTGTGGGTGCTGGAGGCCTAGAGGAAGGCGGTAAGGGGCGCAGAAAAAAATCGACGCTGATGTGATTTAAGGGGGGTAATGGGTGATCTTTGTAACTTCAGCTACACAATTGTTTTAAAATTTACTAAAATTAAAATCCTCCTTCTACACAACATCCATTTAATTGTATAAATATAAACTTAAAATATATTAAATTTTTATTATTCGTCCTTCATTATCATCATCATCAGGTCTTTTTAGTCTCCACCGCAGGAGCATGACCTTCTCTGTACTACCGGATATACCATACTTGGCCAGAGGAGACAGAGGATTTGGCCTACATTCTCCTCGCCGGCCAGACGGGTTGGAGAGGTCTCATTGATGTTTGAGCTTGGTTTAGCTTGTATATCCGAAGTCGCCTCTTACGACCCCCATGGGAAGACTAGGAGTAGTCCTATTCTACTCAGCCGGAAACCACACGGCTTATCTCGTCATTCATATACATAGTTTATTGAATCCAAACTTGTTAAAAATCATCAGATTCATCCTTCACATCACATTAGTTTTAAAACAAATGTTGATTATTGGTTAATTTTGTATAGGCAAAATATACTCTTGTAAAGTTGTATTCTTACAGCTCAATGTTGATCATTGTTAATTTTGAATAAAAGACACTTTTACGTAGTTAAGTGGCATTATTATTGCTTTCTCTGGTAAGAAGAAACTCGTTTAGTTTATTAAGCATTGAATCTAATTTAATGCTATTGAGGTTTTTAGGGAGAATAAATGGAGGGCGCTACGAAATAACTGATTTTAAAAGTACGAGTAGGCGTTAGACGAAATAAATTTGGGAACATATGCTTAAAAAGCTTCTTCTTCTTCTTCCAATGCCATCTTCAACGAAGGTCGGCAATCATCATTGCGATCTGCACCTTTGAGACGGCTGCTCGAAATAGGGATCACGTATTTTTGTTATACCATTGGCGTAGACTTTTCAGCCACGATGTTCTTCTTTGTCCAGGCCTCCTTCTGCCTTGGATCTTCCCTTGTATGATAAGTTGAAGTATTTCATATTTATTATTACACATTATGTGGCCCAGGTATTTAAGTTTCCTAATCTTGATGCTTTTGAGGAAAAAGCTTATGTCTTTAAATAATAGACAATCTAGATTTGAAACTTAACCAGAAAGACCATTTACTATGATCACTATCAATAGTGAACTAGGCTCTACAAAAACAACTACACTTACTACGTACTCTTGCTTAGCTAAACGCTAAGTAAACAAAGCTCTAGGAACTAGAATAATTCGCCTATAACAGTAAAACCTACATCGCTACAGAATCGATCAGTCGTGCGAGTTGTAAATCGCCCGATTCTATCTCTCGTATTCGCATCGACAAATATAAATTTGTCACTGGATAGACGGAAAAAGCGCGTTGTGGCCGGCCAAAGTTTATAAATAAACAATATCATTGCCTTGTTGGGTTTGTACACCGTGACATTCGTCAGGGAACCTTATTCGATCTCGAATGACAAGCATAGGACGGGGTGCGTTTACATGCGACGATTTTACAATCTAACTGTACTTAAAACATGTTATCATATACAGGCTGATTTTTAATTACCTGGCAACGTTTAAATATCGGAATCAGAATCCCTAATAGAATTATACATCCGCAAGAAAAAAAGGTAATTTATGAAAAAAATTATGGTATGGCTTATATATGGCTCTAGTAGTACAGAGAGGGTTGTGCTTCTGTAGTGGAGACTAAAAAGACCTGATGATGATGATTAGCTCTATGAAGCGGCAGTGGGCGGGTCACATAGCGCGCAGAACCGATGGCCGATGGGGCATAAAGGTTCTTGAATACCGCAAGCGCAGCGTCGGACACCCACCGACCAGATGGTCGGATGACCTGACTAAAGTCGCAGGAAGACGCTGGATGCAGGCCGCTTCCAACCGGTCCTATTGGAAATCATTAAGGAGAGGCATATGTCCAGCAGTGGACTTCTGGCGGCTGATATGATGATGATGATACAAAGTCGCCGATCAGCTGGGCGAATTTCTATGGAAAGCCAATTTTTTTTGACGTTCTGTACCTTTTTTTTGCAATTATTATCCCATGTGATTCTAATTCTAGGGTTTCAGTATAGTTCAGAGATTCAATACCACGCGGTATATAATTTTGTCCGCTAAGATAGATATAAAACTCGTAGCTCTACTCGTTGTCAACTACTACCGCCATCTTGTGACACCCATGGAACAAATAAGCAAACTACCGAATCGTACAGTTTAAACGTCAAAAGACTGTATTAATTCATCTGAGCGGACGATCACTTCTCCGAGATAATGGTTGATATATAATGATTATCATTTTATTAAACGTGAGTCATCCTAAATCATGTCCGTTCTTTTTTGCAGCAGGTTTGATGACCTAGAAGCGCAAGTGAGGCGCAGCAACCAAACTGAATCAGATATGATTTGGACAAAAAAATTAAAGGGCGCTGAATTAATCGTCTGTAATATTTAAGAGGTTTCATTTCTTATTAACGTACGGATGTTATTACGAGTCACTTTTTACGTTTTTCATTACGCGCTCATCATCATCGTCACTTCGTGTAGGTGACACGGTCAATCGAATATGCACACCCTGGTGTCAGAGTTCTTCGGAACCGCCTCTCGGCCTCTGACGTCGCTCCGTTAACGACTACCAGAGGGCAGCCGGGACCAACGGCTTAACGTGCCTTCCGAAGCACGGAATCATCTTTATTATCAGACAATCAGGTGATTCAAGCCTGCAATGTCCTAACCAAACTGGAAACAGTTAAACAAAGTATGCTTGCCTTGCCGTGGGAATCGAACCCACGACCCCTGGGTCTACAGGCAAACGCTTTAACCACTGGACCACTGTGGTAAATCTTTACATAGTGTAAAATGAGGTCGTTACCGCTATTTGTTCGCTTAGTTCTTTTAAACTACTCAACGGAGTTTAAAGCAATTTTTGACAATAGATAGAGTGATTCAAGAAGAAGGTTTATATGTATAATTTACTGCTCCATATTAGTATCTATATCTACATTGCATCCGTGTGAAGCCGGGGCGGGACGCTAGTTTTAGTATAAGCGATGATTTTCTTTATCGTTTATATTATTTTAATAATAGTTTTTGATACAGAATTGTGTATCAAAAACTACGACCTGAAGATGATGATGATTATAAAACCAATAACAGGTTTCCCTAACTGTAGCAATAGTGTAGTGCTATCGCAATTGGTGAAAAGAACGCTAAAAATGTAATTATATAAAAATATTGTGAGTGTAAATTAACTTAAATCGAAATCTCTAATAGAATATAGACATGCAGGAAAAATAGTAAAATGAAAAAATTGAGCCTCCCATACCAATTCACCGATCAGCTGGTCTTTATACGGAAAGTCTAAGATATTTTTCCTATTTTTTTTCTCGCGGATGTATATTCTATTAGGGATTCTGATTTCACCATTTCAATTCAAAATCGGCCTGTATAAATATTAGATAATAATATAAAATAATACTAATTATTTGTATTTCTTATGCTATAAACTAAACAAATATAAGTTCATAATTTAATTTTATCCCACCTCAAAAAAGGAAGAGATTCTTAATGCGTCAGAATTTTTTACATGCTTACCAGTTAATCTTACTTAAATTTCACCAAAATCGATTCAGTTGTTAGATTGAAGTCGACTTTTTATTTGAAAAATTATTACAAACTATGACAGACAAAAATGGTCTAATATGTACTACAAAATATTAACTATAAATTCATTTGCTAGTAGCATGAATAGGCCGGCTCGTCCGGGGAAGGACCATAGTCTCACAGAAAATAGACGTTTGAGTATAAGCTTTACCGCTTCTATGCTTCGATCGATGAGTAAGAGAGCCGGAGACCCAGTCGAAATTTTCACAGATTATGTATTTCTGTTGCCGCCATAACAAAAAATACTAAAAAAAAAGAATAAAATAAATATTTAAGGGGGCTCCCATAAAACAAACATGATTTTTTTTGCTTGTTTTTGCTCGATATTGATAACGGCAACAGGTAGACGCTTGAACTATTCACAGAATGTTAAGTTATATATTCACTTTAAAAATAAATAATTAAATAAAAATAAAATTAATATTAAAGGGGGGCTCCCATATTGATGACAGATTTTTTACCGTTTTTATAGATAACGGTACGCAACGCTTCGTGTGCGAGCCCAACTCGCACTTAGCCGGCTTTTTATTTTATTTATTTAACTCCATACACGGTCAATAAACTGGGTGATGTCGAAAATATAAAAATATTAGCTTTCGCCCGCGGCTCCGCCCGCGTTAATGTCGATCCCTCGGGAATAGTACTTTTTCCCGGGATAAAAGATAGCCTATGTCCTTCTCCGCACTCCAGAGAACTTGTATGCATAATTTCATGATGATCGGTTCAGTAGTTACGGCGTGAAAGCGTAACAAACAAACTCACTTTCGCGTTTATAAAGTAAGGAAGGATAAGGATATGTAATATGTGTAAAATATGTGGAAAATATATGTTCATCACGAACGCGCTTCTTTAGTTCCACATCTCGATAACGCGATACGAATGCACCGAATAAATTAATTAGTTTTAACCACATGATTAATACAAGGATCACCTTATCTGTGGATTAGTGCCTCTCTCTAGAACGGCTCTAATTGACGGCCAGAGATACGGTTTATTAAATAATGGCGTTTTTATTTGAAAGCGTAGGGCCGGTTGCACCGTTAAAGACTTTTTGTTCGTGTTGTGATAATGTTGAATTATTTTATGGAAACCGATTTCTAACATAGATTTACTATTTATACTTTAAGTCATTGTCAGTTATACTCTTAATAGACTAAGAAATAAAATTTGATGAAAAAAATTCATGCAGGCGGGACTTGAACCGGCGACCTAACCAAAAAAATTTTTTTCTAATTTATTAAGAGTATAATAAATATTAAAAAAAAAATTTTACCATATTTTATTTCTTATTTATTAAGAGTAGGTTTATCAAAAAAGCATTGTGAATACAAAATAAAACACTTATAAAAATATCATTATCAGTTATTATTATACACGTTTTCGACGTGATATAAATCGATGAACACCGGCTGCACGCACGAAAACGTGTCACGTTCTGTGTAAATGCAAGTGAGAGCGCGGAACTTGCTCTCTATATATATAATATAAATAAAAATATAGGGACATATCACACAAATTGAGCTAGCCCCATTGTAAGTTGTGAACTTGTTTCGTAGGATACTAACTCAACGATACTATATTTTATAACAGATACCTACACGAGTAGGTATAGATAAACATCCAAGACCCAGATTTTCCATCTTAATGTTATCATTCTAACGATATCCATACATAAGAATCTGTTGGCATTTTGAAGTTATGGCTGAATAAGGAAACTTGTAGTATTAGGTACATACAGGAAATAAATATACATATTACGTTACCAGATTTTAATTATAGCGCAGAAAACATATATTTTTTATTCATATTATAAAAAAGAAGTACGTATCACATAATTTATGAAATAGGTATATAATTAAATCTTAAGATTAATTTCTAAAGGATAATAATAATAACATATTGAATATTGCATAAACTATATATCTATATATATACAGGGTATAATTTAATTCATTAGCAAACTTTTAAGAAGTAGTCAGACCACGAATCTGAACAACTTTCACTATGCGACAAAATCCGAAATTGCAAAAAAAATATCAGCTGTTCCATAGATTTTGACCAAGTAGATATTCCACTTTTGTATGAAAAAGCAGATAATTTTTCACGATGTCGAAGTTGGTCCCATAATGAAAGTTGTTCAGATTCGTGGTCTGAGTCACTCCTTAAACGTATGCTAATGAATTAAATTTCATCCTGTATATTCGTACTCTTCCATGCTGGTCTAGGTGAAAAGAAAAAAACGTAGAATGTGGCAGCTGCTTCTCTTCCGGCACAGACCGTAGAAGCCGGTCAAGGGAATGGGCGAAAATCTAAAGAATCATGACAATAGGCGATGCGGCTAGCAACCCATCACTATTTTGATTCCATTTTCCACCTTTAGCACGCTAAACGTGGCCTTTCGGTCTTAAGACTGTCTACCCCGTAAAGACGTGATAATATGTATGTATTGCATAAAACTTATCAAAATGTTATCATGAAAGCATAAATTTATTACAAACGTTCCTATACAAGTTTATGAGTTCGTATAGCTAACTATTCTGAACAACGCAAGAAGGCAAGAGATAGGCATTATTTGAGTTTGCATGTACCACCCTATACATCATCTTTGCTTCCCATCAGGCAAGATAGATGTCAAACACACTCAAATTATCGATAAAAAAAACACCTAAAGTAATGTGAAAATGTGGCAATACGTTCTATTTCGAAAGGAACTTAACAGATCTCCATAAAACCATATTTAATGATAGATAAAACCGTAAAAGGCTCTATCGCATGTAATAAATTCATCACAGAGCGCGCCTCACAAGTTTGCAACACAACACCGGAGGGCGACAAGCCACCTACAGCACAGTCAATCGATAACTCCCAGATGCTGAAGCAGAATGTCCACTTCGTAAAATGACCAGTGAAAATGGCGTCCGATTAGTCATGAAATGTTTGATTCAAAATAAAAGGTTTGATGTAACATCATGTGTGTGACATCATCTCATGTCAATTGTGCCCACAACCAAAAGGAATACGACATACGAGTGATCTCTGGTTGGTGGCATAATTCTTATGTATATAAACGGGCATATATATTTTTATTGATTATTTTTATTAATATTGACTAATGTAAAAATAGATGTAACTCCATTGAAACGTCTACGGAAATATGTAATAAAAAGCTAAGTCTCTTACAAGGATTCTTCGTTCCGTGGGATGATATTGCCACGCTTGCAGGCGGGTTGGTGAACGCAGTTTCTTCGCGGGTGCGCTACGGGAGGTAGGTCTGTCTGCTCGGCCTCTTCGAGACTACTGTGTATAATGTTTATTATCATTGCATACTCGATCGCAAACATAATATATTCCAAAAATAATCATGTATATAATAAAAATTGTTATCTTTACTAGAAATGAAAAAAAAAGAAAAGAAATATGGTCATAAAATTAAAAAGCCCTTCAGGCAAGTAGACGACCAATATGTGTTAGATAGTCGGTTCCGAAACGCTGGTAGTCTGTAGCATTTGCACATTAATTAATAATATAAATATTACTAAATTAGATCCTTTAAAATGTGATTTGACGCAATTGTTCATTACCAACAATTCTCGAAACGAGAGCCGTTAGTTGCATATTATATAGAATAAAGAATACATACGCTGTTTACCATGTTTTTTTTCATTTTGATCGAGATGACAGTTGGCCTTAATTCCACTTCTTATAGTATCGATAAATGAACAACTTGCCGTTTTAGATAGTTAAAATGTCTTTTTACAGGACGTAAGACAAGGAGGCAGTTTATACCGATTTAAGGATCGGATCTTTTGAGAATTGAACAATTTGCGCCCAAACCTAATCTATAAATCCTAGAGCTATGCAAATTACGCACTAAACCTTAGAAGTATGGGCATTGATCAAGAATTAATGTAAGTACTATAAAAACCAGGATACACGCGTTGAAAGCGGTGGCTTGGCTTCGGAGCCTTAATAGCCCATTAAGGGAGATGGCTCTAAAACCTTTAAACGCAGAAGGATTCCACAATGAAATTGCTAGGATAGCACAATTAACTAACCCATAAAGCTTGCAATCCACAGATTCATAGTTTCTTCGATGGCCAATCGCGGTTGCGAAAATGGCCGGAGAAGCCCATTCATTATAGTAACTTTAATCATTGATGTTAGAAATACAACGAGAGAGAAATAAAATACCATATAACTACGCCATTCACATAGACACACCTTTCATTTGTCCACTCCGTAGCGCAGTGGCAAAGAATAATACACGTAGTGGTTAACACCCCGGCCTGCGACATGGGGTGCCCGGGTTCGATCCCTGGTCAGGTCATGATGGAAAACGATCTTTTTTTTCAGATTGACCTGGGTCTTGGATGGATATCTATATAAGTATCTATTATAAAATACAGTATTATTGAGTCAGTATCCTACGACATAAGTTTACAACTTACTGTGGGGCTAGCTAGCTCAATTTGTGTGATATGTCCTTAAATAAGTATTTATTTAATTCAGTTACTCCTCAGACCAGACTCAGATCATATAAAAAATCTTAATCTTTACTTCGGTTGTTTGTTTTGTTTTTGTGTGGAAGTGTTGGCCACTGGTGTCAGATATTTTCAAGCTGCCTTTAGGCATCTGACATAGGTTAACGGCTGCCAATGATGACAGCCGGGACGAACGGCTTAACATGTCTTCCGAAGCAAGGAGGAGCTCGAGATATTTTTATGCCAATTGCGGTCACCCATCACAGTGGGGCTGCGCCCAGGTTTGCTTGACATGCGTAAGCGCTTTATACCACTGGGCCATCGGGCTCCTCACTTCTATTACTACTTCACCATATCATTATACAGAATAAAAAAAATGTTCATCATCAGTTCTCTTATTTATCTCAAAATAATGTAAAGCAATACCAAAATACTACAAATAATTAACTAAAAGGAAGTATATATTCGATTTTTTAAAATTGATTTGATTTAGATGTAAATTAATCAAATGCCCAGCAGCTACTTGCTTTTCCCCCATTTCCTAATACCTCTATTCCCTTCCAAAGTCCAACAAAATTCCTATTATTTTCCAATTTAAAAATTCTTCTGATGGGCAGCAACGTCGGAGGGACAAAGAAACTGTGTCAACAAGTCAAAGAAACTGTGCTCGCTCACCCACCTGCCAAGCGTGATACATACATACATAATATCACGTCCTTTTCCCTTGCGGGGTAGACAGAGCCTAGGTCTATAAGACCACGTTTAGAATGTTGGTGGGCATTAGGTGGAAAACGGAATCATCGCCTATAAACATACTTTTGCGATCTGCGCGGGAAGAGAAGCAGCAGGCAGCTAGGACATTCTACGTTTTTTTTTCTTTTCTCCCAGACCAGTATGGAAGAGCCAAACGTGATGAGCATGGCAATATCATCCCACGGAACGAAGAATCCTTGGAAGATGCATTCTTCGGCAGGCTGCTGCATTATAAGCATTTTTAAGCTGGAGAAAGATAGGAATTTGTTAGACTTGGGAAGGGAATGAAGGTATTGGGAAACTAGAAAAAAATGGGACTTTCCTAACTGTAGGATATTGCGGGAAGTAAATAGACTGTATTTGCATAGGTACTGGTTATAATAGACGAAAATACAAAGTTGGAGATATATTACACACACTTTTGGTATGTGTGTAATATACCAAAAGCCAAATTGAAGTGTCTCTAAATTTTGAATGTAACTCCCCCGCAGTGTTGCCCGCGCGAGAGTTTGCGTTTTGTTTTTATTATGTTTCTTAACAGATACTAATTACTCGGATGAATGGGGGAAAGCAAGTAGCTGCTCGGATTTCTTGTACCTTCGGCTCTGCTCTTGTCCTGTAGTGAACTTATTACGCTCGCTACGGCTCTAATGAAGAATAGTACACAACATCATTTCGAGTAGGTGTCACGGTCAATCAATCATGCACACCCTGGTGTTAGAGTTCTTCGGAACCGCCTCTCGGCCTCTGACATGGTTCCTTTAACGTCTACCAGATGGCAGCCGGGACCACCGGCTTAACGGGCCTTCCGAAGCACGGAATCATCTTTATTATCAGACAATCAGGTGATTTAAGCCTGCAATGTCCTAACCAAACTGGAAACAACTAAACAAAGTATGCTTCCGGTGGGAATCGAACCCACGACCCCCGGGTCAACAGGCAAACATCTTAACCACTGGACCACGGGGGATGTTAGGATAGAATAGTACTTGTAGGGCCTATTACTGGTCAGCAGTCCTAACTGAACACAATTAGCTCGGCCACTGACGGTCGCCTTACTCAAATGCAAATCTCCAATCACGCTATTTATGGTAAAAAGATTACATTGTTAAGACTCCATACCGTATCTCTGCATCTCGCAAATGGACTCACATTTAATTTATTGCAATAAAGTAGATAAATAGAGGCACGCGGACGTTCCGCGTTCCGGAGGAGGGCTATTCACTGCAGTAACGATGGTTATCGGAGAAAATGAAATCTGTTTATTCTAACAGATATTTTCCAATTCATTCATAGATGTTCGAACAATTTCGTACAAGGACCTCCGCTGAACTGCAATTATAGTAAAAAATCTTAAAATTCTTGGTTACCTTTTTACTTTTCTTTTAATGAAAGACATGGTTATCGCCTTGGTTCGAGTAGACAAGTAATAGGCAAAACGTGACACTTTTTCGTGTGTTCAATGATGTATAAGACATTATAACATAGATTTAAAAAAAATTGCGTCTCTTGCATTATAACATCAAAGACATCTTGAAATACGTGGTTACATACCTATTTGAAAGGTTTTTTTTCGAATATTTAAAAACAATAGAAATATCGCTTCATACGGTCTATAACCGTGTGGTTTCCGGCAGAGTAGAATAGGACCACTCCTAGTCTTCCCGGAGGTCGTGAGAGGCGACTTAGGAAATACAAGCTAAACAAATCTCATAAACATCAATGAGACCTCTCCAACCCGTCTGGCCAGCGAGGAGAGCGTAGGCCAAATCCTCTGTCTACTCTGGCCAAGTATGGCTCCGGTAGTACAGAGAGCTCCTGCAGTGGAGATTAAAAAGACCTTATGATCATAATGATGAAGAATAAAGACTTGGTTATCGACTTGATTTAAGTAACGTGCCTATTCTGTTATGACATTCGTAATCACTTTCACTTACATACCTTACACACCGATTTCTTAAAAAAGTACAATTTTCCAGGACGAAAAACATAGTAAATTCTTTACATTCTCACTTGAAATTGGGATACCTATAAAAGTTATAAAATGTTGCTACAAACATTGCTCATTTCATATAAAAAAAAAAACCTGAATACTCTACTGCGATATCCAAGACATGCATATGAACTGCTACGGCTTCCTTTGAAAAGATTTTCTAATGAAAAACTGTAAAAGGGTAATGGAAATGTGTACCGGCTATGTTCTCGTTGAATACGTTTTACAATAGACATTTCACTTTGATCTTGAACCCTTAATTAGATGTTTTATTACTCGAAGTGATACTGCAGTTGGATGATCTTTAAGTGTCCCGTGAGTATCCCACTTAACTTACTTATCCTTACTAATATATATTATAAATACGAAAGTGTGTTTGATTTTTTATTTGTTTGTTTGTTACGCTTTCACGTTGTAACTACTGAACCGATCACCATAAAATTTTGCACACAAGTTCTCTGGAGTACGGAGAAGGACATATGCTACTTTTTATCCCGGGAAAAAGTACTATTCCCGAGGGAACGACATTGACGCGGGCGGAGCCGCGGGCGAAAGCTAGTAATATTATAAAATGCGAAATGTTTATTTGTGACGCCTTCATGCTCTATATACTGAACTGATCGTCATGAAATTTTGCATACCGTTGTCTGGGGGCATGGAGAAGGACACGGGTACATTTTATCCGGGGAGAAAATACCGTTCCCGATCCACTAATACTGGGAACTAAAAAATAATATTTTCATACAAAAGTGTTCGGCCGGCCCGACAATTAGTATGATTAGATATGATTAGAGTAGATGTATGAAAATGTAAAAAAAAGCCGGCCAAGTGCGAGTCGGACTCGCGCACGAAGGGTTCCATACCGTTATCTTTTTATAGATAACGGTACGGAACCCTTCGTGCGCAAAACCCTACGGCAAAATAAGTCGAATGTTCTAAATATAAATTTCATTTTGCGATTGACTCCATATATTTTGTTCGGCCGACTGTATCTACATAAGTTGGTCGAGTTGTATAAAAATAACTATCTATGATACCAAGACCGCTATAGTTTTAATTGAAAGTACATACTTTGAGGTATATACCACGTTTTTTTTATATAGTAATATTTCAAAAGTTACGGTGGGGGAGACTTCAAATTTTAACTTTGTTTTAGATTATGTCAAGACTGGGTGGTTTGATCTACATAGTTTCAAAGCAGTTTTTGTTGCATTTTAAAAGACCTTTTCAACAATACCCCAAACGTTGGGGTTAGTACAATTATTTTTTTTAAATTCGCTGTTTTTGATGAAACTTGGGGAGAGATGGCAAGAGATAGAGCAAAGTGGAAAACAAAAGGGAGGCTTTTGCCCAGCAGTGGGACATAAATAGCTAGTACAAAAAATCACATTTCGTTGTAAGAGAGGGGATTTTTTTTTTTCATAATTTTAAAAACCATCTTTTGGTACTTCAGTATCTGAACCAATTTTGCTGACAATCGGTGCAGTAGCAGCGGAGTACGAGCCCGGAGGGACAGACAGACGGACGGACGGACGGACGGACATGACGAAACTATAAATAAGGGTTCCTTGTGGACTACGGAACCCTACATTGGTCCCAAAAGAAAAGTTGTTCATTTTAACGGGCTAAGTCATCCCTTCACGGGAATGTCGTTGGTTAGGTTATACGCTGTATTTATTAGTAGTAAACGCTGATCTGTGCCGTTGCATCTTTCATGTGCATCAGCTATTTCCGAGGCTGCAGGCTGCGGCCATACTTATCGCTTCCTGCACAGATTAACTTATTTATTGAATCCTGTTCTGTTCTGATTACTCGATGTTATCGATTAGTTTCAATGCTCCAGCAAGGATTGTAAAGATACTAGCCAGTGCGCATTTTTATTTTCTCTTCTAGCAATTTTGTGTTTTTATAAGAGAATTTTTAGGTATTACAATACAATGTTTTTGCGCGCGGCTACGCTTGCATTTATAAAGATCCCTCAGGAATGCTTTTCTCTGGAATGTTCTTAACTAAAATTCTGGAAGAAGGCAGATACTAAAATAGGAGGCCGGCCATATTTATAAAATGCACCCGGATAGGATTTGGTCAGCGGTGTCATCCTCAACTTCAATCCTGCCTTTCCGGTGGTTGCAGATATGGCATCGGGTACGTGCAACCGATCTCCCAAGCTGCTACCTGCTTTTTCCTTTTTTATCCGGGTGAGTAGTACCCGAACATCTTCATTCCTTTCCCAAATCCAACAAATTCCTATCCTTCCCTAGCTTAAAAATGCTTCCGATGGGCAGCAGCGTCGGAAGCACAAGAAGCCAAAGAAATTGCACTCGCCATCCCGCCTGCCAAGCGTGGTGAGTATGGCAATATCCTCCCATGGAATGAAGAATATTTGGGAGAGGCCCTTGCCAGCAGTGGACTGTTTATGGCTGTCATAATGATGATGATGATGACCCGGATAGGTATGCAAACTTGACTAATCATACAGGTTGAGCTAGTTCCAAAGTAAATCCGAGACTTATTTTATGGGATACTAACTGAAAGATATTTCATTTTATAACAAATATATTAGGTATAGATAAACATCTAAGACCCTGGCCAATCTTAAAAGATCTTTTTTCATCTTGACCTGACTGGGGATCGAAACCGGGACCTGCGGTGTGGCTGGCATGATTGTCACTGAGCCACAGTCTTCAACTCGTCATCAAAAGTAACCACAGAGTACCCCAGCCTGTTAGCGAAGAAATCAAGGCCGCCCAAAAACAAGATGGTTTGATGATTTGACGGCCTTTGATAGAGACTGGCAATCTGTCGCACTTAATAGAGAATAATGGCGTATAATAAAATTTATTTTCTATCTTATTATCTCATAGCGATGACTTCAAAAATTATAAAATATCCCTTTTAACTTACCTATTTAACTCATTTAAGGGATAGATTACGAAAAAAAATATAAGATTGCATAGTATACAATGTATGTTTCTCCTTGACATTTGACAGACTTTCATACAAACTTGTTTCCTGTACTTTACCCCGTTAGGGAATGAATTTCCAAAAATCTCACTAACAGTATAAAAATGACTAGCGTGCAAAATTTTAATTTTAGCTGTGCGTTGATAAAAGTAAGTGTTTAATAGGTATACTGTAAAAAAAGCCCACACTGTTTGAAATATGCCCAATATGAGAGGGCAGTAGGTATCGACTTGTCCCGTTTTTTGATTTTTCATCTATGCTTGCAACTCAATTTTAAGGCATTTAATCACGGCCGATTCAGCTAAACATAATCTTCCAGTCTGCGAGAAAAAAAAAACATAGAATGTACCTACTGCTTCTCATCCTTTGCAAGCTGTAAAAGCCGGTTGAGGGAATGGGCAAAACATAAGGAATCATATCAATAGGCGATGCGGCTATCAATCCATTACTATTTTGATTCCGATTTCAGTCTTTAGCTGGACTTTTAAGTCCTCCAACACGCTAAACGTGACCTTAGGGCTTATAATCTTAGGCTCTGTCATCATCATCATCATTTCGAGTAGGTGTCACGGTCAATCGACCATGCACACCCTGGTGTCAGAGTTCTTCGGAACCGCCTCTCGGTCTCTGTCTACCTCGTGAGAGTGAGAGTATGTATGTAAGAGCTAAACTTCGTTCTAGTGTACGTTGGAGGACAACACATTATGAAGTCGTAGAACTAATGATGGAGTCGGAAGATGGCGCTAGTAAAATAAAGTACATACCTTGACATTCCAAACTGACAAACATATTCGCCTTGTCTGACATGTCATCGACATACGTACGAGTATACTTAATTAACTATCTATACTCCTTTTTTACAGGATTTCGAGAAGCTGGCTTTCTCTACGCTCTGACTGCTGCAGGTGTAGCCCACGCTATAGCCAGAGCCTGCGCCCAGGGCCGGCTCCTGTCCTGCGGCTGCGACCCGTTGGGCTACCGCGCCTCCCACGACCCTCGAGGAAGGGCGAGGGCCAACAAGTGGGAGTGGAGCGGCTGTTCCCACAACCTAGCCTACGGGATAGAGTTTTCTAGAAAATTTCTCGACGTAAGAGAAAAGGTGGATGACCTGCAGTCGAAGATCAATGTGCATAACAATAATGCGGGGAGATCGGTAAGTTTTTTTTCCATAGGTACAAAGAGATACATACATAGGTACATACTTAAACATAAAATCAGAACTATAGAAAGGAAATTGGTATCAAGTTAGTACGAAAGCGTACCGCGTACTGTTACGACAGTACGCAGTACGCTCAACTATTATGGTGCTTACGGTGACAACGCAGACCTAACAGCTTGTAAGAAAAATTTGGAAAATATAATCCACGAAGTTGTTTTTGTTTGCTCACTAGCGTCCTCGAAAGCTGCGAATATTATTATAGAAATCAATCCTTTAAGGATTTTAGTTTGTTTTTCTGAGTATATTTCATGTTTCTAATATTTAGAAAAAAACCGGCCATGTGCAAGTCGGACTCGCGCACCAAGGGTTCCGTACCATTATCTTATATAGTTTAAAACATTTTTATTATATGACGTAACTAAAAATTTATGCTTTTCGCAGTTTTTCCTATATCTGTGCTATGAGACGTTGCTTTGTACCAAATTTCAAGATTCTGAGTTCAAGGGAAGTACCCTGTAGGTCTTGATTCCCTTGCGAATGTCGAAAAAACACGAATATTTGCGGCATAACCAGCTGTATCTTTTGATTGCGTTGGCTTAGAAGTTAGATTTTTTCACAGTTTTTTTTACAGGACAGACCTGAGTATTTGATATGAATTTCAGATTGATACCTCGAAGCGTTCCTAAGAAAAAGGGTCTTTCATTTATTTATTAGGAATAACCAACAGCTACATTACAAATATAATAGTTTTAAACTTAAATCAATGACAGTAATGTTGTCCACAGCGTTATTCACGACGTGACATACCTACTCGTAATATGTTAGGGCTGCTAACTACTGTACATTAAATTAAAGATGTAGTGAAAAGTACACAGCTTAAACAAGGAGCGTCCTATACTTATAAGTACAATTTAAAATCTAAATATATATAACTCAAAGGTGACTGGCTGACTGACATAGTGATCTATCAATGCACAGCACAAGCCACAGGACGGATCGGGCTGAAATTTGGCACGCAGATGTTATGACGTAGGGATCCGCTAAGAAAAGATTTTGATCAATTCTGCCCGCAAGGGGATGAAATTTTGTATACTTCTTAACGCGAGCGAAGCCACGGGCAAAAGCTAGTTAATAATATAAGTAAACTATATAATGAAATTATGCAAGTCCCGAAAAGGATAAGCTAAGGAACAGGTACATAGCCGATATTCAAATAGACACGAAAATAAGTCGAATTAATGCCCTCGAACTGCTTCAAAATACTTAAATTCCAAACAGATTGAATGGGAAAATAAAAAAAAAACGGAAACAAAAATATAAAGCAAATTAATAATCTTATGAATATTAATAAAAATCTTTGATGTTTCAAGTACAATCATAAATCAAAAGACAACACTTGTCGAGGGCCACATTGAGGGCACTCGGAGTTATTTCATTAGTGAGAGAGAGATGTTTGAGCGCATAACTCCGATTTGATCTAGCGAGTAAGGGGTGCATACTAATGTCGGAACCTGAATTGTTTTGATTATCAAATAAGGCATTGCATTCCCTGTTTCAGTATTGCACTTGATATTACAATGTAGTGGATTTTGAACTGCCTCCGTGGTCCAGTAGTTCAGGCGTTTGCCTGTAGATCCGGGGGTTGTGGGTTTTATTCCCACGGGAAGCATACTTTGTTGTTTCCAGTTTAGTTAGGACATTGCAGGCGTGAATCGCCTGATTGTCTGATAATAAAGTCGATTCAGTGCTTCGGAAGGCACGTTAAGCCGTTGGTCCCGGTTGACATCTGTTAGTCATTAAAGGAACCACGTCAGAGGCTGAGAGGCGGTTCCAACTGACACCAGGATGTGTATAGTCGATTGACCGTTACGCCTACACGAAATGATGAGTGGATTTGAAGACTGAAGAGAAGTGAAAATCTCTTACTCTTCGAGGGAATGGGCAGAACATAAGGAATCATGTCAATAGGTGCCGCGGCTAGCAATCCTTCTCTTTCGGCCCATAAGGTAATAGATGAGAGTTACTGCTCTCCAAAGGCTTTTTTGCCTTTGTTTCTCAGATTGGTCCTTCAGGCAGGCATTACAAGTATTTCATATACCATCCGTTCTCACGCCTCCCGTACAAAGAGCTTGCTCGTGAAGTCACGAATTTATAGGCATTTCAGCAAAGCGTTTTCAAACATAATTCAGACTATAATTTTTATATTTGAAAGAGTAATTTGTTTAGAAAGGTATATTTCTCATCAATGTGTTTATTAGAATCTTTCCATAGCAACACGAAAATATGTCTACTAATCTATTATAATATCTTTCGGTCAATCAATTTGACTACAAATATCCTTCCCATTATTTATCCCGTAACCAAATCAACGATTCAATCATCCTAACAATAGTTGATTATACCCCAGTTGTTATCCAAAACAATATGACACAACGCAACACTTATTTTGTCGTAGAAACTTTAATGGTGGTCCTTAACCAGCGTAACTAGACCTTTGGAATCTCCTACAGCGTCAAATGATGGGAGAAGATGGGACAGGTCTACTAAAACAAGTTGGTTTAAGGGTAAATTACCAAGGTGTCCAAATTGGTCTATTCAGGCGTCAAGGGGCAGTTATTTAGTTCAAATTTGAGTGCGGTAGGGGCGTGGTCCCGGTAATCACCTATATGAGGCTATATGGGTGGTCTGCCTGTTATGGTACATGACCATAATATGGTATTACGCCGCATTCGCCGCCTTTCGATCACACCCTGTTTTATATTAAGCTATAAAAGATTTTAAGCTGGTCCCTTTTCATTGATGAAGTTCTTAAGGGTCCTCATTAAATGTGAGAAAAATAAGACAGCACAGCAATTTGAAGCATTTTTAAGTATTTTATTTTATATATTTATTACGTTTTAGTTTAAAAGGTTCTTAACCTGATATAGAATAAATAACGTTAAAGTAAATTCCATGTTTTAAACACATTATAATATATTTCATCATCATTTCATTATAATATATTAAATTCCTTACATGCGAGTCTGGGAGAAAAGAAAAAACGTAGAATGTGCCAGCTGCTTCTCTTACCGCGCAGATCGTATCGAGGGATTGGGCTAAAATCTACGGAATCATATCAATAAGCGTTGCGACTAGTAGCTCATCACTATTTTGAGTCCTTTTTTCATGTAGACGCCCTCCAACATGCTAAATGTGGCCATAAGGTCTTATAGCCATAGGCTCTATCTACCCCGCAAGAAAAATAGACGTGATGTAAAGGCGTGGTATAAGTATGTATGTAAAATATGTTAAGTGATTGGTTTATACTACAGATTTTATATTAATATTCTTGGTTACATATGATTTTTGAACAAATAATACCTTAGGTTTTGATGTAAAAAATCTATAACTATATGTGTAGAATGATAGTACTAGCGGTCACATAAAAAACAATAAAAAAGAAACAAAGTTACAAACATAAACTTAATATCTTTTCCATCTACCACAGACGCTGTCGAATATTGTTTTATTAGTTAATAATATAGATTTTAAAAAATGCGCTTTTCTATGGTTAATAATAATAAATATATGCAATATCTGATCTAATTAATTAACTGTCCTGCACACACTATATAAATTTTATTAAATCGTATTTGCATGCTGTTGACAATAGCTGAGTAGGAGCGAAGTAATTATTCTACCAACTTTGTACACCCTATTCGAATCAAAATCTTTATTTTTTTATTTTATGACACGAGTATAGGACGGTATACGGACGGCATAAACGATCAACGCTGCCCATGAACAACTGCAACAACAGGATGTAACAGAACTGTTGTCGGCCTTTCAAGGAGTTGGGGGAGGACATTGGGAGGAGGATACTGGGGGGAAGTATGGGCCACCGGCTCTCTCACTCACCGAACGAAGCATAAGTGTTTATGCTTCTACTTCTACTCAAACGTCGATTTTCTGTGAAAGTGTGGTAATTCCCCGGACGTGCCAGCCCATTCATGCTATTAGCAAAAATTAAAAAACAATCTTTCTTATTTTAAGTCATCAAACTAATAAGTAACAAAGTTCTATTGAAGCGATTCCGTTCGAAGAACAAGCAGTGAGTACCTGACACCTAAATATGTCATGCGACTGATTTGTTACTGCGTAGTAATTAATCCTGACACTACTGAGTAACGAAAGCCAAAATACCGGACCTACCGGCGGGATTACTTCTAATAATTTAATAGGCCTCTTCCGATCCATAATAAACATGTCAAGCACGAGTTTAAATACAAAATAACAATCTTAACTTTGCTGTCAACAATCAAAGAATTAAACAAATTACACCTTTACGCAATAGATTTTAAGGTTAACCAACCATGTTATGATGTCATTGGTAAAATTGTAAAATATATTATATTGGTGTCCGTAACCAAATCTGACGTTAAACCAGCATACCTGGCTTACTTATTAGGGATTTACGATTTAATAGATTTAATATTTTTTTTATAATACAAACACGACGGAGGTACAAGGTACAAATTATTTAATTTGTACGTTTATATCGCTTAATTATACGAGAGACGCCGAGAGCTTAAGTTATATTGGTCCCACTAGTAGCTAGAAACTAGCGAGATGATTTGTACGTGTTATTTAGAGTAGTGATAACAGATTTGGTAGTGATAATTCTAATATATTTTGGAAGTGAAAATTTCTTTAGCGGCGTTGTGCTCTTTTTGGCATGAGTAAAAAATGATAAACTCGCGTAAGGACACGTGACCTGTTAAAATCAGCAGACCGGTTAACGGCAGGCTGTGGTAGTTCGACTAACTGCCACTATGGGCGGCGAGGAGAGCGCTGCAGTGCAATAGATAAAGACTTTTTCACCCTTCACTAGATGGTGGTAGCCTAAACTTAGTATAACTAAGTAAAACTGAAAGATATCTAAATATATATATAACTCAAAGGCGACTGACTAACTGACATAGTGATCTATCAACGCACAGCCCAAAACACTGGACGGATCGGGCTAAAATTTGGCATGCAGGTAGATGTTATGACGTAGGCATCCGCTAAGAAAGGATTTTTATCAATTCTACCCCCAAGGGGATAATATTGGGGATGTAAGTTTATATGAAACTTTGTCAAACTTAAACCGATCGGGCTGAGACTACTATGACTACTACTCCTGAACGCGAGCGGGAAAAAAATATTATTTTCATCTGAAATAAGATATTTCTCGTGAATACTTGTGAATTTTATTTTCTAATAATATAGTGAATAGTTGTTAATAAACCTATGGCGCCATCTATCAATCAATCAATCAATAGTTTACTTGAATGAATACAAGAAATACATAAAGATCTTAATATTATTAAAATGGTAAAGTATTCAACCCTTTTTGGGCGTGCAAATTGTATTAAGGGTCCATACTACCTCACACTGCTTTGCATGATTGACTGTTATATCAATAATAATTAAAAACTCAAGTTGAAATAAAAATGCAGCAAAGTTCAGGACTAACTCTGGTAACTATATGATTCAAAAACACGATTGCGTTAAATTTTCTCGATAGAAAAAAATTGCAAAGTTGCCTCCAAATCACATCTAATTTACTCGGTATATAGCATTATTCACCAAATACATTGAAATTAACCTTGAAACTTTTGATTATTATTGCATTACAGATAAGGCAGCCATCATATGTTTTGCTTTTTCGAATAACCCTTGAATATTCCTAAAAAACGAAAATATCCAAAGTAGCCAACGCGTTTAGACCATCCGCATTTGTATGGCCACGCCGCCTGGCATATGTCGGGCTCTTAAGTCTTACTTAGTATATCCTTATCCTTACTAATATAATAAATGCGAAAGTGAGTTTGTTTGTTTGTTTATTTGTTTGTGTGTTTGTTTGTTTGTTACGCTTTCACGCCGTAACTACTGAACCGATCATCATGAAATTTTGCATACAAGTTCTCTGAAGTACGGAGAAGGACATAGGCTACCTTTTATCACGGGAAAAAGCACTATTCCCGAGGGATCGACACTAACGCAGGCAGAGCCGCGGGCGAAAGCTAGTTTCTATATAAATTATCTACGTGATGAGCCTGACAAAAATCGTATGCAGTAGTATCTACGCAATAGTTGTTGGGACCTCATGACCTAGGCGGCGACCTTGGCGAGCTCCGTGGCGCAGTGGTCATCACGCCAGCCTGTGACACGAGGGTGCCCAGGTTCGATCCCCGGTCAGGTCATGATGGAAAACGATCTTTTTTAAATTGAACTTGGCGAGTTCCGTGGCGCAATGGTCATCACGCCAGCCTGCGACACGAGGGTGCCCGGGTTCGATCCCCGGTAAAGTCATGATGGAAAACGATCTTTTTCAGATTGACCTTGGCGAGCTCCGTGGCGCAATGATCATCACGCCAGCCTACGACACGAGGGTGCCCGGATTCGATCCCCGGTCAGGACATGATGGAAAACGATCTTTTTCAAATTAGCCTGGGTCTTGGGTGTTTCTCTATATAAGTATCTATTATAAAATATAGTATCGTTTAGTTTATCCTACGACACAAGTTCACAACTTACTGTGGACAGCCTCCGTGGTCCAGTGGTTAAGGCGTTTGCCTGATGACCCGGGGGGTCGTGGGTTTGATTCCCACGGGAAGCATACTTTGTATTGTTGTTTCCAGTTTGGTTAGGACATTGCAGGCTTGAATCACCTGATTGTCTGATTATAAAGATGATTCCGTGCTTCGGAAGGCACGTTAAGCCGGTAGTCCCGTCTGCCATCTGGTAGTCGTTAAAGGAACCACGTCAGAGGCCGAGAGGCGGTTCCGAAGAACTCTGACACCAGGGTGTGCATGGTCGATTGACCGTGACACTTACCTACTCAAAATGGTGATGATGATAACAACTTACTGTGGGGCTAGCTCAATTCGTGTGATATATCTATTATTTTATTTATTTACCTAGCGAGCGCGATAAATATCCGTTTTAGCTTGGCCAAAAAAATATATTTTGTATGTGCTTCGGTCTGTCCCGCTCATCTGTAAGTAGCATTTCTCAACCATTCTCGTGATAGTTTGTAAGCAGTTTGGTTATCACATTCTTTTTTTTTTGTCGATTAAGTTTTTGTAAATATTCAAAATGGCTAAATACTCTTTAAACACGCGCGAGGCTTACAGCTTACTAAGTTAACACCGGAACACTCTATGTAACGCTCTTACTTACTGATTTAAAGACAAAACTAGCTGTGCTCGCGACTCCGTTCGCGTACATTTGTATGGGGGCCAAATCTTATCCTAACTGGAGAAAAAATTAAGTAGCCTATCCTGTGTCCTGTACGTCTAGATGTTTATCTACAAAATTTAGTTAATTCCTTTAAAAGATATGGAGGAATATACATACATATACCGCGTGATTTTGAACCTCTGAACTAAACTGAAATCCAGAATCCCTAATGAAGTATGAAATTACATTAAAAAAGGTAAAATAGAAAAAAAATTAGGCTTCCCATACAAAGTCACCGATCAGCTGGGCGAATCTGTATGGAAGGTCATTTATTTTCGTTTTTTACTTTATTTTATTGTATTCCGTTAGGGATTTTGATTTCAGTATAGCTTCTAGGTTTTAAATCAGGCAGTATACATACAAAGATACAGAAAAAAAATAAAAAAATCCTCAATTTAGTTTCAGTATCATGTATAGAGCTTGTAACACGATATCTCTGAAAACAAAGTAACTTACTCCATGACCAACCCTTACAGATTTATTGTTAGTATTGATTAATTCAAATTTAATGTTCGGTAGCTCCACGCAAAATATTAACTAGGTAATAGGTTTATAATTTACTATATTAACACACTGTTTGGTGCGACATTTTACGACCTTTATAATCTGTGGTCGCCATAAAACTCGAAAACTGTAGAATTCGTTACTATGTTGCGTTTATGAGGTAATGATACTTAATCATAACTCTTAGATGATTAAGAGCTTAGTGATAAAACTTGTTATTAGCAAATGAGATAAAGATTTGTTTGAAATATGTCTAATTAATTTTACTATAAAAATAATCAAACTTAATAATCATCATCATTTCGTGTAAGTGACACGGTGAATCGACCATGCACACCCTTGTTGTCACAGTTCTTCGAAAGTCATACAACGAACCACGTCAGAGGCCGGGAGACGGCTCTCGGCCTCTGACGTGGTTCGTTTTACGACTACCAGATAGCAGCCGGGACCAACGGCTTATCGTACCTTCCGAAGCACTAAATCATCAGGACATTCAAGCCTGCAATGTCCTAACTCCAGTCCAAACTGGCAACAACGAAACAAAGTATGCTTCCTGTGGGAATCGAACCCACGACTCCCCGGGTCTACAGGCAAACGCCTTAACCACTGGACGGAGGCAGTTACCTAATAATAAAAGTATTATTCTTCTCCCTTTATCTTATCCCACTTTTCCATGTGGGGTCGACACAGTAAATAAATAAATATATACGGACAAATCACACAGATTGAGCTAGCCCCAAAGTAAGTTCGAGACTTGTGTTATGGAATACTAACTCAATGCTGCTATATTTTATAACAAATACATACATAGATAAACATCCAAGACAAGACCCAGGCTAATCTGAAAAAGATCATTTTCCATCTATACCTGACCGGGGATTGAACCCGGGGCCCTCGTGTCGTAAGCTGGCATGTTAACCACTGCGCCACGGAGCTCGGACAGTATGTCAGTTCTCTCTATTTTGATCAGTTACATAGCCTTTGTCGCTCCTTTCTTGTTCATACTCTCCTTGACACAACCCATCCATTTCTTAAGTCGTCCTCTGTTCCGGGTTCCATTCACCTTCAATTCCAATGTCTTCCTTGCGATATGACCTTCTTCTCTCCTCATCACATGCCCATACCAACTCAGTCTATGACTATGGAGCTTTTCTGTAAATATAAAGGTATTCCAAATTCTAAAATACTTTAACGGGTCTAATGCTAATCTATGTAATAGATACGATATCTTACGTGTCCTTAAATAGCTATACAGGTCGATTTTGAAGCAATATTTTAATGACGGAATCAGTATCCCTAATATAATATATCCCTAATATTCGCAAGAAAAAAGGCAATATAATAAAAAAATTTGACTCTCCTTAGAAATTTCTCCAACTGATTGATGTATTTGTAAAAAATGAGGCCTTCCAAGCGGAATCTTTTTCATATTTACCTTTTTTCCTTTCTCCTTATGGTTTTGGGGGTCAGGACCATAAAGTACTGTCCACAGCTTGCAGTTGACTGGTGGACAGCAAAGTGCTGCTGTCGGTACTGTTCGGCAGCAGCATTTTTGCAGTCATTGGTGGATTGCGTTGGTCGACATGTCGAATTCAGTGTCGACAGCTGTAGCTTGCTCTGTCGACAGCTACAGTTGGCTTTTTCGACAACTGCAGTTGTATCTGTCGACTGCTTGCAGTTGACTGGTTGACAGCAAAGTGGTGTTCATCTGTTTGGCGCCTTAGGCATGGAATAAGTACAAAATAACTCAAAGATTAGACGTGCTTCCGATTCTGAATCGGCCCCATTGAAGATAAGAATACCCTTAATTGTAAGTATAGCCATTAGGCAAACTAAAAAACATTTTTTACTCATCAGCCATTTCATTCATCCAAATCAAGGGAAGATTTTCATCAAATATTTAATAACCAATTGCCGACGTATCACGGCGTGAAGGTAAATTGGCCGGGATGAGGCGAGGCCGGTGGTCTCCGGACCCCACACTTGAGCATTGTTCCCGCTACGCTCTACCATTTTGTTTTGTAGGCACATAATTAACAGCCTCCCAGTGAGATCTCTGTTAGACACGCTCGCTTATAATAACCCCGCGATGATATTTTTATTAATGTCAAAATAAAGTCGGCCTCAGTCACACGGACGCGTGGCGAATGCGAATCGAACACCTGCCTCGAAGGAATGCGTGTCGTTGTAAATCTCCGCTGTTGTATTGGAAAATATTTATCTTCCATTTGTCATTTTTATATCCCTTTTAAGCTGCAAGTTTACAACTTTTGTCGCCATCTGTATAATTTGATATACAACGTATGTTCTCTAACTTTGTACGAGTATTAGTGTATTTTATAATTAACAAAGTTAACTGCGATTTTTTTTTTTCGTTAGTTCCTTAGTTCTTTATTTATATTTGTGTTAAATTATGAAGATTAAAAGGATTATTTTAAAGCATTCACAATGCTTTATGCATTTTTTTTTGTTTAATTAGACTCCATTTATGTATTTGATATATATTGGTGTTCACAAAGGAAGTATCTGATTCGGAAGAAATATGGTTAAGTTAACTTAAATACACCCTTACTTTGAATATAAAGTGCAACAGATATTTAAATACCTAAGTAAAATTACCCACGACATTGGTGGACAATGGTATTTTATTGTTATAAAAATATCTAATGGTATTTTTATAACAATAAAATACCATTAGATAGGTACTTTAAGTATCTAATAAATCGTATTAATTGCTATTTTAGAATCAACTCACAATATAACAACTGTCTACGAAGTAACCCAAAGAATGTGATATCATATCATTAACGTAGTTACGATCTCGGAAACTAGTAACATCCAATAACCCTATCATCAATTTAAATATGGTCGCTACGGTGTGAGAAGGTGTTTCTAGCGGGACTATAAAAGAGTCCGAGTTCGACCCACACATGAAATTAGGTACCACATTAGAGGGGAAGGTGATAATTACGTTACAAAAAAATCGATTCGATGAGTTAATATTTTGTTATTCGATGTCTCGATGACTGTCCGATATCGGTAATAAAGCACACTCGGATTTTTATTGCAATTTTTTTCTCGACTTTTCGTGAATTAGCAAAGTTGATTAATTGTTAAGTGGGTGTTTTTTAAACCTTTACTAAGTTTAAGAAGAAGTATCGATGAATAACATTTTTTTTTTATTCTTGATTGTTGTGGCTAAGCAGTTCCTTGTTTGATCATATGCTACGAATAAGTAATAAGATCATATGATAAACTTTCAGATAAACCCGACTCAACCAAAGTACCTCCGGAACCGATTTTAATGAAATTTAATTGGGGTCAATTTTGTTCCGTGTGGCAACCAACAGGAAAACACTTTAGAATAAAAAAAAATTAATCAGTTTATGGCTCGAGTAATCAGGGAGCATGCATAAAAAAATAAAAATAGCAAAAGATTTCGAAAAATATAATTCCTACTTTTTTGAGGTCAGTTGAAAATGTAAGTAAATAAATATATACGGACAAATGACACAGATTGAGCTAGCCCCCAAAGTAAGTTCGAGACTTGTGTTATGGGATGGTATACTAACTCAACATTTAATTCCTCGTTTTTTGAAAATATAAATGAAAACACCGCTTTTACATCACTTCCATTTAAAAAGTACTCAATCCTTTCAATAAATTGAAGCAACAGCATGAAGTCAGAAATATAGATCTGTTAGTCACTGTCTTTATTTTAATCACTGAGGGGTTTCTCAATCGATTAATCGACCAGCCGGACGTTCAATAATGTAGGTATTCCTCTAGTATGCAGGTTTGTTTACACTCTTTATGTGATCAGACAATGTGATCAAGGAGTAAAAATCCATATATTGATGAATCTCAATTACAATCTTTTGGAAAACCGAAATAATCTGATAGGTTACTTACTTACTTCCTTCTTTGACTTCTTAATAACAGCAGTATGAGTCGACTCAATATAATAATAGAATTATATTTCATAGACATATGAAGTTGCCAAGTTAACCCGCGAGGTAAATTTGGAGCACCCTATGTTGCCTAAAGAGCCATCCAATCATGTTTGTCTTAACAAATACCTACAATGACCTACATCACTTCTAGATTGACACACAAATCTACTTAAGCACTTCACCATGTGTGGTTTGAAAAGCTTAATTTGTTGCTTTAGACACGGCCGTCAGAATCTAATAACGTAGTCAGTGGACGGTAATCGTCTGGGAGATTATGACTCATAGCTTCTACTCATGTGAGGTATTTAAAGACAGATAGATATAGTTCATATAGATCGAAATCTTAAATCACAAGGTATATTGTCTGTATATATATATATATCTCTTTAAACACTAAGCAAGATTGTTGAGAAGGTTTTCTGCGAGAACTGCCTTTATAGCAATCGAGGATTTCCTTGACCCGACATTCCCCTTATCAAATCCTGACAAGGTGAAAATTGTACGACTACATTGAAAGTATATATGAAAAGCCTGCTTTTACAAATTAGGTAGATAATTTCCCGGAGAAATTGGTGAATTATAAACCTTGAACTCCCTAAAATAAAAGTGACAGGTACTGGCTGATTTATGAAGAACATCTGCACAAAAGAGCGCTGTGACAAAGTAATATAATAATCAATAGTCAACCCAGTCTAATAATGGTTCTATACTCGTAGCATCAAGTTTTCGATTTCGGCTTAATTTTTTTTCTTTTTTTTTTTGTGTTAGGACTATGTAACTAGCTCCAAGTGAGCTTTCGCTACTTCACCGGGCGTTTGAGGCGAGGGCAGAAACTAAGACCCGAACCGAAGGAAGGAAAAGTATCCAGTTTTTGTAGGGCATTTATTCTTTGCTCTAAATAAATTCTTCCATGCTGGTTTTTTATAATGTAGGTGAGTCACCTGATGGCAAGCGATCACCGCTGCTCATGGACAACTGCAACACCAGGGTGTAACAGGAGTATTACCGGCCTTTCAAGTAGCTGGGGGAGGACATTGGGGGAGGAAATGGGGAAAGCTGGGCCACCGGCTCTCTCACTGACCGAACAAAGCATGGAAGCGGTAAAGCTTCTACTCAAACGAATGATTTTTTCCGGGAGCGTAGCGCTACCACTACTATACTATACTCTAAACAAATGCTCTCGGAAACAAGAAAAAACGTAGCATGTCCCAGCTGCTTCTCTTCCCGCGCAGACCATAGACCTGCCGAAGAAATGGGCAAATATCTTAAGAAATATGGCAATAGGCGACGCGGCTAGCAACCCAATTTGATTTTGTTTTCCATCTTTACGCCCACCAACACGCTAAACGTAGCCTTAGGTTCTGTCTACCAGTTAAAATAAGAGACGAGATAATATGTATATGTTTCTAAAAAATACATGTTTTAAAATAAGTTGACAATAAATCTTCGTAGCATCACAGCATAGGATGCAACCGGTACCCCATTTACATGAGAGAGATAATTAAAGCACGAAGAAAGCTTCCTTACCTAGACTTAACTATCAAATCATGCAATTCTCATTTCACTATTATTATGCATATGCATATCATTATGGAGCTAAGGCACCTCTTCGCCTAAGGCACCAAACACACGAACAGCACTTTGTTGTCGACCAGTTAACTGTAAGCAATCGACAGATATTGCAGCTGTTGAAAAATCCAACGGCAGCTGTCGACAGCTTGCAGTTGACTGATCGACAGCAAAGTGTTGCTGTCGGCACTGTTCGGCAGCAGCATTTTTTCAGTCATTGGTGGGCTGCATCGGTCGACATGTCGAATTCTGCTGCCGAACGGTGTCGACAGCTGCAGCTTGCTCTGTTGACAACTGTAGTTGACTTCTTCGACAACTGCAGTTGCATTTGTCGACCGTCTGACTGGTTGACAGCACAGTGCTGCTCGTCTGTTTGACGCCTAAGCGTTTTCGTTTGACATAAGCCTAAGAAACAACTCAGACGAGGAGTAAGAGTAGAAGGGTTGCATGTATCAATTATTGGTGATGCGCATGAAGGAACTACTTTTGTGTTCATGCCCACCACCAATAATGGATGAGCGCTGTCCAGTAATAGTTTGCACGAACTAACTGGTGGCGGAAACACACAAAATAGCTTGTTAATCTTATCACCACGTAGGTTGTGGAACCATTGGTCGCTGCTGTCATTGTATGTGAGTAGCATATAAGCGCTTAAGGACGAACAAGTCGCGAGCTCGAACTCACTGGCGTGCGCGGCCAAAAAGCACGTTGCTTCACCTAGCATTGTGTCCTACAGAGATAGTATCAGTGATGAGCACACAGAAATATGGATGAGCAGTTAGACGCTATATCTACACGCCGAGTCGCACGCACACAAACACTACCGAGCGCGTGAAAAATTGCAAAACGTCCTTTGGAAAATGGGGTTTTATGAAAAAACTACTGCATAAATCAATTATAAATAAAGTTAATTAAAATATTCGATAATTGAACTTTGTCGGTACGGTCTTTTTTATATATTATACTTCTTTTATTAATTATTTACGTCCAAAGTTGTGTTAAAATTAGTAAGAAAAGCTAAAATTTGTTGGCTCATAACTTCTTAATGGCTTTTTATTTTATAATCTGTTACCGTACAGACAAAATTAATAGTAAGACAAAACGATATTATGTTAAACTTTGGATGTACAATGTCAAACAATGGAATACAGCCCCCCCCGAAATTTGTATGGGAAAAGTATCGACTCGATCAGCCTTAAGCATGTTAAGCAACCCGGGAAGTGATTCCCATTAGATTGGTTGACCATAAGGGGCTTTAAAATATCTCAATCTATGTTTTCCAATTTGTGTCATCAGTGTTGGCCACACACACACGAAAAACGAAGTAAACTATTAAATCATGCGTAAATACAGACACATAGCGACCTCAACGACTTAACGTGCCTTCCAAAGCACGAAGGAGCTCGAGATATTTTTTTAACGCACTTTTGGCCACCTATCCTAATAGAGCCAAGCTCGGGGTCACTTAACATGCTTAAAATCCAATCATGCGTACGATTATCTTCTTACATATGGTTTCCATAATAAGCTTTTACGATGCATGTCATTAGCATGGAGCTTTTGTTCATCACTTAAAAGGGGAAGCACAGAATAAAAAGATTTTAATGTAAAAGTGTCATCAAGCAATAATTCAGTCAATGGACTGAATGAATAAGATGTTATTGTAATTCACTCTCCCCATTCATCATTTCGTGTAGGTGACACGATCTATCGACCATGCTCACCCTAGTGTCAGAGTTTTCGGAACCCCCTCTCGGCCTCTGATGTGGGTCTTCTAACGACAACCAGATGGCAGCCGGGAACGGCTTAACGTGCCTTCCGAAGCACGGAATCATCTTTATCTGATAATAACTAATTTGAACAATCAGGTGATTCAAAGCCTGCAATATCCTAACCAAACTGGAAGCAACTAAACAAAGAATGCTTCCCGTGGGAATCGAACCCACGACCCCCGGTCTACAGACAAACGCCTAAACCACTGGACCATGGAGGGAGTCACTCTCCCCATTGAATCACGTAGAGCTTACGCAACTTCAGGTGTACTTTAAATGAATTGGTGACCGCAAGTGGATTGAGGATATCTAGAACTCTCAAATCAGATCTTTATCCTTTATAGGATAGACAGATCCTAGAGCCATAGGATCGGATGGCCACGTTTCGCGTGAGAACCTGTTTTACTACGATACTAAATCAAAATAAGCGCTGGAGTTGTATTTCATCATCATATGAGCCTTTCTTACGCCCAGTGTTGAGCATAAAGCCTCTCTTCCGCTTTCTCTCTTCCAAGACAAGCTTCTCACCCTCGGTTCTGTGCCTCCTTCAGGTACGACCCGCGACCTTAACTATGCCGGCAACCCATCTCATCGCTAGACGACCCCCTTCTCTCTATCCTGTTCTACGCCATCACTTTGTCAATATCCTGCTCCACGTAACATCACTCCGTCGGGCCAGGTGCCCTGCCCAGTTCCATTTGAGTCTCATAAGTTGTATTTACTAAAATCATTTTATGTACTTCTGTTAGATCAAACACATTATTTCCTCGCTATTAGTCAAGTTGAATTGCAGATGGCGCCACCATTAAGGTCATTCAGAATGGTCAGCCACATCCAAAGGGTCAGTTCACACAGAGGGAGCCAACGCTGTGTAGATGTTGTGTTAATGTGTAAAAGAATTTTAGTGATGTAAAGGAAAATTGTTATACATTTTTGAATTCGAATAATTTTCGAAAGATGGTTCGACTAATCTACGTGAAAAATTTAGTTAATCCACTAAGTCGCTTCCCACTCCCTTTCCTAAATGTTTAAAATAGAACTATTATTTCTAAAATCTACATGAGGGGGTTAGTTAAGATCGACAGTGTAAAAACACTCAAAGTAAATCCGTGTCGCTTCTGCTATAGAAAGAATTGATATATAGACAGATATAGTGCTATATACTAGTAGAGCACATAAGTATTTCTACGACAAAGGAAATATAAAACTCGTACACAAATAAATGTGTAAGTTAAGCATACTGTTCCTTGGATATTATATCCCGCATGTCATTGTTACCCTCCGTTCTAGAGCTCCAAAGTTTTAACTGTGATGCAGGAAACCCTGACGGCGAGGAAATTTGATTCCCTTCCAGTTTGTGTGGACAGGCCTTTAACCCACCGTATTTCACAACCGCCCGCCGAGGTGAGAACATAATAAGCAGGTCGAGTCCATTTTTAATATTCCAGCTTCATTACTACGTATTACTAATAGGGTTGTCAAAATGTAGGTAAGAAAATCCAGGAAAGGTCACGTTCTAGATATTTAAATCCTGTGCTTTATTTCGCTATATAAATTGCAATGAGAAAACAGATGAGTGGTTTTTCTTGCTATTAAATCGTCTGCGATTTTATTATAGGAATGTAAAATAAACAAATTTAAGTCTTTTTATAGCATTGTACTCAATTCTCATCGTTTACTGTTAGAAAAAGAAGTGTTTGTATCGATGGTATTCATATCAATTACTCTGAAAGCATGATTACGCTGAAAGCATATTTTAGTGGTATGTGGTGGTAGGGCGGAAGAATAGTGCCTTTATCTGTCCAAAAAATTGTCCACAAATAAAAATAATAAATCAAAACAATTATATTACTAAAATATTTTTGTTTCCCTCATTAAATAAGTCTGTCTCCTGTAAACACTTTTCACTGATTGGTCGCCAATCTATTCCAAAATTTACCCCTCTTACAATCTTTATCCCGAATATATATTTTCCCTCTTTCCCTTATAATGGATAAGCTCACTCCATCAGAGCAATGATACAAAAAGTATTTCTTCTCTCTTATCCCTAGTCATTTTTGATTGGTCCGAATTTCTGTTCCAGAAATTATGTCACATCTGACACCCTAATCGTATTTTCCTATTTCCATTCAAAATGGATGCTTTACTCTGATTGGTCGCCTATTTCTGTCCGAAATGACTTTACTGGCAACCCTAATCACAAACGTCTTGGGTGGCGAATTCTATCGCGAACGGTCTTAATACCGGGTTATTACGGCGCGCGGGTTCGGGGGCGGTCCGAAAGACCGATTTATTTGAATTTTTGCTCCGACTCGATTTGGGAAATTGTCGGCCGGCGGCGTTGGCGAAATTAAGACGTCATCGTGATTGCGTTGAGGCGTTTAATTATGTAAATGTTACGCTAGGTGCGGTGGGTGGTACGTAATTATGCCAAATGCGGTCACGTACGGGACGGGGATTTATTTCGTGGCCTCGTGATATGAAGGCCGGTTTCGATGTTTCATGTTCCTTTTGTAGTACAAGGTGCATTGTTTCTTCTGAATTATGATATTTTGTGTAGAGTATGCAAGAGGAATGTAAATCAATGAGCTGTAATTTACAGGTACTGTAATTTTACAGATACAGTATAACGTCTTTATCCATAATTTACAATTAAGTCACAAGAAGAATATAGCCATCTAGCGATTTGGGGGGGGGGGGGGGTTGTAATGTACAGTCTGGGCCAGATAACAGCCCTCGACTGTACTTCTGATTTTACAGCAGATACAAATACTGTAATGAAGTAAACTCTGAGAGTTACCTGAGTTGCCACACTAAAGATCGTAACGTCAAAGGCCATGGGAGATAATGGATCTGCAATTGGAAATAGCGATAGGTTCATAGGCTTTCGCCTATTTAGTACATACTGTCGTTTGATTCTGACGATCAGCTTGCCTATTCGCTAATTACTGTGTACAATGTTATGATGGTTACTTCAACATCCATTACGTTTTGTTTATTTTAACTAAATATAGTCAATCATAGGAAAGCCGAAATATATTTCGAAGTGACGATCAAAACTTTGGACACCGTAGTTGTCAAAAGATAGAGAGTAGGCGGGCCGGAGGAGACACTAAATACAATCAAAGATGACTATCATCAGTAGAATTGACTTTTTTACAACTTTACAGATACTATCTTCGCACATGGAAGTGCGTTGCAAGTGCCACGGTCTCTCAGGCAGTTGTCAACTACGGACTTGTTGGAGAGCCACACCAGACTTCAGGGTGGTGGCTTCTACCATCAAGCGACAATACCGAAAGGTAAGATGGGTACTATAACTAACACTTTCGTTAAATCTGACTTATTGTTCAAGACATCAATTTAGATTCAAATACTACGAGTAATCTATTTACTTAGTATCCTGGCTCAGCGACCCAAAGTGAGTCTTGACCTCTAGCACAAGAGAATGCAAGTACTATGTATCCCCTGTTAAGTCTCGCCAGGTGTCGCCTACTTGCAGCTCACGCAGGTCTGCCATGATCCATCCACACCTAGGACGGCCTAACGGCCTGCGACCAATCGGCCAGTCCTGGTTTCAGTCATGCTCTCTACAAATAATCTAAATTTCGAAAATATGCGGTATAGTGCAGAACACTCAAACAGTTGTAGTCTAACCATACTCGGCAGTATTATATTATTCCCTAGCCATTTTCTGCTAAAATAACTGGCAAAGTTTCAAGTAAACAATAAATAAGGTACTGGGTGGGTGTGTCCTGATATGGCTATCTTCGCTACAAATGTACGTGCGCAATGTGGACAAGTCAAGGTACCGCCGACGTAGTTATAGTGAATTGTGGAGGGAGGTCTATTTTCGATAGATTCCCTCTTCAAATCAAGACCACAGAAGACACAGAAGGCGTTACAAACACATTTTAATTTCAGGCTCTGATAGTAGCACAAGAAGAGCTGAACAGCGGTATGGCGGTGCTCAAAGGCAGGCCTCGAGGCCGAAGGAGAAGCAGGGCGAGGCCAGCTCCGAAGACCAGTCTACTGTTCTTTGAGAAGTTAGTGCTAAACTTTTAGAGATTGAACTTCCTAAGGAAATTAATAAACATGGTCGAAGCAGTCCTATTTAAATAACCATTCTATTTAATATCTATTATATATGAGAAAGTGAGTTTGTTTGTTAAGCTTTCACGCCCTTAACTGTTAAGTCAATCATCATGAGATTCTCCATATTGTCTGGGGTACGTAGAAGAATTTGGAGTCCCTTTCATCCCGGACAAAAGAACCGTTCAAAGACTGACATTAACGCCAACGGATTCGCGGACGAAAGCTATACTAGCTTTCGTCCGTATATATATATATATATATATATATATATATATATATATATATATATATATATATATATATATATATAATGTTTTTTCACGAGGCCTCTTTTGTAACCAGGTCACCGAGTTTCTGCGACGTGGACCCTAAGACAGATTCAGCAGGAACCTCAGGCAGAGTATGCCGGGTGGGCAGGACGTCTCGCTCAGGCTCCTGCGACCTCCTCTGCTGCGGCAGAGGCCACGCCCTGATCAGGAAGTCCAGTATCAAACCCTGTAACTGCACCTTCCACTGGTGCTGCCGAGTGGATTGCCAGAGGTGCAAAGATGACAAGTGGATTGCGATTTGTAAGTAGATTATGAGATATAATCACTTACATTAGTGAGAACTGAACTGCATATTTGTGTACAGCTGTTTCGGAGACTAAAACGCGAGGCGCTCAACGATTGGAGATATCCTTATTCGTGTCTAACGTAGTTCAGTTTTCCTCTCGTCAGTGAATGAAATTAGTAGTATGATAGAGGTTTTTATACTAAAAGAAATGTGGAATCCAAGAGGGATAAGCGGTTAACGTGTCATGGTGGCTACCGTGATGGCGAAGCGTGTTCTACACCCGTTATTACACCTTAAATTCTAGCACAAGGACAGAAAAATGGAGACTTTTGAGAACAGAATTTGAAATGTTCAGTACTGGTACACGTCAGATTTCATACCATGAAAATGAGATAGAAAAATGTTTATTGGTAACATAAGGATATTATTACATATAAATTAAAAAGTTGCCAAATATTGAAATGAATAGCAAGAAGTAAAAGCAATAAATTACCTACGGTCTAGCTTTAATATTTAATATGCTCTCTTAAAAGTTATGAGATAGGGTGATGGTAAGTAAAGAGTTCTTATGAAATACTTAATAATATCACTAACATTAGACCGAATTAAATTTTGGTAGCTTAAACTCTTTATACAACGTGATTTTGAACCCCCTAGCTTTATTGAAATCTCAGAATCAGAATCCCTAATGAAATATAGAACTGCAAGAAAAAAAGCTGAAAATCAAAAAAAAAATTAAGGTTTCCCATACAAAGTCACCGATCAGCTGGACGAATTTCTATGGAAGTAAATTTTTTTTTCGGTTTTTACCTTTTTTTCTTGGAATTCTGTATTCCATTAGGGATTCTGATTCCAAGATTTCAATATAGCTAGGGGGTTCTAAATCACGCTATATACATACATTCTTTCGGTTATAGAACACCCTTTCATCCTTACATTCCAACTTTAGAACATTCCAAAGTTGTCAAACAATGTAGTTATTTTTATGTACTTTTGCATAATGTAAATATGTTAATATCAATGTTAGAAATATACATACATATTATCACTTCTTTATTTCTTACGGGGTAGAGGGAGCCTATGGCTACAAGAGGCAAAAGTCACGATTAGCGAGTTAGTAGGCTTAGAATGAAATCAAAATTGTGACGAGTTGCCAGCTAGGATTTTTAGATTTTCACCCATTCTCTCGGCCGGCTTTTAGAGCCTGCGCGGGAAGAGAAGCAGCTAGTACATTCTAGGTTTTCTTTTGCTCCCAGACCAGCATAAATAAATAAATATATACGGACAAATCACACAGATTCAGCTAGCCCCAAAGTAAGTTCGAGACTTGTGTTATGGAATACTAACTCAACGATACTATATTTTATAACAAATACATATATAGATACACATCCAAAACCCAGGCCAGTTTGAAAAAGATCATTTTCCATCTAGACCTGGCCGGGGATCGAACTCGGGCACTCTCGTGTCGCAGGCTGGCGTGTTGACCTATGCGCCACGGAGCTAGCATGAAAAGAATGATAGAAACAAACTTTTCATATTGATAAATACGATTTTGCGAGATTTTTTAGAAGAAATCTGAAGTATTTTGTATAGTATATATATCTTGTACATTCCTTGACATATAACTTTAGTAGTAAATACATACATTCCAGTAAATATTCCATTATTATATTGATATATAAGGTAGGCCAAATTATTTTTAAGTTATACCTATTCGACATTTAGTTAAGTTGTTAATAACAATCAGTATTAACTAAGGAACGTTCCTTATAATGTAAAAGTAAAGAATCATGGCGAACGCCCATACATCGAATGTAAAAAAAAAAAAAAAAAAGATAAGATGAATTATATAGCAGTATTGAGGTTTACTTACTAGTAACATGTCTGCATAATAGAAATATTTTTAAACCCCCGTTTATGTAAAATATTTCACAATAAAAGTTATAGCCTTATTGCCATTTTCATTTGCCTAAAAAAGTTCACAATGGTTGTCAAACCTCAGAAGAATAATATACATAGAAGCCGCATAAAAATAGAAACTGAAAACAGATAGTTGACACTGTATTTTTCTTATGAGCTTTCGCTTATGACAGAATGAGACAAAAACTTCAGTCAGTTTCTATTATTTTCATGGTTGTCCCGACTTGAAATGTCAATGGACTCCATTGGACTCCAATTAAATCCGACTAAATTCAAAATAACTTATTACAGTTCAACGTCTGTCACATTAGCATCTTGCCGATTTGCCGGGTTATATATCGACAAAAACATTGCGGCGGAATTGTGATGTCTGCAAATTAAATATAGGATTGTGCTAAAATTCTCACGGAAAAAAGTATTAACCGGTGTTGGGTTGGTGCGTTATCAAATGACCATTATACTAAACAATGTCTTGTGCAATGGAGCGATGTAAATCCCATTCAGGACGAACAGAAATAAATTCTGTAAAACATAATTTTCTTCGGTAAGTTTTTCAGTTAAAAGTGCATAATTAAAACCCAAAATATCTCAAAATACAACAATAATATTGTCAATTATATAACGTATTGTATAAATGACAACTTTTATAGGTATTTTGCTTAAAATTATCGTTTTTTCCTTATTTCAAATTAGGTTAGTATTTTTGCTAGTGATGTGGTAAAATCACGTATCTACGAGTATATCGATATTTTTTATGACGGTCTTGCTATCAGGGATATTTTTGTTAGTGTTGAGCCATGCAATAGTAATGTAACAAATTGAACCATCATGGTAATTAAACAACCAGCAAAGTGTGAGTCGGACTCGCGCACGAAGGGTTCCGTACCATCCTTACATATAATATTATAAATGTGAAAGTGAGTTTGTTTGTTACGCTTCCACGCCGTAACTTCTGAACCGATCATCATGAAATTTTGCATCATCATCATCACCATTGCACGATCTCTGGAGTACGGAAAAGAACATAGACATATCTTACATCTCAGAATAAGGTACTGTTATCGGGGATAGACATTAACGCGAGCGGAGCCGTGGGCGTAAGCTATAAAAACGCCCGAAATTTTTGTTTGTAATATTTCAACTGTCTCACTATCACGGTTCATGAGATACAGCCTGGTGACAGACAGATGGATATCGGAGTCATATTAGTAGGGTCCTGTTTTTATCCTTTGGGTACGGAACCCTAAAAAGAATCGATTTTTACTAATATGAAGAAAATTATTGTTGAAATTTTATTGCAGCTCCCTGAAGTAAAAGGATAAAAAGGTGTGGATCCGAGGAACTTTCAAGCGACATATTGGACATAAAATGTCATACATACTCGAATTTGTTCAAAATATTTTACTGCCGTGCCGATACATTAATTTCGAATATAAAATTAAATGGAAGCGATTGAAACACGATGCTTTACCTACATTTATATTTGCCGAATTATAAATCAATGGTAATAAGAAAGTTTACGGAAACGGTTTTATTATTTATATTTAAAATTATGAAAAACATTTTATTTTGGACAGTAATGAAAGTGGGTAAAGTAATCTCTTGTTTTTCTTCACCTCTTGTTTTTCTATTACCAACACTGTGAATTTTTTCACAAATAACACACTGGCACTTTTTTACCCTAGTGTAAAAGTTTTATAAAATAAAAAATATCACTTCGAATTATGTGTTTCTCTTTACCTACCTGATTATGTTTCCTTTACTGACTGTTCCTCAAAGCTAGCTGGGAAAAGCTTTAGATGGTTTTGGAATATGGGTAAGGTAGGTAAGTAGGCACTGTTTGAATTTCGAAATAATCGAAAATATGATTGACATCATATTAGGTATTCTGCCGTTCGACCAATACTGGGTAAGGCCTAATGACCAGCAGTAGACAGTAGACGCGCGGTGGGTAATGTATGGATTTTTTTTTTACCTATTTATCAGATGAAGCCAAGCGACGCCATGCGATTAGGAGTTATTTAGGTGTATCTTGACGTAACTTTTAAAGTAAAAGCCTCTTTAGCGGCTTTGTGCACTTTTTGGGATGGGTAAAATAGAAAACTCGCGTCAGGACACGTGAATTGATCGGAAATTCGTAAGAAGGACACGGACCTGAGTATGCCGCAAAGGCGAGTTTTCACTTCTGCCGGCACTCCTGGAGTGCAACTAGTTGTTTTTTTTTTTTTATGAATCGTACTCATTTAACGAATCGATACAATCAGAGTAGAGTACATTTATGACTTTCTTAGGACGAAACATTTAGTCGATAAATATATTTCATCGATATAGTACAACCCTGATCACATCAGTACCCCAGGACAACCTGCACATTTACGCAAATGGCATTGTATATGCATCTCTTTCTGATGCTTTAACAATGCCATAAGTAAAAACAGTGTAGAATATTGTATTTTGTTGTTATTTTAACACGGTTTCTATGCTTTAGTTATTGTTCTGAGTGTCAAACTGACTGTTTATTGTAGATCTGTCACTCAGAACTGTCAAGTCAATGAGAAAATGTCAGTCGGACTGACAGTTTTTTTTTTTATTTTAGCGGATGGTTACCTGCTTGCGTGGTGTTGCCATAAATTAATATATTTTAACGTGTCAGTTGCAGGTAGTGTTCGGATATTAACTCAAAAATTATTAATATGCGTTCGGATATCGAATAAAAAATGAGTATTTAAATAAATAAATATCTTTTTTTCCCCGTCTTTAAAAAATATTCTGATTAATTCAAGTTGTTGACCAGAGCCGTAGTAATCATATAAAAAAATTTCAGCTTCTTTTTTTTAAATTTTATTTGTACAAATTTCGCCATGATTCTTTACATTATAAGGCATGTGCCTTATAATGTAAATGTAAATTTACATTACAAGGCACATAGTAAAATAATCAGTGTACATACATACATTATTCTTTTTGTACTTATTTTTCTCCCAAAAATGCCATTAAATTATTTAAATTATAAGTCGTCTACTATAATATTTTTGTGAATATTACAATAGGTAAGTATATGTAGACTTCGAATATCTTATGGGACAAGCTACAAGTGGGGTTTTTTGTAAATCGATTTTACTATGTCTTCGACGTCGATTCCAAAATAAGGTTGCAATACCGATTTGATTATAAGGATTTATTTTTTTAGATTAACACTTTCGCTGACACTGCCCGCCTGTAGACTTAAACCTATTGTTATTTCTTTTGTGTCTGGTTCAGTGTCAGCCATAGATTTAAAAAAAAAATTGCGTTGGTGTCAGCGAACGAGTTAACATATTTTTGTTATACACCATCGCAATTGGCATGTGTTCTAAAAGAATACTTTTCAAAATAATTAGTATGACTGGCACTCTATTAAAAAATATTGGTCACGTTTTTTTTCTTTTGTTAAACAAACAAAAATTGATAAAAATAAAGCCTGTTAAAGTTCCGCGGGACATCACTGTCCGGTACACTTTTTACCGGCCTGTTACGTCATGAGCCCCCACTCCTGAACTTTGATGAATTTTATCATCTTTTGTTTGATTGAAAAAAAGAAAAAATATATCTAATTTATTTCGATAATCTATAATATAAGACAGACTAATTCTTTTTAATGGTATTTTTTAGGAAACATTTTTTCATTCATTTGTATAGAAATAAACAAAAACTAGAAAACGTCTACTCATTACGATAATGAACGTGTAGCTAATCCCTTCGTTGTAGGTACCTACTTGTACTTGATGTAGCCCAGTACCTCACAATATGCACACATTCTTAATTTCGTGATATTTATTGACTTTACTATTTATTGTAGCTGTAAGATCAATTTGTAATGACAATTTTTATTTTTATGAAAATAAACTAGTTAATAATTATATTTCTTTATTATTTTCCCAATTTGAACCTTTGTAATTCAACAAAACAGCACCCAGTTAAGAGAAGAATATAATAATGAAAAGTATAAACCCTACAAATTGCGCACCGTACCTATACAGAGTTCCTAAAAAGTTGCAAGTAATCATTTTAGACATCGTTAGTTCATGATCGCATACAATTGAGTGCACAAACAATTAACAAAAGACTTCATAAATACAAGAAAAAAAAACCTATCACAGATTCCCAAGTGGGCACTCGCGGGAGCGACATCTCAATGAGATTCTTAGCAATTATCTAGTTACTTCCGGATAATTTGGCCTCTCTACTCTAGGGCCCTTTGTGATGCTCCGACGCGTACACTCACATACGAGTAAAAGATATTGAAACTTTTGATACAAACACTACAAAAAAGTATCGAGTAGCTGTTTTTTTTTTCTCCGTATCAATGTCTTGATTCCTTACAAAAAAAGGACCTCTCAAGAAGATAAACATCTATTAAACTATGGAGCTTGCAAAGGCGACTCTATTTTAAGACGAGTAAATTAGCGTAAAATTTCCAATATAATTTACCCTTGCGAGCGTACATACGCGTTACGCTTATGGATAGTAAGTTCAGTATGCCCAATGTCAAAATATTTGATGGCATTGTTTGTAGGCTACTTGACAAGTCTGACACTATGTATATTGTACCTAACGTAAGTCTCAAAAACTTAGAATAAGAAGTATAAAAGTTGAACTATGTATTACGATCGATCAACGTACCACAATACTAGAGTATTATAAATATTTTTGGAAGGACTCAATGCAGGGTGCATTGAGTACTTCCTAAAATATTTTTATAAAAATAATTGAACTTTGTTTCCTATCTGTCAACTATAACCAACAACGTTAACATATTTAGCAGTCCCAAATGGGCATATCCTGTTGACAAGCGTAACGAGCTATTTAACTTCACAATCGATCGGATACGCTCGCAAATATTTCAAAACCATTCAAGTAGGAAACATCTACATCAACCTTTCAATCAGAAATAACGCAAAAAGCGAAACATTAGTAGTACCCACTTCGGACAATACGAACAATGTTACCATCTCGAAATTCGAAAACTAATCCTTTTATTCAAAATTCAATTCATAAACGCAAAAAGGCCAGATTATTACACCCGAACGGTTAACTTTTACGTCCCTTTCTATATATATTGTAGAGATAAGGATGGCAATAGATTTGATGGATATGTTCCCCAAATGTTTATACGTCTCACTTATCCCATTGAAAGATTGGGATAACGGAATCTTGATGTCTATTTGTGTAATGTTTTCCTACCGTTACTTAGTCGGTTCAATCCTACGAATACTTATTCGTAGGTTCAATCATTGATAAATGTTTGGTGCTTGCTTTGTCCTAAAATAGAAAGGGGAGTTTAGGGACAAAGACTGACCGCCACTTTCTAATGAGGTACAAATATCATATTAATAAAATGACACGTCACCTGTATTGGTTTAAATTTTAAATAAAATAGAAAAGAAGGTCGTGAATTGATTTATATAAATAAGATTCTGAATCAATTCATATTCAATTTAAACCCCATATAAATGATGTAATTATGAAAATGATCATTGATAGATTGTATTAAACAACATTTTTTTCTTGTGAATCAGTAAGTAATATGTAATCAAGATACTAACTCAACGACACAAAATTTTAAAAAGATACTTGTATATATAAACATCCAAGATCCAGGTCAATCTGAAAACATTGTTCTGTTCATCATGATCATCACATGGCTGGAGATCGAACGCAGAACCCTACGATTCAAATACATTTGCACTACCCCTGCGCCGCAGCGGTCGTCAAGATGTCTAAGTGGATTTGTTATTGCTTTACGATTGCAGCTGGTGCTTATCAGATGTCATGTATCAAAAACATCAAGAGACGGATTCTCGTCAAGCCTTCTGAAGTCCAGAAGATTATGAACTGACATAGAGTTCTTTTCATGATTCTTATCATCATGTTTGCGGCTCATACATAGATGAATCTCTGATTCTAGTGACATGAGGACGATTAAACTAGTATTTGAATTCTAATGTAGAGTTTAATCAGAGACACACATGATCCCAATTAAGCCTATATCGAAGGTATCGACAAGGTGTCTATGGTATGACCTAATAGCAAAACAGAAGTTTTTCATAATTGTACTTCGTGTAATGTAATATCAGGGATGTCTGTTAGATCAACAAAGTATATCATAGAACTTAATTTTAATGGATCTAGGCATTGTTGATTTTTGACCTTACGCTTTTTTTGATTCTATGGATTCATACATATTTACATAGTATCACGTCTTTTCCCTTACGAGGTAGACAGAGCCAAGGTCTATGACCTTATAGCCTATTACATTTACCATTTTGGAAGGCGTGTAGATGGAAAACGGAATCAAAATAGTGATGGGTTGGAAGTTGGCTTATATGTACAAACTTTGGTACAAACTAAAGATTAATCAGGGCCCCACGTGACCCCAATTAAGCATCTATCCAAGGTATCAACAAGGTCGCAGGGTATTATGACCTAATAGCGTTACTGCAGATTAGTCGTGCTCTTAATTCCGAAGCCCCAGCACTTGTGGGGCATCAGGGAGGGAGCAGCCACTCGCCCTCGCGGCGCGGGAGCGGCGGGTTGTCTCGTAAGTATTCTATTTTTTATTAATTAACTATTTAATCAATAAGTCCTTTAATCTTCATTCCAAAAAATATAATTATTTTCAAACAATCTTTTCGGTAAATGAAAATGTTAGAAATATTACGCACAACACGTTTCATCTATTTTAGTGTTATTATGGTGCAATATACAAAGCAGTATATTGTAGTATTGTAGAAAATCTCGAAAAGCTTTCTCATTATCATAAAGTGCGTACATTGGTACATCTAACAAACTGAGTAGTCGGCAAGTTTAAGAAAGTACAAAGCTAAAGTACAAATTGGAAAACAGTCTTAACTTCCAATAAATCAAATTGCAGGGTCAAAATTAAAATTCAGATTTATTCATAGATTCAAAAATTGTGATTCATTCCAACAATCATTTTTATCGAGCTCAATAAAATATTCTACAAACAGATAATCTCGGTGACCAATGCCCAGAGACGGGAATTTTAATAAGCTTCTTTTTTACTTCAACAGGATTGTTCTGTCAATTACAGTCATTGGTGACCAGGTCGGCACCATGAAGGACGGCCTGAACATAGCCACGCTACCTAGCCCCTTGGAGAGATACACTCTTGATACGAAATTGGGGTCAGGAATTTTTGGAGAAGTATTCAAAGCAACTGATACTCAAGCCAACGGAAAAACTGTAGCAATCAAAATTCATACGTACACCGATGACAATGAAGTCCATATACAAGAGGAATATAAAATACTTAGAGATTTTACTAAACATCCTAATCTGATTGATTTTTATGGAGTCTTCTGTGAAAAGTCGGAAGGTGTTAAGAAAATATGGTTTATACTTGAGGTAAGCTTATTCCTTTTCATCCAATTAATTGATGTCTGTGTATCTATTTAAAAATAAATAGGATGAGGACAAATCACATACATTGAGCTCGATGTAAGATTCGTTTTAAAGCAGATAATTTGGTCATAATCGATTCATGGATATCAATAGTAATTTAAAATTGATCCATAAATCTTGTGGAAGGCACTTATTTATATGGGTCTGACATTTGCTACCAAGCAGCGAATTCCAATCTCCATCAATACCGAACAAGATTCAAAGGGAATCATTGGCAAGATAGCATCCACATGCGAAAGTGTCGCCTTTATTCCAACTAAGGCAAAGACTGCTCGGATTCCTGAATAAATCGCTGAGTTTATGCATGACTCACAGCTCCTCTATTTTCCAGTTGTGTGAATGCGGATCTGTCATCGACATCGTCAGAAAGTTAAACGCAACAGACAGAAAAATGTCGGAGGAACACATCGCCTACATTCTCAAATATACGATCAAGGTAAGCCCATACCCGACGGACTATAAACATGTCTCTCATCACATTCGAGTCGAGATGGCTGTTTATAAAACAAAGGGACTGCCAGTCCACCTTTCAACGGCTGAATCAATTGGTGGGTACTTTGAATGCAAACTCAATTGTTTTCGAATCCGTGTCTGGGCGATTCCTGTGACGTCGGATAATATATTACGAGGGGTCCGTCCACGTACGTTGAAATACTATCTAGGGCCATTACTTAAAATGCACGCCGCTTTATTTGATGTGATTCGCGACGGAACAGTCGAAGTTGTCGATGCGGATGTCAGTGCACGCCCGACAACACCGTGATGGCCCCCCATCGTGGCGCATCGCTCAATTATCGTAAATAATGCGCTCGCGCACACAAGATATACGGACCTCTGATGCAGTAGCCAATGATCCTGCGTACTCCAGAGCAACAACTTAAAACCTTCCTTATACATTTACGTTTTAAGTCCTAAGTCGTAAATGGAAATTCGCGATTTAAGTCGTAAAGAAAATTGAGTGGGATAAATGTGTATTATCTTTATGCAAGCCACTTGCCTCACAATCACAATACCGGTGTTCCATCCTTTTCGTTCGGTAGATCTTCCTCGCATATCTATCGATGTAGCATCTCGTAAGATACACAACTGGACTAACTTTTGATGTAAATTTCATCGATATTGCAATGTACGGTAAATGTAAGCAGGGCATAAATAACTTTATCTTTGTAGGTTGAACAGAACGCATTCACAGGCCGGTTTCCTACTAAGTCCGATACGATTACAAACTTACGATATTGAAGCTTAGAATTTTCAACTTGTGATTACAGACTACGTTTCTTAGGTATAGAAACTAAGTTTCTAATCGGCACATCAATTGTTAGGTCACAAAATGTGCAATTTATATATTTTTTTTTTATAATTATCTAATATAGCTCAAAAAATCAAGTACTATTACAATTACATCAACAAATCAATAACAAATCTATATTCTCTAATAAAACAATGATATTATAATAAGTATAAATTAAAACTATAAACTAAATTTATCTATACTTAAAAATTAAGTAAAATCAAAAATTTCATTATTTAAAAATTTTAACCTAAATCGCTTCGGTCGGCGGGCAGGGTGCCCAAAAGGCTGGCGGCATTTCCTAGCTGGATGACCAAACTCAATCTTTGGCCAAAATGCGAGCCAGCACTTTGGTCACCGGAAATGGTGATCTCCTCGAAGATCTGTCGGGCCTCCGCACCCCAAGGCCCTAAGGTCTCCACGGCTTAATTTTAAATTCATTACAAACCACTATTTTTTTATACATACGTAATATCAATTTATTTATGCAAATACCTACTTATTCCCTATTCAAGCCCATCCTTAAAAGCTAAACGATCGTAATGAACGCATAAAACACACTGATATATCAGACTGTAGCGAACACGACAGGCCCGAGACAGCACAGTGCCCGATACGCATGCAAATAGCCCCAATGAATCTCATGGGCGTGGACCATTTGACTGACGCTGACGCGGTATCGCCGAGCCGTCTCAGAGGTATCATTCTTTAGGGGTGGGCGTTCCATCATCCCATGTCAAATACACGTGCTGACTCCGCCGATTGGTCCAATCAATCTGTCTCATCAACCATTCGTTTCTAGGCTCTCATTTATTTGCATGAAAACAACGTGATGCATCGAAACATTAGATGCAGTAATATTCTAATCACGAAGGACGGGGAAGTCAAGCTTACGGACTTTGGATTGTCTTGCAAACTAAATGGAACATTGGGGAAGAGACACACGAATATTGGATCGCCGAGCTGGATGGCACCAGAAGTTGTGGTGTCTAGTGATGAGGGATATGGAAACAGAGCTGATGTGTGGGCTTTAGGGATTACTACTATAGAAATGGTAGATGGAAAGGCTCCTTTCCAAGATATGCATCCGACGAGAGCTTTATTTCAAATCATGAGAAATCCACCTCCCGGAGTAATAAAGCCTGCAATGTCATCAAATGAAATAAACGATTTTATATGCGAGTAAGTATATTGATATTATTCATACTCGAATACAATAAATATTTTTCTGCATTTACTTATAATGTTCTATTTATTATATTCACCATAATTAATATTTGGATCTTTCAGATGTTTGGAAAAGAATCCTGAACATAGACCGTATGTTATGGAATTAGAAGAACATCCATTTATACAATCCGTCCCTGAAAACGATTATCACGTAAGTAAAAATCTTTTAATTGATAAATATATGCTATCCAAGTTTTAACTACATTGATTTTGTGGTAGTTGTCAACAGAGTTAAAAATGCTGATAATGGATATAAAAAAGACAGAAACGCCAAGTAAACCACCGGAACGTATAATCAAGAAAGGTCTCCTAATGACTGAAGGGGTTCCAGAACCAGAGACTATGCAAGTTGAGGATCTAGCCGCTTTAGAAAGTTTATCAGAAGATAGAATACTTGCTGAACTACAAACTAAGTTAGCAAAAGGTTCTTTTACGTCTTTTGTCGGCGATGTACTTCTGATACTTAATTCAAACACGCAAGAAGATATTTATAATGAGAGTGTAAGTTCAATACTATTTATTTCACAAATGCAAATAGCGTTTTACATTAGCTAAAAATATTATATTTTTTATGTTTTAGTACCACAAAAAATACGAATGCAAATCAAGGTCAGACAACGAGCCACACATATTTGCTGTAGCAGACAGCGCATACCAAGATGCTCTTCATCACAATGAACCACAACACATCGTATTTGCGGGCGAAAGTAAATCGGGCAAAACCACGAACATGATCCATGCTCTATCACATCTCACACATCTAGGTGCTATGAAAAACAACACTGCCGAACGTATTCAGAAAGCCACTAATGTGATTCATGCTGCTATGCATGCAGCAACACCTATTAATGGTAATTCTACAAGAGGGATTCTACAAGTTCAAGTAACGTATGGTAGTTCCGGAAAATTAAGTGGTGCCATATTTTGGCTATATCAACTAGAAAAATGGCGCGTATCATCTACAGACATGTGAGTAGGAATTTGATACTAAACGTAAAAGTTTACTTATGTTTTACACAAACAACATTAATTCAGATTATTGTGTAATATTTCAGGACCCACGCAAATTTCAATTTGCTGTATTATTTTTACGATGCTATGGAAGCGGCAAATAGATTAGACGACCTTTATTTAGAGAAGAATAGAAAACATAGGTACTTAAGGATACTAGACGAACCATGCAAAGGTGCCAAAGGTGTACGAGAAACGCCGCAACATAATGTTGAGAAGTACAAGGAATTTATAGAAAATCTAAAAGTACTGGATTGGGAGGAGGAAGATATTACAATATTGGAGACTATTCTGGCTGGCATACTTGTACTGGGCAATGTAAGATTTAAAGATGGCAAGAGCGGCTCAGCCGAGATTGAAAATCCTGAGGAAGCTAAAAAAGTGGCAAAATTATTATCACTTGAAGAAGTAAAATTTCTATGGGCACTGCTTAATTATTGTTTGATAGAAAGTGGCACAGCTGTGAAGCGAAAACATTCCACAGATGAAGCTAGAGATGCGAGGGATACTCTAGCAAGTGCTTTGTACAAACGACTTATTGATTGGATGATTAATTTAATCAATTCGAAGCTATCGTTTATGAGGGCAGTCTTGTAAGTTTTTATTTTTACTGCTGTTAAAATAAATAAAGGTATCATATGTCAAGTTCTTAAAACATTTTACTAAATTCCGATATGTGACTTTCACGAGAAAGGCATGTAAGTGTCACAGTCACAGGTTTAGATCAGTAAATGGTAATATATGGTAAAATGATTTACTACTTACGGTTCACGGGTGACCCCGGTCCTTTGAGACGCTTGCGTGGGGATATAGTTCCAATACGTAAAGGGCCCTTTGAAGCAGTTGATGTAATAGGTCTCCAGCGAGAACCCGTCTCTGTTAATACCAATGTATGTTCCAGATCTTTGCCAGAGGAGGAACTATTTCATTTTAAAAGATAAATTAGTCGTAAATGGGATTTCCCAGCACAAGTCCAGCCGCAGGGAACTGCGGCTGGACTTGTGCTGGGTTATTCCAAAGGGTCGAAGACCATAATCATGATTTCTGACTTTGATAAGCAACTCAAGCCAGAAAGAGCTCCGCGACCCCTCATGGGTTTCTACCCCGGCCGATGGAGTGGGGGCGAGAGCTCTTACCGACTCTCTGAAGCACTCGTGTCAGTGCACAAACAAGCTGCGGCCGCTTCATTTACTTATTATTATCAATTTATATCTCTTTTCAGTGGAGATAAATTTTCTGTAAGCTTGCTGGATATGTTTGGCTTTGAGTGCTACCACAGAAATCGAATAGAGCAGTTGATAGTGAACACAACCAATGAACAGATACAGTTTCTGTACAATCAAAGAATATTTGCTTGGGAAATGCAGGAGGCTGCAGAGGAAGAAGTACAAACTGCGTCTTTACATTTTTATGATAATAAGAATTCTGTTGATCAACTTATGGGAAGACCTCTCGGATTGTTTTATATACTTGATGAAGCCAGCCGAACAGGGAGCGGTCAAGAGTTTATAATGAGTAAGTAAAAAGTGAAGTTAGTCTTTCATATAAAAAAACCGGCCAAGTGCGAGTGGGACTCGCGCACGAAGGGTTCCGTACCGTTATGTATAAAAATGGCATAAAAGTCATGTCAGTGAATATGAAACTTAATATTCTGTGAATAGTTCAAGCGTCTACATGTTGTCATTATCAATATCGAGCAAAAACAAGCAAAAAAATCACGTTTGTTGTATGGGAGCCCCTTAAATAATTATATTATTCTATTTTTTTGTGTTTATTGTTATAGCGGCAGCAGAAATACATCATCTGTGAAAATTTTAACTGTCTAACTATCACGGTTCATGAGATACAGCCTGGTGACAGACGGACAGACAGACAGACAGACAGACGGACAGCGGAGCGAAATTAATAGGGTCCCGTTTTTACCCTTTGGGTACGGAACCCTAAAAACGACTTCAATCAAATTTCTGACCCGATTTTAATGAAATTTACATGTTACACATTTACATTCCAATCGAGAAGCATACTTTTCAAAAAGGTTTTTTTAAATATCGGTTTATAAATGACGAAGCTATGCGGTTATAGACATAAAAAACTATATACGACCGAATTACGAACTTTCTTTTTTGAAATCGGTTAATATGAGAAATAAATCTTGTTGCAAAAATTTTTATGTACTTACGAGTAAGAATATTATGCTAAAACACGACAAATATATCTATCTAGACCAAACCGTAAACATATCTAGACTAGAGGAAAGAGTTTGTTTGTATTTACAAACAAAAACCAATTTTAATGGTTTCTGATGTTTTCGCGATTGTTACACATTTGAATAAAATCACTGTAATACGGTATTATCGCATCTACCTGCGACCATGAAAATTGTAAAGTTTTCGAAACGTTAGGTGTAAAAATAATGTAATATACGCGATAATACAGTAATAAAGTGATTTCATTCAAAAAAATTTTTGTTTGTAAACTTAAAAGTACTGAACCGGTAAAATTCTTTCACCTAACCATGGAAGGTTTGTTTAGCAGATAACATAGGCTATAGTTTACGCGCTTGAAGTCGCAGGAAAACCGCTATTTTGTTATACAGTCATACCAATATTTAGCAGACCTTACGAATAAGTCAAACCCAGATATCCAAAAAGTTAACTCTTCTGTGTCTGAATCAACAGCTCTGTCTTTGCACCACAGAGATAGAATATATGCATGTTCCTATATCCTGATGATTTCTGTTCCAGTTCAGTTCCAATGAAATGTTTGTATTTCAGGCACAATAAGAACAACCTGCAAAGGACCGTACATCAAGCTATCTGGAAGCCATGAATTCAGCGTAGCTCACTACACTGGCAAGGTGAACTACGACGCCCGAGAAATGGCCGACAAGAACAAAGATTTTCTGCCTCCAGAGATGATTGAAACCATGAGGGCTTCTACAAATATTACAGTGCAGCAACTGTTTAGAAACAAACTGACTAAAACTGGCAACTTGACTGTGTCTCCAAGCCAGCCTAAGGTGTCAGCGGTGAAATCTAAATCGGAGAAAGAAATGGAGAATATTAAAGCGAGGGTAAGTTGTGAATAGTGTAAATAATAAAGTCTAGCTATATATACCACTACTGGGAAAAACTACAGCTGGTTGCTGCAGAAACATGAATAATGGGCAACTAGGGACAATCCTATCAGGATAAACAAGAACCATTGTTATCTTTTGTCTAATAGAATACAACTAACGTATCTATAGACTGCCAATCAAAATATTGGCTTAACCCATAGAGATAAGATAATGGCCTAACCACAGAATATATTTCTGTGGGCCTAACGTAAAGCTTGTTAAAACCGCGACACAAGGGCGCTGCAGTGCGATATTACAGTCGTTTCCACCCGTCACATATGGCGTTAGCCTAAACTTGAAAAAACCAAGTAAAACTGTTTGTTTTATAAGCCAAAAATATATTTTTCATCTGAAATGAGATAATTTTCTTGAATATTGATTTTATTATCTCATAATATAGTGGATACATACATTGTTGTGAATAAACCTATGGCGCCATCTATCGAATGTACATGAAACAAATCATACGCAATAGGAGTTGGGACCACATGCTATTATGTCTGTTTGAGTGTCGGCGAAAGTGTTTTGGTTAGGAAGGAGAGATCATGTGACAAGAAAATATTTTGATTTATTGCTAACGTCACAGCTTATGACACTTCGGGGATGAATCGTATTCACGAATCCAATGATACCTCACACGATTCGTCCAAGCTCACACGTCAATGTAACAGACATTAGGTACTATCATACACACAGACACATACGCGCGAAATATATTACCCTCCTTTTGGGTAGGTTAGTCGGGTAAAAAGATCAACGCACTAATAAATAGTTCTTGTTTACAGAAATACAACACAGTATCCAAAGGCCAGTTCTCCCAAGTGCATAGAATGAGGACTGCTGCCGCCACATATAGGGCTACCAGCCTGGAGATCCTGAAGCAGCTTTCCATAGGCCCCGGCAGTGGCGGCACGCACTACGTGAGGTGCATTCGAGCTGACCTGAACGACAATCCCAAGGGTTTCCAGACAGAGGTGGTGAAGCAGCAGCTGAGGGCGCTAGCTATTTTGGACACGGCTAAGGCAAGGCAAAATGGGTTTTCGAGTCGTATACCTTTTGCTGAATTTATAAGAAGGTAATATTTGTTAATACCTATGTTTATGTATTGGATCAACTATTGAAAAGGCTTCTACTGAATCTAGCTTAGATTTATAAAAGTGACTAATATCAAAGACTATAAATAATACTAACGTAGGAATAACCTGCCAGCCTCATGCAGAAGTATTGGCCCAACTTAAAGCCATTTAAAAGCACATAAGGTGCCTGACAAGCAGCGGCAGGCCATGGCAGTTAGTTCCACTAAATGCCACTATGGGCGGCGCGGTGTCGCGGGCGCTGCAATAGTGACAGACATTTCGACTCGTCACTAGGTGGCGTTAGCCTTGGTAATACCAAGTAAAATTAAAAAATATTTATTTAAAGCCTAAAATATTTTTACTGACATACTGACCGACCCCACATGAAAAAGTGGAATAAGGTAAAGGAAGTAAGAAAAAAAAGAAGATATTCTTCGTGGGAACACACTCATGTAAAGCGGTTAACCCATGAACTAATATAACTTCAAGGTTGTGATATATCATGATAACAGATTTAGATAAGTACATACATATATTTAATAGCGGAGGTCAGGACCTCCGCTCAATCCCCGATTAGGTAAAGATGGAATATGATCTTCCTTGAATTGGCCTGGGTATTGGATGTTTAGCTATATATGTAGGTATTTAATATAAAATACACGGTGAAATTTTGATCGAAAACCCCATCGACCCCTTAAAGGGGTGATTCAGCCCGTCGATATGAACAACTTTTCCTATGGGACCAATGCTGCGATGGGCAGTTTCATACAAAAAATTTCGGCCGTCCGGTCAATGCGTAATCCAACATATAGTAAAAAAACAAATTCGTATGAGAACGTCAAAAAATTTTTTGAGTTCCTTGCATTGGTCCCATAGGAAAAGTTGTTTATATCAACGGGCTGAGTCATGCCTGTAAGGCTCCAGAACGATCAAAATTTCACCGTGTATATTATCGTTGAGTTAGTATCCCATAGTGTGATTTTCTATGTGATTTGTCCATATACATGTATTTATATCATGTGGATATTTCGTAACTTGTTTTTTTACGAAAATATATTTTACAGGTACCGCTTCCTAGCATTTGATTTCGATGAGAATGTAGACGTAACAAAGGATAATTGCAGATTACTGCTGATCAGACTTAAAATGGAGGGATGGGTGCTTGGCAAGACTAAAGTGTTCCTAAAGTACTACAACGAAGAATTCCTATCAAGGTGAGCGTTAAATTGATGAATGAAAATTATCTACCTACTACTTAGCGGTTTGCAGTGAAATTGTACTTCACGATTACTTATTTAAATGCCCATCTCATAGAGACAAACTTTAAAATTATTGATATATAACTTTCGCCAGCCTGCGACACGAGAGTGCCCGGGTTCGATCCCCGGCCAGGTCAAGATGGAAAATGATCTTTTTCAGATTGGCCTGGGTCTTGGATGTGTATCTATATATGTATTTGTTATAATATATAGTATCGTTGAGTTAGTATCCCATAACACAAGTCTCAAACTTACTTTGGGGCTAGCTCAATCTGTGTGATTTGTCCGTATATATTTATTTATATTTAATATTATTATTTATAACTCTCGAACTAGTGCAAATTAGAACGTATGTACCTACGTTCCAATTTGCACGAGTTCGAGAGTTACAATAACCCTCGATCCAGTGCAAAGAAATTATCTGAACTATTAACTGACGATACGTAAATTTACCACCGACTTGTAACTGTTACTTGGACTAGCTCCGTGGCGCAGCAGTCAACACGCCAGCCTGCGACACGGAGTGACCGGGTTCGATCCCCGGCCACATCAAGATGGAAAATGATCTTTTTCAGATTGGCCTGGGTCTTGGATGTGTATCTATATATGTATTTGTTATAAAATATAGTATCGTTGAGTTAGTATCCCATAACACAAGTCTCAAACTTACTTTGGGGCTAGCTCAATCTGTGTGATTTGTACGTATATATTTATTTATATTTATTATTATTATTTATAACTCTCGAACTAGTGCAAATTAGAACGTATGTACCTACGTTCCAATTTGCACGAGTTTGAGAGTTACAATAACCCTCGATCCAGTGCAAACAAATTATCTGAACTATTAACTGACGATACGTAAATTTACCACCGACTTGTAACTGTTACTGTTACTTGGTAACATTTAAGATAACAATATCAGTTAGGCGTTATATTCGAAAACACTGTTATCGATAACGGACTCTAATATAACTTAAAAATGTGTAGGTTATACGAAACGCAGGTAAAGAAAATAATTAAAGTGCAGTGCATGATGCGAGCATTCCTAGCGAGGCGAAAAGCGGCGAAGGACAAATCAAAAAAACAGCACAGTAAGTTTTACTACCTAAGTATGATTTTTACCATCACAAGATTATTCAGTATATGACATGACTGCCCGAAAATATAGCCTATGTAATTGGGAGGGTACGTATAATTCTAACGACACCTCATACGTCCAAATCCATTGACGCGTTTAGAAGTTATGGTGGAATAAAAAGCTCACATCCTACTTATAAATGCAAAAGTTTATATGATTGAATGTTAAGGTGTTTGTTACGCAATCACGCCAAAAGGGCTGAATGGATTTTCACGAAATTTTGCCGCGGGAACAGTACATTTTCTGGGATAAAAGATAGTATTTGTTTTGATTCACGTATTAACCTATCTTTTATCCCGGAAAAAGTACTGTTCCCGCGGGATTGACATTAATGCGACAGGAGCCGCGGGCAACAGTGAACTCTGTAAACAAACTTTTTGGCAGTCGTGTAAAAAATAACATTGATAATGATTATTTTAATACACGTCTACTATAAATCACGTAATTAATTCATTAAATTTACCTATTAAAATATATAAAATATCCTTAAATATCTAGCTCCTTTGTGTTTAGGAAGGCACGTTAAGCCGTTGGTCCCGGCTGTCATCATTGATGGCAGTCGTTAGGCTATGTCTGATGCCTTTAGGCAGCTTGAAAAGTCTGACACCAGTGTTGGCCACTAGGTACCTACACACGAAAAACAAAATACTTAGGTCTAATATAATAAGTTTCAGTTTATTGTTACGAGTAGCAAGAAAAAATATACTGTGTTTTATGTTTTAGTAAAGGAATTAAAGAAACAACAATCCCTAAACGTTACGGAAGATGATGCAGCCTTATTAATTCAAAAAGGTAAGTTTACTTTAGTTACCTATAACGAATCATCATCATCATCATCAGGTCTTTTTAGTCTCCACTGCAGGAGCATGACCCTCTCTGTACTACGAGTACCGGAGCAATACTTGGCCAGAGCAGACAGAGGATTTGGCCTACACTCTCCTCCTGGTGTACCTCTTCTTCCTATAACGAATAACGATTACAAATTAAATGTACACAAATATATACTCTTAATCCCCAGCGCAAAAAGAGGGGGGGTACGTGGTTTATGTACGCATTAAACCTCTTTTATGCGACCTCGCTTAGAAGGTTAACCAAACTGATGTCAGTAAAAAAATTGCAGTAACTTCGAAAGGATCCAGAAAAAGGCCTAAAAATCACGTATTGAAAATTTCAAGTGTCTGCTACTTACGGTTCCAAAGATACGTGACAGACGGACATCGGAGACTCAGTAATAGGATCCCGTTTTTACCCTTTGGGTACGGAACCCTAATAATCAGCATTTTTACCTGAATTTCAGCATACCGAGGCTATATCGTCCGCAAGGCGTACGGTCCTCTCATCAACAAAAGCACCGGCCAAATAGACGAAGAGACTGCATTGTTTCTCAAGAGATTCGCCATGAAGTGGAAAAGCAGGTCCATCTTCCAAGTCCTGCTGCAGTACAGAGCTGTGCGGTATCAAGACTTAGTACATTTTTCACAACAGGTAAAAATAGAAATCTCTAATCGATCATGCTTAGTCATCCTGGGGCGGATCTATCCAAGGGCACGACGGCGCAGGGCCCGTGGTTATAAAGGCCCCATTGTCTCCCCAGCGAGCTAAGAATCAAAACTATTAATATTTATCTTTTGGAGAAAATACGCTGTGCAGTTTGTGCGGATTGTTATACACTCCGCTTTGGAAGCGGCATTAAACTTAGCCATAAGTAAATTTATGACGTCAACAGTTGTTGAGAAGTGAAATATGACAATTAATAAGTGTTCAAAGAAACCTATATTAACTAAAAGTTTTTTAAAATTTTAGAACTTTTATCATTTTTGATTTAACAACTAAGAATTAAAGTTGCCGCTTCAACAAACTTCGCGAAGCGGCAACAAACTACACAGCGCATTTTCTGCCATCGTCGTCAACTTTCAATTTAAATTTATCCTAAAAACTAGGTTGGTTAGGTGGTCCTTATGTCAGGCATGATAAATTGAATTTAATATACGATGAAAATATTGAATTAGAAAAATTACAATATACTGAAATTAAATAAATAAAATGTCGGCTTTTAAATATATTATGTACCGAATATACCAAACATAATAGTCATATATACAAAATTAAGAGGAACGCCTCTTAATTGCTCCTAAAAATGGCAGTAGTACTACGTTCCGGGTTCCGGGTTCCGGGTTTCGGGACAACGATATAGCACGTGAATTTTCCGCTTGAGACTTGAGGTATAGCGTGAAGTGTACCAAAGACCAAATCACATTATACCTGTACCAAATTACATTTATGACTAATATGCTGGGAAACCGAGATTTAGATGAAAAAACGTATTTTCCCAGATACGAGATGCTACACTAATTTTTCGCCACCAAAACCCCCTATGCAGGTGAATTTTCATTCATTAGCATACGTTTAAGGAGTGACTCAGACCACGAATCTGAACAACTTTCATTATGGGACCAACTTCGACATCGTGAAAAATTATCTGCTTTTTCATACAAAAGTGGAATATTTACCTACTTGGCCAAAATCTATGGAACAGAACAGCTGTTTTTTTTTTTCAATTTCGTAGTTGGTCCCATAGTGAAAGTTATTCAGATTCGTGGCCTGAGTCACTCCTTAAACGTATGCTAATGAATGAAATTGCAAATACAAATATGTATATACAAAATGTTATCGAAATTGTTAAAACCATTTCTTAGATTTTTTTATATATTGTAATTACATTTTATGCCAACTATGTTCAAGGACAGTGAGATAACATTGCCACATTTACCCTTTACAGGTGCACATTTACAACCAAGCCATGCTCGAAGGCCTTATGAACACAAGCACATCAGTCCTGCTGGACCGAGTGGACCCGCAGGCTAAGGGTGCAGACTTCCTGGGCTCAGGGCCGCCGACCGTCTGGAAACTGCCCTTCAGGATCGACCAGCTGCAGTACTACGACACCTCGTACATGTGCGACCCTGCGGCTAAATCTACGTAAGTATACATACACCATAAATGGGTGCAGGGGCGCCGGTTTTTAGAAAACCTCATGGGTGCTCACGCTCATATGATTACTCGAAAAAGTGGCGAAGTGTGAGAAGAGTAGTAAGAGTAATAAATAATATATTGAGACAACGTCACATACATTGTCCTGGTCCCAAACTAAGGTTTTCCCTCGTGGGGCGCACTATAAGTTTCCGGAATGAATATGAAAAAATACTATTAAAGGTACAAAATTAATTTATTGTTTTTCAAAATAATCTCCCTTGGCGTCTATGCACTTTTTCATTCGATGAAACCAGTTTTGAAAACTTTTGTGCCACTCCTCTGTGGTGACCTCTGAAACGTGTTTTTCATACTCCTCGACAGCCTCTTCTGGTGATGAAAATCGTTGACCGCGTAATTGGTTCTTAATTTTTGGGGACAGAAAAAAGTCACAAGGTGCCTTATGCAGGTCGGGACTGTATGCAGGATGACTCATGAGTTCTACATTTTTCGCCTTCAAAAAGTCGTTTGTCTGTCTGGCCGTGTGAGAACTAGCATTGTCGTGGTGCAGGATGATACGGCGTTTACGGTTATTTTTACGGAGTTCGTCAATAACTTCCGGCAAACAAATGGTCGTGTACCAGTCACTATTCACTGTACGACGATTCTCTAAAGCAACAGTAGCCACGTGTCCAGTTTTATTAAAAAAAGAAGCAATCATCCGCTTAGATGCACTTTTCACGCGCGCCACATTGGTTGGTTTCGGCTCATCTTGAAAGACCCATACGCTCGATTGCTGCTTTGTTTTGGGATCGTAGCAATAAATCCATGTTTCGTCACCTGTTACTATGTCCCACACCAAATTTGACGCACCTTCGTTGAATCTGGTAAGCATGGCACTGCACCAAGTGACGCGGTCCGTTTTTGAGCCTCGGTCAAGTTGTGTGGGATCCACCGCGAGCACAGCTTTCTCACACCCAAATGTTTGTGTAGGATTAATTGTATTTGACTCATGCCTATTTCTAAGAATGCGCGAATTTCATGGTAGGTCACATGCCTGTCTGTTTCAATCATACGGCGCACAGCATCGATGTTTTTGTTGGTCACAGCGGTGGACGGCCGACCATCGCGAGATTCGTCACTGAGATTGATACGACCACGCTTGAATTCTGAAAACCAGCTATAAACAGTTGTCTTGCATGGTGCTTCATTGCCAAAAGCTGTTTCAAGCCGAGCGATGCTCTGTTGAGCTGTCAAATTGCACTTAAAATCGTAGAAAATCATACTACGAAAATTTTCCCAAATTAAATCCATGTTGATGCAGACACACAATTTTTTAAATGGCGCCACAAGGTAAAAACAAAAGACAGTCAAATGAAACAAACTGCATTCTACAGCCAAAGAGTTCTATTTTCAAATGTTGCAATAAATTTTTAAATATTGTTTATGTAAGTGGCCAGTTCCGGAAACTTACAGTGCGCCCTATGTACTATGGAAACTAGGAACAACAACACATCTGTTTCATACACAAACATTTGTGTTGTGTAATTTTGTTTTTCCGTTTCCAAATTAAATTCTTCTAAACGTCTTGCACATATATATCTGAAATTATTTATTTCTATTTTAGCGACACATTCGCCAGCCAATACGATTCCGACCACGAACAATGGGATGAACCCTTGAAGCGGAGGTTCACTGCACAAACCGACATCACCACAGCATCTACCAGCACCCAGACTCTCATGACCGTGCCATTCTGCAGAGACCCCACGCAGCCGGTACCGAAACTCCCACCAGACGAACCAAAAAGCACAAGCTCAAGACCAGCTGTCTACAAGAAGAAAGCTCATACTCCGCACACCTACTACCAACCACCAGAACCCTGGCACGCTCGCGATGATACGGACGTCCTTGAAGGCAGCAGTGCTCCAAGACTTCGGAAAACTACTTACAGTAGAAGCTTATACAGCATCGATGGTCCGGACATGCAAAATCCAATCAAAGAACTCCAAGCGTTGGCCAAATCTACTAACGATATGAACGAAGATGATCCACCTTTCAACTTCCAAGCTATGCTGAAGAAAACGCCCAGAAACAGAGCATCTATGAAGAGATCTGGGGAAACTGATAATGGTTTTGAAGATGAAGGTATCAGACCAGGCAGAGTGGGTCTCCCTCCTTCAGGTAAAGTGACACCTTCTGGGAAATATACTCCATCCGGGAAAGCATCGCCCGCTCCTGGTCGATTCAGTGGCAAGTCCAGCCCAGCACCACCTCCTCCAAGAACTATCAGTAGGGAACTAATCAGGAAAGACTCAAAAGACCTCATTATAGCTGCGTTGAAGAAGGATTCGAAAACTGATTTATTCTCTTCTATGATGGACAACAAAGTAGAGAGTGAAAGAGTGGAGTTGGCACCTGGGATAACTGTCGAGGGAACGGTCACAGATTTATAAAAAAAAATACCTTAATTGTAAAAAATATATTTAATCTCCATTGTGTTGGAAGTCCATATACATAATTTAGTTTATTATGGCGTATCATTTATTAATAATTTTGACAATTATACTTTTAAAGCCATGCGTTATGTTAATTCATAAGAATTGTTTGTTATGATTATGACATAAGTGTTATTAAATTATGGTTTGTATCTCAATAGAGTTAAGTATATTGGATACAAATAGCCTTAAATATAATGATGGCATACAAGAACTACACACAGTTTTCTTAAAAATATAATTTCTTAGGGATTCATCACCTCGTAGAAAAATATATAAATTTTATTACTCCTAAACGTATCGTTATTCCAACAATTGCTTTGGTAACTTATTATAATTACTTAGTTCTAAAGAGTGATCTTATTTTATATGGTGTTTAAACATATCTGTGGAATCGTGATTTATTAAAGCCATACAAGGTGGGCGATTATCTTAAAACACTGTCGTTACTAGTCATTATTAACTCTTTATAACTAATATAGTGTAAAAAATAAAAATAAAGTATAGGTTAGGGAACGCTCCTATACTACGTGACCTGTTCAAAGGGGGCGTAAGATCTTCGTCACAATGCTTATTATCAAAGTACGTTACGTAAGAAAAAGTAATTTACGTAAGAAATTTTGCGCTTTTTCTAGCAATATTAAAATTACAGCGCGTAGTTTTCCCCGCTTTTGATAGAAATACGAGTCAAATTTTTTCCTTTTTTTACACACACACAGTCATAGAGGCGGAGAGGGAGGTTAAAAATTTTAACAAATGGGTCACGTATTATTGGAATGTTCCCTAAAGTAGGTAAACGTAAACAGGCGTAAATGGTGATATCGGAAATCCTCTTGTTTTAAGCATATACAGGTATACACAAGTATACCATCCAATTTATTAATGATTAACACTCATTTTAAGAGAGGTCCGAAGTGAATTGACCCGAAACTTTTGTACTAAGGTTAACGATTAGGAAATATTTTAACTTTCTATTCATTGGATATGAATGAAGAAGAATACCACACTACTAAATAGTGGGTAGTATTAAAGAAGTATGCAAGCTTGGAATGCATAATCCTATAGGATAATATGTGTTGAGAGAATTCGACGCGATGATTCGAAGTCACGATGGTACACCATCGTGACTTCGAATCATCGCGTCGAATTCTCTCAACAATACTAACTACAGTTAGTAGCACATGTAGGGCTAAAACTTAGGGACGTGCGTTCGAATCCTACCGGTGAAGAGATAACTTTCATCACATATTTTGCAATAATTAGGAAGAAGTTTGTAATTCGTTCTCAGATTAACAGTTAAACGAATTGACTAAAATATAGAAGTGTAACCATTTACCTGCTTCCATTTACCCCTTTTACATTAGAGGATGGATTTGTTGTAATACATTTTTCAAATGAAATTTCTTTAACAATAGTTTCTACCATATACCCACCTGAACTTCGTAATGAGGGTGTTCTGAAATAAGTGACGCCAGCACTGAGCCTTCGGATCTGGCGGCATATTTGCTAACTCCTGACAAATACGGTGTACAACGTTTTGATTATTTTTTTATTCTATCGAAAGCTTCTCTAACTACTACTAAGTCGCGGTGTGATTGTATGTGTAAGAAAATTGCGATCAACGATTGGATTGGGGGATAGATGCCTAATTTTTAGGCATCTTTCCTCAACCAAATTTATATGGATTAGGTAACAATCCCCTATGTGGGATAGATGCCAAAAAAATATTGAGGTCGGCAAAAATCACTATTGCTCTAGCAATATTAAAGCTAATGTTTTTAAATTGTCATATATTTGTAGATGAACCAAAGCATTAGCTAGTTCTAACAATAAATTATTTTGCTTAATGAACTAAAAGATATAAAAGTGATTTCAAAAAGTGCGGCAACTATCCGGATTTTACCCTATTTCGATCAAAATGTTGTACACAGTTGTTGTCAAAAAGTAGCAAAAAGGCCGGATGATAAGCTGTTATTGGGCATATGTCAGCTGTTATGCTACTTGTTAAATATTATCCAATGACAGCCGCTCGTCGTATTTTACGACTCGGTGCTGCCATCTGGTGTTCAGCTTTTCAGAAAACCCTCTTTCTACAGATACATAATGCCATGTTTATTTTACTTTCCTGTAATTGTGTTATTTCTCTGAAGCTCACAATTATTTGTACAGTTTGATATGTTTTTCATAAGAACTCTTCATCTGTTAATTTTTTATTCATAGTGTAACCTGACCAGGACAACATCGAGGACCACAGACCAGCATGTTTGATTAAATAGAGCGGATATCGTTTCTTTAAAAAAAAAACAGAAAACAAGGTTTCTTTTTAAAAAAAAAACAGAAACACCATTGCCTTTCCAAAAAATTAACACTAGCCAGTGTGATGTAAACACTCCTAGAATACTCCAGTGTTAATAAGGGTGGTGTAACAACTTATACGATCTCATATATCCAAATAAGAGTTATGGTGGAATAAAGAAACTCTGAAAACATAACACTCCCTTCTTGGGCAGTCGTATAAAAGGTAACTTCATACAGATTTTGCTATGTTCGAAATTCAACTTACGATTAAAATATAAAAAGAAGACAATATTAAGTTTAAAGCCTGTCTATAACATCTTAACTCTTTATTTTCGTTCCTCATTTATTTCATAGACATGAATACTCAAATTATAGAGCGGTCCTCTGTAAACAAACCATTGTTTTATTTATTAAAAAAAAGAACATACGGTCAGGTTATACTTATTATTAGGTACGCCATGTTGAATTTAGTTTAATTTAAAAAAAAATATTATCACAAAATAGCAACTGCCTTATGTTGTAATATTATTGCCCGATAATACAAACGTATTAGTAATAAAGTTAAAAAAATATACAAATTTATTTCTCGTTTCGTACCTCAATCTCGTATATTATATTTTAGATTTTTTCCATAAACAACCTCTTTAAATGACCAAATTTTGATACTTTTTTTATATTATATAAGTATTTAGCACTCTCAATCACTTCTTAGAATTATTGCCCAATATCTTAGTAATTGACTTAAAGCTAATCTTATTAGAGAGTTATTTTATTTTAATTAGATTTGAATAGTATAAAAATATCGACATTTATATCTACGTGCAATCTTAAGCTCTAAAATTCAGTCAATGCTTTTATGTTATGATATTAATTATGACAAAGTACTGCTTATCCGTTAACGTATAATTTTTTCATAGTAGGTATACATTTTAATGGTTTTGGACCTTATGTTAAAGGGCAGAAGGTTCTCTATATAAAAACAAGCCCGAAACATTCAAGTATGGCAAACGAGGCCTGCCTCGGTACATGCCTTGGAAGGAACAAATGTCAAAATTTTATAGTAATAATGTCACATATTCGCAGCCAATTGACAAGGTAAATACAAATGCAATGTAACCATATGTAAGCACATGTATGGCGCTTTATACAAACAGAGTAATATTTATGCCTAATATCAACGTTAACAATCAGGGTCGCCACTGCAGAATTAAATCAAGTAAATCACTAACGCACGTAAAAGTCATCGCAGAATGCGCGACTTGCAACAGTAGCAGCGTAACCCTGTTTTTCAAAACTATCAAAAACACGGAGGTGCGAAGCTGCGGGGGACGCTGCGTGTTTGCGTTCTGTATGTTAGTACTTACACAGCTTGTAATGTACCCTTGACGTTCCCTTAAAGGGGTGACTCAGCCCATCAATATGAACAACTTTTCCTATGGAAACGATGCTAGGAACTCAAATTCGACGTTCCCATACACTGGCCGGGCGGCAGAACTATTTTGTATTGAAAGGCCGAATTTTTTTTCGAGTTCCCAGGATTGTTCCCATAGGAAAAGTTGTTTATATTGATGGGCTGAGACACGGTGTTAAGGGAACGTCAAGGCTCAATTCACACGCTGTATCAGGGTGGCTTCACAGATACACGGTAGATCCGTACGGCTCTGCAGTATGGGCTCCCGGAGCGGACACACATATGAGGCGATAGAACATTTCAAAGTAAAGCGGATAAACACGCTACGAGTAGTGCCCGTACAACGGCACCCGCGTCTGACACGGTTAATCATACAGAACACTCGTTTCAGAGTACCGCGGGTGCTTCCCGTACGGGTCACCCGTATCGCGGCTGAACCGTACTCCCGCACTTACCTCCAGCTGTGAAACCAGCCTTAATTCTGTGACGTAAGATCATGTTATCAATGGAAGAATAACAGAAGATAAGCAGGCATAAAAAAATAAGGTTTAAAACGGTGGTTCAAAGAACGTATTAATATATACGCCAAACATATTAATGATTCTAGCAAATCTTTCATTAATATTGACGCTTTAAGCAGCAACATACAGCGTGTGAATTAATCACCGACTAGTGATGTGCCGGAGAGAAATTCTCTGTTCTCATGAATTTCTCCTCACGGAAATTTGCGTAAAGTTCCAATAATTCTCGAGAATTTCTTAATAATTTCCGCACTTAAGACAGGCAGAAGAAAGAAACAGAAATTCTCGGTAAAAATTTACGATCCATTCTCACCGTTCACCGACTCAGCCCGTCAAATACTCACACATAATACTTACAAATAATTCTGACGAATGATTTAAATATATTATCAGGTTTTTATTTTATAAATTAATACTAACCAATTTTTGCATGCCTGACTGTAAAGAGGCGGGAAATCATAATTGTATGTATAATAAAGAATTTCATTTAATAAATAACTTATCCTCTAAGACCATTGCTAGGAATTCATAAAAAATCTACATTTTTATACAAATATCCGGCCCGGCGGAACATTTTTTGTATGAAAATGTTGAAATTCTTTTTGACTTCCAACATTGGTGCAACAGGATGAGCGCTGGTTTTGATGCGCTGGGTCACCCCTTCAAGAAAATGTTGGTAGTTAATTTACACGCTGCATTATGGTACAGAATCTAAAATATTTATTTATGATTAATACAAACAGGGAAACCCTTAAAACACACTGGCCTTGATTATTCCACTTAAGATTTATTCATACTAAACAAAAATAGCAAAATATTTTTATCATATGTAAATATAAAGTTTTAAAATTAATACAATCAGTTAAAGTTACATGAAATGGCCATGATATTGTCCAACATCAAGGGACAAAGTAAAATAAACTAAAATATAACGACTATTTGTTAAGTGTGTTTATGTACACAAGTAACTTAAACTTTTATTGAAATATTATCTCCACACCTCGAGGGCATGTGTAGACATTGTTTTACAAAAATAATGCGAAATTGACCAGTATTGGTCGTCCCATCACTTTCCTTCTGAGATCAGTATTCCTTTCTTATCCTATACAATTTAGTCATAAATATATATATAAGGTAAATTTAAATTTAAGCGCAAAAAGGGCTGGCACCCTTATGCTAGAAAATGCTTAAGAAGCGAAATAAAAAGTCCGACACGCTAGTTTTCGAGATGGAAAATACAATTCTTAACGAATAACTTTTTACTATTATCTACTGCTAGCTGTCGCCCGCGACTTCGCCCGCGGCAATTTCTGTTATCATGATTAATTACTTTTTTCTTATTATAGATGTATAATTTTCCCCGTTTTTAAAACATTTATTATTGATGCTTCGCTCCTATTAGTCGCAGCGTGATGTTTTATAGCCTAAAGCCTTCCTCAATAAATGGGCTATTCAACACATAAAGAATTTTCCAATTTGAACCAGTAGTTCCTGAGATTAGCGCGTTCAAACAAATAAACAAACTCTTCAGCTTTATAATATTAATATAATATATATTAAATATTAGTATTTATTATATATAGCAATATAGTATAGATGAATACTAAGTCACTGACCTCGACAATCAAAACAGCTGATATATAGAAGTTAATAAAAAGGCCGAGAGGCGGTTCCGAAGAACTCTGACACCAGGGTGTGCATGGTCGATTGACCGTGACACCCACTCGAAATGATGATGATGAATAAGAAAAATATAATAAAAATTATAAAAAACTAAAAAAAAAATAGCGTGACGTTTTGTTAAATTTTGCTTCTAAAGCTTAATTTTGACCTATGAATACCAGCCCTTAAAATATTTGCGCTTGACTTAATTGGACCTTATATATTCTTACATAGATACAAAATATACTTATTTATAATAATTATTATTTGCTCAAACGCAGTAAGTAAAATATTTTGCATAGTTTTCTGCATCGTTTTTATCACGATCGAATTATTTATAATAACATTACAGGACCAGATAGCTAACATCATAAACAACAACATTCGTTCTACGCGTTCTGACATAAAAAAATAAATAAAAATGATTTTTCATGTTTTTAATGTACTGTCGTGACATTTGTAAGTCTATGTAAACGAAAGGACGACGCGACGCTCGCGCGTCATCTTTCTTAAGCGCCTATTATACCATCCTGAATTTAGGATCCGGAATTCAGCATCCGATAAGGACAAGAAATTCAGTCGTCAGAGCTCCTGATTACACCGTCCGGAACGTGTCCTGAACGGAGAATGCGCGTCCTGAGAGAGCCATCCGTTGGCCATCCTGAATGCGTGAGAGGGACGCCGCTATACGTGCGATGCGATTGGAGATATTATCGTATCGTTTCTAACGTATAGCGGCGTCCCTCTCATGCGGCGATCCTAAATTCCGGATGGTTTCACTTTATGCTTCCGTTATGCTTCCGATAAGGACGTCGGAAGCCATTCTGTCCTGACAACGGATCAACCGTCCTGAATGCGATTAAACTGTCCGTTGACTATCCGTTGACTGAATTCCGGATCCTAAATTCTGGATGGTCTAATTGGCGCTTTAGCGATGCGCGTAGAATTTTTTGCATTCAACCGGAAAGTTAAATTAATATTTATTTCTGTATGAAAGTAAAATCTAACAAGTTATTTATTATGATGTTGGCAATCCTGCGATGTTTTTAGTGTTTTTCAAGTGTATATCTACCGACATAATCGCGACTCCGTCTACAGTTTATAACTCTATCCAGTAGAGGCCGCGTTTAGCCAGCTTGTTGAATTTTAAATAAATGGATTAATTTTACCCGCGAAATTATTAAATTTTTCGCTCGAGAGCTAAAATTGTATCATGTTTAAAAGTGCTTTTATAGCAAAACTGGCTTATGATATGGCATAATATTATTTCAAATTACAATGTATACCAACTTCTAATACCTAGTCCACGCTAATTACCATTACAAAAATAGTTTTTTTTTTTTTTTGGAAATATTAAGTTTATTTATAATTATTAATACATAAGTGCTACTATTCAACAAGTGAATTATTTCGACGATGTATATATAATGCCGTTTACTGGCCACTACTAAATTAGTGAATTGGTCGAACATTATTAAGCTCATGGGTGAGACATTTCACAATTATTTTCCTTATTTAATAAAGCACAGATAATGAATATATCACACACGAAATCCGATAATTATGAGTCGTTTGCAGTGCGCATGGTACGGTCCTAAGGTACGCTTTGAGATTCTACAATGTCTATGATTTTCCCTAATATATCACTGGGCAAATTTTAACCAAATCACAAGACTAGAGTGTTACTGTGCCGCGACGCTGTTACAAATATATGATTAGTCTGTCTCTTCTTCAGTATAAGACTTAACTTCTTGAGTATAAGACTTTTCTGCTTCAGTATATGATAATTTTACAAATTGCATATTATCGTGTCTGTTTTGTGGTTTTGAGATTTGAGATGTGACTGATTATGCAAAGCTGTGTACAATCCTACAAGGGTCTTTATGAACGTGGATAAATATTTTCTTCCTCAAAAAAAGTTTTCACCGGCACTATCTTTCTAACACAACTACTTACTTAGGGGTCATTAAAATATTACGTAAGCTGCAAATGGGGGGTGGGGGGTCGGGACTAGGCTTATTTTTGCTGACATGGTGGGCGGGGAGATTTGCACAGTGATGACGTCAGCAACGTTAAGCAAAATAAACAAATATATTTTGGAGGGGGGGAAGAGCTTTTCTTACTTTTGCTGACAAAGGGGAGGAGGGGGTTAAAAATAGCTGATATATTATTAATACTTGAACGGCCCCTTATTAACTATCTGACATGTTATTTGTGCTTTAGTAACAAAATATAACCTAAAACGGACAGACAAACCTCAGTAATTGATAATGTATGATGATCCTTGTAGCACTGTATATGACCACTTCTTCAGTATATGACAATTTTACAGACTGTATATTTCCATGTAGTCTTTTTGTATTTTGTGGTTTAGATTCGAGATGTCATAGTGATTATGCAACGCTGTGTATTATTAAATTGTCATAAACCTTATCTACTGCTTTTGTATATTATTTTTTTTATATATGCATTTTATATGCTCAATCGCAAAAAAATGCATATAAAAACTACGGACAAAGCTCCGGAGATGACTTAGTGCTTCTGTAGGATTAAACCATCATTGCATAGATCAAATTAACGTCTTCCAGTATACGTTTTTCTTTCACCTCAACAATGTTTGTTGTAATAGTGTCCTCGCTCAACAGTTTACATATTAAACCTCAATATCAATATAAAAGGCATACCCTAATTGGTCTTCTCAGCAATTGCAGCATCGCCCATACCGACTTGCCCCAGTAACGAGGCCACGCTAGGCTCGTTGAGAGTGAGGACGGCATGAGCCTCCACCATGACGACGAGAGAGTTGCGCGCTTCTTCGTGCGGAACTCCGTGCGCGCGCGTCGCGTGTGAGTACCAAGCGCCCGTTGACGGAAGCACCGACACGCACCATTTACACGATAACCTGGAAATTGAGCGACTGCTGCGTAATATACAGGGACGAATCACACAGATTGAGCTTAACCAAAGAATATATACACTACGCAAGAAGAAAATTAAGCATGTGTGCACGTAAAATCGCTTTTTTTTTTTCAAATTTGTTTTACTGCATTTGGCTTTCTATGCCTTTTAGCCCTTCATATTTTTCTACGAGTTTACAACGAAATGGTGGTTTAATTCATTTCGTTGATTCAATGGAGCCCCCCTGGCGACAATTCCCACGAATCCACTGATTTGATCATAGACTAGTAGCAGTAAGGCGAGCGACCAGCAGCCCGCTATGTAAATCTCACTACAGCCGCAACATGACACTTTTAGTTATTCCACACATTGTTCATAAACATGGGTATTTATAACACCAAATTACACCGATTTCACATTATAAAGTCCACTAGAAGCAATTTGCAAAACAATCCAAAACAAAAACCGTGCAGTCCGCCGAAATTCCCGCCAAAAACTCAAGTAAAATCGCTTGCGGCTATGTATTTTTTTTATGTATATTTGATGGCAAACGAGCAGACGAGCCACCTGATGGAAAGTGGTCACCGTCGCCCATGGACATCAGCAACTTTACGGATCAGAAGGTTTTGGAAGCTAAATGTCCTTGGGTGCACATCGACTGCAATATAAAATGCTCTGAGAACAAAACGTCCTCAATTTAACACGACTGCTAGTTTTCAAAGCAAAACGTCCTTATTGCTAAAAGTTCGCAATGCAAAGCGTCATGAGAGCTAGATGTCCTTATTTACTGTTTATTTGCAATGTTAAACGACCGCAATGTGAAATGTACCTAATCTAGACATTTTTAAAACTGTCTAATTACTTATTCGTAGGTCTAAATCCTTTTGTGAGAATACGTTATGTTTTGAGGTCTTTTCGGATCAGGAGGTTTTGGAAGCTAAATGTTCTTGTGTGCACATCGACTGCAATATATACATAATGCTCTGAGACCAAACGTTTATACTGAGGGTATGAAAACATATTCGTTAAAGGAAATAAATACAGATATATTTTTAAACTATTTATTCAGTACTGTTAAAATTTATAGAGTTAAAATTACACTTGCAATCTTAAGTATTAAGGATTTTTTTAATATCTGAAATTCTTTTTAAGAAATCGTAAGGTGTGATACACACCCTTCTTCTAGTTTTTTCTTTTCTTCGGCGTATTGTCTATTGAAACGCATATCGACCTTTCGTCTCTTGGTACTATGAAACAAGGAATGTCTATATCTTATTTCCTGCCACTTCGCTTCCTTCCTTAGTGCGTCAATAAAAAGAATGAATGTCGGTTTTTTATTCACCTTTGAATTAAATCTTCTGTTCCAGCCCTCTAGAGGATTATTGGTTCTAAAAATGTCATTGTAACAACTTATATCCATGCTTGGTTTTAGCCATTGCTTTTCAAAGTAATCAAGAAAATTTTGCAAATGTTCATTATTTCCAGCATGCTCTTTTATGTACGTCCAACATTCAGTGTAGCGATCAGAAGGTAACAGAGGGAAATTTGCACAGATTCTTATTATGTCCTTCGATTCTTTGCTATAATTTGCTTTTAAAGTATCTGCCTTTTTCCACACGGCTTTATTGAAATGGAAGTAACATCCGGACACATTAATATGCGGAAAAGCATTTTTTATTGCGTTGATAAGCCCGGCCTCATAGTCACACTTGATATTTGCTATATTTAATTCTAAATGTTGTTTTAAAAGTTAAAATAAACGTTCATAAGTGTGCTGAAGTTTATTAGGCAGTAAGGTATAAATTACCCCCACCACATGGACAGACTCACTACTACTGCTTAGATTAACATGTATTGACATTAATTGGTAAAACGGTTTAGGAGTTCTTGTAAATGTGCCATCAATAAAAAATAAATTATTTTCAAGTTTCTTTAACAAGGATCTTATCGTCATAGGACAAAATATTAATATTTTATTATTATCTGTGCCATCGTCACATACCAAAAAATCCGTTGCTAATATTTCTGGCACTTTAACATCATTTAAGATAGTAACTTCTGTTCTTTGCTGGTTCAGGAAATTTCTCCTAGCGCGACGTAGTGTGTCTTTTTTTGACAGAAAATTTGGTACAAATTCACCCTCTTGTTCAGCAAACTTCTTTTCAAATATCTTTTGTACTGGAATGTATTTCTGACAAACTGCTTTCTTGCATTCATTCATCACGGCGTCAACTCTATTTTTTATAAAATTTGCTTTACAAGTATGATCAGCTCGACGCAGAATTCCATTTCGGTCTTTATTTATTGTAACAGTTGCACTACAATTTTCGCGATACGCACATCTCCATCGTGAAGAGCCACCTTTATTGATAATGATTCGGTTGAATCTGTACCCATCGATTCGTAAAACAGGCTTATTCTTTTGACTATCAATGAAAACCAGCTCCGGTTCCGTACTACAAGTTGGATTATTTTCCATTTTAAAGGATTTTACGATCACTTATCACGAAGTTTGCAGAATAAATGTCGTTTGCATCTTTGTTGACAAATATATGACAGAAACAATCATAGCTCATATTCTAAAGAGGTTTTATCTACACTTTTTTGTATTGAGAAGTAGTGCAGTCAATGAAGGTTTTTACCTCTGTTTTCGTTGAATCTCCATCGATTTTCATGAAAATTGGTGAGGAGGTGGGGGATACCTTAAGAAACAAAGGTGACATAGTGCCAACTTGCGCTATTGCCCTGGGGATGGATGCCACCCCTTCTCAGGGGTGAAAATTCTTTTAATAAAAATTACCCCAGGAATCGATTAAGAGATAAATTCTAAGCAAAATTTGTTATATAAAGTTTTTGGAATAAATCAATACTTTCTGAGTTATTATATGTAATGTATGGTAAAATAACTACTTATATTTATTTGGAATAAAAATTGGAGCAGAGATTTGGTATGCATTTATTATAGGGAAACTACATTTATGGGTATTCGTATATGTATTTTGAAGGTAGAGAAAGTGAAAGAAAAGTTTGAAATAAATTAATAAAAGCTAGCTGTTGCCCGCGACTTCGTCCGAGGCAATTTCTGTTATTGTGATGAATTAGTATAGATGAATAATTTTTCCCCGTTTTCAAAACATTTTTATTGATGCTTCGCTCCTATTACCCGCAGCGTGATGTTTTATAGCTTAAAACTTTACTCAATAAATGGACTATTCAACAGAAAAAGAATTATCCAATTTTAACCAGTAGTTCCTGAGATTAGCGCATTCAAACAAACTCTTGAGCTATATAATATTATAGTATAGATTTATCTTATCTATTAAAAACGATTCTAATTAAAGCTGATAAAAAAAATATTCCTTTATTATTATGATAAGGGGTAGTTTTTAAGGGTGAAAAATTATGCAATAAATAAATAAATATTTTAATTCTCAGTAAATAAGATTTCACTTCAGTAATGTACTATTTCATAGGTTAAAGTTTTTGAAACCAATTTTTACATTGATTCTGCAGTATGGGGGTAGTATTTAAGGGATGAAATTTCACGATCAACCAAGAATTATATCATACTAGCTTTCGCCCGCGGCTCCGCCCGCGTTAATGTCGATCACTCGGGAATAGTACTTTTTTCCGGGATAAAAGGTAGCCTGTGTCCTTCTCCGTACTCCAGAGAAGTTGTATGCAAAATTTCATGATGATCGGTTCAGTAGTTACGGCGTGAAAGCGTAACAAACAAACAAACAAACAAATAAACAAACAAACTCACTTTCGCATTTATAATATTAGTAAGGATAAACAAACTGTTTGTGTAATGTTAATTAAAGATTTTAGAACTCAGTAATACAAAAAAATATTTTCGGTTTATGGGGTGGTTGCTAAAAGGGTTGAAAAATTAATTAAAATCATGCATATAAATATTAAAACATATGTATTTTATCTAATTAAACACAATTACTTAAGTCGAAATGGTTAAATCTTCATTTTTCCCATTTTTAACCATAGGGGTGAATTTCACGCCTTAAATGCAAAAAGCGCAAGACGAGCATATGTCACTTGAAGTAGAGGGTAAAACATACTCAATCCTAAATTTTTATCCAAATCTATGGAGGTTCAACGAAATCGGAGGTTGTGGCTGATTTTTGCCTTCATTGACTGTTCTAAAGGCCTTTTGTACTGAATACTTTCTGAAATGAGGACAATTTGCTTCTTGGTTGTTTTTCCATAATGGTCAAATATATTTAAAGACATTATATCTAGAGGACTAATTATTGGTAAGGCCCATTAGCTTCCATACCCATTTTAAATTGAGGACGTTTTGCTCTCAGAGCATTTTATATTGCAGTCGATGTGCACCCAAGGACATTTAGCTTCCAAAACCTTCTGATCCGTAAAGATCAGCAACACCAGAGGAGGTGCTGATGCGTTGCCGACTTTTAAGATACATGTAAACACGCCTTGTGTGGGTGTCGAGAGGCGCGCGGGGCGTGGAAGGGACCGACGCTGACCGACTTGGTCGAGGACTGGAGGTGTGTTGTGTTTGCGTCTCTCGCACGGTATCAACCCTAGCGCTTACACGCCTCGGCTCAAGGTCACCTGTGCCAGATCTCTCAAGTACAGGGAGTAAACCCCACTGTAAGTTGAAAACTTGTGTCGTAAGATAGTAGCTCAACAACACTATAATTATAATAGAAAAAAATGAATTAGTATTAAAATCTACCGTCTACTTCTAATACCAGATCCAAGCTGGTCTTAGATTTTTAAATGCTAGCATCTTGTTCAAAAAAAATCATAGAAAATTATTACTTTGAAAAAAAAAGTCTCCATTTCAGCTTGGGCAAAAATGCTTACTTATATCCCGCGTTCTCCTACTTAGACAGATCACATTTCTTGACCGATTCTCATTGTATTTTGGGCAGGTTTATTTATTTAGGTATTTACAATTTAATATTAGTTCTAATGTAAGCACCAATTATAGGTTCGATAGTCTTCCTGGTTGGATCCGCAGCTCAATTGCAACTAAGGCCGGGGTTCCGGGGTTCCTATTATAACAGGTTTCGTGCTGTGATATGATTTGTCGAAAGTTTTGCCTCTCAACAGCACTTCGAGAAACACTACGAAGAACCAGAAATATAAGATAGTTACCTGTTTGTCATGTGCCTAGACTTGACGTGCCGCCGTCTGTATCCCCAACTATTGTAGACTCGCTGGCAAAATGGACAAGGAAATGATGGGTTTGCGTAGCATGTGTTGTTTTTGTCTGAAACATTGAAAATGTTGACATTAGAATAGTCAGTCATAGACTGAAGGAACTGAGGTATCTATTACTATCATTGAGTTTATATCCTATAACACAAGTGTGTGATGTGTCCATAGTGCTTTTATTTATTTATTGATGGGTACCGCAAGTGCATTAAAATATCTCAACCTCCTCTGTGCTTCAGAAGCACACTAAGCCGTTGGTCCTGGCCGTCTTCATTGATGGCAGTTGTTAAGCCATGTAAGATGTTTAAGGCAGCTTGAAAACTCTGACATCAGTGTTGGCCATATACACACATAAAAAAATATAAGTTAAACAGAATATCAGCTATTTTAACCCCCTACCTACCCCTTCTTATGAACAAAAGAAAGAAACGCTCTTCCCTTCCCTCCCAAGACTACATATAATTTTCACAAAAATCCTTTCATATATAAAATATTGCTAATATCATCGTCATCTAGACACCCACCATCATTTTGCTGCTAACATAATTGGAATGACCCCTAATAAAAGGGTTGAGGATGAGGAAAGATTTCAAAGGAATTACATGACACAAGCACCAATAATGGGGAACCCACATGAAGACATAAAATGTATATTTGTACCTTTGCACATTTGAGCCTCCGCAGAAATGGAATTGATATTTTCTGTAGTAATACTTAAAGACTCTACTATAGTCCCACTCTGAAGCACTGCATCAACTTCTTTATCAATCTCTATGGCATCTTTATCAACATCATCAAGGTCCAATCCATTTATTTTCTCATTTGCAATATTAAGACACGGTTGTGTACTGCTGACTTCGTTAATCCACTTCTTAATGTTACGGTCACAGGATAAATTCGCAGGCTTTCCTGATATAATTTCAGGACTCACTGAATATTTTTTTTCAACACACTCCTCTAATAAAGCTATGTCCGTATCATTTGTGTTCTCTCCGGAGTAATCTGTTAGTGGTGAGTCAATAGGTTCTTCTTTAGGCACTATATTCTGAAAGCATAAAAAATTATCAGCTCCCAGTTATTGTCTGAAAACAATTTATGTGGCTAACAAAATTTCCAACTTCAGTAGAATGAACAGTAACTAATAATAAATAAATATATACGGACATATCACACAGATTGAGCTGGCCCCAAGGTAAGTTCGAGACTTGTGTTATGGGATACTAACTCAACGATACTATATTTTATAACAAATACATATATAGATAAACATCGAAGACCCAGACCAATCTGAAAAAGATTATTTTCCATCTTGACCTGGCCGGGGATCGAACCCGGCACTCCGAGTCGCAGGCTGGCATGTTAACCACTGTGCCATGGAGCTGTACAGCACTGCTGTAAACACTGTCTCATGTAGCATAAGCGAGCTTTGAGAAGTGGTAGAGCCACGCTACCAGCAAAATGAATTGCTAGTAGCATGAATATACTCTCACAGAAAATCAATGTCTGAGTTCAGTGAGTGAGAAAGCTGGAGGCCCATCCTTCCCCCTCCCCTCCCCATTTCCTTCCCCCAACTTCTTGAGAGGCCAACAACGCATCTGTCATACTCTGGTGTTGCATTTGTCCATGGGCAGCGGTGATCACTTACCATCAGGTGACCCGCTTGCTCATTTTCCATACTATAACATAAAAAAAGAAAAAAAAAGCTTTTTGGTGACTTAAATAGTTTGTTTTTATTTATCTAATTTTTTTCTCATAATTTAATAGTTAAAATCTGTTAAAATAAAGGTACAGTATATTAAGTACTTACAGTATTTTTATTGATGTCTGCATTAGTACTTAAATTAATCACAGTATCAGGTTTGGGTATTGTCGGTGTTATCTTTTTAATTTTATTATTGTTGTCCTCTTGTTCACTTTTCTTACGTTTCTTTGTCTGTGCAGCTGGAGCAGTCTTCTGAAAGTTTTTAAATTTAGAAATGTTAGTGGTCTGATCTGACTATCTTCAACCCGTCAACAACAACAAGGATGCCCAATTGGGCATTGCATCCATTGTTGAACAATTGTTATCAAAAAGCCCATAACTGACAGGTTAATACATTAAAATGTAGTAGTAATTGAAACAAAAATGCGTTACTCATTACACTTTCATTGGACTAGGTTCTTTCACAGTAGATTTGTTAAACTTATTGATTTAATGATTGCAAGCTTTTCATACTATTCTCAATCAATATTTAAAACCAAGTAACATCTCAAACAAAGTAGGTATATAGCAATTTTTATATATAAAACCAAATTTGCAACCTCATCTTCATGTGTTGTCTCACTGCCAGTTGACAATCCACAGATCCGAAGTGTTTCCGCTGTCTTTAACAGCACTGGAAGGAATTCCTCAGTGACATTCACTTCTCCATTGTACATAAAAGTCAGCAGAGTCCTCAGAGACGCAGGGTTAATGTCATGCAACACTATAATTGGATCTTTGTGGGGGTTTTGCTGTAAAAAATGAGTGGGCGTCAGGCTAACGAAATCGAACAAAAATCTACCCAAAAATAATGATGACCTGTCTTACCTGAAATATAGACCTAAATACCGAACTGTTAGCAGAAAGAATCACTTTGTGAGCCTTAAAATTGTGCCCTTCTGATACCAACGTCACATCAGATAAACGTTCGTCTTTAAACAACTCTTTCACGTTTGTCAATATATTGTTCTGATATCCATTCCACTTCAAACTTATCTCCTGATTTGCCATAGTTATGCACTAAACAGACATTCAAAATACTTGTAACCAAAAGAAAATGCGAACGAAAATACAAACAAAATGTAAAATTGTATTGTAAACCAGCCAGACAATTTTGACAGACAGAAATCAACACTAATGCTGCCATAAAGAAAAATGGACGAGGTGTTTTATAGGAACTTGACAGTGGCTATCGAAACAAAATAATATTTTAACCGACTGGCTCAAAAGTAGGAAGAACATTTATAATTTAAGAGATATAATTGTCCACACTACACTTTTTTAACCCCTAATTCATTAGTTTAGTTTAGTTTAGTTAAATTAACGAACGTTTATTAAACCTATTTTACAACATTAGAAGGATAAGGGCAAACCTAATTTAACTAAAATCGGTTTAAGCATTTGTCTTTTTTAATTATTTATAATTCGAGCCCTGGACATTTCAATTAGATCAGTTGTTATATTAAGTAATTTAAAGTTGACGCGCGGTCTCAGAGGGAGGCCCATCATTACTTAACGTAATTGTTTTGTGCCAACGAAGATCAAAATATTTTTTTCCAATTTAAGGCACTACCTATTTATCACAATCTAGTAAATATTACGAAAACATAAAAAGTCTTTCATGCTGGTTTAGGAGAAAAGAAAAAAAGCGGCCAAGTGCGAGTCGGACTCGCATTAAGGGTTCCGTACATTATATATAATAAGTTTGAAATTATTAAAAAAATATACATATATGTTGTAACTCAAAATTAATGCTTTCCGCAATCTTTCCTTTATCTGTGCTACAAGACATTGCTTCGTACCAAATTTCAAGATTCTGACTTCACGGGAAGTAAGTACTCTGTAGGTTTTGATTCCCTTGCGAATGTCGAAAAATCATGAAAAATTGCTGCATAACCAGCTGTATCTTTTGATTGCCTTGTCTTAGAAGTTTTATTTTTTCACAGCTCTGTACAGTAGACTTGAGTATCTGATATGAATTTCAGCTTGATACCTCTACGCGTTCCTGAGAAAAATTATCTTGATAGACAGCCAGACAGACAGACGGACAACCGAGTGATCCTATAAGGGTTCCGCTTTTTTTCCTTTTGAGGTATGGAACCCTAAAAACAATCGAGGGAATGGGCAAATCTGACCAAATCATATTAGTAAGGCGATGCGGCTAGCAACCCACCACTATTTTGATTGTATTTTCCATCTAACGCCCACGATCATGCTAAACGTGGCTTTTAGGTCTTGAAGACTTGGGGCTCTGTTTGCCCCGCAAGGGAAAAAGACGTGATACTATGTATGTACGTAAAACAAAAAAAAGACAAGTCCAGCCAATACTTTGCTGAAGTAGAAAATAATTTGTTAGAGTATGACGATAGGTGACGAAGCTGATAATGTTGATGAAATATATAATATAAATCTAACATAATTAAACTTTAAAACAACGGTTTACTCACGTATAATTAGTCGGTATAACCGACATGTTTCAGCCTTACACTCGTTATATATTATAACGGTTTACCCACGTATAATTCGTCGGTATAACCGACATGTTTCAGCCTTACACTCGTTATATATTATAACGGTTTACTCACGTATAATTAGTCGGTATAACCGACATGTTTCAGCCTTACACTCGTTATATATTATAACGGTTTACTCACGTATAATTAGTCGGTATTCTATAACCGACATGTTTCAGCCTTACACTCGTTATATATTATAACGGTTTACTCACGTATAATTAGTCGGTATAACCGACATGTTTCAGCCTTACACTCGTTATATATTATAACGGTTTACTCACGTATTATTAGTCGGTATAACCGACATGTTTCAGTAAACAACGGTTTACTCACGCATTATTAGTCGGTTATACCGACTAATAATATGTTTAATTATGTTATCTCGTGTAAGTTTTAATAATATTAAATCTAAAATAATTATGTAACTATACTGTAAATATATAGATACGATTATGTATCAAAAATAGTCATCCAGTGCAGTGCCCCGGGCCGTTCCATGCGGGTATATTTAATCCTGCTTAGGATATTAAATATCACTCGTCAAATGATACATAGACTTTTTTTTAAAATGGCGCTGTCATAGGTCGAAGTAGAAAGAATTTAGATTTTGAAACATCAAATGACATAAAATTTTACAAAACACTGGCAAGCTAAAAACTTGTAGGTAATTAACAAAAAAAAACATTTAATGTAATTAAATGTTTTGTTAACAATAAAAAAGCATTTCATCATCATCATAATTGAATTGGCACATATTAGTTTTTATGGTTCTTCTGCGCATATAGAAGAGCTCTACCATTTAAATTGTAGCAACACTATTACATCTAGAAAGAAATGGAGTTGGCGTCTTTCCTTGTATATGAAAAGAATCACAGTTATTATACCTATTAGAAAAAAAAATGAAATGCAAATAGCGAATGGGTATATAGCAAAGGGTGGGAATAGGGACAAATTCAGGATCTTTTTTGCAGCCTTACCACGTATTTTTAATATATGGTTTAAATTGTATTTGAAGCTTGCAACATTAGTTATTTCCAGAATTTAGTAACGTTCAGTCCCGCCCGGGGTTCTATTTTTGGAAGTGTGACACTCGTCTTCGAGCGATTTTTGTATGGAAAAATCGCTCGTTTACGAACGGCGTCATTTCAAAAATAGCACTCCAGCTCAGAAGGGCCCTAAATAAGCCCTGCAAAATTTTACAAGAGTAAACCCCTTAAAACCTTTGATTTTTGTGTCATACATAATATTTCGTAGGTATATTTAGTCATTCAGTGCATTCATTGTCTGCCAGTGCTTGGGAGAGAGAATAAGAGATACTTCGTAGAAGTTCTACAACTTCTACTATATATTATGTATATCATACATGATATGCCGGATTCGATAATTTAACAAAATCTGAATTTGTAGCTGTGCTCCAGTAAATGAAAGCTACCCAGTGAATGAACGAAACGCATATTTTTCTCAAAAACAAGAAAACCAGCTAATTCTACCAGGTGAAGTGTATTTTTTTAAACTGAAAACACACTTTTACGTGTTCCAATACTTATTCCGGTGACTTAAACATCTTTATTGCAAAATGGCAATTGAGTAAAGTTGGGGTGCGCTCTGAAAAAATGTCTTGTATGGGTAAGAATTTACGACCCAGGTACGATATCACTTACTATTGTCAGTTTTATAGATGAATTTTTTTATTTTTACATTGTTTTTTACTAAAACTAGGTTATTTATGAATATATGCTTGCATTTTCAAAAAGCATCATTAGTTTTTGCAAATACATTTTGACTAGCTGAAAAAATAGCATCAAATCACTGGAACATTACATATTTCGAAAATTATAGTATTATCTCAAAGATTCAAAGATTTATTCAGAAAATAGGCCTTTTCAGGCACTTTCTGACTTCGGACTACTGTATTAAGACGGTTTTTATAAAATACGTTTGAAAAACGATTTAGAATCTTTTGGCCAGTATTGGAACACAGGTGTTCATTTATTGGTTTTCAAAATCCATTAAATGAACTATGAAAAAACTGACCTGTTCAATTGCCGGTTTTTTAATATTTCTTGTGCCATTGAATGAATTAAATTAGTCATTTCAGTTATACTATAAATAAATAGAATAATGCACTCCTTTATAGTATGATATATTACTAATTAATCGACTGAATCTCAGAAATAACATCCCAAAATACCACTACAGCCATAAACAACGTCACGAATACTTAAACAGTTTAAACTTCTCGTCAAAACTATCCGACCATAGTTGACATAACAATCGTAGATTCCTCTTGGAGTCCCTCAATTTTAAATATTATGGATGATGAGTAAAATTGTTCCCTTTTTATATAACTCAGCAACTCTTCAAAAGAAGACAACTCCTGCTGATTTTCTGGAAGAAAATATTCTAGATATTCTAAGAGTCCCATCGTGTGCAAACACAAAACAAAATGTGGTATCTACAAAACGCCAAGTTCATATTGATAATTTTTTTAACTACCCTAATATTGGAACCAAAAAGAAAAAACTGTGATGAAAGAGCCCATGCCATTTGGATTAACAGGACGAACATATAAAGATTATTTGAAAAAACTGGAAATGGATAAAATAAAAATAAAAAGATATAAAACAAGAAGTAAGAGAAGTGCAGAGAAGTAAAATTCAGGAAATAAGAACAGATTCTCAGAGAAACAAGATAAACACGGCACCGTCCAAACCCAATACGTTATCGTAGAGAGCGAGGAAAATGATTTTCACAACGAAACAACTACTTAAAAGGAAAAAGACTTTTTTAGGAAGAAGATTGTGTCAGAGAATATTGTCAGCTTCGTAAACATCACAGAGATTGAACGTGGATTTATCTTTTTTGCAGATATGTTTTAAAGATAATGAATAAATTGATCTCCCTCGTCATTTAGAAACCGAACAATTTGCGAAAGCTCACCTTCTGGCGTCTGCGGCTTGTACATTAGGTTCACTAGCTCTTTCTGCTGATTCACCTCGACCTCTGTGACGACGGAGAGTTGAGTCTTCACGTCACAGTTTGAACGTGGACTTATTTCTTTTGCAGATTTAAATTTTAAAGATATAGGATTAACTGATCTTCCTCGTTATTTAGAAAACTAACAATTTGTAAAAGCTCCTCTTGTGACTTCTGGGCCTGGTACAGTAGGTTCATCAGTTCTTTCTGTTAATTCAGAAATACCTTTAGATTTATTAATACCTTTAGACCTTTTATTGTGATACTAAAGACTACCTCTACCTCACTTATGATTTTTAAGCAGAAATGATTAAAGCGTCTAATTCGATTCACTAAAGTCAAATTATGTTCATTAGTGACTAAATACTTACAACTCTGAAATCTAAATAAGAAGGCTGAAGTACGGTCAGCTTCAAAAGTGCAGTCAGAATTTCTCACACTAATTGCTTAACAAACTAGTCGCACTTAAGACCTTGTGATTATGAGTTGTTGCTAGTCTCTGTGTGTGCGCCGATGTATTGACGTAGATACGATAAATGTTATTCTTAAATTCAACGCTTTCTGCAGATACGAGCTAGCCTAATGGTTAATGGCTGCAATCGCAGAATAGCGATCTTGCCTGTGGGTAGCAGGTTCGAATCTCACCACACAGTGATGTTTTTACTAACGTTTTGTTGGTTTTTTAACATCGTTATTCATGTTATTCGTAAACTGTCTAATACGATGTTTCCGTATCGTATCTCATATGGTGCAGAAATAAAAAGTCTCAGAACAAGGACTAGAAAAGTGAATATTTGACGGTGAATGAAAAAAGACAGATGTTTGTCATTTAACCGAGTTCGTACTCATTATAGTTGAATCGTGGTGAAGACAAACTGACGTGTGTTTAAGTGATTCTATTTGGGGTGTTAATTACCTACAGTTTTGAAAATGCAGGCGAACATAAATATTGAGACAAAGGCGAATATTGTTTCTCTGTATAGCCGTGGCCGCAATATATCAGAAATTTCAAATGAAACTGGATTAAGTGTAAGTATTTTTACTGCTTTAATACAGTCGTTATTTACTTAAAAGTATTGGTTATTAAATTATTTCAAATTAAAGTTTTAAGTTTTTAACACATTGTATTGCCATATTAATGATGATTTGCATCAATAAGTGTTAGTTTTTGAAATAAAATAAAAAATATTAGGTTAATATAGTTTCAATCACAACGTAACGTAACTAGCCTTCTTATTTTATTTTAGTGGAGGACCGTGAAACGTTGGGTGACTTGGGTGCAGCGGTTTGCTGACGAGGGTACTCTTGCCAGTTGGCAGCGGAGTGGAAGACCGTCGATTATCTCTGACCATCAGCGCCGTATGATGTTTTTGGAACAGTTTTGTTGGGACTTAAATATGTGCCAATATAGAGTATCCATGCGTCGTCGTATACTTGACTATATTGACAATAATGGTGGCTATACAAAATATTGAGTGAAATACCCCATTTGTGTTTAGACAAATCATGTTTTACTTGAAGTATACTTAAACATTTCCTAATACTCAATTGTTTTAAAGCCCCGACAAAAAGAGAGGAGTTTAAGTTTGACCACCGCTATGTGTCTATCTATTTGTATCACCGTATCTCTTAAACAGGTGAACTGAAGTGTATCCGTTTTTTATATGAAAGTATTATTTTTAGCGATATCCTTAATAGTTTTATACTAACTTGTTCATTTTGTATTACAATGGGATGTGTTGGTTATGTTAATTTCCGTAAAAGTTGTTTGTAAACTGTAAAAGATTGAGGTTAAGTTTCAATCCTCTTTTCGTAATGAAAACGAATAATTAAGCTTTAACCTCAATATTTACTATGAGCGTAGGTAAAATTTATGTGTAATGTAAAAATTATTTTTAATAAAATAAATAAATAATAAATAAGTAGATATTTTAATTAAAAAAAATAATAAGAATGACTGTTCTAACCTATACGAGTATAATAGTTTCTTTTTTAATTCTATTATTAATTCTTAATTTAACCTATATATCAATATTTATTCTACCTATATAATTTTTAATTCTAGCTTTTTAAATGTGTAAATAAAACTTAGGTATAATTACTATTCTACCTATATTTATTTATACATTATACATAAATTTTACCTACGCTCATACGGATACGGACAGTAGTCCGTAGTGTAAACATATTGACCGTTATAATATTTGTCACACTGATATTTTATTTTATTACTTAAATGATCCGTCTAATAAACCGTTACCATGGTCTTTGTGCATTTTTATTTTTTAACAAATGGATTAATACCTATCGCCTGCAGTATATAAAATAAAGTTATTAAAAAAATACTATGAGTTAAATATTAAATTATTTAAAAATGATATACTAAATGCGATACGAACCACGGTCATTATATTAGCAGTCCAACCATCTACTGATTAAACCAATAACTTGCTATGACGTGTGGCGAAATTAAGAACCGGTTCCATCTCGCCTGTCGTAATGACTCGTTATTACTATTCCGGTTTTCTTTACAATACCCCTATAGTTAGTGCTATGTTGTCTGTGTCAAGCAAGCACGTAGCAGAGTTGTGTGGGTAATGTGATAATGATCACTGTGTGCATTATGGACACAAACACTCACGCAAAGAGGGACGATGCGTACTGCAAAGTAATTTGATCTCTAAGCTATGACTCCATTTATACTACTTGACTGTACCTAGAACCTAACTATGATTGAAATTATATAATTATTATGTTTATTAAAACACTTATTAAAGTGTCTAAATAAGAACAAGGAAGTATTATTAAGTTAATAGTAACTAAATAAGTACTCATAATACCTAATAAAAAATCCCTAGTTTTTAAGCAGAAATTATTGAAACCTTATTATGCTACTTATTGTTAAATGAGTACAGTTTATTTTTTCTATTTTAAATTTAAATTATTAATTTTAAATTATTAATTAATTTCAAATAAATAAATTATTAATTTTAAATTTAAATAAAACAGAATTTAGTGTTCATTTACTGGGTTTTATTGCGTTCATTCGTTGGAAAATGCTGTTCATTTACTGGTGTTTTAGGGTATTGTCGCATAAAATGTTAAAAATCTCCAAAACTATACAAACTGCAGCTCTAAACGATAGTTTTATTAATTCTTAAATAACTTACGGTGACTATGGTCAATGTTTCACGTCAGAATATTAAAAACATAATTGTAATTAAATTTCAAAGTTGAACATTTCTTTAAGGGTTCATTCACTGGAGCACTTACCCTACTATGATTTAATCAAGAAAAGAGATGATTAGGATCATACTATAGGAAGTATGAAAATCGTTTTCAAAGGGGAATAAGGTTGGATAGTGGGTTTAGTAGGGACTGGACGGGGATTTAATGGGTAAATTGGGGTTTTGTCATTAAGATTTGTTTTACATTAACATGCATGCAACACAACATTTAATATAGGTACAACGATGTAGGCCAGCAGGATAGGTATTGAAAAGGATAAGAACAGAAACTGATAGAAAGCGGAAGCGGTTACTCAAGCACAAGGACGCCTGCAAAATTACATGTGCCACTCGCCAGGCTCAGGCCTTTTGTAAAGCATTGAATTCCATGTTGTTATCTCTCGGAAAAACCATGGCAAGGAGTTCATTCCATAACTTAAGTGTACCTACGTAGAACAAAATTCCTCTCAAAACGTACTGTATGCAACAATTTGGGATTTATGGTGTGAGTATGAACTCTCTGTGGAAGATAAAAAGTTAAGGATATGTTGAAGGTAAAACATGCTGTGTGATCATAGTAACTACCTCTATTTAATTAGTTCTAAATTCCTTGAAGTGGCGGTAAATTGAAAATTTGATTTCTTAATAGGTACATACCATAGAGTTAAGATAATCCTGACGGACTACATACATAAAACTTTGATTGTTAAATCGAAGTTAAATCTCTTCGTCTTCGTATTTCTTTGGAATGTCATTTATAACAGGAGCAGGAGGCTGATCATTATTAGTACTTATGTGTAAACAACCCCGGGCGTTGATCCGGGTGACCGCAAGGGGCATAAAAACATCAAAATCAAACAAAAATATCAACGAAGGCACGTCCAGCCGTTGGTCCCGGCTATCATCATTGATGGCAGTCGTTTAACTATGTCAGATGCCTGCAGCTTGAAAAACCTGACACAAATTTTTGCCACATATATACAAAAAAACAAAACAACCATTTATTACCTACAAATGCAAATGAAAGAAAGAAAATCATTTATTCGATGCAAAAATTAACAAAAATATTACAATTAAAATAAAAGATAATTATAATGTAAATTAACAAAATTATAAATTTAAATACATTTGCAACCGAAAAGGTGTTCACTCAGCATTTTGTGTCATGCCTATAATATAACATATAGTTATGACTTGCTGATTTTCAGTGAAACCAAAAGGCAGGTAGTTATAATAAACGTCTGATCTAAACTGGACCCTCCTGGCAGTTGCCTTGTTTGCCTAAAGAGGGAATCCGGTACTGCCTGCTGTACTGACGAATATATAGCGCCCGTATCAACACTTTAGATTAGAAGTAATAAGTATTTAAGTGCTTCTTGGGCGCATTTTGAATAAAATATTATTATACTATCAATGGATTTATAACAGAACAAGGTAACTTCTCATAATTAATCCTCATAAGCATGCACATCAGCACGATTTTATCTAACCTTCGGCTGGCCCTGCGAACTATCTAGTAGACAGTTACGAAACTATTCCTGATTTAATTAAGTATAAGTTATCAATTTATCTAATTGACCTCGTTTATACAATGATAAACAAAGTCACAAATATTATTGCATAGTGCTGCAGGCAGGTAACTTGTAAGAACTACGGTGTACTACGTTTTGATGGTCACTTCAACATGCATTACCGTTTATATGTCTTTATTAAAATAGTCAATTCAAAAGCCGCAATGTAATTTGAAATGAAGATCAAAACATTGTAGAATTTAGTCGTGGTAGAGCCACGCTACCGACAAAAGGAATCGCTAGTAGCATGAATGGGCCGGCTCGTGCGGGGAAGTACCACACTCTCACAGAAAATCGACTGGTGCGTGTTTTGTCCACGCCCAACGTATGTCTTGCGCCGCCACTGGATATACTTAATACTTAGGTACGCACTACTTGGCTACTTACGTAACAAATAAGAACCAAAACTAAAGCAACTTGTTTCCCAGTAAAATGTTTATCAATAAGGGAGTAACCACCCAGGTTATTGTTTACCAAATCCAATCTAACTCCTTGAAGAGCTTATCTAAATCTACTTTTATCTTAACGTCTGCCTAGCTCTTCAGTTAATAGCCCATCCATACGAAAAGCGGTTGACTCTACTAAAATAACGATGGATCTACTGTGTGTCTTGGTGGCAATAATACTGTTTCAAAATGTAAATGGTGTGAGCCTTGAAAGGGCGACAGATCCTAGTATACTTGAAGATGCAAGTTTGGATACGGTAAGATGAATCAGTTATATCGTTTTAATAATAATTTGTGCTTAATGAATTTATGCTAGAAGCGGTGGTGGCTTTGAGCGAAACGAAACCACCGTGTTACCTCTAACATCGCCCTGATGATGGTCTTCGTAACAGACCGAAACTAGTTGGCGATTCCAACTGAATAAACGTGAGTGAAACCGTGTTTTTATCTATACATATAATAAAACAGTAAAAATATTTTGTCTGTACATTTAGAATTTTTGACTGAAATGGATAGAGGGACACTTAAGAAGAATAACAGAAAGCAAAAATATTTTTTTCGATTTTTTTGTCTGTCTGTCTGTATGTATGATCACGATTATCTCCGAAAATACTGAACCGATTTACTTCAAACTTTCATCAATTGCTTTGTTTTAACTCGGCAAAACATCTAAAGTTTGTTTTATCAAAATCGGTTCATTAAAAAAAAGTTATCGTCATTTGATTGAACTCAAGGCTTTGTTTGCCTGCAAATATACACGGTGAATTTTTTATCGTTTTGGATCCTTAAGGGGTTCTTTTAATAATGTGAGGTAGCGCTAAAAAAGGATTTTTAAGAAATTTAACTTCTAAAGGGGTATTTATATGGAATTTTCTCATTTCTGGACTTAGAAGTATGAAAGTAGGTATATAAGTTCTCGATTAAAATTAAAAAAGATGTGTGTAGGTAGATGAAATTTGCAAAATTAAGGAGTTAATTTATATGGAATTTTCTCATTTCTGGACTTAGAAGTATGAAAGTAGGTATATAAGTTCTCGATTAAAATTAAAAAAGATGTGTGTAGGTAGATGAAATTTGCAAAATTAGTAAAATGGGGGTGGGTGCGTGGTATAAACTTTGTATGGAAATTTTCTCATTTCTGGACTTAGACGTATGAAAATAAGTATGTAAGTTCTAGGTTACAATTAAAAATATCTGTGTAGGTAAAATGGACGATATTTTCCCCTGAAGGGGTAAAATAGCGGGGTAAAGATTGTATAGGAATTTACTTATTTCTAGACTTAGAAGTATGAAAATAGGTAAACAAATTCACGATTACAATTGATAAAGATCTGTGTAGGTCAACTGGAAAAAAATCCCCCAGAAAGGGGGTAAAGTTTGTTTGGATATTTTCTCATTTCTGGACTATGAAGTATGAAAACAAATTGGTATGTAAGTTTTCGATTACTATTAAAAACATACAGCGTGATTTTGAACCCCCTAGCTATATTCAAATCTGGGAATCAGAATTCCTAATGGAATACAGAATTGTAAGAAAAAAAGGTAAAAAACGAAAAAAATAATTTAACCTTTCATAGAAATTCGTCCAGCTGATCGGCGACTTTGTATGGGAAACCTAATTTTTTTGTTCGTTTTTTACCTTTTTTTCTTGCAATTCTGTGTTCCATTAGGGATTCTGATTACCAGATTTCAATCGCTAGGGGGTTCAAAATCACGTTGTATATGTGGGTGAAACGGACAAAATTCACTCCTAAAGGGGTAAAATGGAAGGGTAAAGGTTTTATAGAAATTTTCTCATTTCTGGACTTAGAAGTATAAATAATATCCATACTTCCATACTAATACTAATATAAATGCGAAAGTAACTCTGTCTGTCGTCTTTTTACGCTTCTACTATTGAACTGATTTGGATGAAATTTGGTATGGAGGTGTGAGGCCCGAGGAAGGACATAGGGTATGTTTGATTCCGGGAAATTCTACTGTTCCCGAGGGATCGACACTAACGAGGGCGGAGCCGCGGGCAACAGCTAGTAATGAATAAACATTTATATTATTTCTTTATCAATTTATGGAAAAACAATTTAATATTTCGAAACTGATTTTTAGAAAAACGTTTCTTAGAAAAACCAACAGTTTTTACTTTAACGTTGTCAACGTTTCTTAGAAAAAGGTATTCGATTATTTATCGATTAATGGAAGAGCCCTTAACATCGATTATTTATAATCGGTTGTGCAATTATAAAAGTCGATTTTAAGGGTAAAAAGTTAAATTGGAATAAAACAAAACTACCTAATATCATAATAAACATCACACGGCATCACGTATTAATTCCATAAGAGATAGACAGAGCCTAAAGGCATAAGACCCAAAGGCCACGTTTAGCGTAGGTATTAGTAGGTGTAGTGAAATGAGCAATCAAAATAGTGATGCGATGAATTACTAGCCACAGCGCCTATTGACATAGTTCTTCAGATTTTTGCCCATTCCCTCGGCCGTCTTCTACGGCCTGCGTTCTACGAACTACGAAGAGCTGATACATTCTACGTTTGGTCTTTGTCTCCCAGACCAGCATGGAAGCATATACCATACATACATGGCACTAATACTTAGATTTCGATTAAGTCAGCGTTATGTAAACAATCTCTTACTGGTTTCCAGTTTTCCCTGATAAGAAAATACGGCTTCCCATGTGAGATCCATCGAGTTTACACTGAAGACCGCTATATACTTGAAATGCATAGAATTCCTCACGGCAGAGATAATGCCAGTGCGGGGGCAAGACCAGTGGTGTTCCTTCAGCATGGTCTCTTATCATCATCTGCGGAGTGGGTGCTCATGTTACCAGGGAAAGGACTTGGTATGTAAAAATCACGGTAAAAATATTGCAAACTCTACTTCAGTCTCTCTTTGGGATTAATTCTAAAAATGAACTAAAATAGTGTTGTAACTTTCACTGGTAGCTTAGTTTTTAGGATTGCGTACCCAAAACGTAAAAATGGGACCTTATTATTAAGCGTCCAATGTCCGTCCGTCCGTCTGTCACAGGGCTATATCTTTGAAACGTATAGGTAGAAACTTAAAATTTTCACAAAATGTGTATGTTTTAAGGGGGCTCCATGCAAAGAACATATTTCTGAGCTTTTTTATAGTTATATATTGTACGGTGGTACAGAACTCTTCGTATACAACACTAATTCGCATTCGGCCAGTTTTATTTGACGAGTTTGGTAGATAACTAAGGACTTACTTTTTATATACTTTTGACCAACTTACGTTATAATTTTATTTTTAATGTATAAATATTGACTACAAAACTAATTTCGACTTGTATAAATTTATTAAATTAATTTTGACTTGTATAATCTTATTGAATTTCGCAAAAATTATTTCGTGCCAATTTAAATATTTAATTTTATATCTTTTAGTAATTAATCTGTGCAACGCCCTGACTGGGTACATGTATATACTGCACTATATATTATTGTCAACTTTATGCAAGATGTAAGCGACGAATAAATGAACTATGAAATTACTTTCCGACGATTGAAGTATAAACCCTTTTCTTTTTCCTTTCCTATTTAAGGCAATGATATGTGTGATTCGAAGTATTTTCCTAATAACATTTTACTCGATATAGCTTCATTATTGCTATTTAGCTACTTCTCATTCTCTTTTTACAGCATATATTTTAGCTGAGGCAGGCTACGATGTATGGATGGGCAATGCTCGGGGCAACACTTACTCTAAAAACCACGTCTCTCTAAAACCGACATCTTCAGCTTTCTGGAAGTTTAGCTGGCACGAGATCGGCTACTACGACCTCCCTGCCATGATAGACTACGTAATCAAGGAAACAGGGGTCCCGAAGATCCATTACATTGGATTTTCTCAAGGAACCACTGCGTTTTGGGTCATGACATCTACAAGACCAGAGTATAATGAAAAGATTGTGGCTATGCAAGCTCTGGCTCCTGTAGCTTATATTGGAAATGTGCGAAGCCCACTCATAAAGGCCATCGCTCCATTCACGAATTCAATGGAAGTAAGTGTTATCTGAAGTGGGTGTTATCGTTGATTGGATGATTATAACTTTGCTAGATACGAATGTAAATAAACTACTACTGTAAGGATTTACTCGTATTCTATAGACGTGAAATTCATTAAAGATAATTGGAAAATACATTATCTATAATTATACGACCAAGATTTTGCATGGAAATCTATATACACGTATCTAAGTTGATCTTCTATCTCACCTTCAAAAGTTACATAAATGTTAAAATCAAGTATTCGTTAACGGAAGGCCGCTTTAAATAATGATTTATATCGCATACTGTTGTAAGCCGTAACCTTATTTTACGAATGTTCTGTTTTGTAGAATATCGGTTATACGAATATCAAATGATATTTTTTATTTGATGGATAGTTACCTAATAATACATTTAATTTCTAATGTTAACCACATTAAAAATTAAATGTACTCCTGCCTCACTTATTAAAGATCGAAGCAAGGCAAGCTTAAATGCAATAACATCAAAATTATATATTAATATATTTAAAAACGAAATTTATTTATATATATTAACGAAACCACACGTGAAATTCAATTCAATTATCAGTAGTGCCTATTTTAATATAAACTTATGTTAGGAATAAACCTGGATCTTATTTTATTAAGTATTATTTCAAAAATGTTTTTAGTAAGCGTAAAATTAAAGCTTCGATGTAACGTTCTTACTCAACAACACATCGAAGCTGTAAATATTAGACGTCAAAACATACAGATTTAAAAAAATATATAATCGGTATGCCAGAAATCTGAGAAACAAAAAAGAAGAAACTATTTCGGTATAATAATAACAATCGAACAAAACAAATTCGTATTTAAGATAGGTAGCCATCCAAATTAAAAACGCTCTAATATTCCAAGGATTAGCTGGCTAATAAACTTTATTGCATTTCGACTTATTCGTAGCATTTCGCCCACTTTTCGTGACTCCGATGGTTCTAGATAAAGACTAGAATTTATTATACAGGTATTATTCAAACTCCTTGGCCGAAACGAATTCCTGCCAAACGGGAAGGTGAATGAATTGGCTGGCCAGTCTTATTGTGTAGAAGAAGCAATAACGCAGGTGCTGTGCACCAACCTTCTGTTCCTCTTGTGTGGATTCAATGAAGAACAATTAAATGCTGTAAGCATATCTATTTTCCTTTTTTTTAATTTATGTGTTTAATTGATTACTGTGCAGACCTTTGATAAGTATTAAAACTACACAATGCGCGATAGAAATACTCCTAATGTTGGGTACATATTAGACGGAAATTAACATGCACCAGCTTTCCGATTAAATTTGAATTTAAATTCCGAAGCCAGAAGACGGTTTGCTTTCGAAATGTTTTATAAATTTACTTATTCGCAGACTACGTTCGTAGATATTAAGCAGCATGAAGAATCATCTAGTTTGTTATAGGTATTTGATCGTGGGTGGAAACTGAAAGTTGACGACGTTGTAATGGAGTCTCTATAATATTTCAGACAATGCTACCTGTGGTTTTGGGCCACACCCCTGCTGGAGCTTCAACAAGGCAAGTCATCCATTTCGGCCAGCTGTACAATTCTAACAAATTCGTCCAATTCGACCACGGCTGGTTTAGCAACAGGCGAATTTACGGAACTTTCAAACCTCCAGCTTACAATCTAAGTGCTATAAGAGCTCCAGTATTTCTACACTACGCGGACAACGACTGGTTATCGACTCCAAATGATGTCGATAAATTGCTAAAAGAAGTCAAATCTGCAATTGGAAAATATCGAGTGCCCATGGCAAAATTCAATCACTTGGATTTCGTTTTCGCTATCAATGCTAAAGAGCTTATTTACGATAGACTGCTCAACATAATGGCTCAATTTAATAAATAAAATACCAGTATTAAGAATATGAGATATATTTCTGCATCAACAAGACATAATAATAAAAGAAGCATTGGTGAAAACCAATACAACAAAAAATATTGCAGAGTACAAAAATAAGACTGATTACATTTAAATTACACACTGACGAACTGCGATTCTGAACTACTAGTGTTTATTTTAGAACCAAAATCGATTGTAGTGCAAGATGGCTCAGACTTGCTTGAGTTCACTTTACAGAAGCTTGCAGTGATTTCTGAGCCATTTGATGTTATCTTCACATTTTTAATTACATCCAGTTCTCTGCGTACCAATTCTCCGAAAGTGTTTTGGACTAAAAATATATAAATAATTAGTACACGACTTAAGTCGGGGTTTAAATTTACCTTCGTTGAAGCTTCAAAGAGGCGACTCAGACCGTTTAATTAATCAAGTTTTCATTTAGGACAATACAAGTAACTTGAAATGTCCATACCTACATAAGTGTCAACCTGATCTTCACAAATTTGTATATCGATATAATTTTTTTCACGTTCCCTACATTGCTCTCATAAGAAAAGTTGTCGTATCGATGGGCCGAGTAACCTCTTCAAGGCTATGTCGAAGGTAAATATACACCCAGTATAAGAAAGATAATATTTCTGAAAATGTTATACAAAAAAAGAGCAAGTGTTAACCTAGTTATAAGTAATAACAACAATATTTGAAATGGTACTAATAAACTATATCGTGTACCAAAGATTAAAATATTTTAATAATCCAGTACCATACCTTTAGTTAATAATTCTATAGGATTTTCTTTAATGTAACTCGGTTTAATATTGCTGTTGAGTATTTCAATGTGGTGATTTGTTTTATGAAGAACTTGCAACAATGAAACATGCTTGAAATTCTGCAAAATATAATTAGAAATAAGTAAAGTTAAGGAGACTAATGAATAGCTACAAATATTTGGTTGACATTCTAAGTGATACCTCATTTTTACAATTTTTCATCGTAATTATCATTTCCGAGTCTACATTCTTAGTAGAAGCGTCGTTAGATGTGTTATCAGTATAACTTTCTATAGGCATGAGCAAAACATTGCCAGAGTCATCATGATTAGGCTTGACCACTTTCAAAGATGAACAAAATGGGTCGTTCCATGATTTTTTTTCATTGAAATGCTTCAATTCTAGTTTTAGTGAATGGTTTTCCTTTTTCAAATGTTCCAATTCATTCACCTGACGATTGAATTTTTTCTGTAAATGCTCTGTATTGGTTTTGTATAATTTAGCCTCCTCCAATTCTGTATTACTTGTATTTGTCTCGACATCAACCGTTTGTATTTTAAAAGATGTACATCTGGTTATCTTCTTTTGTAATACTTTATCACTAGTTTTAGTAGTGTTTACTGCCTTTTTGCTGCTTAGTGAACTTTTGGGTGTACATTTCTGAATCTTAATACAATCACCAGCAGTTTGATTGGGAACAGGTAACTGTGTAGCATTTGTTGTGTCTACTGAATTTTTTGATTGTGTTTTTTTTTTCATCAGGGGTGCAATTTTGTTAACAAATATGGCCTGTTCTATTATTTCATTTTCCCATACTTTAGCTACAGAATGAACAGTATCAGCTTGATGGCGCTTACTAGAGGTACGACTTAACTCTTCGGCTTTTGAAAGATTTATGTTAATTATTTTCTCAACAATGATCTTCCAAAGCATTTTTATGCTTTTTAAAACTTCCAAACAGCTTTCACACGGCCAATTACATGTTTCAAACTCTTCCTGAAAATATTTCGTAAGTTTTTTAAAATATATTTTATATATATATATACATATGTAATGAATGAGTTATATGAACACATATGCTTATATGGAAAATAATTCAAACGCTACCAAACGTACCTCTTGAAAGTATGAATTGAATGTATTGTCATTTTTCATACACTCTTGCATTGCGTGACATGAATTGCGTATACTATCCAAAACTAATTTCGACTTACAATCAGGATGACATTTGGGGGTAACCTGAAAAAGAATTGTTAAGTGGACCAAGCATATGCAATCGAAAACTTAGAATATAGAAACTTGTTGATGAAGATTGCTATGCGGATGAATCTCTCATGTTAGTTTGAGAGGAAATTATATGACAAATGCTTTTTTCTGATCACGGGGCTTACGAGAGCCAACTATAGCCACCCACAAAGTGGCCACTTTTGGCAACAATTCTCTTAATGAATCAAACGCAAAATAATAAACGTGATACGAAAAATACTAGAAGTCATTTACTAAGTTTAAGATTTTTTAATTTGATCTTAATTAGGTGGGAAAGTAAAAAAGTTATGGCTAGTTGACCCTTATCAGCAATACTCACAAATTTAAAGACTCTTATCAATAGGCCACTCTTATCAATAGGCCATGTACACAGGTATGCCGTATGGCGTTTCGCACAAACGGAGGAATAACCTAATACTTCTACAAACGAAACTTACCATCCGCGCACACATCAATATGTGATTGGGACAGCTCCGCAGAAGGAATTCAAGTACGTACGTACGTAAGTACTTACGTAGCAACTTGTTTTTAAAAGATATCAAATGCTCTTTAGAACGGGTTAGAGAAGCGGGGACGGCATTCTGCGGAGGACGCTGCGAGTTTCTGTTTTGTACATTAGTACCTATATTCATTTCGTACCATGGCCTAGACATACAGTAATGTTGAAAAGAGATTTTCCTAACATTTTCCCGCCAAATTAAGGTCTTTTAGTCTAAGCTCTGTAACACTTAATTTTGTTACTTGAAGTGAAAGGAATAGCTGTAATGTTATCTATAAAATAAATCTCACCTTCCGACGGCTCCTGCAAGTTATAGCATTCAAAAATTTGGCAAGAATATGCACAGGTAGGATTCTGATGGGCATATCAGATTTCATCCATTCCTGAAGATATCGGCTTCGTCTGTCGGCATCGTGACTCCACGATCTCAGATCTAGGGAAGACTTGTAAGATTTGATTTTCCCCTCGTTTCGAGACTGTAGTTGAAGCCTTTGTTTATACGTTTGAATGTGATTCATTGAATTAACGTATTTCTTTTACAATTGTTTCTTCCATAACTGCATGACAGATAATTTGGATTCAAAATAATTTAATGAAAGTTGAACTACGCCTAAATCTGTCTTAATGACGTACTGCAGCAAAAGTGACGGGAATCATGTGATAGACATCCAAAGAGAAACATGCTACTGAAACTGAACCAGCTGTACTCTGACAACTACAGTGTATGCGTTTTGATGGGTACTTCAACTTTCATTACGCTTTATATATCTTAAACTAGCTGTTGCCCGCGACCTAGTCCGCGGCAATTTCTGTTATTATGATTAATCAGTATAGATGAACAATTTTGCCCCGTTTTTAAAACATTTTTTATTGATGCTTTGCTCCTATTTGGCAAGGTGATTGGCAGCGTGATGTTATAAAGTCTAAAGCCTTCCTCAATAAATGGACTATCCAACACAAAAAGAATTTTCCAATTTAAACCAGTAGGTCCTGAGATTAGCGCGTTCAAAAAAACAAACAATCAAACAAACAAACTCTTCTGCTTTATAATATTAAGTATAGATAAAAATAGTCAATCATACGAAAGCCGCGATGTATTATGCGGTGACGATTATAACGCTGTTCACCGTAGTTGATAAAAGTTAGCGAGTAACCGAGCTTAACAATAACTACAACTCAAAGCTGCTGCTTAAAAACTCTTCCATAATGAACATTCATACGTGGAGGTAGACTATATCTGTACCTTCATTATTGATACGTAGTGATTTTTTCGCATGTTGACTGAAGAATGCAGAGTTCATACTTCTGGGTATCATAAAATATTGTGAGTAGGCCCCTCATCATCATCATTTCGTGTAGGTGACACGGTCAATCGACCATGCACACCCTGGTGTCAGAGTTCTTCGGAACCACCTCTCGACCTCTGACGTGGTTCCTTTAACGACTACCAGATGGCATCCGGGACCAAAGGCTTAACGTGCCTTCTGAAGCACGGAAACATCTTTATTATCAGAAAATCAGATGATTCAAGCCTGCAATGCCCTAACCAAACTGGAAATACTAAACAAAGTATGCTTCCCATGGAAATGGAACCGACGACCTCCGGGTCTACAGGCAAACGCCTTAACCACTGGACCACGGGGGCAGTAGGCCCCTGACCCTGATAAAGAAAAAGCGTCAGCAGACTCCCCGTGACTTCCAGGGACATGACAGGAGCACCGCAGGCCGCCACGGCCACCCCAACGACCTGCCCATAGTGATGGGCAGCGAAAAAGCCACTGAAGAGGACCACAATCCTGACCAGTAACCTCGCCGCCTCAAAAAGAGGAGGCTGAGAAGGCCCACGAACGAAAACGCCATTCCGATTCGCTTTTCTGCATGATAAAAAGGATTTGGATAAATTCTCTAGTATTCAGACGAAAAATCAGTATTCAACATAGTGATAAGATAGAATAACCTGAATTTATAGAACTAACTGATGTCTGGCTGATATTAAAAAAAATATTTTTTAAACTGACATTCTAACAAGCCGCCATTTCGACTTGATTTCTGATGACATTACAAAATATTTGATATTTCATATTTACATTTTGTCGTACCTAATTTTAAACGAATCAAATATTAAAATCATATCGTTATGTGTAAAATGGATGGCGGGGAAAAGTAACTGATATCTACATGTATATGTTCAGATATAAATTATATTTAATTAGCAGACGAGACAGTGTGCGTAACCATGTCTTTTATCACCAAGAGGGAGCGTGTCTTTAATGAATACGATCTTTTTGATCTACCAGCTAGAAATGAGGGAAAATTGAAGGCCTATGCATCATGCACAGACGCGAGGGCATGGTCCCACTTCTGTTCGGATCAGACTGAACACTTAGTTGAAGTAATTAAAAGGAACAATGACACGTGTCGACCTAAATATGTGCCTACAGACGTGATCGTTGATACTCTGATGGTGGCCAAAAATGCTGAAATCGGCCGGTTGAGACGCAAAATCGAGGAGTTTGAACAAATGTTGGCGGCCTATGACCAACTTGATCTCACTTGCGAACAAAAATGTGAAATAGGAAATGCTGTAAGTATTATTTATTCCAAACCTTGATAACCTACTTACTCAATACTACCTAACTTGATGGTAAATGGATTTTTAATAAAATTCTGTATCTATTTAAATACCTGTATAATAGTATATCCCAGTGTCAGGCGAATCATGTCAGGGCCGTATGATTTTTTTTTCTTGTCATATTAGGTCTAGGTCATATTAGGTACATACCCATCTCCTATCTAATAAATATTTCATTTCCAGCACGCTGCAATAAAAGCAGCAAATAAGGAATTGGATGAAATGGTAAAAACAACGACTAGCTTGATACAATTAGTTCTTTATTGGATCGGGTGGGCTTTACAATAGGTTACCACGAATTTAGACGTTGGATCGATTACTTTCCTCTTCATTACAACACCATTTTTAAGCGGAAGGTTTTTAAAATATATTAAATATTTTATATTTTTATAAGAAAATAATTGTTTTGTTAAATAATCACCTTAGGCGTCGTTTTGGACAACGTAGTCCGACAAACAATTGAAATTGTGTGTGCGATTTCTGCGTTCAAAGTGATAATGCGCTCTTTATTTATATATACTTTAAAAACGAACGGGGGCGTAGGGGGCGAAGCCAGAGGGCCCAGCCCCCCAAGGGGGCTGGGGGGCGAAGCCTCCGCCACAACAAAAAACGACCGCTACCCTAGGTTAGGTTCGTTAGGTTTTCTTGAGTCCAAAACAGAGCGAGCGTCCCCATCCCCAATTAGGGCGAAACCCCGTCTTCTTTGTGGACCAACTGATATGATAGTTGTGCATGTCATTGTATGTCTTGTGTCATTAGGGATATTTTTTACAAATTATTCTCATAGGCACAACCAGATATTTGTTATTTAATTTTAGTTCCCATACGCACAATTAAGAACATAGTCCTATTTTGTCTGAAAATATAAATTACAAGCTCCACGCTTAAAAAAACATACTATTGTGAGAAGAGCATAACGAGTTCTATATGGGATCTATAAGATCCGATCATCAGAAATTACAAATTCGTGCTAAGCTATTGTAAAGCTCACCCTTTTGATCTTCTTATTTAATTGGATCGGCATTTAATATTATTTATTTTTGCAGTTTTTAGATTTGGATTTATCTGGTTTTACTGAGGTTAGTATTTTTAAATAACTGGAAATTATATAAGTAATGTTTTACCTTATATAAGTTATACTATTATACTATATCTATACTTTTACACCTAAATGCATGCTGTGTGGATAACATGATATGATAACGTTTTTCATTTTTAGGGCATGGAATCCGATGCTTTTGAGGTAACCTATAAAAGACGATTTCCTTAATCACTTTTTTCATTTCATTCATTCAAATATTTATTACTCTTTATAGCCAATATATGAAATTAAGATTAAAATTAGAATAATCGTACTTAACCATGCAAAGCATCATCAAACTTGGCTAGATCCATGCAATTATATAAGCGTGATTTTGAACCTCCTAGCTATTGAAATCTGGGAATCAGAATCCATAATGGAATACATAATTGCAAGAAAAAAACAAAAACACGAAAAAAAAACATTTGACCTTCCATAGAAATTCGTCCAGCTGGTCGGGGACTTTGTATGGGAAATCTATATTTATTTGCAGCTTTTCTTTTTTCTTGAAATTCTGTATTCCATTCGGATTCTGATTCCGAGATACCAATATACCTAGGAAGTTCAAAATCACGTTGTGTATTTCCTGCATATAATATAATAAAAATTCCTAATCTAATTTTCAGACGGGAAAATCTCGAGGCGACGAGGTACGTTACATTTATAAACCTTAGCTATATGAAATACTCTATCTATATTAAATATTTCCGCTTAGTTGACGTATTATAATAATAGTTGATTGATTCATCAGGAAAACCTGTTTTCCTCAAAATATTATGTAAACAGTTATTTTTTTATACAAGATGTAGTCATTAATATTTATATGGCTTAAGGCCCCTTGCTTACAAGACAGTTTTTCGGGATGACGCACGATTTGAACCGTGCCTACGCCTCGTCGTCAGTATGGAGCACTATGAGGTCATTATGAAAAAGTGGTCATTTTGGTAAAGTAGGTATTATGTACCTAATCCGGTCGGACCAGAAGCGACAAACTATAAGCCATACAAACCATGATCGTGAACATGCTGTTATCATTAGTGTTTTTCAAGTACAATGACATTTCAATCTTCAGGGAAAAAAATAATCATTGTTGTAATCCATACTAATATTATAAATGCGAAGGAGACTCTGTCTGTATGTAGCCTTTACACGCCTACACTACAGCCACTGAGCCGATTTAAATGAAATTTAGTATGGTGGTAATTTGAGGTCTGGGGAAGGATAAAGAATACCTTTAATCCCGGAAAAAGTACTGTACCCGTGGCATCGATATTCTCGCTAGCGGAGCCGTGGGCAAAAGCTAGAAATATTTTTTTTTCTCATTGTTATCGTTATGAAATAATCAATTCGATTTTCATTTCAGCTAGGAAAAGTCAGACCGGACGCTGAGGTGAGCCTGCTGAACATACATTTTTATTTCTAGGACATGTATATATATTTGTATTAACAACCGGCCTACCCGCTAACTTTTGACAAACTACGGTGAACAACGTTATGACCACTTCAACATCCATTACGGTTTATATATCTATACATATAATAAAACAGTAAAATTATTTTGTCTGTACATTTCGAATTTTTGACTGAAATGGATAGAGGGACACTTAAAAAGAATAATAGAAAGCAAAAAAAATTTTTTGGAATTTCTTGTCTCTGTCTGTCTGTCTGTCTGTATGTATGATCACGATTATCTCCGAAAATACTGAACCGATTTACTTCAAACTTTCAGCAATTGCTTTGTTTTAACTCAGTTTAACATTTAAAGTTTGTTTCATCAAAATCGGTTCATTAAAAAAAAAGTTATCGTCATTTGAATGAACTCAAGGCATGAGTTTGCCTGCAAACATATAGCAAAAATAAAATAAAATAATAAGTGACAAGAAAATTAAAATCCAAAGTCAATTCATCATCATTATACGACAGCATTATACCTATCCATACTATCCATAGTGATCCATACAAAAAAAAAAAGGAGAAGCTGACTGACTGACTGACATATCAACGCAGGGCCTAAACTATAAGGGTTAGGAACTTGAAATTTTGCACAGGGGTTCCTTTTATAACGTAGGGGAGCACTAAGAAAGGATTTTTGGAAATTCATCTCCTTAGGGGGAAAAACGGGTTGCAAAGTTAGTATGAAACTTTGTTGTTTTTGAAGTTATTCGAATGAAATTCAGCATGAAGGTTCTTTACTGAAAGGTATGAAACACGAGTAAAATATTTTACTCAAAAATCATCCCTTAAGGGGGTAAAATAGGGGTGCAAAGTAAGCATGAAACTTTGCCATTTTTGAAGTTAGTCGAATGAAATTCAGCATGAAGGTTCTTTACTAAAAGGCATGAAACACGAGTAAAATATTTTTCTCAAAAATCATCCCTTAAGGGGATATAACGGGGATGCAAAGTTAGTATGAAACTTTCCGTTTTTGAAGTTATTCAATTGAAACTCAATATTAAGGTGTTTCATTGAAAGTCATAAACTAATGTATTCCGGGTAATTCTACTGTTCCTGAGAAATCGACACTTACGCGGGCGGAGCCGCGGGCCAAAGGCAAACCTGACTTATATATTAACGCACAGCAGAAACTACTGTGCGCATAAACTTGAACTTTGGCACAGGGATTCTTTTTATGATGTAAATGAGCACTAAGAAAGGATTTTTAGAAAATCAAAGGGGTTGAAGTTTTATGGAATTTTCTCATTTCTGGACTTAGAAGTTTGAAAGTAGGTACGGGAGTTCTCAATTAAAATTAAAAAAGATCTGTTTAGGTGAACAGTAAAATGGGCAAAATCCCCTCCTTAAGGGCTAAAGATCTATGCAGGTGAAATGTATTAAATTCCCCCTTAAGGGGAAAAAGCAAAGGGACAGGGGTTTGTATGGAATTTTTATCATTTCTACTGTTCCCAAGGGAACGACATAACGCGGGCGGAGCCGCGGGCAACAGCTAGTCTTAAATAAAATAGTCAGTCATACGTAAGCAGCAATATATTATTAGGGGTCGATCATAACGTCAGCCAAAAAGAGAGAAAAGTACTGAAATATATTTTATTTACATTTGTTTATTTTTGCAATTTTTAACCAATCAAGATGCTATGGCCAGTTCCTGGACACGATTTTAATGACGATTATAAATAAACTAGTAGTCGCCCAGTGGTCGAAATTCGACCATCATTTTGTATATAAACTATAAGTGTGCGAAATTTCATACTCATCTGCCCCCGCAATTCTCGTGAAAAGGGGGTACGAAGTTTTTGCTTCACGTATTAATATAATAGATATTGTGTTCCCGTAGTCATCTACCAAATGGCAAATGTTTGTCATTTTCGTTCTCCCAGGTGGCGACACTGCGATGATAGGCATTTTTGACGGCTGCTGCCAAAAATACTCCCCGTCAGAGTGCCGCCATCTGGGAGAAGAATTGTTTCAGAGAACCTATAATAGATAAACATTTTTTCAACTCTTAATAAATGTAAATGCATTTTCAGAGTGCGAGGTATAGTGGTGACGGCGAACGTGTAAGTTTATTTTTATTTTTTGCTTTATCCTTCAACTCAGCTGCAGATTCATTAATCATTCTAAGTGTTGATCAGTCGCAGATCCAATAACCATGTTTAATGCTCAGTTCAGTTTCAGATTTAATAACCATGTCTAATGTTCAGTTCAGTTGCAGATGCAATAATCATGTTTAATACTCAGTTCGGTTGCAGATGCATTAATCATGTTTAATGTTCAGTTCAGTTGCAGATCCAATAATCATGTTTAATGTTCAGTTCAGTTTCAGCTGCCCCTAAAAATGTTCCTTTCTCGACAGGGTTCTTTACAAGAAAGGAACATTTTTAGGGTGTCATACTGAAAGGGTACCAAACGGTCTAAGCGTTTGCTGTTCGTCTATGGGGCTGTATCATTTGAACCATAATATAAGTTAATATTAAAAAATTCACAGGATGTTTAAATTTATCTTTGCCGCTATAAACAATAAATAGCTTTATATATTATAATTATAATTGTTTATTTATATCAGGGGGTTTGGCGGGAGAAACACATTAAATCAAAACTCTTGGGTTCTACTTATTGAGCTTGTGGGGCAAATAATACACATTTATGCTAATGCCGTTTATCTGTCCATCGTCAATCGACACCAAACTGTGAAAAACTAGTTAAAAATTGCATGCTATCTTTAATGGCTGATTAGGAGTTAAATTAACCTCTGTAACACCAAGTTTGTACCCTATTCATATGCAAATAAACATATTCTATTGTAATCAGAATAACAGCCTCCGTGGTCCAGAGGTTAAGGCGTTTGCCTGTTGACCCGGGGCTCGTGGGTTCGATTCCCACCGGAACCATACTTTGTTTAGTTGCTTCCAGTGTGGTTAGGACATAGCAGGCTTGAATCACCTGATTGTCTGATAATAAAGATGATTCCGTGCTTCGGAAGGCACGTTAAGCCGGCGGTCCCGGCTGACATCTGGTAGTCGTTAAAGCAACCACGTCAGAGGTCGAGAGGCGGTTGCGAAGAACTCTTACACCAGGGTGTGCATGGTCGATTGACCGTAACACCTACTCGAAATGATGATGATGATGATGATCAGAATAACCACATAGTAAGAATACCTGATTGACGTCAGCCACATCATCAAATGGATACTAAAATTATCCAATTGTTTTACAGCAGTGGGTCGAGGGAAAAGAGCCGCCAAAAGTAGCAGAGAACAAGAGCAACCAAACAGGCCCCCCATGCTTTTGCGATGCCAGTACGAGTGAGTAGAGTCCAACTCAAGTATTTTTGAAGTGAAAAATTCTTTAGCGGCTTTCCGCACTTTTTGGGATGGGTAAAAATTTTTAAAATCGCGTCAGGACACGTGACCTGATCGAAATTTCGTAAGGACACGTGAACAGAGACCACCGCCGGCGCGGCGTAGGAGAGGAAGTATTATGCCCCTCTCTTTCTACCGCGCGGAGCTTTCACTTTTTTTTAATGATCTATTTCATGCTAGTCTGGTAGAAAAAAAAGTGCCACCACCTGCTTCTCTTCCCGCGTAGATCAGCGATGCGGCTAGCAAACCCTTCACTAATTTTGATTCAGTTTTCAACCTAATGCCCACCAACATGCTAAACGTGTGTTTTAGGTCTTAAAGACCTGGGCTCTGTTTACCCCGCAAAGGTAAAGACTTGGCAGTATGAATTGACTATGTAGCTAGCTCTAGGTGTGCTTTTGCTGCTTCGCCGGGCGTTTGAGGCGAGGGCAGAGTGCCTTCAACAACATCACCAATGGGCCCCCAGGAGGAACGGACCTCGGCTTTGGGTGGCTAGCCGTAAGAACTTCGCCAAATCATATTACAGCCGAAGCTAGGACTAGCACTGCTAAGGATGTAACTCGTTCAATTGGAACACGTTCAGATGAGGAAAATCCTTATCCTTACTAATATTATAAATGCGAAAGTGAGTTTGTTTGTTACGCTTTCACGCCGTAACTACTGAACCGATCATCATGAATATATATATATATTGCATACAAGTTCTCTGGAGTATGAAGAAGGAATAGCCTACCTTTTATCCCGGGAAAAGTACTATTCCGAGGGGTCGACATTGACGCGGGCGTAGCCGCGGGCGAAAGCTATTATTAAATAAATACAATAATTTAAAAATCTAAAAAACACGTTTTTTCAAATTATTGTATTGTGGGTCAAAATCGAGTTGAAAGAAGTCGGTAACAAACAAACAAATAGCAAACATACTGGGGACGCTAATAAAAAGCGTGTAAAATTTTCTACTATAGACAAAACTTTGTATTGAATGCTTTGTGAAGTCTTTTTGTACAGTACCGCACAAATAAGAAGATTGCCGATCAAATGAAACTATACGAATGGTGCGCTATACTGCACGAACTAATCATTGGACCCTTTGCATGTTTCAGAAGGTTTTTTTTTCTCGCAGTCAAGCCGGAATACTTAAAAAAACGTTTTAAATCTCGTTCTGACACTGTCTAGGCGATTACCTCGCAAGACAAAGACACATTAGTTAATATTCTTTTAAGTGTTCGGGGTTAGCTGCGGCTAACCCTAGGGCTAAGGTTATTGGGTAATTAGTATTTGTTAAAAATGTCGTAATCTTATAAATGTGCAATATTTAGATAGAAATATTGGCTTCTCTATATAATATTAAATTCCTTTAATTCGTAGAATATAATTTAATCAATACATACACATACAATAGTTTTTCGTTGTAGGCCTTAATAAGTCTCACATGCAGTAATATTCATTGTATATGGGTTAATTCCCCTTTTTTACAAAGGAGATCGAATCCAAACGTTTCACTTGTTAGGTGCAGTTTCATAACAACCTTATGAAAAATAGTTTCCTAATGTGTTTATTAAAAATTTGCAGGTGCTACAGATCCAAGGATACAAGAAATGAAAGATGCACTGATTAATAAAGATGCTAAACTAAGTGCTATGCAGAATACTATAGCCGTGATGGAGAACGATGTGTGCGAGCCTTATTGTATTTACGCTCATATCTATACGGCATTAGAGAAAATATTTGGGATATTGTGCCAAAATGACAAATATAAGCTGTACTTAAGTCTGATGGTACGCACTCAAAAAGTTTTCTTAGTAGTCCCTTTCAATACATTAAAATATTACCTTCTGAAATTATTGTTGATTGCAGACAGCGGGTAAAGATACGCGGTGCGTTGATATTAAAGGAAAAATCTTGTTCAAATTGAAAGTATTAGAAAAGTTTTGCCAAGCTCTAATTGCTCCATGTTCGCAAGATGCGGGTGCGGCTGCGCCTTCATCGTCACAACAAGACTGCTCGTGCTACCGTGCCGAAATTCTTCAACAAATGGTTCCAACACCAACTTATGCTCTAACATCTGCCAAACTCCAGCAACCAAGTCCAGAACACCGAAGAGCACATTTAGTCGCTGATATTATGCAACATGAGGAGATGAAAGAAATTTTAAGTAAAGAAAGCATATCAGTTAACCCAGATGAACCTATGGACGAATTGATTGAAGATTATGATATTGAATCTGAGAATTTAAAGAGACTAAAAAATTTGCAAGAAAATTATGATGATTTGATGACTTGTTACGAGTCCTTAAAACATGAAAAAGACGAGTTATTAATCAAATGTCAAAAGTATGAAGAATTAAACAAAGAATATATGGGACTAAGAAATCAGTTACGAGAATATAACCTTCTCTGGAATGAGAAAGAGCATTATCGTAAGCGGTCCGCAGATCTTGACTCACTAAAGGAACAATTTATAGTATTATCTGATGAAACTTCCGCAATGGAAACTCAACTCAAGGCCGAGGCAGAAATAAATAAAATAAAAGCTAATACCATTGAAGAATTGAGAAATGAAAATGTAGCACTTGAAAAAAAAGTCAACGATGCTTTAATGGCTTTTGAAAAAGAAAAAAGTTTCTTAATGTGCAAATTACAAGAAGCAGAATGCAAATGCATGTGTCAAGAGCAACAAATTAAGAGTCTATCCGTGCAAATCGATAGACTTCTTGAACAGGAGCCCGAAAAGGTTAAAGACTAACATATTAAGTTGCCGTATTTAATTATTTCTTTTTTAGTTTGTAATTTTATTGCCTTCTTTATTCAGACGCAAACACATGGTGATCCAGCTCAGTCTATGATGTTAATGGATGAAATTGAATCATTAAAAGAACAAATCAAAAATCTTAAAGATGCATTATGCTGTAACGAAGAAGAGAAACAAAATTTACATGACGAATTTCAGAATAACCTTAAAACGATTAATAACCTAAAATTGGAAATAGAAGAATGGAAAAGTAAATAATTCACATTACTCTATTGTTACTATATAAACTTAATTTAGAATAAAATCTGCGCTGCGGGCGTATGTCTGTTTACATGTTAATAACAACAACAATAAATGATTTCTGATTCTGATTCTTATACAGCGTGATTTTGAACCCCCTAGCTATATTGAAATCTGGGAATCAGAATCCCTAATGGAATACAGAATTGTAAGAAAAAAGGTAAAAAACGAAAAAGAAAATAAGGTTTTCCACACAAAGTCGCCGACCAGCTGGACGAATTTTGATCACTTTTTTCTATTACCTGAATATAAGGAATTCCCTAAAAAAAGTAAATCACGGAACAGCAATAATATAATTTGGTATGATTAAAGCAGCGACTGATGAAGTAGAAGTATTTATCAGTCGCTGATTTCAGTACTTATTATAAGCATTTTTATGTGCCCATTAAATACACATTTAAAGCGTTTTACTCTAGCCTTCCACGCTTACACAAGCGTGGAAGGCTAGAGTAAAACGCTGATGCTTTTCTTTACTAATAATACATTACAACAAAAAACATTCGTTGTTTTTTTAAGGTAGCTATGAAAAAGTTATGCATCGCAACAATTACTTGGAAGATTATGCTCAAAGCTTTGAAGATGAACTGAACAAATTACTTAACGAAAACAAACAACTGTCCCAAGCTGTGGAAGATAAAAATGCAGCAGTTAGTAATTTGATTAACGTGATTAATAATAAATCGCAAGAAATCAACAAACTTTTAGGTGAAATTGAGCTTAAAGAAAATGTAAATAATGAATTACGAAAGCAACTTGATGACTTTACGGATATGTATGATAGTAATATAGCATCTATGGAAAATGAGAAAAAAGAAGTGCTGGAATCATTAACATTAGCAAAACGAGAGAGTGCTGAACTTTTGAATAAGCTCAAGGACTACGATTATCTTCTTCAAAATCAAAGTGATTTGCAGGCCCAAATAGATAACTGTCATGAATTAAAAAAAGCTCTGTTAGATACAATCGAAGAGAATAAAAATCTTCAAATGGATTTAAAGAACCGGGAAAAAAGTAACACATTTTTATTAAATGAAATGCAAAAGCTCCAGGAGGAAAAAGCCTATGCTTTTAACAATATCAAAGATTTAGATGAAGAAAGAAATAAATATAAGACATCACTAGAGCTAACAAGAAGAAAAAGTGAGATATTAGAAAACAAACTAACGAATTTTGAGTCCTTATCACAAGAGCTTCAAAACCTTAGAGAAGCTCATGAAAATCTACTAACTGAAAAAAATAAGCTAGAAAAAGAGCTTCGTGATACAAAATATAAATTAGAAGACGCACTATATTCAACAGAATTATCTAAAAAAGAGAGTAAGGAACTGAAAGAAAAACTATCTGGAACTGACAATATGGCTAACGAATTATCCAGATTGAATAATGCATATCAAACATTGATGAGAGAAAAACATGACATTTATAACGAATTATCGGAAAAAAGTAAGGAATTGTGTAATTTACAAAAATGTTTTGAAGATTTACGATCACAAAACAACTTTTTGTTACAAAGATCTAATCTGATTCCTAATTTAGAACTAAAACTCGCAGAGATAGAAAAAACATGCAATGATTTAGAAGCCGAAAAACAGTCACTTCAAAGTGATCTTGATACACAAAGTGAAGAAATCAATAATTTGTACAATACTCTGGAAGCTAAAATTGAAGAAAACAAACATTTGGTAGATAAACTTGCATACCTTCAAAATAAACATAAGGCAGTAAAAAGTGATTTAGCTGAACTAAAAAATGAAAATTTGTCTACTAAAATATCTTTAGCTGCCATCAGAAAGGATAGTGATGAGTTACAAGAAAAACTAAAGTATTACGAGAATTTAGAAAGAGATTATGAGAAGCTGCATCAAGATAATGATCAAATCAAACTAGAAAATAAACGATTGCAAAACGAATTTGACTCTGTGTCAGCTAATTTGAATAAATTTCAACAAGAAAATAGTGAGTTGCAGAAAGAAAGTCAGACTTTGATGCGACACAGTGAAGATTTAGAGAATGCCCTTGTTGATGCAAGAACTCAGGTACCTGTAATACTCAATTAATAATTATTTATTGAGGATTAATGAAGTTCTGGGGGATTTTGCATCTCAATCATTTCATAAGTTTGCATGATTTGTACGCGTCCAACCTAGGTCCAACATACAAATCTTAAGAAAAAAGATTAGGAAGAGAAAGACTGATACTGTTGCTTGATTAGTATTAAACACGGTTGGCAACCCTTTATCAATCTAATTTTACGATTTCAGCTTATTGAGAAGAAAGACGATCAAAAAATACCGTACCTTACAATCAAAAATGAAATACAAGAATTAAAGAAAGAAAAACTCAAAAATATTGAACGTATCCGAGATCTATCGAATGATTTGGATGTAATGGTAATTTTCTTTAATTTGTATTCTTTATCCATCTGTGTAAACTGTCAAAAACACTTACTCTCACACAACAAAGCAAAGTCGCTAAGTTTAAGTGCGACTCTGTATGTACGAGCTTACATCGCACATTTAGGCGGCACGCGGCCTTATACATGTAGGACGCGTGTCAGCGGTTTTGTTGCTATAATTAGCATCAAAATTCTTATCATTTGGGAGATACTATCGGACAACCAACGAGAAAGGACCCGTCACGCCCAACCAGCAAGATGTAACATTATTATCAAGAAGCAATAAACCAGTTTACAATATGACGTGGTCTTGTATCTCCGCAACATCATCTGCAACCCATCAGCATCAAATCTCTTCATGTACGGTGTTGGGCCTAACACCTTGCCTGCACCGTACACTGTACATGCTGTCAAAAAATTCTTAAAATATGAAATGTAGTAAATTTCACAGCAACGCACATTTGTTTTTTTTCATAGAGCAGTGCCATAGACGTTACTTATTTTCTCATGAGAAATATGAGCGAGCAGGTATACCACACTCGAGTACATAATAGGGTGTGCCACAAGCGTGAAAACACTACTCACTTTTCTTAAATTCCCATGGAAGGTTTTATGAATATATTGTTAGAAATTGGGAATCAACATTCCCACCGTCGGTCGGCGGGAACTATTGCCGATTTGTTTGTAGCCCCCTTAAAAAATAGTGTACTATTTTAAATTAAAAATAGTACACTATTTTTAGTAGTTTTTTAAATAGTCAACTTATTTTTATGGTCCCGTATGAGCCAGTAACAATTCGAAACACTTATAGTATCACCCGTGACTTTGTTTAACCGTCTGTCACAGCACAGCCGATTTGATTCGAATTTACTGGATTGATTAAGTTGAAATTTGGTCCACTCATAGAATTATGTGACTCAATCAAGAACACGATACGTAAATCAAAGAAGTCAGGGGCCGCTTGGGGGTCACTCACAAAGATATAAGAATAAGAAAAATAATTACAAGTTGTCCCTTGTGAAGCTATGGCAGCCAAATAATAAGGGCTTGTTGCATGGGTTTAAATACATTTATTTTTTAATTTTCCAAGGTATCGTTTTAAACTAATTGGACAAAACAAATCATTAGGGTATTCCGTTAGGGATTCTGTTTCCGAGATTCCAATTTAACAGGGACGTTCAAAATCACGCTTTATATAGCGAAAGTTTGATAGGTTCTGACACCGGAGTCTTCTTTTGAGGTTGTCATGTTACGGACTTCCTGAGGACCTTGCATTGCTAGTTCGAAAGAAGCATTCGAGTAGTAGATGTTAAACAAGCTAAACAAAGCTTATAAACGTCTGTGAGACCTCTCCAACCCGTCTGGCCAGCGTGGAGAGTGTAGGCCAAGTCGTGTGCGTTATTCCAGCCAGATTTTGTTGAAAATTTACGAAAATCGACATTGTAGTGCAGTAGATAATTAGATATAGAGCTTCTGTAAATGGTAAGCTAATTTTTAAATTTGGTAAGCGTATATTTTTTGAATTATTTGATAAAAACAGTTCCGGCTAGCGTAACGTTACCGTAGCCAGATCTTTTTTTGTTTTACGGGAATTTTGAAATAAAAGTTATGTAAATAATTAGATATCAATTTGGTATAAATGGTACAACTTAAATTGTATTTGTATTTGCTATGGTTGCGAAGATATTTGAAATCCTGCTGGGGTAACGGTTTGCTCAATTGCTGTATCTCGGAATTGACTAAGCGGATGATGATGATTTTTGCACAGGACATCTGGCTAATTAGTTATAGTTTATAGCGCAATAAAGGAATTCACAGTAATTAACCGTTTAGAAGTTATTTTCATTAAATAGAAATATGCTTTAATAGGTCCTAGCACTTCCAATAAGCGCTCCAAAGACTAACTTTAAACGTTATTATATAGTGAAATACTGTCTATAAATGGTACCAAAGTTTCATTAGTATTCTATACGTAATTAAAAAGTTATGATGAATCTTCGATTTGTTTCGGCCATGGCGCGCGGCGGAGTTATTTTACGACCGATTAACCGAGTTTCCTGTACGAGTGGTCACATAATCTTTTGTAAATAATTAGATATACATGTCAATTTAATACCTAATAAATTTCAGACTTGTAGATTAATTCATTAACGAAATAATTGAAAAAATGATGTTCGCGTGGTAACCCGACCAAATCTAGAATGTTATGAAAAAGCGGCCGCGCCATACATTATACCAACCTTCTTAAACTTACTAGATAATTTCATACTCGTACGTGTTTTGCACAGACGAGCTACATAAGTGATATAATAAAACTTAGTTATAACTAATATTATATTAATATAAAACATTTTCGTATCTTTAGATAGAATACTGTTGACTAGCTCCGTGGCGCAGCGGTCAACATGCCAGCCTGCGACACGGAGTCACCGGGTTCGATCCCCGGCCAGGTCAAAATGGAAAATGATCTTTTTCAGATTGGCCTGGATCTTGGATGTGTATCTATATATGTATTTGTTATAAAATATAGTATCGTTGAGTTAGTATCCCATAACACAAGTCTCGAACTTATTTTGGGGCTAGCTCAATCTGAGTGATTTGTCCTAAAAAGGTAAGTAAGTTTATAAATTAGCTTCAAAAATAATCACAGGTTTTTTTCTTATGGGCCAATATGCAACGTCGCATGCTTATCTAAAATTAAAAAGAAAGAATTTATAAATACCTATATCTTTTTTATGTTATCGTTCCGAATAAGTTAAAGTAAAATACTTGTAGTCATATATAAAGTTTTATTGTATAAAATCACAGATCAATAATAATAAAATGTAATAACATCACAGTGTAGTATGTACTTACATATTTTATCTACAGTAAGTATCTACTTCCCATTGCTTTCTGTAATCTGATTAAAAAATCACAAATGTCTAGACTAGCTGTTGCCCGCGACTTCGTAGTATGATTAATTAGTATAGATGAATTTTCCCCGTTTTCAAAACATTTTTTATTGATGCTTCGCTCCTATTGGTCGCAGCGTGATGTTTTATAGCCTAAAACCTCCTCAATAAATGGACTATCCAACACAAATAGAATTTTCGAATTTGAACCAGTAGTTCCTGAGATTAGCGCGTTCAAACAAACAAACAAACTCTTCAGCTTTATAATATTAGTATAGATAAAGATAGCCGTATTCTTAAATTACGTTTTTAGTATAAAAATCAAAATACAATATTATAAATAAACGACATAACAATGCAGTTTACTTCTTAGGATACGTACTTTTTGAAACAGTACAAGCTAAAGCTTTGTTTTATAGTAAACACTAGCTTCCGCGGCTCCGCCCTCGTTAATGTCGATCCCACGGGAATAGTACTTTTTCCCGGGATAAAAGGTAGTCTATGTCCTTCTCTGTACTCCAGAGAACCTGTATACAAAATTTCATAGAGATCGGTTCAGTAATTACGGCGTGAAAGCTTAACAAACAAACAAACTCACTTTCGCATTTATAATATTAGTAAGGATAACGCAGACTAACTACGAGTAAATTATCAAGATGCTTCCACTACTAACTGCTAAGCTGTAACCGGTAGCTAGTAGCTATTTTAAAATAAATGTACCTACTTTTTAAAAATAGCTCGTCTGTACAAACCGCGTATGTATTATCCTGTAAGTTTTAGAAGGTTGGTATAATGTATTGCGCGGCCGCTTTTTTATAACATTCTAGATTTGGTCGGGTAACCACGCGAACATCATTTTTTTCAATTATTTCGTTAATTAATTAATTTACAGGTCTGAAATTTAGCAGGTATTAAATTGACATGTATATCTAATTATTTACAAAAGATTCAGTGACCACTCGTACGGGAAACTCGGTTAATCGGTCGTTAAATAACTCCGCCGCGCGCCATGGCCGAAACAAATCGAAGATTCATCATAACTTTTTAATTACGTATAGGATACTAATGAAACTTCGGTAACATTTATAGACAGTATTTCACTATATAATGACGTTTCAAGTTAGTCTTTGGAGCGCTTATTGGAAGTGATAGGACCTATTAAAGCATATTTCTATTTAATAAAAATAACTTCAAAACGGTTAATTACTATGAATTCCTTTATTATGCTATAAACTATAACTAATTAGCCAGATGTTCTGTGCAAAAATCATCATCATCCGCTTAGTCAATTCCGAGATACAGCAATTGAGCAAACCGTTACCCCAGCAGAATTTCAAATATCTTCGCAACCATAGCAAATACAAATACAATTTAAGTTGTACCATTTATACCAAATTGATATCTAATTATTTACATAACTTTTATTTCAAAATTTCCGTAAAACAAAAAAAGATCTGGCTACGGTAACGTTACGCTAGCCGGAACTGTTTTTATCAAATAATTCAAAAAATATACGCTTACCAAATTTAAAAATTAGCTTACCATTTACAGAAGCTCTATATCTAATTATCTACTGCACTACAATGTCGATTTTCGACAATTTTCAACAAAATCTGGCTGGCGTAACGGACACGGCCAAGTCCTCTGTCTGCTCTGGCCAAGTATGGCTCTAGTCGTACTGAGAGGGTCATGTTCCTGCAGTGGAGACTAAGAAAGACCTGATGATGATGAATCTATTACATATAATATAGGCAAACACATATCAAAGATTCAAATAAAAATTAAGCACTGTTAATGCTAAGTACTTTGCGTATGTCAACATTTAGTTGGCTACGTTGTATTTGCCCATACACAAAGTTATTAAAAATGTGTGCTTTATTATGTAGGTACAACACCATTAAAATATTTATTTTTAAGGAAAATATTGTGTCTAATTTAACACAAGATGTTTCTGCACGAGACGACAAAATAGCCATCTTGGAAAATCATATTAATAAATTAAAAGATGAAGTCACGCGCTTACATAGCTGTTTGACTGAAGTAATTGACACAGGAGAGCAATTGAAAAGTACAAGCTACGAGAAAATTGGAGAATCATTGAAAAATATGGAAGCACATCGTAAGTTATATTTACCAGATTCACGTCTTCACACTGTAAATTGAGGTAGGATATCCTGCTGAAACCTAAACCCAACCGTCGGTTTGAGTCTTTCAACCGAAACCGAAATGTGTATCATAGTAAAATAAGTAGTAACAATTACTTATTTTACTATGATATTCTTAAAATTTTGTGTCAGTACTTACGCGGCGTCCTATCTTCCCAATACCATGCGATCACCTGGAGCAGCGGCGAAAGTGGCAGCTGGAAACAAGTCGTCCAAATATTCAGTTTTGTCCACTCAATTTGAGTTTGTACCAGTCGCCGTAGAAACTGCAGGGCCATGGTGTCCAGAAGCCAAAAACTTCATTGGGGAAATAGGACGACGTTTGAGAGACAGAGGCTATGACCACCGCTCCGGATGGTACTTGGTTATCCATAGCCATCCAAAGAGGAAATGCTGCTAGCATAATGGGTACTTTTGAGCCAGGTACAATTCGGGGTGGCATTTTTGACTTTTTTTTTTTATATTTTTATTACTTTTTGTTTTATATTTTTTTGTGGGAATTAAAGTGTCTTGAATAAATAATTAAATTCTTAAGACGGTACTTCACGAAATTGTGAAAATTGACGTGTTTTCAAATCACGAGTAATATGTACTGAATTAATTAAATACATCAAATGTATTTGTATAATTTAGGCTGATCCTTAAAAAAGATCGCCCCCTTGTTGGAATTGGAAATAGATACATATGAAATTTAAAAAAGATATATATATGTTATGATATTTAAAGACATTTTTCTTCAAAAACTTTGTAATTTTTACGTCTAAAACAATAATTCTCACATGACAATATTTATATATACATCTCGGAGGTCGCCCCATTTCTTATTTTTTTTATAAAATTATACATATGAAAATATTAAGACTTTTTATCTTTTTTCCGGATCGCATAATGGTTCTACGCAGCCTAATGGCTTGCGCAGTAGCGACGTTTTACGTACGCGCGGCACTCGCTCAAAAAAAACCTATTGTATTTAACAGTATAGAGTACATTGTGTTTATAAAAAAAACAAGACATTATAGTTCTAACAGCGTGTCGCGTCGTGATTGCGATACAAGTTCACTACGTGAGTTTCAGTGGTAGAAGGTTCGGCTGATTTTGGGCCGACACTGAATCTGGCGTTAAAACCGAACCAAAACCGTCGTTGCTTGGTCACTAATTCACTTTATAACATTCATACATTTTTTTTAGATTCCAAGGCTACCCACAACATGAAACTGGAAGTAGCTAAATTACACAATGAAAAACTGAAACTTGAGGCTCAAATGTCACTAACAAAATTGAAAACTGAAGAGTCAATAAGAGAAAGTAATAAATGTAGGTCACAATTAGTACAACTTCAAAATGAAAGAGAAATTATTGTAACAGATATTAAACAACTGGAACTACAAAGTATTGGTGATAGCGCACTATCGCCTTACCATTGTGACGTAGAAGATATCTTAGCATCTTTAGACAGAATACGTCAATTCATAGACGTGAAAATGTCAAAGAACAATTCGCTTGAACAAGCTTTGATGAAGGTTCAAAGGTCATCACAAATGCTTGTAAGTGAAGCAAAGGACTTGGTGGAGAGAGAAAAACAGAAGATATTTAATGAAAAAGAAGAAGCCATACGTGATAAACAGAATTTGCAAAAACAACTTGATGACCAGAAATCTAAACTTGAAGCACTAATAGCCTACGATAAAGATGTTATAAAAGACTTAGAAGCTGAGGTACTCAATCAAAAATTAATAATAGGTAAAATAAACGAATCAACTGCAAGCTACATTTCTAAATTAGAGGAAGAATTGCATTCTCTTCAAACTTTGTATCAAAACACAATAGCAAAAGTAAGTGAACTGCAAGAAAAAAATGCAAATCTTTTAGAACAATCAAATAACAATTTAAATGTCATAAACAAATTAAAAGATGACTTAAAGCAAAAATCTGACGAAATAGTAGAACTACAATGTGCATTAGCGAAGTTTAAAAACAAAAGTACTCGTGACTATGAAATGCAAGCTGAAATCCTAGAAAATAAATCAAATACGTCAGTTCAAACTGAAAAAATGTATGTTAAAGAGATGTCACATGCTAAGGAGCCAGATTTAAAAGACACAGAAACATTGAGACACAAAACTTCTCAAGACAATAACTTGTTAGAAATATTGCCAAAACAAAGACCTCACTCCATTAACGAAGTACAAATTCTAACTGCTAATGTAGAGCCAACATTTGATTTTGTCAAAAGTAGTTATCTTAACTACAAATTAAAACAATTAAGTATTGGGCGTTTAGAGCAGCAATCTATATCAAATGATGAAACATCTAATCATGAAGACGTCGCTGAAGATATTGCTGAATACTCTGGGTCAGCAAGTAATAATGCTGAAAAAGTTCAAACACGAGAAAATGCTATTGTTAATCTTTATAACAGAAAATCGATGCATACAGATTCTTCTAAGCCTGGGACATCTAATAGTAAAACAAATTTTAAAGACACTACAATAACAAGCTTATATGATGGGTCAGATCTCATAAAAAATTCGGAAATGAATAGAAGATATACAGATACTGCTGTACTTAAAGCACATAAACATACAGATAAAAGCAAAGATCTGTTTGTTATTTATAAAGAAAGTGAAAGTGACTTTGAGAGTAAGTTACCTGGTGACAAAGGTTTATGGAATGTTAATGAAAAATCAGAAATACTAGTGGAAGTTATGACTGTAGAATCGTCGAAAAAAGGAAGTAAGAAGAAGAAAGTAAAAGGTACTAAAAACAGTGATCAACATAATGATATATATAACGACAAAGACCAATATGACAAAGAAAAAAGCGATGAAGGAGATGATGACAGTGTGAAGCCTAAATTAAAGATAAATTTACCTCGCGTTGCAACTGATAGCCCCTCTATTCCAACAACATCCGAAGATGATAGAAAATCTTTAGACTCATACACAATGTCAATATACTTATCGCCAAAAGAGACTCATTCTGATAATAAAATGAAACGAGACAATATAGAAAAAACTATTTCACAAGAAAGTCCGTCATTGCCAACATTATCAAATGATGAACACCAATACACACATTCGGATAATTCTTTCAAAATTCCCGTATATGAAAACAAAAATAAACAGAAAATGAGAAAACCACATAACAAACAAGTTGAAAATGGAAGTCATGAATTTAAAAAAGAATCAGACAAATCAGTTCATAAACTTTCTCGGGTCGAAGCTGATGTGTTCCTAATAAAATCTAGAGAAAATCAAGAGAATCCAAGAATAACAGATAAAGATTATGGATTACAATATATTTTAGATGCCATTAAAAAAGAAAATGAAAGCGAGTTGCCTGAAGCAATGTCATATTATACTGATAAGACTATGCAAAAAAGTCATAGTGATTCAGTATTTCATCAGGGTATGATATCATCGGAGAGCAATAATCCAATGAAAGTAGTCCCAAATAGTTGGAGTCCTTGCAAAATAAGCGATGGTACTCAATCTAGATCGGTAATAGATCGAAGCGTCATGGCTAAAACTGACAATATAGAAGATTATGAAGCAAAAATAAGGTATTTGACAAAAACCTTACAAAACGTAGAGAAAGATTGTAAAAAGAAAATTGAAGCTATTAAAGTTCAATATGATAGCAATATAAAGAGCATAATTAACGAACACAACACAGGCGTTAAAAGTATACAGAACTTGCATGAAGAAACTTTACAAGACATAATTAAGATTCACGAAAATGAAGTTGAAAATTTGAGAACACTAAGCATAGAAGCTATGCGTAGGTCAGAAAGATTAGAAAAAGAAAACCGGTCACTAAAAAGTAAAGTTTCAGATTTTCCATCTCCGTTAGAAGTGGTAAGTTGTTTTTTTTTTTTTTTTCATTCAAATTTCATTCAATATTAGATTGTAACGATTGTAATGCATATATTTCAATGCGTGATTTTTATCAGGAACCAACAAGAATGTGTTGTAACGATGGCAGAAGGCGAAGGAAGTCACGAACAGAAACCCGCACGCTTACAAAGACTAACGTCGAAGCTTTTAACGTGCAGCCTAAAGCTAAATCTCATGGTCCTTGTACCTGCTCTCTCGATATCAATTTATCCGATACTATCCGGAATATATTTGAACAAGTAGATATTGATCAGAGAAAAATGGCAGAACATACTTACATGAAATATATCGCCAATAAGATACTTGGCACGAACGTTGAGGTAAGACATGATGGACATCTGGAGCAATGCAATATTTCCCACAAATTTCTAAAAAGTCAGGATATGTACCAAAAAAGCCGCGGCGGAGGAAGGGTTGAGGTCAACTGTCTCGCTGTCACTATGATAAAATAAATATAGGTAGCTTAACTTTACCCATAGGAAAAGAGGGAATGTGCGTATAGGTCAGATTGTATCATATCTCACTAATATTATAAATGCGAAAGTGAGTAAGTTATTTGTTTGTTTGTTACGCTTTTACGACTTAACTAGTGAACCAGTCATCCTATAATTTGGCATACTCGATACATATTTCTCTCAACGCCATATCGCCACAGCTTGAGAACTTATTTTTTTGGTCACCTCGTCGCCTCGCACAGCTTCAGTTATCGCAATTTTTAATCGCTGACGTGTCTGGGATACGGAAAAGAGCATAAGGTACCTTTTAGCGCATGAAGTGTAAAACTGGAAATGCTGTTCTCAATGGAACAGCGTCAACGCGAGCGGAACCGCGGGCAAAAACTACTTAGGTATATATATAGAGTGTATACTACGTGAGCTTGACTTAGAGACATTTTGCAGGCGTTAGATGCTCAAGAACTGTCGTTCTTGCATTTGAAAGTGTGCCGTACATGGAAGACAAAGCTGAGCAAGGAAGAAGCGCTGCAGAAGAAAATTGATACGTTAGAACACGAATTGATGAGCAAACAGCGCAATGCGCAGCAACATAGTATGTAAACTATTATCTTCTTTTGCTAGAAGCAACCAGGTTTTAATTAAAAATACTTTCAAAATAATTAGACCGTCTGGTGGATTATTGAAAAATCTTGGACACGTATTTGTCGTCTCTCAATCAAACAAAAATTGAAAAAGATAAATAAATATACGGACTAATCACACAGATTGAGCTATAGACCCTTTAAGGACTGATTCAGCCCGTCGATATGAACAACTTTTCCTTTGCGACTTCTATGAGTAGGCGATTTTTATTATCAATTTTTACGATTTTACAAGTAAGCTACAAACTTCTATTCATAGGTCGGTCCTGAAATAATTTACTTCAAAAATGATCACCATAACCATTGTTTACTTACTGATAGACAGCTCCGTGGCGCAGTGGTTAACACGCCAGCCTGCGACACGAGGGTGCCCGGGTTCGATCCCCGGTCAGGTCAAGATGGAAAATTATCTTTTTCAGATTGTCCTGGGGACAATCTGAAAAAGATAATTTTTATCTATATATGTATTTGTTATATAATATAGTATCCTATACAACGTGATTTTGAACCCCCTAGCTATATTGAAATCTGGGAATCAGAATCCCTAATGGAACACAGAATTGCAAGAAAAAAGGTGAAAAACCAAAAATAAAATTAGGTTTCTCATACAAAGTCGCCGATCAGCTGGACGAATTTCTATGAAAGGTTAAATTAATTTTTTCGTTTTTTACCTTTTTTTCTTACAATTCTGTATTCCATTAGGGATAGACTTAGGAAATAATAGAGGACAAGACTAAGGAAATACAAGCTAAACAAAGCTCATAAACATCAATGAGACCTCTCCAATCCGTCTGGCCAGCGAGGAGAGTGTAGGCTAAATCCTCTCTGACCAAGTTATGCTCCTGCAGTAGAGACTAAAAAGACCTGATTATGATAGTGGTCACTGGTCATCCAGCATTCATCTGTGACATCGGATCGGACATCGGCTGACAGTCCATCCGACCGCATGCACTGATGGCCGATCATGATATGACTATACCTCTTAATTCTTGTACTAACAGTAGCGGAATTGGACCGCAAAGTGGCAGAGGAGCGGCGGCGGCTGCAAGAAGTTCGTGAAGCAGTGTGTCGGACCCCACCGGAGTCCCGCGGCGTAAGCCCCGAGGTTGAGCCACCGAGGTGCCTTCCATCCTCCACGCCTCCCGCACCACCTCCAACTGCTGCTGAAAAGGATCTGCAGTACGTAGATATTCCTGTAAAAAAGTCACAAGATCTCGCATTTTTGTAGACTTCTAGTCTCATGCCCCGCACCACCCCTATTGCTAGTGGTGAAAAGAATCTGCTGTACCTACGTACAGCAGATCTGGTGTACCTACGACCTTTTCCTCAGGAATATCTACAATTCCTGAGGAAAAGGTCACAGGATCTGCTACAGACTCCTGGTCTTTCTAAACCTTGAAGTATCAAATTAGCGGCGGCCACACTAACCGTTTGCGCCAATAGATTGGTGGTATGCCAACTTACGCCAAAACATCAAAATACAGCCGTTTACCAATTTCTCTCTCTCTCCTTATTTCGTTTTGAAATAAATTCAAATGCATATAAGGAGGAAATTGTGGATAATTAAGTCTCGTAATCACTTATCCCTGGCAGTCAACCACCCCGTACGTTTTGAAAAGAAACTTCCTGCGACGTTTTACCGAACTGTAGAACTTTCTGCGGCGGTATTCCCGAATCGATACGTCATTGGAATCTTCAAAAAACGCGTCTGTTTTCTTCAAAAGCCGGCTACGCTTTTGTCACGCCACTGGGGTTCCAGTTTTCCCTGGGCTGCGGTGATCGTTTACCATCAGGTGACCCGCTTGCTCGTTTGCCGTCCTGTATCATAAAGAGAGAACATATCTTTAAAGAAGTATTTCCTTAAATTATTGCAGATGTGGCTGCAATACTGGACTTGACGATTTAACAATTAACGAACGACGATCAGCGGGTGATTTAGTTCCCAGTTTTCCTGCTCCAAGGCCAAGACGCACTAAAGAGAGCAATAGGGTGAGCATAGTTTTACATATTATACATCATCATCATCAGGTCTTTTTAGTCTCCACTGCAGGAGCATGACCCTCTCTGTACTACCAGAGCCATAGTTGGTCAGAGCAGACAGAGGATTTAGACTACACTCTCCTCGCTGGCCAGACGGGTAGGAGAGGTCTCATTGATGTTTATGAGTTTTGCTTAGCTTTTTTTTTTCTAAGTCGCCTCTTACGACATACAGAGGAACTTCGGTTGGTCCTATTCTACTCTGCCGGAAACCACACGGCTATTGTACATAAGGAAAAGTTGACTAAATATTTTTTTTGTTGTATTGTACTTATGGACAGTAAATATAGAACCTAGGGCGTGGAAATAAAGAGATTGTTGAATTGAAATAATAAGGAAAGAAACTTGAAAGGGAATTAAGGTATTGGCATACTACTCACTCGAATGAATGATGGTAAGCAAGTAGTAACTCGGGACGCCCCGGGCGCACTCGTGGTCCCGATGCCATACCTGCAACCACCTTACTGAGGATGACACCCTTGATTTTGATTTAAATAATTATATTCATTTGGGCGTTATTTTATTAAAAAGCTCTATACATGATTATAGAGCTTATAAACACGATATCTCTGAAAACAAAGTAATTTACTCCATTACCGACCCTTACAGACTTATTATTAGTATTTATGATTTCTCCAGGCGGTGCTGGCCCGCTTGGATGGAGAGGAGAAACGTGACAGGAAGCCGTATCACGACGAGCCCCCCACACGGCTCAGGCGGATGCATCCCATGCAATCCGCAGATCGCCATCGTGCCCACAAGAAATGACGATTCTGGATCAAGCTTTCCGTGCTGTATGGTACATTGTTAGTTGAAACAATTCCTATCATACGCTCACTTGTTTTTTCGTAACACTGAACAAATGATCGAAGCAATTCACCTAACTTAGTGTTGATACTTTGGGATTTCAGAATATGGAAAATTAGATTTTTTACAAACTTTTATTTAACTTGCAATGATTTTACTATGTTTCCTCGGGTGGAAAGTTGTAACTCAATTTTGAAGCAGATATATTCCTCCTATTGAGCTAAAATGTTGTATGCTCGTTTAGTTTGGAGCCATGCGTGGTATAGCTGCGTGACGTCATTCTAAATTCAACATGATGGAACACACAAGATGGCGTTTGCTCGGGTGGAATGTTGTAACTCAATTTTGAAGCAGATATCTTCCACCCATTGAGCTAAAATGTTGTATAGGTACTATGGGTATGTCATTCTAAATTTAACGTGGAACCCACAAGATGGCATACTAGCGATTTTTTACGCTATCCGATAATATGGATATCAATAAAAGGGCTCGCTGAAAATAACTCGAAAAATAAAGTGATATAAAAGCTTGTTTAAAATTTTTTTTTTACTTTAAATTTATTATGACATCACACGAGCAAGCGGGTCACCTGATCACCGCTACCTATGGATAACTGCAACACCAGCAGCCCTACAACACATTGCGGTTTTCATATGATTTACTTTTTTTATTTAAGACATATAAATCATAATGTATGTTGAAGTGATCATTAAAACGTACACCGCAGTTGTTAAAAGTTAACGGGTAGGCTGGTGTGTGACAGGAGCGTGAAAATGTTCAATTATATTTTATGTGACTAAACCACAGAACAATAAACACATTAGAAGTGTTATCATGCGAGATTTCTATAGAAACCAGCGTTGCCTCAATTTAAGCATACTACTAACGCAACACTATTGAGTAGAAACTCCTCCTTTGGTCAAAGCTTCACTAGGACTTCTCATTTTACACGTTATAACAGCACACGTCGGCATTTTTCGCGTAAATCTCACTTTTGTTCCTTTGGCGATCGCGGGACACACTACTTAGGTGATTTAAGTGAGCTGATCGAGCGCATTGTCGGCTCGCGTACCACACCCCCTTGCCATTTCTAATGTCTTTGTTGTTCTGTGGGCTAAACCATAAGCAAACGGCGAGACTAATACGTTTTTTATCCATTTGCAGACTGGCTCCGAAAATGTACGGAATGGCGATCTCACCAACATTTATTTACTAATACACTGTATTATACTCAATCAATTTATTTACTCAATTTTTATAACTAAACACGGTGTGGGCGTGCTGCTGTGATCGTTTCGTCACAAAATTTGTAAAGATTTTTTATCTAGTTTACCTATATTTTTGTATTTATTTATTTCTCTATATTTATTTTACTACAACACGTGAACTCCACGATGTAAATTATTAGTAATAAAAATTTAAAAAGGATATGTGTATAACTTATTTCGCTCGCAGTCGCAGGACATGTAAAATCCCTGCCTACATGAAGGAACTTCTTCTTTTCGAGTTAAAATAGCTATATATGTATAATAAATGTTATATGAAGTTAGACCAGAATTTGGCCACTTCGACCGCACGATCATTTGCCTTAATCAAGTCCTCTACAGTACAGGAAGTAGGATAGCTGGGGCAGTTCATTAGATGGTTCGTCTGAACAGCACCGCAGCTGCACAGGTTGTTGCTAGAGAAACCCCACCTAACCCGGTTTTCTCGGCATCTTCCAACACCAGCCCGAAGTCTATTTAGCGACTTCCAGACTTGGCAGGAAAGTTCTCCACCCGATGGTAGTTTCTTTGCAGGTGGTAGGAGTAGGAGTAGGAGTAGGAGTAGGCGGGTACAGGGATCTCCATTACTCTGTTTTAAATTTTGTTTCTTTGGAAGATATATGTGGCTGTCGGAGAAAACTGCTGCGACTCTTTAAACGTGGAGGTGGTGAAATTTGGCCATGAAGCGGATGTCTGCCATCGTGCAATTATTTACCTTTTTCTATAGCGCAACCAACATCACATCGAATGCTTGGCGGGGCCACGCCAGCCTGAAGCATAAAGGAACTCGAGTACGACAATAAAAAGAGCATAATCTGAAATTAGTTGTTCAGATTAAAGAGTAAAATCGATTCCACACACAAAAAATAGGGGTCAAATTTTAACCAAAAAAAGGGCTTTGTTAAAATGTTATATTATTAATTCACATTAAATATGATTCATTCACATTTGTTCTCATATGTAGGGTTCTCGATGGTAGTTTTAGGGGACGTGTAGAGAACGTTTTTTCTGATACTGGACCGACGGTTGCTCGAGAGCAGAAACTGTTCGTATTCCTTCCTGTCCCGCATAGTGGTTAATAACTTCCAGCCAGCCAGCGTACATATTCCTACAATAATCAGCGTAGCGAGAATTATGCCCCCGAACCCTGCGAATAAAAAAAGTGATACAATAGAAAAGAACAAAAAAATTATAAGAACGTTCTCACAAACTTGTGTTATTTCTTAAAATGATCAACAGAGCGTGTATATTTATCCTCGACAAGTTGGATTGACAAATGTCCAATTAGTCTACCTGCTAACATGAATACTATAAAGTTTTCGAAACGTTAGGTGTAAAAATAATGTAATGAAGCAATCTTATGTTGTCCTCCGGTTAGGTCTGGACCTGACCGAGGACCCCGGTTAGTATCCCATGCCACAAGTTCACAACTCACAGTGAGGCTAGCTCAATCTGTGTGATTTGTCCAAAAACCACGCAAAACGTTGTCTTAAAGCCTATATGCCTTAGGCTCTGTCTATCCTGTAACGGATAAAGACGTGGCAATGTGTATGTAATGTATGTAAGAACAATATTTATTATATTATATTGAAAAGTCGTATCCCAGAGGACATATTTTTCGATAACACAAGTCGAAATGAAATTTTAATTCCTTCTCCGACTTAACTTGGTCTTCACGTAACCTGTATGTATCATATTAGATAATATATAGAAACCAATAATCAATATTCTAGCTGCAATATTTTTTTAGATGCCTTCGATCCTGGATGGGTTCAAATGTAAAAAACCGCATTTCGAACCCAAACTGGCGGAAAAAATAATGATGTAGTGATCATTAAACCCAAACCATACGACTTAAAACCCAAGCTATCGACAACATTATTTCCCAAAATATTATCGGTTATTAATCGGCTATTATATATTCATTGGTCTGTCGTAAGATTTTTGAAAATTCTGATCGAAACTTACTGTAATAACTTTCTTGACAGTTTGCTTTTTCTTCAACCAATAATTGCACCGTTCTTCCATCATTGTACTTGTAGCCAAACTCTATGTAGCATCCAGTACCAACTCTTACATCGTCGCATATACTCATAGATTTCTTTTCAGATTCGGTTAAGTGTTTAGTTAGAGTAACGTTGACACTATCTTCGTTTGGGCACGAGTCTTTCTTGTCATAGGCACATCGGGCGTAATTTTCTAACAACTTGCATTGGTTCTGGTTAGTTTCAGATATTATGCTGCAGAATTTATCGTAAGATTGCCTTGCATCCCATTCCGGTGGTTTGTCACATTTACACGTATTATTGACGCAAGTCCCTAGTCCAGTACATTCCTGAAATACCAATGTAACATCTCGATCATCATCATCATGTCTTTTTATTCTCCACTGCAGGAGCATGACCCTCTCTGTACTACGAAGCCATACTTAGCCCGAGCAGATAAAGGATTTGGCCTACACTCTCCTCGCTGGCCAGAGGGGTTGGAGAGGTCTCATTGATATTTATGAGCTTTGTTTAGCTTGTATTTCCTTAGTCACGTCTTACCATGGGAAGACTTGGAGTGGTCCTATTCTACACTGCCGAAACCACACGGCTCTCGATCAGTTCCACTCATTTCCACTTCTGTATTTTTACACGATGAGACTTCTATTTTAACTATAGATAGAGGGAGTATGTACATGTCGATGAAAATCACCGATTGATAATAATTTTCATCGACATGTACAGATAGACGTCTGCAGAGAAATTTAGCCCCCTCACAGTAGAGATACTATAGTGAGAGGGGGTCAGATTCCTCTGCATGCGTCTGTACATTGTTAGAAGCTGGAAAATTCTACATTTCATCTTTTCTCCCAGATCGGCAAGGAAGGAACTGCTTCAGAAACTAGAACAATTCGTCTTATTTGTCACTGTTGAAGCATGTAGGTACTGTAGGTTTGCTATATGCGGACTATATCAAACAGAAGGCGCTGTGTTGGATACTACATGTGTTAAGAATGTAGTATCCAACACACCCTCATCATATCATGTCCATGATATGATGAGATTACCATTAAAAAGAATAAGAAAGGTAAGGTAAGTTCGCCTGTAGATTTACCTTATTATCTTTCATGCAATTCGTTTTGATTGTAGACGTTTCACAAGTGTGTCCCTCCCATATTTTGTTGCAAATGCACTTGCCGCAGTCACATGTGCCATGTTCCGAACATTGTTTTCCATTTGATCCTATTGGGCAGCTGTTCGCATTACACTGACAGTATATGCCACTGTATGTTTGTTCACCCCTTTAATTAACATAACAGTAGAAATATAGAGGTACTATCAAACTTAATAGTACAGTCAGGGACAGAGATATCTGACCAGGCCCTCTACCTATAATAAAAATATGTTGAATTTTCTCCTAAACTATAAATAATAATAACATGAAAATATATATACAGAAAGATTTTAATGAAATCTTAATATAAATTTTCATGTTAATATTATTTATAGTTTAAGAGAAAATTCAATATATTCGTAGAGGGCCTGGTTAGGCATCTCTGTCCCTGACTGTACCGTTAAAACATACACGAGATAAATTTATAATAGAAATACGGTATTACTAACGTTTATTTAGTTGGAATCGCCAACCAGTTTCGCTTCACATAAAACACTTTTAGTGACAGCGAAACGGTCGTTCGCTACCACTAACACTCGCTCTGATGATGGTCTTTGTAACAGACGAAAACTAGTCAGCGAATCCGACTAAATAAACGTGTTAGAAACACGTTTATACTCTTAAAATTCTTAACTAAGATTTAAAACCACCAATAAAAATCCAATCAAAGTTATATGTTTGTTTAAAAACAATGTTTTTGCTTAGCATATTGAAATACTCATAAAACGATATAAAACATAATATCCACTGTCGTGGCTAGGTAAATGGCTGTAAAAAATATTTACATTCATTTTTCGATTTTTCGCAAGAAACGCAGAGATCACGAGATCGGAGTACTTAGTAGAGTTTGGAGAAGGATTGGTTCTCGGACTCTCAAATATAGGAAAAGAAAAATCATTTCATCATGAAATATGATATAGCATAAAGAAAAACTAGAATTTGGAACTATAGTAAAATAGAAAAAAAGCGTGAATATATCGAGTTCAATTGTTATTGGCAAAAATATTATTGGACTGGGTTTTTAGTACATGTTAAAATACAAAAACTCTGGCACACCAAAAATCTCAACTGACTAGCATATGTTGTGTCTGCTCATTATCTATGCTTTCGACTCCATCATCAAAGCAGCTCCTTGTTTATTAGGTAACTGCTCACAATTCAGTTGCAAGATTTGGTTGACACAAAGAGAATATATCTTGTATTCTCCTTGGGTTGACACAAACATACATACATAAAATATACAGGATTACTTGAAAAACACTAATAACCTTGCAGTACTAGATAGCAAACATCGTAAACGACAACGTTTGTTCTATGACTTTTGGTAATTTGTTAAATTTTACTTTCATACAAAAATAAATACCTAGGTATTATAATTTTCCAGTTGCATGAGAAAAAATCTACGCGCGTCGCAAAAAAAGATTACGCGCGGGCATTCGCGTCATCCTTGCGTTTACATAAATAAATATAAATATTTAAATACGGACAAATCACACAGATTGAGCTAGCCCCAAAGTAAGTTCTAGACTTGTGTTATGGGATACTAACTCAACGATACTATATTTTATAACAAATACATAATTATATATATATATATATATATATATACACATCCAAGACCCAGACCAATTTGAAAAATATCATTTTCCATCTTGACCTGGCCGGGGATCGAACCCGGGCACCCTCGTGTCGCAGGCTGGCGTGTTGACCACTGCGCCACGGAGCTAGCCAAATAGACTTACAAATGTCACGACAGGACATTAAAAACTTGATTTTGTTTTTATTTAATTTATAAGTTAGCTAGTTCTATTAGGTTATTAGTGTTTTACAAATATCCCTGTATAATGCAAATTAAAAAAAGCTTTTAAGAACAACGTGTTAACTGTTAACTGAAACCATACCCGTAACTGTCACACTTGCAGGCGCCACATTCGCATTTCCCGTTGCCGCTACACACTTTACCGTTATTTAATATGCATGACGATAAGTCAGTGTCGTCATCTGGATTGTTACACTTGCATTTAGATCCGTACCTAAAAAGGTTAATCATAAGAAAAAATAAAAAGGTTAATTAAAAAAAAAAAACATTAATACATTTTCAACAGGCGACAAAAAAAATTATTAAAGGGAATGGGCGATTATCTGAAAAATCAGGACAATAGGCAATGCGGCTAGCAACCCATCACTATTTTGATTCCGTTTTCCACTTTTACGCCCACCAGCACGCTAAACGTGGCCTTTCGGTCTTATGAGTCATAAGACCTAAAGACCAAGTTATAAGTTGTGAATTTAGGTTCCGTCTACCCTAACGTCTACTACTAAGAACCTCAGACATTAGACATTCTGAATTGGTGACTTATACGGCGTGTAAATGTAACCTCGACGTTCCCATAAAGGGGTGATACAGCCCATCAATATGAACAACATTTCCTATGGGACCAATACTGAGAACTCAAAAAAAATTTGCCTTTTCCATATAAAAGAGTTCTGCCGCCCGGCCAGTTTGTATGGAAATGTCTTATTTTGTTTTGAGTTCCCAGCTTGGTTCTCATAGGAAAAATTGTTCATATTAATGGGCTGTGTCACCCCTATAAGGGAACGTCGAGGGTCGATTTACACGTTGTATAGTTAAAAGCGAAAAAGTTTGTTTGTGATAGTAATTAGATAGGATTTAATAATTTTAATCTAATAAAAATACAAAAATATATGAAGAAATGTGTACTTGTTTTTAGCGTAGAATGGAATCAATATGTTGATAAATAATTACGCTGAATACTGTTTCTGCTTGTCAACATTTAAGTTAAAAAAAAAGTATTTTTTTACATATTTTTTATTTATATTTTTTTAGAAGGTACATTTATTTTAACCGTAAATATGAATGAACTACTAAGGATTTTTGTGCTATAAATTCACATTTTAATGATAATAAATCGTAATTACTTTTTTGCTCTTCTGTTAAATTTGGGAAAATGAGATACTTGGATTTACCTCAGGGCAGCTGAGAGTTACTTTCGCATTTATAATATAACTAGCTTTCGCCCGCGGCACCGCCGCGTCAATGTCGATCCCTCGGGAATAGTCCTTGTTCTCGGGGTAAAATAGCCTATGGATAGCCTATGTCCTTCTCCGTACACCAGAGAACTTGTATGCAAAATTTCATGATGATCGGTGGAGTAGTTACGGCGTGAAAGCATAATAAACAAACAAACTCACTTTCGCATTTATAACATGAGTCATCATCATCATTTTAAGTAGGTGTCACGGTCAATCGATCATGAACACACTGGTGTCAGAGTTCTGAAGAATAAGGATAATGGTACGGAACCCTTAGTGCGCGAGTCCGACTCGCACTTGGCCGGTTTTTGTGGTTCGAATCCTACCTTTGGCCGAGTTCTTTTTCATCACATATTTTAAATTTTAATATCAAATTATTCTTACCAGTTCTCGTTACATTTGCAAAGTCCACACTCCAGCGTACCGTTTTCATTGCATTCAGGAGCGTTCTTTACGCCTCCGTTTTCACAGTCACAATTCGTAATTACATTGACGTCTATTTGTAATTTTTCGTTAATACCATTCACTACTATATCTACAGTAAACTTCTTGCTTGCCTCGTTGTACGAGTCAAGCGTTATAGTGCCAGTTATATTGATTTCCTTACTTTCCTGTATCTCACAGATGTTTTTCTCCACTTCTCCAAGAAACTCAAAGTTGGTTTCGCTGCAATCTGGAGTGAAATCTATTTTCAGGTTGTCTTGGCTTATCTTTCCGGGAATTGTTGGTTTTAATTTTATAAATTTCGTTTTATCCTGTAAGTTTCAATATTTAATTAGTTCAACTTGTTAATAATGTTTGCTTTGTTTTTCATGTATGCAAGTGTCAAATACTGGTATCAGATTTTTCAAGCTGCCGAAAGGCATCTGACATAGCTTTACGACTGCCATAAATGATGACAGCCAGGACCAACGGCTTAACGTGCCTTCCGAAAATATTTTTTACTACTTGCGGTCACCCATCCCAGTGGGGACCGCACCCGGGGTTGCTTAACTCCGGTCTAGTAGAAAAGAAAAAACGCAGAATGTGCCAGCTGCTTGTCTTCCCGCGCAGATCATAAACGCCGATCGAGGGATTGGGCTAAAATATGCGGAACCATGTCAATAGGCGACACGGCTAGCAACCCATCACTATTTTGATTCCGTTTTCCATCTACACGCTCTCTTACATGCTAAATGTGGCCATAAGGTCTTATGAACCTAAGCTCTGTTTACCCCGCAAGGGAAAAAGACGTGATACTATGTTAAGTAACAAAAGTCAATTACATGTTACGAGTAATCATAAAAAATATAACCCTTAAGCAATTCTGACGGGCAACAATATTCACGTGCATCTTACACCCGAAGTTTGACTTATTGACTAATGATTCACTGGCTGTTATCGATACGTCTAATTATGTTGTTTGAATACAACAATACCCCGTGGCTTAAGAAGATTTGTAATGCTTATAATTAACTAAAATGTGCGTTTTGTTCATCTAATGGAATTGGTCATCTATTGGTGGGCGCACCGTAATCATACATGAAACGGAAGCAAAAATAATAAGCATTTTATACTTACTTCGTAAGCTTCCCTTAACTTGTCATCAAAATTATCTGTGCCAGTATCACCGGTTCCTTCTTTGTAAGTCTTAAGTATTCCTCCAAGATAATCATTTAGATCATAATAAATAGTAGATGTTTCATGTTTTACGATGAATATCAAATTAGCTTCAATATTTTTTGCGAGCTTATAAATCATGCTGACAGAAGGATAATCCATTTCCAATTCTTTTGTGTAAATTCCGTCCTTTGTAGTATAACAATTTCCATCATACGGCCGGTGAATCCCTGCTAGCAGGCCATCGCCAGCTACGTGGAATTGATCATCAGTGATGAACAAAACAAATTTTCTAGAATGCCTGTTCCACCTAATAATATTTTGGCAAGCCAATACTTGTGCAAGAGCATCTAATCCACCTTCAGGTTTATCAAAGTTCCTAACAAAAGTTATTCCACTTAAAGCCCTGTTAAAGACTAAAACATTGTCTGTAAAGTCCAAAAGGTGCCTAAAAGAATAAACTTCTTTTTTGCCTGGATCTCTGAAAAAATAAAAGATTGTCAAAGGTGCAGGGACGTAGCTAAAAACAAGCAAAAATCACGCTTGTTGTATGGGAGCCCCCTTAAATATTTATTTTATTCAATTTTTTAGTATTTTTTGTTATAGCGGCAACAGAAACGCATCATATGTGAAAATTTAAACTGTCTAAGTTTCACGGTTCTTGAGATACAGCCTGGTGACAGACGGACAGTGGAGCGATATTAATAGGTTTTTACTCTTTGGTATTTAACCCTAAAAATTTTAGCGAGAGTTTTTTCTTTTCTTTTCTTTTCTTTTGAAAAGAAAAAACGTAGAATGTGCCAGCTGTTTCTCTTCTCGCGCAGATCGTAAAAGCCGATTAAGGGATTGGGCTAAAACCTGCGGAATCATGTCAATAGGCGATGCGGCTAGCAACCCATCACTATTTTGATTCCATCTACACGCCCTCCACCATGCTAAATGTGGCCATAAGGCCACATGCTAATAGACCTAGGCTCCATAAGTACGTATAATGTTTTTACTTACTCCACATATGGAAAAGTGTTTTTATCCACAAAACTCCCTATTCCTAGGCGAATGTTATCGGTAAACTTGTGCATGACTTCGTAAATCTTCTGAGATTGCGTTATCAACGCGTCTCTCACTGTTCTCATTGAGTAAGAAGCATCTAGAAGAAAGTATAAGTCAACAGGATAGTTTTCAGCTTGTTTGTATATAAAATTAAAGTTCGTAGGTTGGCCAACCCTTAGGTCGATGTTTATCCTTTGCGGTGTTAACTGGACCACTTTCTCTGAAGTAGAAATAAATGTCTCGTTTTCTTTGACTTCAACTATACTCTCCTTCACTTGTAAATGGCCTTCACACTTGCTTCGTATATCAGAGTTGTCAGTTATGCATTTCTTTCCAAAATCGGCCTGAAAATGTTTTAATATTATTAGCATCCGACCAATATGTGAGAGGTTCAAATATTGGTAGGCATATTTTGTGCCCAAGTGCATAATGGCGAGCTCCGTGGCGCAGTGGTTAACACGCCAGCCTGCGACACGAGGGTTCCCGGATCCGATCCCGGCCAGGTCAAGATGGAAAACGATCTTTTCCAGATTGACCTGGGTCTTGGATGTTTATCTGTTTAAGTATCTATTATAAATCACAAGTTCACAACTTACAGTGTAGCTAGCTCAATTTGTGTGACATGACCCTATATATTTATTATTTATAAAAACTAAATCTTCCATGCTGGTCTGGGAGCAAAGAAAAAACGTAGAATGTGCCAGTTGCTTCTCTTCCCGCGCAGACCGTAGAAGCCGGTCAAGGGATAGGGCGAAAATCTAAAAAAATCATGACAATAGGCGATGCGGCTAGCAACCAAACACTATTTTGATTTCGTTTTCTACCTTTACGCCCACCGACACGGTAAACGTGGCCTTTCGATCTTATGACTTTAGGCTCTGTCTACCCCGTAAGGGATAAAGACGTGGTAATACGAGTATGTATATATTTAAAAACGTATTACACTTCATGGTAGGTAATATAAGTATATATAGAAATTACTTAAAACTGAGATAACCTATTATTTATCATGTTTAGTCATTAATTTATCCTGTTGGGATAATTTCCTGTTTTTAAATTTATATTGCTTATATTGCTTATATTGCTAAGAACGGTTAGTACCTATCTTTATGTGCCTGTAGGTGTATATTTGACTGCGCTATATAAAAATGAGTTACGGGAAAAAACGGGTAGACTATGAATAGGAATAGGTAGGTATATGTAAATTAAATTATTTTATTAGAAAAGGACACGATGGATCCCGTAGAAACCGATTACAGAGGAAGCAAATTGTATATACCAAATTTCATGTTTCATCGGTTCAGAATAATTATTTTCTCGTGCGAAAGAGGACGGAATGGTTGAGAAAGGGACATTAAGGGAAGGAACAATTTACATTTCGAAGAAGGGGCATTTGTTACATTTTGAAACCTGGGGACATTTTAGGAAAGGGACATTATGGACCTCAACGTAATGAACGCCGGAGGCTTAAATTAACCAAAGTTAGTCCCGGTTTATACCAAGGTCAAAAAGCTCAAAAGCTCTCTACACACCGAAGCTGCCGGTAACTTTTGTTGATTTTGGTGAACCGCCCGCCAGTTGGCGGAGACTATATGAATAATCATATCGTACCTACTAACCTATATTAAGGTTATGGGAGTAATTTGTTCATTGGGACCTAAGAGTAAGGAAGCCTATGGAGAAGCCCTTGTCAACATATATGAATTTTTACTTATACAAATATCATGCTTTTATGGTACAAAGTGTGAAATATAACTTTGTCTCTTTCTTTCTTCAGTACAATTGCCTTTGACAAAAAAGACATACATATTTTAGTTTTTGCTAATTTATGGTAAAAACTGTCAAAAGTTTAGGTACGTGCCAAAATCCGCCATATTATGTAACGAGTTTCGTGGTAGTTGTGCTGTCAACGGGTGTTGTTTACTATTTGGAAAAGTTGAGATTTGGGACAAAAATACGCGAAAATAAGGTAATAAATACGTGGAAGTATGAGAAAACTGTTTATCAAGTTGACTAAATGTTGTATTGTGATGTGTGGTGCAAGAAAAAACATAAATCAACCATAATTGACTCTTCATGGGTTAGTAACCCGTTTTCTAGCAAGAAAGCTCTTTATTGATTCTGATTGAGGAGCAAAATAAAACACGATCTTAAATTTATGTATAAACTGTTGTTAACTGGTCATATTTTTGTAATACAGTCAGTATTTTCATTTATTTTATTTCTCATTTGTTTACATACTTGAATAGGGCTGTGCATTATCTAAATAAAAAATATATATTTTTTTATAGGTTTCCGATGAATGATGCTTTGAGGAATAAATGCTTAGAGGCTATCCGGTTCGGAAAAATATTAATCCTCGGCAACAGGATTGGTACATCTGCTCTTTGCATTTTGAGGAAAGCTGTTTCAATAGAACGCTTGAAGTTATGATATGAGACTTCGTGACAACTCATCGCCAACAATATTTTCATTTCCGGTAAGTTTAATGTATACAGTTAATGTCAATGAATAAATGTTTTAGGGTTCGGTACCCAAAGGGTAAAAACGGGATCCTAATGATATGGCTCTGGTGTCCGTCTGTCACCAGGCTGTATCTCATGAACCGTGATAGTTAGACAGTTGAAACTTTAACGGATGGATATATTTCTGTTGCCGCTATAACGACAAAAACTAAACAATAGAATAAAATAATTAATTAAGGGGGCTTAATTATGGGGGGGAAAAGTTTTTATAGATAATAGTACAGAACCCTTCTTCGCGCCTGAGTCCGACTCGCACTTGGCCGGTTTATTAGTTTTTTTCTGTCGGACAATACTAAGAACCGTTGGGTGACTTGGCAGGAGTAGCGTGTGACAACGTATTGTCGAATTATGGATGCGATCATGTGTTGTCATGCATACAGCAATGCAGGATTATGTACAATTAATAGATTATACTTGTACATAATCCTTACTAATATTATAAATGCGAAAGTGAGTTTGTTTGTTTGTTACGCTTTCACGCCGTAACTACTGAACCGATCATCATGAAATTTTGCATACAAGTTCTCCGGAGTACGGAGAAGGACATAGGCTACCTTTTATCCCGGGAAAAATTACTACTATTCCCGAGGGATCAACATTGACACGGGCGGAGCCGCGGGCAAAAGCTAGTTTATTATAATTGTGTTAATTATTTGCACTTTTCAGCACCGGCTACACAAGAGAAATTTATACTGCGTGAAACAAGCAATATCAATACTGATTTTGCTAGTACGACGTTTTATTCCTATTACCAGTATCAGATAAAGTTCAGAAAGAGGTATGTAAATAAAACATATTTTTTAAATATTTCGATAAAACAATACCTTGTGGCATTATGATCCAACAATAAAAATTATATGCATAATATAATATTTTTTAAATCTGAAATTATAATATTCATGTAAGTATTAAATAAGATACAGGGCGTATGCATGAACTTGTCAGTAATGCGTCTTACTTATTATCTCAGCTGTGCAGTACAAGTTTCAAATCTTTTAATTGGCCGGAGCTAACTAAATACCTCTCCCCCCCCCCCCCCCCCCTGCCCTGAGACAGACTTATTCTAAACTAAGCATATTGAAATTTCAGGTCGTGGAATATGAAAAAAATAAAGGCTGTAAAAGGTAAAACGTTTGAACCAGCAGAAGAAATTACAATTTGAAAGATATTATGTTACATATAAATATCACGGTGAAATTAAATGTAAATATCTTTCAGATAGATGGTTTTTACACAAATTAATACTTTTTAGGAATGACTAAGTAAACAAAGTTATAAAATAAATTGTCATTTTATTAGCAGCATTCCTTTCCCAAAATGTTTTTATAAGCTCTATCGGCTCTGTGTACAAAATAAGAGTACTGTTTAAAGTAGATCATTACATAGTATGGAAGTGACAACCCTAGGCAATGGCAGCCATTTTATGTAACGATTCTGTGATGTAGGTATACACGATTTTTTGTAGGTATTTCCAGTCCTCTTTTTTCTTTGGTCTGAGATTGGGACCAATTTAAAAGTATCTTCTTTCAAGCAAAATAAGGTTTTTTAAAATCTGTTCATTAATGAGCATGGATATAAAAATAGGCGGACTCCGCTTCAGTAACATTAGTAGTGAAGCACTCAAAGTAAGCCGGCGTAACGTAGCGACACATGCGCACGCACACATTCACAGCAAAGTAAGACGACCGGCCGCCATTACGTTGCTGCGAGTTAAAATTGACACACGAATACACATATTTCGAAAAAAATAATAATGCCGTCCTGCGTAGTCAAATACTGCCGCAATAATAGTGGTTTAACTAAGAAACATGAGGGGATAACCTATCATAGGTCAGTCGGTAAATTATGTTGTATCTTATACGTAAACAAACAAATGCAAATCATTATTAATTTGAAGGAAAAATGTTAGCTGACATCTCGTTGATACACCTGCCATGTTGCCATTTATAGAAATGAAAAAATTAACCTAAACTGTGGGAGATTTCATTATATGTTATATGTGTTATGTATCTACCTGTTAGCTATTTGAATAAAAAACTTTGAGAACAAAATTCAAATTATGTAACTATGCATACTATCCATATATATGACTATGCTTTAAATGCAAGTTTAAAAATTTAAAATAATTTAAACAAAACTGAATAATCACGATTCATGTTTATTTAGTTTTGTTAATAATTTGTTAACAAGCTTTTGCTCGTGACTTCATTCACGTAGATAGGTACCGCTTTTCAAACTCTCTATCATGTTTCACAGATTTCCTAAAGCGAATGAATCATGGAAAAATGAGTGGATTCAAATTATAAGAGAATCCAGGGGAGAAAACGTTTGGAATCCCAGTAAATCGAGTGTTATTTGCAGTCATGCTTACTAAAATGTTCAAACTGGTGGCTGCGTTGTGTGTCAGGTCGTTGAGTTCCCTCTAATATGGTTGAGCTCAGCGATTGCTGATCCATGCGTCAACTCGTGAACGAGTGCTGCCGGGGGGGACAGGTCTGCTCGACCTCTTTGAGACTTCTATCTTTTATCCTATCTGCTGTTTCACTTTCGATCGCTAACATAACGTGTTCCACAACATTATGTAAATTGAAATTGTATATAACTTAAAACCAGAAAAAAACAAGAAAATATTATAAAAAATAATAAAAACATAAAAAAATCATACAAATCTCTTCAGACAAGTAGGCGACCAATACTGTTGAAAAGAGTTTCTTTCGGTGTCTTCTTCTCTGCGGTGATCGATTCCGAAACTCCAGTAGTTTGTAGCTTTTGAACAATAATTAATCATTTGAATATAATTTAAAATGCCTGAAAAGGCCTATTATCTGAATAAATCTTTGAATCTTTTATTATTTTTCAATTTGATATGTCATGAGATGACAATGTTTATTTTAATGTCATTATTTGAAGTGAAAACCGCTTTAGCGGCGTTGAGCACTTTTTGGAATGGGTTAATAATAATTATGTATATAAACGGGACTTAGCATGAACCTTTTTATTATTTGTTTTCGTTGATGTTTCTATGGAGTTACATCCATCGTGGTCGCAACGAGACTGGAGTACTGCGGTGTCATCTTGTGGTGGTGGAAGTTCGTGCTAAGTTCCGTTTATATACTTAATTATTATTTACCCATTCCCAAAAATTGCTCAACGCCGCTTAAGAAGCCGCTAAAGATGTTGGAGGGCGTGTAGATGGAAACCAGAATCAAAATAGTGATGGGTTGCTAGCCGTCGCCTATTGACATGATTCCGCAGATTTTAGCCCAATCCCTCGATCGGCTTTTACTATCTGCGCGGGAAGAGAAGCAACTGGCACATTTTACGTTTTTACTTTTCTCCCAGACCAACATGTATGAGTGTATTAATGTATTAAAATTAAAAGTAACAATAAATGCGATTAGATATTATAGACATAACGTAAAAAAACGTAAAAGTAGGAAAAAAAAATCACACTAATTGAAATAAATATTTTTATAATTATGGGTAAATTGTTCGCATATGGCAATCATGTGTAAACTCACACAAATGTCAGGCGCCGCCATTGTTGTGCTTCACTCAATATTTAGTTCACGTTCCGTCCGCCTTTTTTATATTTTTATACGTCCATGATTAATGAGATATGAATAAACAAACAGAAAAAAAACAAAAGAATTGTTCACCTTAATCTTTTTGTAGTCGGTTAATAAAAAAGAGAAAGAAACACAAAAATCATCATCATCAATTCAGCCTCCGAAGTCTGATGCTGGACAAAGGGCTCCCACCAAGGATTTCGAGAAAGACCGGTTGGAACCGGCCTGCACCCAGCGTTTTCCTGCGACCTTGGTCAGGTTGTTCGACCACCTAGACGGTGTCAGAAGCTTTCTGCCCCATCGGCAATCGGTTCTACGCGCTATATACCCCGCATACTGCCACTTCAAAGAGCTAATCCGCTATGTTAGTGACTTTGGTTTTTCTACGGATCTCCTCATTTCTGATGCGGTCTCGTCGAGATACACCGAGCATAGCTCTAAATAGCTCTTTGGGTGCTTTGAGTTTTCTTATGAAGCCCATACACAAAAGAAGAAACACAAAAAATATTACATACCTTTGCACACCAAATACATTTAGAATGTGTGATGCATTTACTACAAGTATCTTTAGCCTCACAAGGATCTCCTGACGCCGAGACGAGTGATTTTAAACACAACAACAAAAAAATACACAGCTTTAACTCCATTGTAAAGCTGTGCAGTAACTAGAGCTTGGCAAGCAACTAAAATTAAATGGCGACCATTGAAACATTCACAGGAAAAACATAACCACAATATCAGGCACCTAACCAAGAATTTTCCTTGTATTACTGATATCCTAATATCCTTTTTCTGAGTATCGTAAATGAATGTAGGCATTATGATTAAAACGAGTCACTCACGTGCCATTTTGGAATTGCTGACTATAGTTTTGGATACGTCGGGATTAAGGAGCCATTAGGCCTCTTTTAGTAAGGAGGAGCGCGAGGGCATAGTGGGCGTAATAATTATTAATCTTTACGCACGTACAGCACCTCCGGTAGTCTTTCACTGGGAACTGCCTCCGAGGTCCAGTGGTTAAGGTGTTTGCCTGTAGACCCGGGGGTCGTGGGTTCGATTCCTATGAGAAGCATACTTACTTTGTTTTGTGGTTTCCAGTTTGGTCAGGACATTGCAGGCTGATAATAAAGATGATTTCGTGATTCGGAAGGCACGTTACCGCTGTTGGTCCCGGCTGTCATCTGATAGTCGTCTGAACCGCCTCTCCGCCGTGGTTTCTCGTCAGAGGCCGAGAGGCGGTCCCAAAGAACTCAGACACCAGGGTGTGCATGCTCGGTTGACCGTGTAACTTACGCGAAATGATGATGACTGGGACGGGTGACCACAGGGGTATTTAAATATCTCTAGCTCCTTTATCTGAGCTGTCATCATTGATGGCAGTTGTTTAGCTATGACAAATGCTTTGAGGCAAACTTGAAAAATCTGAGACTATTGGCCACACACGAAAAATAAAACATAAAGCAGGTGAGCGCTTTTTCTCTTTCATCTGAACGTGTTGATCCCGGTTACATTCGCAGCCACACAGTGTTCTGTGTGCTTACACAGCTGTGATACTTCGGAGGCCCTCTTTGAGGCGCCCAAGATGCAGATACAAATTAGGGTAAAGTTGCCCAGAAACATATATAAAATATAAAAATCTTATCTTTCGACATATCAAATAAAAGGGCTTGTTGTTAGGATGTAAGATATATTTTTTTCGATATTTTAGAATTTACAATTTTAAAGTTAATCAACAAAATTAATGATTATACTCTACTAGGAAATAGGTTATGAAATTACAAACTAGGGGATAGGTATACATATATGAGCTAAGTAAGTGACAGTATTTGGGGGACATATTTCTTGGAGTAGAAATTTCATGCAGTGAAGGTAGGATAAGTGTTGATAAAATCGACGAATATTTACCTTAACTTTTCTCCGAAGAGTGGCTTCGGAGGAACAGTGGAGCCATAAAATTTAAAACAAATTCATAAAGTAGTTACTTATTTATTGTAAGAAATGTATAGTTTCATAATTAAGAGCATAATTAATGAAAATATATCGTACGTATCTCACTTGGCCGTGGTTTTTTTGTTATCTATACCTCTAGTCCTAACATATCCAAGTTTCATTTCTGGCGAAATAATAAACAACACTTAATAAAATACCCTAATATGAGTAGATTGCATTGACTTTTTAAAATAAGATGCTTTGTATGTAACAAATTTCGCCAGGATAATCCTGAGGGATAATCTTTCTTATTTCTCTAAAAATATTTAAACATTATTTCTGATACCCTGGGGGATAAGACCGGAATAACTCAAGATTTCAGTGCCGCTCCCAAACTTATGTTAATTAAATAAAAATAATCTTTCATATAAAAAAAAATACTTTAATCAAACGACTGAACCGATTTTGATGAAATTTAAAGGCCACAAATTTAAAAGCATACATACAGTTTCAAAAAAAAAAGAATGTTTAAAATCAATTCATAAAATTATGAGATAACAAAAATAAAAAAGAAAACAACCGAATTGATGAACACATCCTTTTTTTAAGAAGTTTAAAAACAGTGGCACTCCCAAAGTGCCGACAGAACTGACAAAACTCCGACTCGGCATTCGGTTTCTTATACATGGTGAAATTTTTATCATTTTGGACTCCTAAAGGTGTGACTCAGACCATCAATATGAACAACTTTTTCTACGGGAACAATGCTGGGAAATCAAAAAAAAAAATCGTCATTTCCATACAAAAGATTTCCGCCGTCCGGCCAGTTTGTATGGAAATGTCGAATTTTTTTTCCCAGCTTTGTGCCCGTAGGAAAAGTTGTTCATTTTGATGGTCTGAGTAACCCCTTTAAGGATCCAAAACGATAATGTATACAGAGGTACCGGTAAAGTAAGTGTAGCGAGTTCAATGCTTTTTTTTCCCATTCTGTTCTGTTCTGTGCCCGCCCAACCAGTGCTTTAACTGTAAGAGCGTAGAATGTCCACCAGGGAGAGTTTGTAACGGCGCTTGTGAACACAAGTTTATGTGTTTGCTCCTTGCACAGCTACTCCCTCCGCGTTAAATCTCGAATCCAGGCTCGAGAAACGCTTATTTTTTCCATCTCAAAAAAATGCCCAACGCCTAATGAAGTTTTCACTTCAATAATTAAACCCCTGTAGTGATAGATCTGAATACCTTCAACCAACAAGTTTATAGTGTGTGAAGTGTGTCAACGGGATTCCAGAATATTACTGTTGAAAAACGGGATTTGGGAATTCTACCCTAGGATCGACATAGAACGGATTCCTTGTGACTTCGAAACCAGCTTCCTTCGCTTCTTTGGCGAATTTCTCGTATTCGATGGCATCATAGTAGTCCACCAGGATCTTCCAGGCCACGACCGTCAGCAATCCAATCAGCAGCACTGTTCCGATAGCAATTCCAACAGGAACTAAAAAAAACATTCTTAAGTCAAAAATCGTTAAATAATTTTAGGAGCAGAAAACATGAATTAGATGGAAGAAACCTAGAACATTCCTTATAAGTTTATAGGGCATGCAGACTACCATATTATGGTGCAACTGATAGTAAGAGTCACGATTACCCTCAATGTGATGTGTGATACTTGTGTATTAGGTCGGGGTCGGGAAAAAAGATTTATCGATTTTTTTTACACATTTGTAGTAAAATATCTTCGAATATATCTAGCAACTGCTAGTTATACAGCGTGAACCTCCTATCTATATGAAATCTGGGAATCAGAATCTCTAATGAAATACAGAGTGCTATTAAATGGGAAACCTAATTTTGAATTTATTGTAATAAGCTTTTTTTCTTGCAATTCTGTATTGCATTAGGGATTCTGATTCTGATATTCCAATATAGCTAGGAGGTTTTAAATCACGTTGTATGGCTGGTTTTGTTTGATAACATTTAGAAGTGTAAGAATATAAAATGTTAAATAAATATTTTTTCCTTTCATTATTATTTTTCTGTCAGTTAAAAACTTTAAAATGAGTCAAATTAACGGGAATTAGCAAGCAAAATAGATCGCAAATAAACATTTGATGTTACTGCAATAACAATAAAATGAACACCAAGTCGATTTCAGCATTTTTTGTCTTTGAATTTAAATATCGAAGTTAGAGCTCTTTTGTACTAACGAATAAAATCACCATACAACATACGAAAAGACTTTTACCCCGATCAAATATTATTTATTTTGGAATCAAATCATGTGACTGTTATCCTCAAGCAATTGAACGAATCCCCAAATATTTTCCATGCAATATACTGGTCTTTGAGCTGATGATCACAAAAAAGTGCCGGTAAAAAAATGTAGTATGAATAGAGGCTTAGGACAAAAATGAACATTTGAAAAGTTCTGGTCCCATTGATTAACAAAATGACCTAATCAGGTCGCCGGGCTATCTAGTAGGGGGTTGTCCATGTAACGAGTCTTACCCCAAAAATCTGCTTCCGGCGGCACTTCAAGCTGATCCTGTATGATCACGTGTATCTTTCGATCATACTTGTCGTAATAATGTTTGAACACAATCCAAGTGCCGTTGTCAAACGTTTTCTTGCACCACTCGCCGCGGCCCCACTTTTCCGAGTTGATCTCAGTTCTGTTAACAACTAGGGCGACAGTGTCGGGGTGTTTCTCGCAGGTGGTGTTCTGGAAGGTGCAGAGGACCAAGGGTTCTAGTTCGTGGCATCGTCGCTCAGCGCATTCATCGCAACTGTCGCAGAAAGCTCCCCCGTAGCGTTCGTTGTTGGAGCCTTGTTTTTCACACTCGCACTCGCCGCAACGGCAGGCGCCGTTGCCTGAACAAATCTAAAAGTTAAATTTCATGAGTTAATTGTACTTAGGCATCTAAATTGACAAACTCTGTGGCCTAGTGGTCATCATGCCAGGTTGTCACATCGGAGGTTCGACTCCTGGGCAGGACAAGATGGAAATTTATATTTTAAATCCGACAAACATTTTCATAGAAAATGTATGTAGGATTAATCCGACAAATATTTTCATAGAAAATGTATGTCGGATTTATCCGACGTTCGCGGTCAAAGGGTTAAATAAATAAGATTTAGTCAAAAAAATTACAAATAACGTAAGTAGGTACCTTCGTTCGATAACTTCTTAGGACACAGCAATCATTGGTCACAAAAATAGAACCTAGGCTGCAAAACTAAAAACCACCATTATCTACTCAGTGGCTCAGCTCATAAGTGCAATTCGAACCTTAGAACTGTCTATTATCTGTGATTTCCCTGTAATCCCAGATTTATTTTTATTTACTAAACTACTTCAATGGGTTCAAAGGATGTATATTATAATTTATGCATAATTATTAAGTATGTTCACCGATTTCTGCATCGATTGTAAACAAAAGAGATTCAATACACATAAAAACAATTGTATACCGATTTTAAAAATGTAGTTTTTTGGAGATTATTGTAATGTAAATAAATTGAATATAACTATGTATGAACCTATTTGTGCCCAATAAATCTAATTTATAGACCTGGACTCTGTCTACCCCGCAAGGGAAAAATACGTAATATGTATTATGTACCTATATATGTCAAATAAATTAAAGTGGTCATATTTGCAGTCATGGTAGAGCTACACTACCAGCAAAATGAATTGCTAGTAGCATGAATGGGCCGGCTCGTCCGGGGAAGTACCACACTCTCACAGAAAATCGACGTCTGAGTATACGCTTTACCGCTTCTGTGCTTCGTTCGGTGAGTGAGAGAGCCGGATGCCCATCCTTCCCTCTCCCCTATAGAGATAAGATAATCCTGACTTTTCTCTCCTCATTTCTTTCTACCAACTCCTTGAAAGGCCGACAACACACCTTTCACACCCTAGTGTTGCAGTTGTCCATGGGCAGCGGTGATCACTTACCATCAGGCGACCCGCTTGCTCGTTTGTCGTACTATATTATAAAAAAAAACTTACTTTCTTAGAATACGGGTCAATACAGCCGAAGACTGCGGTCGGACAATTGCAGTCATCGCCTGTCCACCCCAGGTGGCAGTTACACCTGCCCTGGGTGCACGAGCCGTGGCCAGCACACAGCTTGTTGTGGACCCTCACACACGCTTTGTCGTCGTACTCGCAGAAACTTCCAGAGAAACCGTCCATGCACTCGCATTTTCCACAACTGCAGATAAGCAAACAATAGCTGTTCAGGAAATGAGTTGCATATTTTAGATATCCTTACTATATTTATAACTAGCTGTGCCTGCGACTCCGTTCGCGTACATAACAATTTCTAAACTATTAGTACTACTAAGGGAAGCCAGAGCCGAGGGTTCTGCGAGCTCTCTTGGGTTTCCACCCCGACCGATGAAGACATCGGGGAGAGGGCTCTGACTGATTCTCTGGAGCACTCGGGTTCGTGGTATCGTTACTCACCAAGAGCTCGTCACAAGCTTCCTTTATTATATTTAGGATATTATATATAGGATAATCGTTTGGGGAAGTCCACATTCACACAATTGTTCGGAGTTGGTTGTGAACCTATCCAGATAGGGCCCATCTGGATAGGTTTTCCTTGCATCGGTCGACCTGAGTCCGTCTGTTTTAGGACTTCCAGGTCCGCCATGGCAACTCATGTCCTGCTGGGAGTTTCTCGAACGAAAGGGGAAAGAACATTCCATTTGTTGCTCCAGAGAGTTCACCTTGCCTGTTGATCATTGGACGACAACACACAGACAGGAGACTTAGGAGTCGACGGAGTTTTTAAAACCTACGTCGACCCCTAAGTCTCCTAGGAGCATCAGAGTAGCTGTGTAAGGGTAGACCGTTGTATGAGATGGATGAGTGAGACCCTCCCGACCGCATTTTGTATGCAATGACAGTTAACGCTGGCATTTCATACGAAATCCGTGACGCTGCTGCCGAACCTTGTAATGACACTCACCTGCAAGTTCCATGCGAGCTGCAGTGATGCAAGTCCGTTGCGTTTGCTTTACATTTCTCGGACTCGCTGTTTCCGGCATTTTCTTCGGAGCATTGGCATGTGCTGCCAGAACTATAAGAAAACCAATATTTTTACAACAGGGTTCATTATTATCTAGCGTTTATTGTTATGATCTTGGAGAAAGAACAAAACGTAGAATGTACAGTCAGCCAAGCCAATACCTGACCCTGCCATCTACCTATATCTTGAATTTTCTCCTTAACTAAAAATAATATTAACATGAAAATATATATTTAGAAAGATTTTAATTAAGACTTCCTGAATGTACATTTTCATGTTATAATTACTTTAAGTTTAAGAGAAAATTCAAGATATAGGTAGATTGCGGGGTCAGGTATCTCCTTGGCTGACTGTACCAGCTGCTACTTCAATCCCTTGTAGAAGCCAGTTGAACCGTTGTATATACGGTAATACTATCCTAGTCTAGACTGGCTCTTAGTTTTAGGAATTAAGATGCCCACTCGATGCCATGCACGCTAAGTCCACCGAATTCAGCCATATAGTTATATAGCTAAACGTAGTCGTGGGCGTTGTGTGCCTTCATGTTACATGCATACATATTATCACGTCTATATCTCTAACGGACTAAACAGAGCCCAAGATCATAAGACCCAACGGCTACGTCTAACGGTACCAGAATCCACAGCATAAAAATGATTCCTTATACTTTGCTCAAACCCTCAGCAGGATTCTACTGTCTGTGTGGGAAGAAAAACATCTAGTGTATTCTACGTTTCTTTCTTTTTTTCCATAACCAGCATGGAAGAGCATCATGTTATTATACATTTTCATATGAACCGAATAGGTCTCCACATGCATCTTTTATGTGGTGTCAGTGTATGATTGGCTCAACTTATACAATAGCCTAAAATAGCTTACTGTGAGCATATGTGCATTCGTAGCTGACAACATAATAGCAACCAGGAAAAATAATTATCGTCCGTTTTATTTATATCTCATGGTCATGTCACAATTTACTGAAAACAACTAACGTCATTTGATAAATATAAATTAGTATAAATTAAATGGAGGTTCATATACAGAGTGTAACATAACAAACGACGTTACCGTGAAGGGGTGACTCAGCTCCTAAAAATGAACAACTTTTCCAATGGGACCAACGCTGGGAACTCAATTTATTTTTTGACATTTTCATACTAATTGCCGAACACTTATACATTTTATACATTCCGCTTACGAGTTGATAAATGTACGGCGACCTTAAAGGAGGCGAGCTCCGTGTCACAGTGGTCAACACGCTAGCCTGCGACACGAGGGTGCCCGGGTTCGATTCGATCCCCGGTCAGATCACGATGGATAAAATTACATTTTTCAGATTGACGTGGGTCTTAGATGTTTATCTAATTTATGTATCTATTATAAAGTATAGTATTGTTGAGTTAGTATCCTACGACACAAATTCACAACTTACTGTGGGGCTAGCTCAATTTGAGTGGTATGTCCCTATATTTTTATTTCTATTTATAAAGGATATTAATGCTTCGCTTACCGTCCTTCGTTGCATTTACACACTCCACACTGATATGCGCCGTTCAAGCTGCATTCCTTTGAATGTGTGTCTTTAATGTTCTTCTCACAGTCGCACTCACACATAATATTCAGTCTAATCTCCAGGTTTTCCGCCAGGTCGGAAGGACCTATCTTTAGTACAGGATTCCTGTCTCCGTTGCAATTTCTGACTCTTAATTTTGCTTTGACGTGTAGTGTTGTGTTATGAAATATTTCATATCTGTTTGAATAGGGGCTGTCTTTGTGTTGTAAAACTAGTTCTACATTTGACGGCCAACCGGAGCTTGTGATTTCCACGTATCTTACACTTTCCTGAAAATAATTGATAATTATTCAAATAAAAAAGCCGATTCCAACCAATTTACTAAACCCGGTATACCCTTGCAATTAAAAAATGACTTTTTAAATTGATTCATAAATGATGGAGCTATTAATTAACATACAAAAAATACATAAAATATTTCGGTGAATTGAGAACCTCCTTGAATTCTGTTAATTAATAGCACTATTAAATACCTCCACTAATGATTGCTCTGACGTGCTCACCAAGTAACCCTTTCAGTGCCGCGTCCCACGTATGTGCGAACAAACAATGGAAAAATCCATTGTTATGCTCCAGCCGGCAGCAAAACGCTAAGCAACCCCGCCGACCTACTCGCTATCTTTACTAAAACTGAGAACGTTTTGATATTTCTTAATTTAATAAAAGTATAACGTTTTGATGGTCGCTTCAACACGGATTATTCACCATGGATTACATTAAAGTACACCTTAAATAAAATAGTCAATCTTACGAAAGCTGTAATACGTTTCGAAGTGACGATCGGTTGGCCGCGCCTACTGACAGTCTGGGCAGCTGTTGCCGGAAAGCTGCGAAAACTAAAAGTAAGCCTTGTTGCGTGATTATTACATGCAAAAGCACAAAGCGCCCTAAGTCAATCAAGGACATATTTCCTATCACTCTCTTTAACAGTAAGTGTTAAAAAGTCGGCACAAGCTTGCCGACTTTTTAAACTTTTTCCTTAGAAACTTATTAGTACCACGTTTATAAGTCTCATCGGCTGTGTTCGGAATGCAAATATATGAAACTAGCAGCCCGCCCCGGCTTCGCTCGGGTAGATATAGTGATATAACGAAAAAATAAAAATAATGATTTTTAATAACGTTATTAGCTTCTAATATATTTATTTTTTGACATTGACTACCCTCCCGCACTCCAATGACGCCCACATCGCATGGTGCCGCTGCTTATCTATCCGAGCGGGGTGTGGGCAGTGGTGAGCGCGAACTTCGAGACATCAAGACATGGTTGCTGAATTAACAAAGATTTATAAAGTGATTTTTGTTACTTAAATCACATGGTTAATGTTTTTTTTTGATGAAAACTAACATGAGGTATAGACATTATTAAAATATGTATCAACGGGTCATGTGAGTGACCCGTTGTTACATATTTTAATAATGGTTAATGTAATTGGTAATAATTATGAATGTTTTTGGTTAATTTCAATTAAATGTTTAGGTACCTACTTAAGTAATAGGAGAAGCTAAATTTCTCATAATCACTTCTCTCATTGATATGTCTACCCTCTGCCTACCCTGTGAATACAGGTGTGATGGATGGATATACCCATTTACACAGAAACCATTAGCCAAATTTTTCGCATCTATTATCTGTTGCAAGAAATCTCATAGGCACGAAAAGACTTAAAAATCTTCCTTTTTGCTTCCACATTAGCAGAACTATAGAAAATGCTGTACATTTATGTGAACGAACTGACCTACCGAAGATCTGAGCAAGGCAACTCTTGGGATTGGACTCAAGGCCCAAGTTAAGACCAACAGCAAGAAAAGTAAGAAATGAACTATGTCGATCAGTATTTTTTTTTTGGGCCCGCTAGTTTTCTTGGGTAATAGGCAGGAAAAAGAAATAAATCGCCTTATAGCGGTAGATAAGGCCTGGAGGAGCTACTGGTCCATGAAAGAGCTTATGAAGGGAAACTTTCCATTGTCACCAGATCGTAAACTCATCGACATGTGTTTATTGCCCATCCTAACTTACGGCAGTCAAAGTACTCAACTTACCAGAGAGAGTGAAGCATCCTAGGTGTCACCAGGCTGGATAGAGTTCCAAACACCAGCACTCTAAAACTGGCATCGTTTATGTGGGGCATAAACCGTAAAGTTGAAATGGGATTGGGCGGGTCTTTTGCCGAATTTTTCCGGACCAATGGCTCACTTTATAATTAAAGTGAGCCATTGGTCCGGAAAAATTCGGCAAGATTCATCAGGAGTCCACTTCCTAATGGAAGTGGACTCCTGATGATGATTACAGGAAACGTGGTAGGCTGAGAAAACGTTGTCGTGATGATATAAAGTTTGAATAGAAATGGTCAGGTGTAGCCCAGCAGTGGGACAGAACACGTTAGAAAAAAATCTCTGTTGCCGATAAAACCATTTTTCCATCATCAACACCGCAATTGAGAGTTTTGAGTCACAAACTCAATTGCGGTGTTGATTACTATTAGCAATTGCTACTTATCCTTTGATATTAGAAGAAAGTCCTAGGAAAGAATCATTGAATCCGAGATTGCAATTGATTTTTAAAGTTCCGTACTCAAAGGGTAAAAACGGAACCCTATTTTAATATCGCTCCGCTGTCCGTCTGTCTGTCTGTATCTCATGAACCGTGATAGTTAGACATTTGAAATTTTTACAGATGATGTATTTCTGTTGCCGCTATAATAACAAATACTAAAATATAGAATAAAATGAATATTTAAGGGGGCTCCCATAGAACAGACATGATTTTTTGTCGTTTTTTATAGATAACGGTACGGAACCCTTTATGCGCGAGTCCGACTCGCACTTGGCCGGTTTTTTCTTTTCTCCCAGACCAGCATGGTTTGACTTAACAAACAATCAAAATCATCTGTTTGGGAAATATGATGCCGCAGTTTTCTTTAATTTCAATTTTAATAATTATTACACTCATGATAACTTTTGAATGGTATGTCCGATTTAAATAACTCAAAAAGTAATTTTAAGGTACTGATATAGCCTTGAATTCAAAATGATTTATTTTGATAAGGATTCATACCAAGGTACTAATAATGGGGCCTCGTTTGTACCGGCGTTGCTATTGTATATTTTAACATGAAAAACTAGTTATGGTGACGTAACTATAATAGTTAACAATATGGTGCAGCGGACTTTTTTGTAGACATTGATGTCCTCTATAAAACTGTAATACATCACTTTGCTCTATTGTCAATAGTTTCCGCAGCGTACGCGATAGAAGGATTTTTCTTGCTATTTTTTTCACACCTTGGGTTACATTATCGAAGTTTTCATACGGAACCTTAACTTTTTAGAAAATATTCTATAGCCTATGTTCATCAGGGATAGTTAAGGAGTCTAATGGTGAAAGAATTATTCAAATCCGTCCAGTACTTTCGGAGCCTATTCACTTCAAACAAACAAACAAACAATCAAAACTCTTCTCTTTATAATATTAGTGTAGATAACGAGCCTATGGATACTGCATACAATGTGAAATGCAAAAACAACGACTCGTGCTGTCTCGCTCATACGGCGCGGCGCTGTAGCGAACTCCAGACATGGCGCGACGCGAACTCATGACATGAGCCAATAGCAGAGGGATATTTTCGCGCCATACAAAAAAATATTTCTGCGCAGATACATCATACTTATAGGCCAGATCAAGATGGAAAACGAAAATTTTCAGATTAACCTGGATCCTGGATGTTTATTGACCGAGCGAGCGAAGCGTCTCAGTTTCCACTGACCCAAAATTCTTTTATCTGTCTGTCTGTCTGTCTATCTGTCTGTCTGTTCTCGCCTACAGGTCGCATTTCTCAACCGATTCTCATGAAATTATGTGAGCAGGTTCGGTAATTATATAGATTTTTTTTGTCGTGCCAGTTTTTCGAAATTTTACAAAATGGCGGATATATGGGGTTCCGAAACTTAAAAAAACTCATAGCTCAGCTATTTGGAAAAAAAATCAAAAATGTCATTAGACTTTTATGTTATTCTCATTAAGACGCAACTTTTTGTCTGAACAACTTTTTTACACGATAAACTTGACGTGTTTATAGTCAGCAATTTGCCCAAAAGTTGTCTGAAATGGATTTTCTGTATATTTATGAAAGAAGTTGAAGTACTTGAAGTGGGAGAGGGAGTGAAATTGAACAACTTTCCCTAAGAAACAAAAATCTAAATATAAAAATAGTTTTTGGCTTAAAGCATGATACTGCGTATTACTTTTATAATTGAAAACACTGAATAAACTTAGAATCCTGAAATAAAAATAAATAAAAAGATTCACATGCTATCCTGTGACTTGAACCCGGGGCTTATAGATGCCGGCCACTTCTTAACGTAAAGTTCGCATGTTTGTCTGCCATAATAGTTAAAAATTAGCGCCCTATTAAAATTTTGACCATGAAACCGGGTACTTAAACTTTGCCTCTTATTCACCCATGCCAAGTTCGCTATTCCGATATTTCCGATCTTGAAGAGGATCACTCCAACTTAGTTAATGTGTACAAAATCATACTAAACATGGTGCTCCTGCTCAAGGGCCGTGTTTCCATGCAAGAGTAGTCCCCTGATTCCACGCCGGATAGTACCAATAGAGTAATGATTTTTTACTAAAAAAATCCGTATGTTAATTATTTTAAAAAAATTGAATTATTTAAAGAGATATGAACCTTCAAAAACATGAAAAATTGGTACGAATTTCCGATGTGTTCAAACATCAAGAAAACAAATTTGGGCAATTATATAAGAGAAAGAAACGCTGAAACACAGCCATAGCTTATTTTAAATTTTTAATGTAAAAAGAAATTAAATCGGTTAAGTTTTGGAGAAGAAATCAGAGGACTAGAAGCGTTAATTTTGTGTAATTTTTATAAGTATTTTCCGGCCGAGCTGTAGTTATCTCTATCGCACTCTGCGGGGTTTGTTTGGGCACGCGGCGCGACAGCAATAGATATTATAAATATCTATTTTTCAATTCTCTCGAGCTTAGTGTTTTCTCTTAAAAAAGGGTATGGTCGGATCCTCTGGTAAGGGGAATGTAGGTGTAAATTTCCGTTTCCTCTGGTACCTAATTAAGAGCAGCGGGGATTGGGAAATAGTAACTGAAGGAAATCATCCTTTAGTCAATTAGCATATCAGTAACAGATATAATTTAAGGCACTGGAGGGCAAATGTGGATGTTGGTTGTAAGGGCTCGCAAGGTCTACTGTTCTCGCAGAACTAGTGGTTCTGGTGGTCTATATATGTATTATAAAATATGAGTTTCTATCCTACGACACAAGTTCACAATTTACTGTAGGGTTAGCTCAATTAGTGAGATATGCCCCTATACCGCGTGATTTTTTACCTATGAACTATATTAAAATCCTGGAATTAGAATCCCTAACTAAATGCAGAAATGTAAGAAAAAAAGGTAAAAAACGAAAAAAAAATGTTGACTTCCCATAGAAATTCGCCCAGCTGATCGGCAATTTTGTATGGGAGGTCCAATTTTATTTTTCGTTTTTTACCTTTTTTTCTTACAGTTCTGTCTCTAATTAGGGATTCCGATTCCAGGATTTTAATATAGTTCATAGGTACAAAATCACGCTGTATATTTATTTATTTATAAAACTATACTACCAAGTATTGTACATCTATTACTGTGATGCAGACATATACCTGTAAGAAAATTTATGAAAGTGCAGATTTGACTTACCAAGTAGGCATTCTTAATAATTTCAACGATATTTGTGTTGGCCTCTTCATGTCTTCCAGTTTTTAATGGGGCATACCCCGCGCCGTGTATGGCATCAGCTAGAGCTCTGTAATCTTGCTCCACTTCTTTCACAGCGGCAAATATAATAATAAACTTTCCATCAGTTGCAACTTTATTAATCTGACTCACTGATGGGTAATCAAAAATAAGTTGACCCTCATAAGAATCATTTTTCAGATGACACTGCATATCGTTTGGTAGATCAGCACCAACCATCTTACCGTCGCCTGCGCTGTGATACGTTGCATCTGTGCAAACGACTATTATGCGTCTAGCGCCGTTTCGCCAATTCAACTCCTTTTCACATGCCATTACCTGAAGCAGAGCATCTAGACTAGCTTCAGGATCGTCGTAATTGGCGCCAAAAGGTACTCTTTCCAGAACTTTGACAAATTTGTCAATTTCATCAGTCAGAGATAAATGATTTCTAAAAGAGTATGCTAATTGTTGGACGGGACTGAAAAAAAATAATAATTTAAATAATTACCAATTTAGATTTTTTGTATAAAAGTGGAAATTATCTGACCGAATTATATACAAAATCTATGATAGTACCAAAAACTTACACCTCTATACTACATAAAAAACCGACTTCAATCAAACTACTGAACCGATTGTGATGAAAAAAATGGAACCAACCTGAAAGTATACCCTAACAAACAAAAAAATAATTTTAATATCGGTTCATAAACGACGAGTTCTGAGGTGACAAACATAAAACAAAAATAAAAACAAAATACAACCCGATTGATAAGATCCTCCTATACGAGAGAGACCAATGCTTCACGAGAATGTTACTATAAACTTTAGTTCTACTGTTCATGGTGATCCCGCCCGTTTGATACTTGACAGCATCTATCCATCGTACTTAGCGATAGTCCTCGGAGTGGGTATGATAGTATTTTATTTTCTTAGAGGAACGCCTTCTCCGGCTTCGAATAGCCAGAGGAATCCTACTCTCCGAACCTCGCACTCGCCACCGAAACAGAGTGCGAAGAGTAGGGATAAGCTCCGCTTATTGGTGACCGCTTGGCAGTCGTGGGTGACTTGCACCCAGGATCGGCCCTTCTGACAACCTAACTTTTAGCCCATAAAGCAAAAGAGGAGAACTACTGCTCTCCGAAGGCTTCTTAGCGGCCCAATATAAGAGTTTGCTGTCTCTTTAAGCTATACACGCAGGCAACGTCCAAAGCCGAGATTCTCCTGGGAGTCCTAAGGTTGAGGGCACTCTGCCCTCGCCTCAAACGCCTGATGAAGTAGCAAAAGCTCACATGAAGCTAGCTACATAGTCCATTAAAATAAACACAAACATAACTTACTCCACATACGGCAGCGCCGGTTTCTCAATAAAACTCCCAACACCGAATCGAACGTTATTCGTAAATTTTTTTAATGTTTCGTAAATGTTCTTGCCTTGAGCGATCAAATCATGGGTGTAAGTTCTCATCGTGTAAGAATGATCCATCAAGTAATACACGTCAATGGGGAAATCCTTCGCTGGCTTGTAATACATGTCGAAATCGACGGAGAGTCCAGGCCTGGTGGTAATTTTTAAGTTATGTGGCACAAACTGAATAGCATCCTTTCCCCCACGTAAGTCCTCTAATATAAGGTCAGGTGGTGACACTGTAGATGTATTTGTGGGATCAACACGGTATTCTCTCGAACACCATTCAGCATCCGCTTCAGATATTGACACACAACGCCGACCATTCATCTTATCCTGAGGAAAGATTGAAATTCGATAAAATGATGGATGAAAATCTGTATTGAATTTTGATATTATCTAAATATAGTATGGTGCAATTTGACCCCGACCTCAAGATCCAAAGTAAAAGTAAAATTCTAGTTCCAAATTGTCCACATATTGTTGGGTAAAAAGTAATACCATTTTTAGCGTCGTGTTTGGGGGGAGAAGTTGGGTTTTATCAGTTTTTCTTAAATATTTTGAAAACTATGTTTAGCGCAATAATGTTGAGGAGAAAAATAATCTACATTGAATTGTAAACACAAATGGTCTATATCAAACTATTGCTAAACGAACGGTTCCAGAGTTACGGAGGGTGTAAAGTAGCAATTGTTGGTTTTTTAGGGTTCCGTACCTCAAAAGGAAAAAATGGAATCCTTATAGGATCACTCGGTTGTCCGTCTGTCTGTCTGTCAAGACCCTTTTTCTCAGGAACGCGTAGATATATCAAGCTGAAATTCATATCTAATAACCAGTTCTACTGTCCTTTGGAGTTGTGAAAAAATCAAACTTCTAAGTCAACGCAATCAGATACAGCTGGTTATGGCGCATATTTTCCTGTTTTTTCGACACACGCAAGGGAATCAAAACCTACAGGGTACTTCCTGTGAACTCAGAATCTTGAAATTTGGCACGAAGCAACGTCTTATAGCACAGATAAAGGGATAATTGCGAAATGCATTAATTTAGAGTTACATAAAATAAAAATATTTTTTAATTATTTCAAGCTTATTATACATAATGTACGGAACCCTTCGTACGTGAGTCCGACTCGCACTTGGCCGGTTTTTAGATTATTTACATTTTCACAGGGAAACATTTTTTTTGTACAGGATTGTTTTGTGAAAACAAATTGCAATTTCAGTAGCCGGTGGAAAGTTTGTGATATGCCCTTAAATGGAACGAACCTAACCACCCTCTCAAGGGGCGCTACGTTTTAAGGGAAAATAAGACACAAACCTAAAAAATTATACTTTCAAAAGAAATTTGAAAACTCGTCATCGATGCAAAACTAAGAATGTTTTTCTTATTTTACCTCTTTTTCTTGTGATTCTATATTCTATTAGAGACTAGATTCTTATCTCAAGATTCTAATCCCTCTACCTAAAGCCCTCTACCTATATCTTGAATTTTCTCTTAACTATAAATAATTTTGGTATGAAAATTTGTACATACTAAGGAAGACTTCATTAAAATCTTTCCGTATATACATTTTTATGAAATTATCATTATTAGTTTAAGAGAAAATTCAAGATATAGGTAGAGGACCTGCCGGCCTATTTGCTAACTCGGTGTTCAACGTTTTGATGGTCACTTTAAAATACATTACGGGTTTCGTATGATTGACTATTTTCATTTAAGATATATAAACCGTAATGTATTTTGAAATGACTATCAAAACGTTGTACACTGAGTTAGCAAATAGGCCGGCTGGTCAGGTATCTCTGTCCCTGACTGTACCTAACTAGTATCCCTTGACCATATTGCAATATCTCCTACCATTTAAAAATGTATAGTTATTAAATTAAGAAATAAAATAAGGCTCGGCGTCGAAAATCTCAAATCACTGCCTCCGTGGTCCATTGGTTAAGGCGTTTGCCTGTAGACCCGGGGGTCGTGGGCTCGATTCCCACGGGAAGCATACTTTGTTTAGTTGCTTCCAGTATGGTTAGGACATTGCAGGCTTGAATCACCTGATTGTCTGATAATAAAGATGATTCCGTGCTTCGGATGGCACGTTAAGCCGTTGGTCCCGGCTGCCATCTGGTAGTCGTTAAAGGAACCACGTCAGGGGCCGACAGGCGGTTCCGAAGAACTCTGACACCAGGGTGTGCATGGTCGATTGACCGTGACATCTACTCGAAATGATGATGATGAATAAGTCGAAAATCAAAAAGAGTTTACCTATTGAAAATGCAAAAAATACCTATATAGTTTCTAAGCAAAGTAAACAAAGCCTTACTGAAAATTATTTTTTTCTGAATAATTACTACCACCATACGAGAAGAAAATGTTTATAGCTTTCGCTCGCGGCTCCGCCCTCGTCAATGTCGATCCCTCGGGAACAGTTTACCCGGGATAAAATTTACCCTACGTCCTTCTTCGTACCCCAGATAACATGTATGCAAAACTTCATGATGATTGGTTCAGTAGTAAAGGCGTGAAAGCGTAACAAATAAACTCACTTTCGCATTTATAACATTAGTTAGGATATTCACTACACCTCACCATGCATTGCATGAGTACTTATAAGGAAACGCCCCAGGAAAATGTAGAGGTATAAGCAATATACATTAAAGTGTTTTGTTTTACTTTATTTGTATCGAGTATCGAAAATAATCAGAACTAGAACAATTTTTACCCGATTTCAAGAAAAGGAGAGTATCTATTTGCACCTTCATTCGCCCAGTATGACGTTAATTGTCAGAATTGCAAACATTCTGTGCAAAAGAAAATTAGGGAATAGTGCAAATTTCATTGAAATCGGTTAATTTTTTTTTTTAAATTAAGTTATTGAGAAAATTTAAATACACGGTACATAAAATAAAACGAATCTATGTAGAGCTTACCTGCGAACACCAAACGCAAAAGTCGTCAGCAAAACTAATACATTCACCACAGGTCTCATGACTACTGCAAGTCACTTTTGAATAAACTACAACCACACACGTTTCAATTAATACTGAAATTACCAAAAGTCTCATCTTAAGTTTTTACAATATACTTGACTGTTGACTGAAACCACTCCGAAGTTCGAGAGCGACTGACCGCAATTCGTCAAGCAATGTCGATCGAATGAGCGTATTTTCAATCTATAGTTATGAATTATATATACGAGTACCTAATACTCGTAATAATGTTATTACAGTAACATATACACCTACGGAATTTGGCAGTATTTGAACAACTTGTTAATAACAAATACGTAATTGAAATAGATACCAAATAGGTATCAAATTACTTACAAAACATTACTTTCTACTTCTTACTTACTACAAAATACGTCAGGTAGGTATTTGTGATTGGTATAAATACCTGACGCTGACGTATTTTATAGTAAGTACCTATTTCAAATGCTTATGACTCAGAATTTTTAAGTTGGGGAAGAATAGGAATTGGCTGGATTTTAGTTGTGGTAGAGCCACGCTACCGGCAAAATTAATTTTTGCTAGTAACATGAATGGGGAAGTACCACACTCTCACAGAAAATCGCCGTTTGAGTAGAAGCTTTACCGCTTCTATGCTTCGTTCGGTGAGTGAGAGAGCCGGAGGCCCATCCTTCCCCCATGTCCTTCCCCCAACTCCTTGAAAGACGTCAACGCTCCTATTACACCCTGGTGTTGCAGTTGTCCATGGGCAGCGTTGGACGCTTGCCATCGGGTGACTCGCTTGCACGTTTGCCATCCTTTATCATAAAAAAACCGGTCAGTTGCGAGTCGGACTCGCGCACGAAGGATTCCGTACCGTTATCTATAAAAACTGCAAAAAAATCATGTCTGTTGTATGGGAGCCCTTTAATATTAATATTATTTTTATTTAATTATTTATTTTTAATCTGAATATATAACTAAATATTCCGTGAATATTTCAAGTGTCTACCTGTTGCCATTATCAATATCGAACAAAACCAAGCAAAAAAAAATCAAGTTTGTTGATTGGGAGCCCCCTTAAATATTTACTTTTTAGTATTTGATGTTATAGCGGCAACAGAAATACATCATATGTGAAAATTTCAACCGTCTATCATGGTTTATGAGATACAGCCTGGTGACAGACTGACAGACGGACCGCTGTCCGTCTGTCAGTCTGTCACGGAGCGATATTAATAGAGTCCCGTTTTTACCCTTTGGGTACGAAACCCTAAAAATCGTCATTTTCATACAAAAGTGGAATTTGTATGGGAATGTCGATTTTTTTTATGAGTTCCCAGTTTTGGTCTCATAGGGAAATTTATATAGGAATGTTGAGGTTACATTTACACGTTTTATGTTTAAGGATATTAAGAGCTAACTACAAATATTGATTGTGCTACGATCGCCTACAATAAATTGAATGGCAAATTACGCAAAGAGGTTTTTTGCTTTTACACACTAGTTCAACCAAGCTCGTTGCCATTTAATACATATTTATATAATCATCATCATCATCATCATTTCGAGTAGGTCTCACGGTTAATCGACCATGCACACCCTGGTGTAAGAGTTCTTAGGAACCGCCTCTCGGCTTCTGACGTGGTTCCTTTAACGACTACCAGATGGCAGCCGGGACCACCGGCTTAACGTGCCTTCCGAAGCACGGAATCATCTTTATTTCAGACAATCAGGTGATTCAAGCTTGCAATGTCCTAACCAAACTGGAAACAACTAAACAAAGTATGCTTCCGGTGGGAATCGAACCCACGACCCCCGGGTCAAAAGGCAAACGCCTTAACCACTGGACCACGGAGGCTGTTACATAATAACCATACCCTTTTCCACTACGGAGTATACAGAACCTGCAACCATTAAACCATAAAGCCACGTTTAGCGTGGTGATAAGATTGTTTGTGAAAAACGGAATCAAAATAGGATTTTTGGCTGTTATTGATTTTTGTGTTTTTGCCCATTCCCGCGATCGGATTTTGAGATCTTGTCCCAGGTCAGAAGGGATTTCTGTAGTAAAAATAAAAGAATTAACTGCTTGCCCCATTGCTTGGAACTTGAAATAAGGTACAGGGGTTCCTTACATGATGTACTCGTTAGTGACTAAGAAAGGATTTTTAGAAATTCAATATCCAAATCCTTACTTACTCGTAAATGCGAAAGTGAGTTTGTTTGTTACGCTTTCACGCCCTAACTACAGAACCGATTATCATGAAATTTTGCATACAAGTTCTCTGGAGTACGGAGAAGGACATAGGCAACCTTTTATCCCAGAAAAAGTACTATTCCCGAGGGATCGATATTGACGCGGGCAGAGCCGCGGGCGAAAGCTTGTTTAATGTAATTAATATAATAGAAAAGAGGGGCTAACAAGGTGAAATTTATATGGATTTTTTTTCATTTCTGGACTTAGAAGCATGAAAATATAGACCACGCGCAGAGTAGAGTTCCGTAGTTGAGGACGTCACGCCTCACGGTTTAACGAATAAAAACTTCTAAAACGAGCGCAGTAGGCACCAAGCGGCGTCGTATCGTTCCGCCAAGCTTTGCGTGCCTTGTATATTTTCCTAACTTTACATCGTTCATAAATTTATATTTAATAGATGTATTAGTTATATAACAATTTTCAATTATATTTGTACGAAGTTTTACTGAGTGAGTGAATTTTTTCACGTGTTCAACCATTTAGTAGATAGAGAACACTTCCATACAAACTTTAGCCACCAATTTTGCCCCTTTAGAGGGGATATTTGTCCATTTCACTTATACAGATCTTTTTTTTTATTTGTAATCGAGAACTTATATACCTATTTTTATACTTCTAAGTCTAGAAATGAGAAATTTCCATAAAAACTTAACCTTTATTTCACTCCCTTTGGGGCTGGATTTCTGTCTTATTATTTACTTAAATAATGAAAGGAATTTCTTTTTTTTGGGACGGGCAGAAAATGCCTTCGCATCATCCACCCTGCCACGGGAGAGCAGGGTGGGTATGTGGGGCTCGCTCTCGGTGCCTTCTCTGGCGAGAAGGTTCGGAACGGCCTGCAGGGCGACCCTTCGGCCTTCTATACTACCCGCCAGGGTAGGCGACACCGACGCATCTTCCAACCGAGGCCCTTACTCTGTCGAGTGACCGGATCCCGTTTCCGTCACCCAACTGGCCCTCAGTTTAGCCTCTGTTTAACCAAAAGGTGACAAAGGTGTACCCGTTGTCAGCCGCAGAGGACAGAGAGAGCGGCGCACCTTATCACCAACACTCCTCTTCCCCTGTGGCCCCACTGATGCCGTGCCAAGCACCGCGGCCGCGCTTGGTCGCGGACGATAGGGAGAACGGCGCACCTTATCACCGGCACTCCTCTTCCCCCGCGACCCCTACCACGACTGTGAGTGTAGGGAGAGTTCATCCCTTCTCCCAAAAAAAAATGTCCTTCGCATTGGTTCTGTTGCTCTTATTGTATTAGGATTTGTAAGATAAATCAAAGCTTTTTTTAATCAGTAAGTAAATGAAGGTACGAACTTTCATTTACTTACTATATGCGTCCAGTATGTGCGTCTACTCCAGATCGATATGACATCTCGATAATTTCCGCGAAATGCTGTGGTGGTGTGAGATAGAATGAATCATCTTGAAGTTTGAACAAATGAACATTGCTGTAAAAGCGACAGTATATCGCGGGCGGTCGTGCCGAGTAGCGCGTTGCTGGCGCGTTTCGAAATTCGAACGTGGTATCGAACTTCTTTGTCAATATTTAAAAAGAATTTTGCGGGTCTTTTATAAAATCAAAAATGGCTGCAATTTTTTTGTTGGTGTTTGTGCTGGTGACGATTCCAATTCAGAGGATTTTTGGATTTGATTGTACTGGAGCAGATTATGATAAAATAATGAATTGCGACCAATGCATAAAATGTGGTGGATATTGGTGCATAAATCCCAAGGAAAATGTAAGTTTAAAGTTAAAATAAAGCAAACAAGTGCATGTCAGATTTTCTAATAAATAGTTTACGTGAACTAGGTATTTATTAGTTAATCTGACATGCACGTGTTTATAAAGTCTCGTCTCTAGGTATTTCTATAGATATTACAGTTCAAAAGCTGAGTCCTGTGATAGAAGGACAGATGGACAGCACAAGAATCAATAATGCGTAAAAAAATACAAGATTAGGTACCAAGTAGAGGTCGAACTACCTCCATTATAGAGCCTATAAATTACATTTTTATCACGATCTTCAGTTAAAAAGATAACTACTTTGGAACTTGTGATTAAATGATTTCGAGACAAGTACCTACCTACTTCTATTTTAAAATATATTTACCTAATAAGAATGGGTGCAAAGTTGGTAGATATTTTATACAATAACCAGCTGCTTTTGACGTATGTAAGTATATAAATTTACAGTTCATAATATAGTTAATTCGTATATAATCTGATCTATCACATTCACCTGTGCTGTGCTAAATAGGTAGTAGCATCTTAGACGCTTTTTTTATTTAGTCTTTAGCGTCTTTAGCCCAATGGCTCCTTTTAATAGTTGACAATGATTTTTAAAAGGCAGTATTGATTTAAGTTGTAAGAAAATACTGCCACTGTTGACTCGGAATCACGGAGCAGATATAGAGAGGAGTTGCCCTAAGGAATATTTTCTATGAAACAATGCGTGGCACTTACAGGGGGTGAGGGGAGTATTATCTGTCTCACTCTACTTGCTCTGTGTCTCACTCCCTCCTTTATATCCATCTAGCGGCCAATAGCCCAACTACTTAATAAGTTCGATGTTGATCTTTCTTTTTAGTTTATCTATCCGTCACTAGATGTCCCTAATACCTACTGCTACTAAAAGAGAATTATGAAACTACATAAACAAAATCTTTTGTCAAGGTAAAAGTCTTTAGGTATAAATTTAAAACAAATTTCAGTACTTATGGTTATTAGTTATTACGATAATTAGCTTTAATATATTTTTATAGTGCTTACGTCCCATTACGCAAAGTGGTGCCATCTAACGGTGAGTAGCACGAAACGTCGCCAAAAGATTCTTCTAGAATAATTTAAGTAAATTACGAATTTAAATACTTACAAATGAAATGTGATTCCTTCCATAGCATCTGAACGTTTATCGGAGTAGTTTTTACATGATATAATACAACACTTCATGATTTTCTTTGTAAAAAACAAGAAAAGTCCGAAAATCTCACTGTGTGCACAGAACGAACCACGTACGAACATTGACAGCTACAACAGCAGACTAATAGGCCACGCCTACTCTCGATGTTAACGTGATGACGTCAGGACCTAGTTGGAATCACAGTGCACAGTAGCTTACGCCGTCTCCACTCTATATCTGCTCCGTGCTCGGAATATTCACAGCAGTCCAGCCGCGATAACAGACCATTTGTCGTTTCTCACTACGCGATAATTCTAGCAAACGTTATTTTTTACGTAAATTCATGTAGGTACCTAACCAAACATTTTTGATGCAAAATTGGTTGTACAACTTAAAAATTTTCCACGCTGGTCTTGGAGAAAAGAAAAAACGTAGAGTGTAACAGCTGCTTCACTTCCCGAGCAGATCGTAAAAGCCGATCGAGGGAATAGGCAAATCTGACGAATCATATCAGTAGACGATGCGGCTAGCAACCCATCACTATTTTGATTCCATTTTCCACCTAACGCCCACCAACATGCCAAACGTGGCTTTAGGTCCTGGACTCTGACTCTGGCTAAGGAAAAAATACGTGATACTATGTATGTATGTAACTTAAAATAACTGTCAAAAGTGGCTTATCATTGCTGTCGCGCTTTATCACGATTAATTTCCCTAATGAGATAAAACGGTAACTGATGGCTCGGAATATCCACTAAGACGATGATGCTCATCAAGCGGAAGGAAGCTAGCAATTGAACCAATAACTGACCAGTGACCATGGGTGAATCGGCAATGCAGTCTACATTACTTGGCTTCCTTTGATGCACTTTTTGAAATTATTTTTCAATATTTATCATAATGTGTTGATGGTTTTTAGGGTTCCGTACCCAAAGGGTAAAAACGGGACCAACTATTAATATCGCTCCGCTGTCCGTCTGCCAGTCTATCTGTCCATCTGTCACCAGGCTGTATCTCATGAATGGTGATAGTAAGACAATTGAAATTTTCACAGATGATGTATTTCTTTACCGCTTGTTATAGCGGTAAAGAAATACCAAAAAACATAATAAATTAAATACAACTAAGGAGCTCCCACACAAATAACGTGATTTTTTTTGCTTGTTTTGCTCGATATTGATAACGGCAACAGGTAGACGCTTGAAATATTCATAGAATATTTAGTTATATATTCACTTTAAAAATAAATCATTACATAAAAATAAAATAAATATTAAAGGGGGCTTACAATAGACATGTTTTTTGCCGTTTTTATAGATAACGGTACCTACGTAACCCTTCGTGCGCGAGTCCGACTCGCACTTGGCCGGTTTTTTTTTTAATAATAGTCCCAGTAATTTGCCATTTTCATACCTCTGTCAGACGTTGAAAATAAGACGTCCAAGTTTTCTTGTACTGGTTCAGTTATTATTGCGTCCAGGGTACAGGGTTTTATACATAAGTAGTATAACGTCTTTATCCCTTACGGGGTAGACAGAGCCTAAGTCATAAGACCGAAAGGCCATTAGCGTGTTGGTGGGCGTAAAGGTGGAAAACGGAAAATAGTGATGGAGTTGCTAGCCGCCGTATTCCATTGACCGGCTTCTACGGTCTACGCGGGAAGAGAAACAGCTGGTACCTACGTCACTGTAGATCTATCTAGGTAGACCTAATTGGTCTCGTTATACCTAATATAAACTGTCGCCCGCTAGATATAGGTTTTTTTTGTATTTTTTTACACCTTGGGTTATAAGTTTTCATACGGATCCCTAACTTTTCAAAATCATAATGATAAAAAAAAACTTTTTTTTAATCATGTATTTGGTCGTCCCTCCAGGTAAAAAATTTGGATTAAACATTTCATTCTAATAGGGATATAAAAGAATCTAAACTACCTCATTTGAGACAAGGCAAAGTATACGAATTTCATGGGCTATGTACATATAATATAGAGGTACAGTCACTAGCGATGATATGTTTATACAATAAGGTCAAAAAAGGATTTCAATTATATATATAAAAATGCTCGCGACAGTACATAGTCAAGCTCATTGTTATTTTTATAACTAAATAATTGAATCAAACAAAACAGAAAAGCCACCGCGGTCAGAGAGCGACTGTCAGTAACCTAATTACGCAGGTTCGAATGATGTCATACAAATTCCAATAACATTATCATCAGTAAGGTCCTGCAAACTGAAGACACAAACGCTTGTTTTTGTGTCTGGTTCATCAAGTACTACTGTATGGCTATTTATGGCTTTGTATAAATTACTGTACTGTGGTAGTAGCGGCTCAGCGATCTAAGAGCGCGACTCATAAGCGAAAGCCCCCGGATTCAAACCGCTCCGGGCGGACCAGTGTCTCTAGTAGACTAAACTGACTCCGATGGACCAGTGGGTGTGAAAATTATAACCTGTGGTTCCTTGCGGCTTTTCCTTAGTAGGTGCATAGAGTTTCCCATAATAAGCTCATAATATTACATTTTCCATTTTTACCCGACTACGGCGAAGCAAAGAGGAGGATTATGATTTATTCCGTTATGTATGTATGTTCATCTGTACGCTCATCATAACGTCTAATTAAATTTCAGCTTTGTAAATACAATACTTAGAAAATCCTGGACCTCTCCTGTCTCCCAATATTCTCCTCTCCATTATTTTATACGATAAAATACTAGCTTGATAAAATGCTACGGTAAAATACATCTCTTCCAGAAGCATTGTATAGTACTTATATGCTATTGTTCCACTTATAGTTTTATTAGCTTAGTAACAGAAACTGTAGTTTACAGTCATAAACACGCGTGAAATTCTGGTTAAATAAAAGTCGATTGGAAGCAAACTACTTGGTTAATTGAATTGCTCTTATAAAAAGTACTTATGGCAGAATGAAGATTGAATGTGCATTATGTATGACGCAACAAGCACGCCGTCACTGCATTTACGCAAGTCAAGGCACATGACGAACTCGTCACATGTGGTAAATGCATTCATCTTGCATTCGTTCCAAAGAGATTAATCCCCTTATTCATAGAAATTAACGAACGTTTATTAAACTTATTTTAGTTAAATTAGGTTTTGTCTCGTACCTACTATCAGTGTCAAAAATCGGAGAGAGTAATAAAACAATAGTAGATTATTGCACTGAGCAGAAAGTTATTATTGCATCGAATGCTTATTATGCCCGAGCTTTAGCGAGGGCTCTAAAAAGCACGAGTGCAAAATAAATTACTTAATGCGAGGTGCATAATCAACTTTTTTTTCAACTACCACATGAAGAGTATGTGAAAAAAACTAAAAAAGAAATTACAATTAATGAAAATTAGTTGTTACATTCCCGCTTTTTTTTCTTTATGGCCAGTATTTTCTTAGGCCAAGCAATACACACGTCATTTCACACGCTAACTGTATAACTCCATACGGCCGTCAGGTTGGCCAACCTTTTTTGTGATATGTGACACCTATGAACCGCAATTAAAAAAAAATAACTAAACGTGCAGTAAAGGATTTTCGTACATTTTTTCTGCTCTAGAGCAGCAAAGTTCCGCTTTGTGCTGGATATGTAGTACAGTTATGATGTAATTGCAGCAGGAAGAAAAAAAAATTTAAACTAAAATAGATTTAATGAAGCTGAAATGGGGCTGGGCAGGACATGTTTGTCGCATGCGGCCAGAAAGGTGGGCAACACTTGCCATTTCTCGGTACCGGACTTCTGTCGTGGCAGAGGCAGATCAAGAAGGAGATGGAGGGACGACCTCGATAAATTTCAAATGGATGGCCAGAAGTATCAAAGGATAGGGATGAGTGGAAAACCTAGGGGGATGCCTTGCCCAGCAGTGGGACACAACACCAATAGTCTAAGAAAAAAAGAGGATTAATGAGCGTTTGTTTATTTTTATGAATAAGGGGGTAAATATATAAGTACAATAAAGAGGAAATAGAAACGAATAAAGAAGGATAGTAATTATGAAAGTGAGCGTTTATTGAAATAATATTTTCTGTTATTTTTTTGGCTCTTAAGGCAAAAGATGAGAGTTACTGCTCTCCAAAGTTTTTTGCCATTGTTTCTCAGATGGGACCCTCAGTCTTTGCATGCACGTATACGCGGCCCATCAGGCAATATGAGAGATTGCTGTCTCTCCAAGCCTTGCGCACACAGGCAACGCCCAAAGTCAAGGTCCGTCCCTCCTGGGTTGATGTTGTCTGCTGAAGGCTAAGGGCAGGCAGGTGAATAAGCGAAAGCTCACTTCCAAGTGAGCTTTCTAAGCTAGCTAAAAAGTCAATGTTATTTTTTTTCGGACAGTGTACAAGAATATGGTCTGTTTATTTTCCTGATTGTTTGCTATTTGTTCAATCATAGGTACTTTGATTACCAGAGCCTAATCTAACCATTATAAAATAATAATATGATACTCGTATGTAGTCCTAATTTTTTTAAGTCAAACAACGTGGTAGGCTTTCAAACTCTCGTGATACTTTACATACTTTTTCTTCTTCTCTTCTTCTTCCACTCCTCATTCCTCTTTATGTGGTCGAGACAGCATGAAAGTCTTTTACACTTTCCATGCTGTAAAAAAGGTTCGGCTTATTTTTACGACTGGCCGCATGCCTAACGTTAACCCTCCTTGGATAAGCTTTCGTTGCACGGGATGTATATGCTGGTCCATTTAGTCTCCTCTAACGACATCTATAGGACAGAATAGAGTGGCTCTGTATCCTAGGCCGGAAACCACACGTTACATACTTCATAAGACGTTTATTCAAAAAACAATGTCATATATATCATAGTGATCGATAAGTTTTTTGTCTGTGGTCATCGTAACATACATAACTTATTTTTTTTTTAATTTTTCATTACATATTCATCTATACACTAGCTGTTGCCCGCGACTTCGTCCGCGACAATTTCTGTTATTATGATTAATTAGTATAGATGAATAATTTTCTCCCATTTTCAAAACATTTTTTATTGATGCTTCGCTCCTGTTGGTCGCAGCGTGCTGTTTTATAGCTTAAAGCCTTCCTCAGTAAATGGACTTTCCAACACAAGAATTTTCTAATTTGAACCAGTAAACAAACAAACAAACAAACTCTTCAGCTTTATAATATTAGTATAGATATGTTAAAGACTAATTACCGTAACGTAAAGGTACATAATATTTATAATGTAACATACGGATATACGGATATACAGAACTATTATATACAAAAATAATTGATGAATGATTTCGAAAGCCGAGATGAAAGGTATCAATTCAAATCATTCATTATACTCAAATCCAATACTTTCATTATAGTTAGACATGCATTATTACTAAAGCATATGATTTGAGTCATGTCATAATCACTTCCAAATACAATTCACTGATATTTAACAGTTATATTTGTAAAGAGTTAGCGCGATCATTAACAGTCATGATTCGGTCGTTATCGCGACGTCATTTACTAATTGACACCATTTTTAGTTTAACAATCACTAATAACATCACTACTTAAATTAATGTGTAAACGACAAACAGTATGGCTATAATTTAAGAAACAGACCGTATTATTATGAAAAATGGATTAAAGTTTTACTAAGTTAGTCTTTTTAGTCTCCACTGTAGGAGCATGACCCTCTCTGTACTACCGGAGCCATACTTAGCCAGAGCAGACAGAGGATTTGGCCTACAATCTCCTCGCTGCCCAGACGGGTTGGAGAGGTCAGTTTACTTATTGTAACTGAATAATGGTTTAAGCCACGTACACAACTTTACATACATAGTATCACGTCTATTTCCCTTGCTGGGTAGACATAGCCTAAGTCTATAATACCTAAAGGCCACATTTAGCATGTTGGTGGGCATTAGGTGGAAAGCGTAATCGAAATAGTGATGGGTTGCTAGCCGCATCGCCTATTAACATGATTCCTCTGATTTTTACCTATTCCCTCGATCGGCTTATATTTACAATCTGGTACATTCTACGTTTTTTCTTTTCTCCTAGATCAGCATGGATTTACACAACTTTGTTCCAAATTTTATAATATTAGTCCCGTTTTATAACTAAAGTTAAAACCTACTTGGCTAATGGCAGCTGTAAAAACGTCAGTGATAATAACGCCTATTTTGGTTCGGTTATTGGTTTAAACTTTAAACCAATAACTGACCAAAATATTAAACCACGTATTAAAGTTAGTCCACGTTTTATTAAATGAGACCGATATCGTGACTAATACAAAACGCAGAAAAGTAGGTTGAATGACTCGTGATTCTAGCTTTCTAAAAAAAAACCACAATGATGCAAAATGCCAAAGAGGTCGTTAAACACACTGGCAAGATGCCAAAAGAAAAACAATTAAAATATTAAAATTAGAAAATATATTCGGTAAGTATCTAAATTGTTACTAAAATAACTTGTAATCTAGTTTTATGAAAAAAGATGTGTATTTAGGCAGTGTGATTGAATAAACATAGTAATAGCGCACATACAGTAGGATTTTAAATTACCTGGCACTGTTTTGGTGTTGGAATCGGGATCCTTAATAGAAAGGTAAAAACGATGAAAAAATATCAGATCAATTTTCTATGGAAAGTCCAAGTTTGTTTTCATTAATTACCTTTTTTCTTGCGGATATATATTCTACTAAGGATTCTGATTCCAACATTGAAATGTTGGCAGGTAATTCAAAATCACCTGTATAAATGTAATAAATAAGTCTTTAACATCTTCGAATCACAAAATTTCCATGACACACTCAACAAAACAAAAAAAACACACAATCATTCACATTACCTGTTTCACATTATCTTAGTTAGTGTAGTAGTTTAGTTAATGTTCTCTCGCTCTTTACTAATTCATCGGTATACATAAACGTACTAATTATAAAATATAAGGTGTGCCCGCGACTCCATTCGCGTACATTTGTATGGGGGACACATCTTATCATAACTAGAGAAAAAAATAAATAGCCTATCCTGTGTCCTGTTCGTCTAAATGTTTATCTAACAAGTTTCATTAAATTCAGAGTTATGGAGATTTTAGATTTTTTATGTACATACATACAGAAAAAAATCAAAAAATCGTCAATTTAGTTCATGTATAGAGCTTAAAATAAAGTATCTGAAAACAAAGTAACTTTCTCCATGACCAGCCCTTACAGATTTATTATTAGTTTTGAAGACAACGAATTACTTATTCGTAGATTGAAGATTATACGGAGGTAGGTATCTCTTCGCTTTGATGACTATACACAATTAAGTGGAGTGGCTCAGCGATCGATGGGCGAATTTCCTGCGCACCCCATTTTCCAATATCCGCTCTTAGACTAATAGTGCTCTGCATGCACGATGCCTGTTATGATCGTGATACTATCCTTCACCCGTGACATTGTCCGCGTGTATTAAACAATACTAATATTAAAGCAATATAATTATAGATATACATCCAGAAAAAATACTGCTCCCGTGTGGCCATAAGAATGCAATAACATTTTTGGCTTAAATCACTTTTTAGCAAACAGCCTCCGTGGTCCAGTTAAGGCGTTTGCCTGTTGACCCGGGGGTCGTGGGTTCGATTCCCACCGGAAGCATACTTTGTTTAGTTGTTTCCAGTTTGGTTAGGACATTGCAGGCTTCAATCACCTGATGGTCTGATAATAAATATGATTCCGTGCTTCGGAAGGCACGTTAAGCCGGTGGTCCCGGCTGCCATCTGGTACTCGTTAAAGGAACCACGTCAGAGGCCGAGAGGCGGTTCCGAAGAACTCTGACACCAGGGTATGCATGGTCGATTGACCATGACATCTACTTGAAATGATGATGAGCATTATGTTAGAGTTTTATTAGCCCATATTAGTTTTATTAGCCAATATTAATATCGAATATAAAATAAAAAAACAAAGGGTTGCACTCCGGGAGTGCTGGCAGAAGTGAAATCTCCGCGCGGTAGAAAGAGAGATATTAATTCCTCTTTACGAATTTCCGATCAGGGCACGTCTCCTGATGCGGGTTTAACCTTTTTACCCATCCCAAAAAGTTCACAACGTCAATAAAGAATTTTTCACTTCAAAAATAAAAATTCAATTTTACCGGCTAAATCTCTGAAAAACACTTCATGTTACGTTACAGACACAGTCGGTTACAGGTTACAGTTTCATAATAGGTAGTGTGGTCTTGTGATTCATTGATATGGTCATTATTATTTGTGACCGGTGACTTGTCATGCAACTGAATCTGACTAGCCATTGGTAATTTTAAAGGTTATTTAAAACCTATTGTTCTTATTTTATTAGTACTACTAGATCTTACCTATGCTAATAAACAGGGTGATTTTAAATTCCCTGGCAATATTTTAATATCGGAATCAGAATAGAATACAGGTAAAAAATTAAATAAAAAAACATGGGCTTTCTATACAAATTTACCGATTAGCTGGTCAAATTCTACAGGATAGGAAGTCCATTTTATTATTACTTAAGTACCTCTTTTTGTTGCGGATGTATATTTTATTAGGGATTCTGACTACATCAATAAAACACCCTGGGACTTCAAAATCAGCCTGTATAAGATAGCTAGCATAAATAGCTAATTTGTAGCTGCTAAAAAAAATAACAATATATATAATGCTGTGGATCGTAGATTTCGTTATGATTCAATATGTTAAACTTGATAATATAAATATGATACAAGGAAAAAATATAGATTATACCATACCTAATATTCGGTAACACTATGGGGAAATAATCGCCGGAATCGGAAATAAAAACATGCTGTGTACAAAAACATAACACTTTCTTGGCGAACAACTTTTTAATATTACCTATAAACTAAGTCACTGACGTTGATAATCAAAACAGCTGATTTATCTATTTTAATAAAAAAATAATATTTTGTATGAAAAAACAAAAACTGGCGTGTCTATTTCGATTTCTTGAAATTTGCTAAAAAAGCATTTTTTGACACCTTAAAACGTTATCAATAAATATTGTATTGTATAGTTTTGTATGGTTCTTATAACACAAAGACAAATGTCAACGAAATGTTAGATGCAAAAATAATGTAATATACGCGATAATACCGTCTTAAAGTGATTTTATTTAAATTTGTAACAATCGCGAAAACATCAGAAACCTTAAATTATTTGCGCTCATAATTTAAATGGACCTTATATAGATTTTTTTATGGTTCCGTTTGGCATATCACAAGTGCACATCTGTACATTTAACTTACCAGTTGAAAGTTTATTTTTTAAGAAAAAAATATCTTTCTATTTAGAGATATAGCTACCACATTTAACGTTAGTCAGTGCATTTTATGATATTCTCAAATATTTACATGGAATTGTTGAGTTTCGAAACGTATGTATTTCCAAACAAACGCAATCAACAGTTTTCTCAGTTCCTGTTGGTTCAACAACAATAACCCTATTCTTGCACCACATCGGATGGTGTACAATGTAATCCATCTTGTATAAACTTCAGTACCGCGTAAACGCATTCCCACCGTGTGTGGTGCGGTGGTACAAACCAACAAACATCCGCGCAATCACACCATTCCGAGAAATTATAAATACAAACTCGTTGACCTATATCTCCTCGTGTTTTGTACATTAAAACATTGCTCAATATATGTAAGTATCTTTAAGAAGGTACTGCACGAAATTGTAGAATGTGCCGTATTTTTAAATCGCTACTACAATTCGCAGTATTAATTAAATACATCAAAATTATTTGTATAATTTAGGTCGATCTTCTGGCACTATATCGCCGCAACAATACATATATGTTATGATATCTAAAAACATTTTTTTTTAAGTTTGTAAATTTTACGTCTAAAACAGTAATTCTCACATGAAAATATTTATATTTATATCTAGCGGGTCTCTCCTTTCTCAATTTGCCTTTTTTCGGCAGCACTCTTTTAGCAACTCTCTCTCTCTGATGTTGCTGATATCCATGGGCGACGATAACACTTACCATCAGAAGTCGCGTAGGCTCGTCTGCCCACTCAATAACAAAAAAAAAGTATCTTTAAAACATAGAGATAAGATTCTAGAACCGCTTGACTTGCCTAACTGAGAGACTAACGCTTTTGCTTGGGGAGAGCTCTGAAGAACTTTTCAATCACTGTCACACCACGCACCGTGGAAACAGGCTACATGCTCATCACATCGAGGCCTGGCGATCAGGGCTTGTTACCGGTACCAAATTCCCATTATAAGTACCGGTAAGTACCGGTATTACTATTCTGTTAAAATTTTAACGGTAATATGAGGTACCGGTAATCTAGTATTTAACGGTAATAATATTGTTAACAGTTAACGGTAATTTTACCGCTACTTGTTACCGGTACCAAATTCACATTATAAGTACCGGTAAGTACCGGTACCTCTATTCTGTCAAATTTTAACGGTATTAAAATTGCGTTAATTTTACCGGTACCTACGCATTGTTGCCGTCTACCGCATGGGACTCGCTCGACTGTAAAAGTGCCGCCCTATTGTGGGCCCCCGCCTCACGCCGCACATGTACCACGGCAACGACACACATTAACGAAATGATAATTCCCAATACGAGTACCGGTACTAAGTACCGGTACTGTTTACCGGTATTTGGTACAGGTACTTCTTTCAATTACCGGTACCGTCGTTTTATTGAGGTACCGGTACCAATCCAATTACCGGTACCGTTGTATTATAGAGGTACCGGTACTTGATTTTTACCGTTACCAAATGTACCGGTACCAAACCAATTACCGGTACTGTCGTTTCATAGAGGTACCGGTAATGGATTTTTACCGGTATTCCAACCCCTGCTGGCGATCTTCAACAACACGTTTCTATAGATCTTTTTCCTTACGCATGTAAGTGGAACGAGCTTCCTACCATGTTTTCCCTGAAGTTATCACCTGTGTTCCTTCAAAGTTGGGTAAAAAGGTTATCAGCGCTCTTTTAGCAACTCTAATGTTGATGATGTCCATGGGCGACGATGACACTTACTGTCAGGACTTCAGGAGTCGCGTATGCTCGTCTGCCCATTCAATTATAAAAAATAATATCCTATGCTTTGAAAGCGTGTTGCCATTTAGTTTATTTTAAAGTTCACTTGTAAACCAAAAATAATTAGAAAGCATTAACCAATGTCTCTTAAAATAAGTACCGCTACCGCTGATCGCCCAATCTCGCGATGAGACTGTTACGAAGGAGCATCATTACAAGCCATGTGATATTTGAGCCAGGCCATCAATCACGATGTTAGTGGGTTGTGGAGTTCATTACAGCCACGCATGCAACATCGCCCAATTATCTTTTTGCTGCGAAATTTTTAAATTAGCCAGTGTTTTCGTGTTTGCGCAGTTAAGTTAACACTTTCGACACTTCTTCTGTTCTTACTTCCAGCGCCGTAATGGAGCCACTTGCCTTTGACAGATTATTATTTTTTCAGAAATGGCGTAATATCCCAAGGATATTTTTAATGCCATTTTACTCGGACAGTTGACATTTCGATTCCGACCCCTTAGGTTTAAAGTTGAGTCCGTAATTGTATGGACGTGTCTTATCGTCACTTGTGATTCATGTTGAACTCAAATCCTTAATTTGTTTATTTTCTGAAGCAATCACTAAAGGTCAAGTGTCGAGACGCGGAGATGGCGCGGAGTTATATGTTTTATACTTATTCGTAGGTTTATATTAAATAACTGGTATTGCAATATGTTCATTATTTATAACTAAACTCAGGTAAAAATAAAACTTTAAATTTAAACTATTATTCTCAGCTAACATGTCAGTTTGATTTGTTATCGTCAAATCTACATATAAACTACATTTCTATTTGATTAAACATATTCATGTTGAAAAATTAACACTTATAAACCACCATAATAAAACCTACCACAGTCAATTCTACATATTGCTATTTCTTGATATCCTCAGACCTCCTCTGGTGTTGCAGATATACATAAAACCTTCTCAAACCGATTGAATTCTTCCATCATCATCTTGGTATCCTACTTCTTGGAATCCATTGACTGGTGATAGAGGCCCTTCGTTCAGATCAGGATGCATTCGACCAACTCATAGCTTTTGAATGATTGCAAATGGTAGTCCTATTGCAATCAGGCTACCAACCATCACGTTAAGGGGTGTCATCCTAAACTGCTTGGCCGGTACTTGGCATGGTACTTGGCATATCGGGTACGCGCGCCCGGCCTCCCGAGTTGCTACTTGCTTTTCCCCCATTCGTCCGAGTGAATAGTATCCCAATACCTATACTATACCAATACAGGCTTTCCCTAGATTAGAAACAGTCTTTCACATATCGACTGTGTAATTTATGAGATGCAAATTTTTAAAATAACTTACTACGTAACAAAATACTAAATATTTGTCCAGACCTATGTACCATTCTCTGTACTTTTGTTACTTTTGTGGGAGAAATAAATTTTATTATTGGGCAGCAGCGTCGGAAGCCCAAGAAGCCAAACAAAGAAACTGAGCTCACCAACTCGCCTGCCAAGCGTGGTGAGTATGGCAATTTTCCGATGGAACGCAGAATCTTTCGAAAAGGCCTTCGTCCAGCAGTGGACTTCTCACGGCTGTAATGATGATGGTGATAAATCAAACACCACTACTACTATATACCTATTGTACCAAATATAGTATCTACCATAAGTTACAGCCAGACGCGGTCGCAGCCTGATGGCAATGACTTTCAATATTAAATGTATCGCAGCTAGTGGTTTTGTAAATTATCATTTTAAATTGACGTGTACGATTCGGGGGGCCGGGAGGTCCTCTCCCCTGTGACCTATACTCCCCTACGGACCGCCTTACAGCATTTGTTTAATGTTTACATTATTTCGTTATCACAGCTGCGCGCGTCGCATAGGATCTCCTTGAAGCACTGCAATGCCAAGGATGAAACACTGTAGACACAACTGTCCAAATAACTTAATCTGTTAATTCTGTAACCAAACACCGGGTTTGTGTGGCTTCAGACTTTCCAGTAACAGCACTAATAAACACAGAATTGACTATGACAACAGATCCATGGACAACATCCAAAGATTTTAATTTATTACAACCAATTCTACAAGCCTTCGTCATTGGTTAACTTTTATTTATTATTTCTTTATTTATTTTTTACAGAATAATCAGCACTTAGTTAACAACAGCCTCCGTGGTCCAGTGGTTAAGGCGTTTGCCTGTTGACCCGGGGGTCGTGGGTTCGATTCCCACCGGAAGCATACTTTGTTTAGTTGTTTCCAGTTTGGTTAGGACATTGCAGGCTTGAATCACCTGATTGTCTGATAATAAAGATGATTCCGTGCTTCGGAAGGCACGTTAAGCCTGTGGTCCCGGCTGCCATCTGGTAGTCGTTAAAGGAACCACGTCAGAGGCCGAGAGGCGGTTCCGAAGAACTCTGACACCAGGGTGTGCATGGTCGATTGACCGTGACACCTACTCGAAATGATGATGAGCACTTAGTTAATATTTACAAGTTTAATAGATAAATCTTTCTGCTCATAACAGATTCTTATCTCTTAAATAACAACTTATGCTTAGAACGATGTAAATGTAGGTACTCTACTTAATATTATAAGATGAATAAATGCATGCTAAAACAAACAAAAACAACCTTCGATATACTAACAAGTTAACTGCTATAATTTCTTTGAGACTAGTATATATGTATACCACATATTCATACAAATATACTACATACATAAATCTACCTACAAGTTAACAATGAAAAACAGTAAATGAAAAGCACAATTGTTTACTTCTATACTAAAACATAATAAAAGATACGTCAACTGTCTTTTTCCATCCATTCCATAGGTAAAGAAAATATGAATAACAAGTAATTTTATTAAAAATAATCCGACCCATATAGATAGCCCATATTGGTGCATATATTTTTATAATCGCCTTTAAAATCCCTTTATTTCCCAATCAAAACGAATGCTACTCGCTCTAAAAACACAATAAACAATACTTTTTCTCCATGATAAATCGATTTGTTGACCTAAGTCTTAGCGATTGGGACAAAAAATTACATCGTTACACAGCTTAATGACTTGCTAAATACAATAATTTATTTACGTTAATTTTTTTGCCAGTATTCTGAGCAAAAATGTTTGGTAAGAAATGCAAATTTTTTTTTTACATTATTGAATTTCCACTAATATTTAAAACAGTAATTAGGTTAGTCTGACTCGCAGATAAGAAGAGAAATATTTGAGCGTGTTCTCTGTTACATTCTACATCATCATCATATCAGCCGCAAGATGTCCACTGCTGGACATAGGTCCCCTAAGGATTTTAAATACGATCGGTTGGAAGCGGCCTGCATTCACTGTCTTCCTGCGACCTTAGTCATATCATCAATATCAAATACACGACGATATCCAACAGTATAATTAAACATCTGGATAGGTAGAGTCGAGTTAATTTATCAAAGATAACGATAATATCAATGTAAAATGAGTCTTTCCCTTACCGGGAAGCCCTCCGAGATTCCGTGCGTATCAATCAAGGCAATTAAACCCCGCTCCACTTACCTATTAACATATTTTACGGCGATATTCATAAAACATCTCAGTTTTAACTTAACGCCTTGCGCAAGGTTTACCTTTAAAAATTGGTATACACAAAGGGCGCGTTATTTCATTGAGACTTGCCTGGCGGGATTCGATCGCGCAATAGCGTTGTGCGAGTCATGAAAGACAGCGAGTTATGCTTTTGATGAGACAATCCAACTGTTGTTTAAGAACTCCTAAACAGAGGCAGAGGTAGTTTGAAATCTGACCTCTTTCTATCCTTCTCTATAGACTCTTTTCAAACCGCGTGTCATTCTTGTCACTCTTACAACATTGTCTTTACTTGTGTTACATATCTACCTCTAGTGTACGATAGTTATCGTACATAGGTACTTAATAAGGGCTATTTGTATAGAGCTTTAACTATCATCTATGGAGATCAAATGTCCACAAAAGTCATTAACCGACTTCAAAAAAAGGAGGAGGTTTACAATTCGGTTGTACGTTTTTTATATGTTTGTTCCCTCATAACTTCGTCATTTATAAACCGATTAGAAAAATATTTTATTTGAAAGGATTTGCATTCAGGTTGGTCCCATTTATATTTCATCAAAAATAGTTCAGTTTGTTGACGTCTGTTTTTAAATCAAAGATTATTTTGAAAGTGGAAGTCGTTCTGAAAAATTGCGTCCCAATGTAAGCCCCAATCCAGACCCATGTTGAGTAAAATATCTTGCAGCCAATGAAGATATTGAGAGTATACTATTTTCATCCTTTATGCAAAATTGTAGTTTTAAAAATATAAAATTAATCATCTAATATGTCTACGCGGCTACGCGGGCAATAAAAATATATTGTAGGAACTTAATTCGTTTGTTTATACCACTATCCATTTATTCGTAGGAGAGCCCCCCTACACCTCTCATAACTTAGGCTGAGTCATAGCCGGCCCTCCGTAGAACATTTTCTATTGCGTCCATAAAACTTACAACTTGCAATGCACTTAGCTTCTTGGAACGAAGTTGGAACGCATCCAGAAGTCTGGAATCCATCGATTTTTCAATTTCTTATCGTATCTTAGTCACCAGACTACATTTTCCCACACAATAACAAGTCAATGACCTCGCATTTTCCTAAGAAAATAAATTGGCAGCTGCTTTACATATGCTTTTGAGAAATAGTGTTACGTTATTTTTAGATCTATACGGGTATTTTTAGCAGCGCGTCTTGTTTTATAGTATGTGTATTAAATAAATAAATATATACGGACTAATCACACAGATTGAGCTAGCCCCAATGTAAGCTCGAGACTTGTGTTATGGAAACTAACTCAACGATTCTATATTTAATAACAAATACACATCCAAGACCCAGGCCAATCTGAAAAAGATCATTTTCCATCTTGACCTGGCCGGGGATCGAACCCGGGCACTCTCGTGTCGCAGTCGCAGGCTGGCGTGTTGACCGCTGCGCCACGGAGCTAGCCAAAAACGGTATTCAATATTAGGGTTCCGAGTCAAAAGGCACCCTCTGGCTACGGAATTATTACTAAACCCCCGATGCCCGTCCGTCTGTTACACACAAGGCTCTATCTATTGAACTGTTATAGGTAGAGTCTTGAAATTTTCACAGGACGTGTAGATATATCTATTACTGCTATAACAGCAATAAAAACTGTAATTAATAATAAAAGTGAGTTTACAAACAAGAAACGTGTTCATTCATAGATTTTTCTCGATTCTGTAAAAGTTGATGGTCATTACTGAAAAGTCAAACCACATGTAAAGTGTTCGTGTTAAAAAGAGTTTGGTTAACTCTATAAATAAGGTCGCCTTGAAGAGGTTTTATGCGTACTGTGGTCCAAAATTATATTCGTGATAATGCGACTTGCACTTGCTCAGTTTTTAAAATATAAATAAAATATATTTTATTTCTTCTTTGAGACGTTATCGTTCCCCTTTTGCTATAAAATAGTCGCAACAATCAATTTTAAAAAAATAATTAATCTTGCCTGTCTTTACCCTGAATATGTTTTGTGTTAACGAGGATATGAAATTTCAACGCATCATGCGGGTGACCTCATAGCAGAGGCAAGGAAAATAAACAATGTTATTGTGGTGTTCACACTCATTATATTTTGCATCCCTGTTAATACCAGACTCGAGGTATGTTATGTACAGTCAGGTACCAAGATACCTAAACAGGCCTTTTACCTATATCTTGGATTTTCTCTTAAACTTAAATTATAATAACATGAAAATTATCAGTGGTACCTCAAGTGCCTTTGATTCGCAGGGTCACGAGTACGTTCCCGGGCTGATTCAAGTTGGAAGCGATCTTTTTCAGATTGTTCTGGGTTTTGGATGTTTATCTACATATGCATGTTTTATAAAATATACAGTCTAACTTATAAATTATACAGTAACTTACATAGACAATATACTTATGTATAGTATCGCAGATGAGCAAAGCAAGCGGTCGTCCCCAAAGAGCGTTATACATACACAGCGTAACAGTAACTTACATAGACAATATACTTATGTATAGGGGCTAAGATATATTTTTTAGACTCGCATCAATGCTGGCTGACTAGTAATTCAGAGAACAAATGTAGATTTTTAGTGGAGAATAATGATATTAAATAGACGTCAGGTTGATAAGTACCCTGTTTCAATTATTAGCAGTCGGGTTTTTGCAGTTTTTAATACAATTGCTTGATTAATGAAAATATTCCTTATGGATAAAAATATTCTAGGTACTCTACCCTAGTTAATCTACAAACTGAAACTCTGTTGACGCCGCAAAGGGAAAACGAAGTAAATTATTATACATACTGTACTGTTTATATTTTAACGGCCATGTTTATCAAACTGGTATTACTCCATAGTGTCGCAAGGGAACAACATTTCTCTAGGTGCTATGGTTCATGCCACCCACACTTGAGAACCTACTTACTACAAACTGTTAGACCAGATAACTTCGTCTTTTTCACAACTCTACGGCTAGAGAGAGACGCCGGATATATGCAGGGCGGTAAAGGGAATAATCGTCGGCATCTCCGCTGTTATTGCTCTACTCCCACATACCATTTCGTATGCGCAAAGTACTTAAGGGTTTATTGGCCTTTTAAGCCGCAGAATCATTAAAACTGTGAATATAATTTCTAAAACATTTTATTTTATATTGCAATGTTTAGTGTCTAATGTTGAATGTAAGATCAAAGATTCGGTAGAATTAAGGGCTCTGGCTCTCAAGCCACGCACAATAAAAACCACAACTATCGGAGACAGCCCCTTTTTAATGGATATACTTGACACTTTTGATTGGCCTTGCACGGCCATATAGAGACTATAGATAGATCCATATCCGACCCCCCTCTACCTTTTTGTTTCGACATAAATATGGCGACATTTAACATAAATACTTTTAGCGATCTTAGAAATGAGCGAGTTTAAAATGTATTTCAATCAAAAGCAAAGCATTCTGTTTTGCCCAGCCCTGTTTATTGTCAAGCCAAAAAATATGGCCTAACGAAACCTCATAAATTCCAATCTGCTACGGCAACAGAAGTTACCTGACATGGTGGTTTAGACGACAAACATACATACTTATCAAGTTGCATTCTAATAGATAATTAAGAACAATAAAGCATTCAAAGCTAAAAACTTAATTGAACATTGTGATTTGAGTTTTATTACTTCAAACTATCCTAAAGAAAGAAAACAGCAGAAGGTACATTTCAAAACGCCTTCGCTGCATTTGTTTATCATATACTTACTTGTATCGCTACAAACATCATCGCCATGCAGGAACGTGGTTAATGAGTGTACAAGTGCATATAAATCATTTCGATGTACCTAGTACAAACTGGTCCAACCAACTGCATCCGCGTCAAGGAACCACTACACGAAGCTTTTGCGTAACTCTAGACGTACCTCTCTATTGGCCTTTGCGTCTAATAAGGGAATTTATGACTAAATGTTCTTGGGAAGAGTGAAGCGGAAAGTGGTACAGAATTAGAACTAGTACTTAAGTACAGAAGTCGCGCTCTGTAAAGGTATTCAAAGAAATATCAACTCAATGTAATACGGTAGCGATACGGTGTAATATACCTCGCTTCAGAACGTTCAAACCCTTCTAGTTTAGATACCTACAGGAAGCCAATGTTATACTTATAGCTCAGAACATACGATTCATAATTCGTTGAAGTCAGTAAACACATAACTAAACTCACGTCATTTCTACCTGAATTGTTCGGATTTCACCTTAGAAATTGTCGCCGCGCGTTTCGATACCTACACAGGGAGTGAGACAGGCCTGACAGTGGTGTATTTACCAGCAGACTGAACAAGCTGAAGCCTAGAATAAGGCGGCAGATTTTTGAGGGGGCAGCAATATGTTTTGGGGCTAGCAATATTTCAATAATTAAAATATGCCAGTCAGAGTTAAACCAATAATCAACGAAATATTTGGGTTTTACTGCAGTAAGTGGTACTACTCTTCCAGTAGATTCAGTACCAATACAATTTCATATTTTTATAACGATGGTCCGATTAACAGAACCACATGCAAAAAAAATTGCCCATGGATCGACCAGCACTCGGCGATCGGACCACGGGCAATGTATGAAACTTTTGAGGATCGATACGTAAACTATAACCTTAGGACTTTAGTCGCGTTCGTTAGAGGGCCGATTCAACGCGCATTTGCAATGCAGTAAACAAGATTCTTTACAGCATCTGTTCATCTTTGAATGGATTGAGCAAAACAGAGTCGGCCAAAAGCGAACATGTGCGACTGCCGCCACACCATTCAAATTTGAAATTTATCTACCATTTTAAAGGTCCAATTTCCTTTGTTCCACTGTATATTTAATCCGGCCTGTGAATCCGGCTAAACACAAATAGTAGGAAATCATCTCAAATCATAACTTGATTGTGATCAAAGTATTCGGAGTATTATAGAGAGAACTTGTAACGTGTAACGAAGTCGCTGTACTCTATATAAAAGTTTATTTCAGGGATATACCTAAAGTATCATGATATTATATGCAATTACATTCTCGCCTTGCGGCGCCAATAGATTTAATTATCACACTTATGTATGTAAGTTTGTATGCAAATATGTAAATATTCTAGTATATATGCATATGAGTTGTGTTTGTGGCACCATATGCTCAGTGATTCCAAACTTATGCCGTCTTATTATAAAACGCGGACTAACTTTAGTACCTGGTTTAAACCATTATCCGACCAAAATAAATCGACAGTCATTACTTTGACGTTTGGTCAACTGTCATTGTCAATTTGTTTGGGAGGGATAATGGTTTAAGCCAGGTACTAAAGTTAGTCCTCGTTTTATAATAAGACTGATGGGGTATAGTTATGCCTTACGCTCTTCAAGTGGCATAGGCTTGATAGCCTATGTTACTCGGAAAGCCAAAATATTAGATTTTTTACTTTAAACAAAAAACAGAATTATCTGTTCCATTAGGTCCTTTGCATGCATCGACTGCTTATTTTCAACTGACTTAAAAAAGAGGAGGTTCTCGATTCGACTACGTTTTTTGTACGTTTGTTAAGACCATGTTTGCTACCTCATAATTCCATCGTTAATGAACCGGTCCCATTTAGATTTTATCAAAATCGGTTCAGTTGATTGGTTGATTGAAGTCTTTTTTTATCCAAAAGATTATGTGTCAAGTGATCGCGATTACCAAGTGCCTAAAAGGTGACCAAACCATTGACTATTTCTATGGATCAAACATATTACCGCCCATAAGTACGTAACTGCAAAAACGGAGAAAATAATGATCTCTATATTCTTTCGAGTCCATACATACGAGTACATACATCAAAGTCCTTGTTTTCGTTTTGACCAATTGATAGGTTTCCATAACGGAAGCCAAGCTGTTTTTTGTTTAGCCACGAAAAACTAAACCTGATTTTATAATTACTTACCCCCGACGCAAAATAGTGTTATAATGTTTGACGTGTCTGTTAGTGTATTTGTTTGTCTTTCTATGGAACTGCAGTTACCAAACTGAACCGATTTTGGTACAGTTATTAGGTTTTAAAGATTGTTCTTACTAATATTTGATCGAAATCGGTCCACCAGTTTAAAAGATTTGAGGGCGGAGGTGAAATTACATTTACATACGGTCACGATTTTTTTAAAATAAATATTTCAAACTCTTTTTAGTATTACCCACAGAAGCAAAGAATAGGTACTACGGTACTACGTTAAGTATCATCAATAGAGAAATGAATGAATGAATGAATGAATTATTTATTAAAGTAACAATGACTCATACATATGTGTTAGTAATACTTAAGTTATCTGTCACTAGCTTTCGCCGGCAGCTTCGCTCGCGTCAACGTCGTTCCCTCGAGAATAGTACAGTTTTTTCAGATTCAAAGGTAGCCTATGTCCTTCTCCGAACTCCAAAGAACTTGTATGCAAAATTTCATGATGATCGGTTCAGTAGTAACGGGGTAAAAGCGTAACAAACAAACTCACTTTCGCATTTATAATATTAAGTAAAAGGATAAGGATATAAATGTATAAGTAAGGAGAAAGGAAAAAGATAATATTAGAAAAGATTATTATGTGCAATCCATTGTATACTTATAGACCGTGAGCAAAATATTAATGTTTTTCAAATTGTTCCAGGAGAGTCATTGCGCACTAAGCAGACAAGACGGTGGATGTTCAACAAAAAAAAGTGAGATATACCCCTCCTTCCCGTCAGCCGTGAAAACGAACCTCACAGCGTCCATTAATCCCTACTATGTAGAGGATTCAATCACAGTGAACTGGGAGACAAACACTGAAAAGTTTAAAACACCAAAAGAAGAGGTAAGGTTAACCTAAACTACATGTACACATCAATCATCCTTACCTGCCGGCCTATTTGCTAACTCAGTGTACAACGTTTTTATAGTCACTTCAAAATACATTGCGGCTTTCGTATGATTAACTATTTTTATTTAAGATATATAAAACGCAATGTATTTTGAAGTGACTATCAAAAGGCTGTCCACTAAGTTAGCAAATAGGCCTGCTGGTCAAAATTCCTAAAATTCGTACCAAGCGCTTTTCCTCATCTTTTATTATGCGCACAGCTAGGGATTGGAATGCGTTGCCTGGCAGTATTTGCGAGCGCATATAACCTGAATCTCTTTAGAGTAGAGTGAAAAGACTTCTTCTGGGTGAGCTCGCTCGATCGTAGACCATAATTTTGCCTTTGGCCTAGATTATGGTCAAAAGTAAACCCATTTAATATAAAAAAAATACTTTTACTATATTCCTTATCTTCCCCTATTATTAGGGTCAACCGTCCGGGTTTCCCCAGATTTGTAATAGTTTAGAAGGTGTCCGGGGAGCGTCTAGGTTGGGTTTAATTTGTAGGGGGCTGGATTTACTAATATAAGGTTTAAAGTCTTTGCCCGCCACGCCGCTAAGTGACGAGGCGACGCGACGTCTTGATGTCTAAATTTACTTTTAATATGAAAGAAGCAATATTAATGACATTTTCAACTGTTTTTTTTTAATTATTTTAAGTAGGTACTAAGTTTTATAAAAATCCTTTTGACATGTCCGGGTTATGGGCTCCAAAATCCGGGGTTTTCACGCTCTCCGGGTTACCAAATTAAAGAGATGGCAGCCCTACCCAATATGCGCCGTCTACTCTCACCAACCTCATGTCACATACATGTGACTACCTCAGCATCAAATTAATTTTAGGAGTCGTTTGTCTATTATTTTATTTTCGGTCTATACAAGTTTGCTTGAATTCAGAATCAGAATCAGAATCAGAATTTATTTGCTTAATTAGATATTAATATTAATATGGTAACATAGTTGGTACAGTAAGTATACGAATCACATATTTTGCCAAGTGTGGCGAGCAAATATTAATGTAAATTTTCATAATTACTTCATTGGCATACTTTTAAATATAAACCCAAATCTAAGTAATTTAATACTACTTTTAAGTATGTAAATTTAAAACATTTACTTTGCGTGCTCCCGCCACCATATCTTATGTAAACTATTGCTGGCCAGCGCCCACCCACTACTGTTAGCACCTACATGCCCGCCACCAATAGTTGATGCATGCAACCCTGGACGATACATCTTCATCAGTTGAGGCTGCAGCAATATCGGCCGTCGTGCTCGCGACACGTGTTTCGCCTCTACACGAGGCATCTTCAGGCAGTGAAATCTTGATGTTGATCGTTCGAATTACAAGCAACCGACGCAATGTACCTTATGTAGTAGATCTTTGGTTTTGTACATTTGTATCGACCATGAAATTTACACTTATTATAATTTTTTTATTATTTTTAGTATAGAAACATTAAAATGTGTTCATCTTGTTTACAGATTGATTTCTCTGACATTAAATACACAGGAAATAGTTTACCTCAAGTAATACCACAAGCGCATACTTGTCCTGGTAATAAATGCGCTTTTAAGGTCAAAATCGATGAAAATTTCTGCAGCGACACTGGCGGGCCAATCCAGCACTTTAACATTTCATTGAAAATCAAAAACGTGGAGTATGCAAAACTGAAATACAATGTGGCTTGCGCATGTGAATGCAGTAAGAAAGTCAGTCTGAACGATGAATACTGCTCGGGACGCGGTAACCTATCTTGCGGCGCGTGCGCATGCGACGATCGATGGTAAGTCATCCTTACGAATTTAATAATCCTTACTAATATTATTAACACGAACGCCGGCTATAAGGGAATTATGGAATTCTAGATCCCGCGGCCATAATAGAGACTATCTAGTCCAGCCCACATTCTTTGCATTTACTATTGACACCGATTAAGAGTAGGTGTGATGAAAAGTTCATTTTATTTGCCATTTTTAAGCAAAATTATTTTAACCACGCGTAAAATATGGCTTTCTATACTTTAAGCGGCCTTACATATTTAACTTAATTGTTTAAAAAGTTTCATTTAAATCGAGGCCTAACATATTACTAAGGTCTCGGGCCTCGATGCTTAAGAGCTTATGTATTTTCTAACAGTATCTTTCTAAGAGCACGACTTCCTTACGGATTACACTGTGAGGGGGGTGTGAGTGTGCTTCGTCAAGTATGAGAAAAATATAATTAATAAATTAAATGAAATGCAAAGATAATTGCTGTAAATGTAAGTCAAAAAGTAGTATTTAGTCTCATACTTTATTGGCATGAATATTAGGTGTCCTACGAGCTTTTTAATTGTGATAATAAAGTTAATTGATTAAAAGTTAAGTACATAGTTAAGACTCCCAATACTACCGGCCCAAAAGACGTAGAATGTACCAGCTGCTTCTCTTCCCGCGCAGATCGTAAAAGCCAATCGAGGGAATGGGTAAGATCTGAGGAATCATGTTAATAGGCGAGGCAGCTAGCGACCTATCACTATTTTGATTCTTTTTTCCACCTTATGTCCACAATCGTGGCTTCAGGTTTTATAGACCTAGACACTGTCTACCCCGCAAAGGAAAAAGACGTGATACCATGTATGTATGTAAAACTTTAGGGACATGAGTTATACCCTAATTGTAACTGAATCTCCATGGTATTGCCTTGGCATGCTGCCCGCTGCGTGCGCTGGAGTAATAATTAAGTGTCTACAGTCCACGTATACTAGCCTCAGTTTATGACACGCATATTATTAGACTAACAAACGATTCTAATAACATCTCTATAAAGACACGACACGAATATCAATTGAAGGACCGTTGCCAAATCGTGTGGACAAATTACTTCCGGATATTTCAATTGGCACTCCAGGCAGGACGTCCGTAGCGATGCACTAATCACGTCACTATCCCTTACGGGATAGACATAGCCAGTTTAAACTCTTTAAGTCCTAGGCTCTGACGCCACACGTATTAGCCTGGGTGGGTGGCCTGGTGGCCATGTTTCTGTCAAACGGTTTTATGATCTGTGCGGTAAGATAGCCAGCTAATAATAGCCAGTAAGATACGAAAAGCGCCCCTGAGTTGGCTCCGGTGTTAGCACGCCTATTCTCGCTGTCTTACACCTCAAGAAAAGTCCCGTCTTCGTGGAAAGTAGCCTACGTTCACCCTATTCCTAAAAAGGGTGACCGCACAGACCCGTCTAACTATCGGCCTATTGCGATAACCTCCCTGCTCTCTAAGGTGATGGAGCGTGTGATAAACATCCAGCTCCTTGGTTACCTTGAAGATCATCAGCTAATTAGTGACCGTCAATACGGGTTCCGCCACGGGCGTAGTGCTGGTGATCTTCTTGTGTACTTAACGCACCGATGGGCAGCCGCCATCGAGAGCAAGGGAGAAGCACTGGCATTTAGTCTAGATGTCACAAAGGCTTTTGACCGGGTCTGGCATAAGGCTCTTCTCGCGAAGTTACCATCTTTCGGGCTTCCTGAGGGACTATGCTTGTGGGTCGCTAGTTTCTTATCCGGGCGAAGCATTCAGGTCGTTGTAGACGGATTATGCTCCGATATCATGCCCATCAATGCTGGCGTCCCCCAAGGATCTGTTTTATCACCTACGCTGTTTCTTCTGCACATCAACGACATGCTTAACACTAGTAGCATCCATTGCTATGCAGACGACAGTACGGGTGATGCATATTATGCAGGTCGTGCAAATATCCCTCAAACACAGGTGGAGGAGAACAGAAAGAGACTTGTGTCTGACATTGAGACCTCTCTGGAGCAGGTCTCTGAATGGGGTAAACTAAACCTAGTTCAATTCAACCCTACTAAGACACAAGTCTGCGTGTTTTCCGCTAAGAAGACCCCATTTAACATAGCATCGAAGTTTTGGGACACCTCTCTTACCATTTCTAAGAGTATTGGGATCCTTGGCGTCGATATTACGAAGGAGGTCCAATTCCGGAGTCATCTGGAAGGTAAAGCCAAAATGGCTTCTAAAAAACTTGGGGTGCTCAATAGAGCGAGGCAGTACTTCACTCCGGGTCATAGACTTTTATTATATAAAGCTCAAGTCCGGCCCCACATGGAGTTCTGCTCTCATATCTGGTCTGGTGCACCTCAATACCAACTCCTTCCTCTTGATTCCATCCAACGCCGGGCAATTCGTATTATCGACGATCCCACACTCACAGACGATTTAGACACCCTCGGTCTACGGAGAGACGTTGGCTCTCTGTGTGTATTTTACCGTCTATACTATGGGGAGTGTTCTGAAGAACTTTTTGAATTGGTGCCACCGTCACCTTTCTACCACCGCACCGCTCGCCACAGAAGTAAAGTCCATCCCCACATCCTTGACACTTGGGTCTCCAAAAATGTCAGAGCGTCACGTGGTTTTTTTCCTCGTACAGCAGGATTGTGGAATGGACTCCCTCCCGAGGTTTTCCCTGTGTGCTATGACTTAAGGTCCTTCAAAAGGCGTGTTTACAGGTATCTTAAGAGTCGGCAACGCATCAGCAGCTCCTCTGGTGTTGCAGATGTCCATGGGCGACGGTGACCACTTTCCATCAGGTGGCTCGTCTGCTCGTTTGCCGTCGGATATACATAAAAAAAAAAAAAAAGAAAATCTACACTAAAAAAAAACCTACGCAAATTTTACAATAAAATAGTGTATCCTAACTAATATTATAAATGTGAAAGTGAGTTCGTTTATTTGTTTGTTTGTTACGCTTTCACGTTGTAACTACTGAACCGATCATCATGAAATTTTGCATACGCATTATCTGGGGTACGGAGAAGGACATAGGGCACATTTTATTCCGGGTAAAAGTACTGTTCCCGAGGGATCGACACTGACGCGGGCGGAGCCGCGGGCGAAAGCAAGTATATTATAAATGCGAAACTTAGTTTGTTTGTTTGCTCTAAGGCGCGAAAGCGACGTCTTTACTAATGAACCGATCATCATGAATTAAATTAAATCACTTACGTTTTTCACGTTTATTACATTATTTTTAAACCTAACGTTTTGAAAACTTAGCAGTTTTCATGGTCGCAGGTAGACTAAGTTCATCATGGAACTTTGCATACACGTTATCTGGGGTACGGAGAAGGACATAGGGTACATTTTATCGCGGGAAAAGTACTGTTAGTTCAAGTCATTATAATATTTCCTACTCAAATTGTATTGTCTTAATCTATTCCTAGTTCGATCAATGACAATCCAAAGTTACTAAATTAAATGTTGCAATATTACATGTTTCATGAATTTTTACTCTTCTGTTCAGGGAAGGTGAACATTGTGAGCTGGAGAAACCGTATAATGAGACGGAGTACCAGGAGCCACCATACACAGGAGGCTGCGATATGCGAGGAGACGTAAACTGTGTGCATGACTTGCGACCAGACGTAAGATATTGTACCTACTTATTGGACGAGAACCTACTTTTTTTTTTAAATAAATATTGGATTAGGCATTTCTCTCCCATCTCACCTGATGGTAGGTGACGATGAAGAAGACGATGTTACATGCCTATCCAAGAGATACCCAATTATTCTACTTTTGAATATCCCAGGACTGTACTTGTCTGGGAATATACACGCAGGCAGTTCATTCCACACCTTAGCTATTCGAACCAAAAAGGAACTGTCAAAGCGTTTTGTTCGACTCTTCGGTATTACAACGATAAAAGGGTGAAATTTCTGTCTGCGCCTCGCAGTCCGTCCTCGTCGTAACCTACTGTAATGTAACTAATAAACGATCTGACGAACGAGTCTTGTCTTGGCTTGGTGAGAACACCAAACTGCACCGACTTAGCTTGTTTATAACAAATTCATACATAAAAGACAGAGAGACCAGGATTATAACAACGATTAATCAAGTATAAAAAAAAACTAGACACAAATCCGTGATAAACGCCCAGTCAAGTAGTCAAAACTCACTTGCTCAGTTACAGTAATTCCAAAAAAAAGGAAAATCTTCGATTAAAACGCATACTAACCAAATAAGCGCCAACTTTTCCACGCACCTTTTCCGTTTAAATTTGAGTTTTGAATTCCGAAACCGGGCGCATATTTTCCGTTTTTTGAATTTCGAAACCGGGCGCATATTTTTAGTTTTGAATTCTGAATGCTGACGTCGATCAACTTTCGAAATTAGAATTTACGGCATGCAAATAAGGTTGGTTTTCTATTGATGTACGAACAATATCTACTTATAAATAATCGTGGACAGCATGAAGTGTCATTTTTGTATGTCTGACTGACTGTACCTAGTTTTTATACTTGATCGAATTAATACTGCAACGAATTTTTGTGTATTTTTTGATGAAATGATTAATCTGGCAAGCTTTATTAAGTTAATTCCTACAAGAAAACATTACAATATTTGATTCATTCATACATTTCATATCTTTTTTAGGTTGAGTGTTCCGGCAACGGTAAATGTGGGGATTGCTGTGTTTGTGACAGAACCAAAGTAGGTTGGCAATACTTCATCCGAGAAAAATATTGCGAAGACCTCTGTATGACTACTGCAGAACTTTTAAAAACAGACTTGATCTCGCCTTTTATACGTTTAATTCAGTACAACGAAACCGTAACAAAGCAAATAGATAGTAAAGGAAGGAACATATGGGTGAAGTGCAACGAAACTATAGAAGAGTATATATGGCAGTACTACGCCAGGAAAAACGTTAAGGGTGAAATCGGTGTGATGATCGTCAAGAAGTCTTCGCCAGAAGCTGCTGCAATCGGAACTGGAGGCGTTAACGGTAAACAAACTATATTTTGAACGTCTGAGCTATATTGAAATACTGGATTCAGGTATTTGTCTCCCATCAGGTGAGATGGGAGACAAATGCCTAATTCAATACCAAATAAAAAAGCAGAATCCCTAATGGAATACAAAGTTGCAAGAAAAGAACGTAGACGCAAGGTAAGAATGTAAAAATAAAAAGAAAATCCTCCCACACAAAGTCGCCGATTAGCTAGGCATTTCTTGCAACTCAATTTTTTCGCATTTTACCTATTTTCTTGTAATTCAGTGTTTCATGATTCTGATTCCAGGATTTCAATAAAGCTTCAGAGGTTCAAAATCACGCTGTATATTACAAGCTTTTATTTAACTTCCAATGCATGTATTTTGTTTGCTTAGGCCAAATCTTGCAACTCAATTTTGAAGAACTTATTCTTAATTGATTGATCTGAATTTTTGTGTTCTTAAGCTAGTCGGATTACAATGCATTATTTTTGTACCATTGAACTCATCTGATGATGGAGTCGGAAGATGACTATAGGCACTTCTTAACTAAAAGAGATAAACCCATTGTATTAGGGCTCATTTGACTGTCATGAGAAGCAATTTACAGTATGAATCGATCATACAAGATTGTAAAAAAAATTGATGAAAAGCTTATAATGTCACTAATTAATCATCATTTCCAGCGAAAACAGAACTTGTATGGGACAATAAATTTAATGGGTAAAGTAATTACCTACCTATAGAACCAGCTATTGCGTCCACCGTAACCTTTAGTTTATTCTTTTATAAGAACTACATGTAGAGTTTATCTATCGTGCTAAAAGCTGTACCGTACTAGAAGCTGTTCGTTAATCGATTTCCAATTTTATCTTCAAAAACATTAGGCTCATTATGATTAACACATTTCCACATGATATCGCACTTGTTTGGTACAAGCAATATGACAAGGCTGAACAGAAATAGCCACAAGTGCGCCCCTCATTTACATTGTTAAGTATTTCTTTGTTTAAGTGTTGATATACGTATTATAAGAACCAGTGGTTTGCTCATGGGCCTAGGAATTAGATCCATGGGTTTGCTATAGTTACAAAAGTTTTCTACAAAGAAATAAAACCCACTCACTTTTGAGCAAATAAAATCTAAATAAAGTCAAATCCTTATCCTTACTAATATTATAAATGCGAAAGTGAGTTTGTTTGTTTGTTACGCTTTCACGCCGTAGCTACTGAACTGATCATCATGAAATTTTGCATACAAGTTCTCTGGAGTACGGAGAAGGACATAGGCTACCTTACTATTCCCGAGGTATCGACATTGACGCGGGCGGAGCCGCGGGCGAAAGCTAGTCTTAAATAAAGGAAAAAGTGGAAAGGGTTTCGTTCTAGATGTGAAAAGACTGGCAGGGAGTAGTATAGAGTAAGATAGCGGGAGCGCCACCAACAAGATCGTTGCTCTTAAATTTTGAAGTTGATGGTATAAATAGTATTTTCCTCAATATAAACAATCATACTCTATTGGTAATATTCAGGCAAATAAAATATTTGCTGATGACCTCAAGTGACATGAATCACGTTATTCAAATAATAACATAGATACAGTGGCAGGTCTTGCCTGCTTTTGATAAGGCTTTTTTTTTCCTGCTGGGTAAGAATAAGAATGAATCACCGTGACTGCGTCCTTACCAGAGGCGGCTATAGTGCAGGGTGTGCGGCGCACACGGGCGCCGGGTTTAAGGGGGCGCCGACCGCCCTCTAATGCGAGACTTCCAAAGATGCGTCGCTCGCGGCACCGGCGCTCTCAAAGATCTTGCCCCCGTATTACGGTACGGCCGATGCCGGGCGCGCGGCAGCAAAGCAAGGCGCGCCACCACAAGCTACGTCTTTACTTACTCTACACCATAGATTAAAAAAAAAAAATGCTCTACACAATAACTTTTGTTTCAACGTGAAATCAGCCTTAAAACAGATTATATTTTCGTAGTCTCGCATCGCTACCCAAGGCACGTGCCGGCACGGCAAAATGTAACTGTAAGTATTCCATTTTGACCCCGCTCCTACTAGAGGGCGCCAGGGTACTAGTTGCACACGGGCGCCACAAGGGCTAGAGCCGCCTCTGGTCCTTACGAAGCAATTGCTATATGAAGAGGAAGTTAATAAAACGGCTCTTTTTGATCAATTTCTCACCTCTTGCTGTGACAATGCTTTGACGACCGTTATGGCACTATGTTGTTTGTTTGAGTAACTCCCATCCGCCCTGGTGGTTCTGCCCCGGTGACGGGCTGGTTGGGAAAAATTGATTCATCGGCCCCGGTAGAACGGCCCCGTTGGTCGACGGGGCCGATCAAGTCACAAGTGTCAACTTTCTCGGTGTGTGTTTTTTACCGGGGCGGATAGCACAGAATGAGTTGCATCTGCCCCGGTAGTGTGAGTATTGCGACTAAAAAAAATTGAGTTTCACATTAATTCTTAAAATGAATTTATTTGGTTAGCGCTTAAATTTATTATATTACATTAAATACTCTATTCTTCGCGCTTCACCCCCTATTGTAACCCTATTACGAAACCTTGTCTTGTATACTCTCCAGTCTCCATAGCATAAACACGCTTCAAGGTTGTCTTTTTTTTTCGGAAATTAAAGTGAGAGTAGATAGTTTATCGCGCTATATAAACGGCAGCGGGGCGTCGCGGGCGACATGCTACCGATCGACTGCTAGGTCTGACATATCTATCTTAACGTCATAGAGCATCGATGAATTAGTAGATGTTAGATAATAAAATAATACAAGTTCCCAACTTTATTTACACTAAGTGAGTTGCCGTGACTTCATCCACGTAAATTATAGCATATGTTAGCATAGAATTGTTTTTTTTAAATCGAACCAGTTGATTTTGAGTTTATACATTGCAAACAAACACACTATCAAATATTTAAACTTTATAATAGAAGTTTCGATAAGCTCAATCTGAGTTATTCGATTAGCCCTAGCCCTAATAATATTATTTTTAAATCTAAGCCTGTACTGCCCACTGATTTACATAAATTCCGATTTTAGTTTTAAGTAGATAAAGGATTTTTCTAAAGCTTTCGTATTTCTTACAGTCACAGCATTGGTGGTACCGTTGGTGGTAGTGGCAGCTTTGGCCGCGGCCGGCGTGGCCTACTATGTGTTCAAAGGCCAGGGCGTGGCGCCGCAACCCAGCCGAGCCAACTACCAGGGCCTGGACGGGCCCAAGACGAGAGTGGAGACGAACCCGGTGTACATTGAGCCCATTAAGTCGTATAAGAATCCGACATATGGCCAAAACAAATAATTTTGGTAAGTAAATATTTAGGTCTTGTTAAATTATAAGTAGTTATAAACATTGCAGGCATAAATTAATCTTTCCATGACTGTCGATGAACTACAGCCATCTTCCACGAAAGTGAGTTAGTCATATTTTTCGTGGTGTTTTATATTTGTGACAATCTACAATTCGCTTACATATATTACTTTTTTAAACAATATCTCGTCTTTAGGAAAACAAATGACCAAAATAAACAAAAACTGGAAAAAAATGAGTCGCATTAACATACACACCAAGTAGTAGGGGAGCCCATGAGGCTAAATGTGGATTTACTCGAGCGTCGTGGGGACCTATTGGACTATAAAGATTAGGTGGTAGAAAGGAAAAAAGGTTATATGATATTTGTCATTTCACCGGTGGGGAGAGCGTTTTAAAAATTCAAAACAAACATAATAGTCACATGGTAATAGAGCGCGTCTAATTAATACAAACTGGCTTTATCACATGCCAAAAAATGTGTGTTATTATAATCTGATGATGTGACCATGACGTCAGGAGGTGGGAAACAAAAGAGCAGACAAAAAAAGTCGAAAAAATCACAAATGTGTCCTCGGCGTGGTCGGCTATTTTTATTAGGAACAAAATAATGCCAAAATAACTAGGAACATATAATCTGACAATATGCATATGTAGAAGCAAAAAAAAAAAACAAAAAATATAACACCACATTATTAAAGTCGGATATGTGGCGGAGGGAGCTACACGGTGTCCGAGGTATCCCTCATATCTTAATTTGACGCGCTCGAGTTAATCCCAAAATCCCCCTCTTGGGCTCCCCTACTAAAAGGTTCTGTATCATCGTATAATATTTAACTAGAACATTCACGTTTCTTACTTTTCGGGTTAGATTAGACTAAATTTCAAGACATTCTAATAATATTTTTTATATTAATCCATAGTTTTTGCCTTCACTACCTCATGTATTTTCGGTAAAGTACCGTTATTTGATCAGAAACGTGATACCACAAAAGCCGGAGTTCATCCAAGGTCAAATTAAATATAATGTAATAATAAATCTTTGTATTTCGTTGCAATTGCAAGCAGGCATAACGTAGCCTTGTCTCATTTTGCGCCAGTCAACAGCAAAATGTCGCCCGTTCACTTTATACTACCGAGTTAGGGTCATGGGACCTTTTAGGAAGTTCCTTCTACATATTAAGTATATTCTCTGACCGAACTTCAGGCTTCCGCTTGCATCCTCAGCCGTCATATTTAAATCGCCAGTTTGTGCTTAAAACAGCATGTTGGTTTGGGGATACCCTTTAAAAGTGGCTCTTTATGGCTTAAGCTTCACGTTCAGACCTTAAACTACAAACTAACTTTAAACATAAAATATGAAGTACTGTTTGTAGTTTTGGGCTAATTCTTTTTTTTATCGTCTTTTTTTTATGAAAAAAATATTAACAAAGTTTTTTTTTACTTTCCGCGTAAGTAAAAAAAAACTCGGCCAAATGCGAGTCGGACTCGCGCACTAAGGGTTCCGTACTATATCTACATGGTGAAATTTTTATCGTTTTGGACCTTTAAAGGGGTGACTCAGACCATCAATGTGAACAACTTTTTCTATGGGACAAACTCTGGGAACTCAAAAAAAATTTCGTCATTTCCATACGAAATAGTTCCGCCGCACAGCCAGTTTGTATGGGAATGTCGAATTTTTTTTTTTAGTTCCCAGCGTTGGCCCCATAGAAAAAGTCGTTCATTTTGATTGTCTGAGTCACCCCTTAAGGGTCCAAAACGATAAAAATTTCACCATTATAATAAGTTTAAAATTATCCTAATCCTAACTAATATTATAAATGCGAAAGTGAGTTTGTTTGTTTGTTTGTTACGCTTTCACGCCGTAACTACTGAACCAATCATCATGAAATTTTGCATACAAGTTCTCTGGAGTACGGAGAAGGACATAGGCTACCTTTTATCCCGGGAAAACGTACTATTCCCGAGGGATCGACATTGACGCGGGCGGAGCCGCGCGCGAAAGCTAGTTATAATATATTTTTAGGAAAACCAGAAGTGAAATGAAAATACTCGAAACTACTACAAATATTTTTTAATGACCGAAAAGACAATACAAATAAAATAAGAGCGCAACGCAATACGTCCTACGAATCCCGAACGCGGTCCCTCATTGCTTATCCAACGTAGCGCCGCCAGTCATCTCCCTCGCAACAGTCCCCGCAACCAGGAACAATGGTTCTTTCTTCTTACTTCTAACACGGCCTCTCCTGACGAGAGAACGCTCTCGTTCTCTCTCTCGTTCTGATGTAATACTTAAACTTCTCAAATATCAATTAATTCCCAGATGTACCAGGCTCCTGGTCATCTTGAGCTTCTGATCTAAGCTCATCTTGCGCAGATTCATGATCTTCTTGGTCTGCGTCTGCGGAACGAAGAACTCTGTCACAAGTTCAGAAATACACCAACCTATTAGTTTTTGTGAGGTCTGCTCACAAGAATAAATGTCAATCTCAAAATTTAATCATACAATGAATCATTACTTAGATGAGGTCTGCTCATGTCTCCTCGTGTGGATGAGGTCTGCTCATATAGACGAGGTCTGCTCGTATAGACGAGGTCTGCTCGTATAGACGAGGTCTGCTCGTATAGACGAGGTCTGCTCGAATAGACGAGGTCTGCTCGAATAGAAGAGGTCTGCTCCTATAGACGAGGTCTGCTCGTATAGATCAGATGAGGTCTGCTCATCTCACATACACATAAATGAAAATCTTAAGTTTTATACACATAAACGAGGTCTGCTCGTATAGATCAGATGAGGTCTGCTCATCTCACATACACATAAATGAAAATATTAAGTTTTATACACATAAACGAGGTCTGCTCGTATAGATCAGATGAGGTCTGCTCATCTCACATACACATAAATGAAAATCTTAAGTTTTATACACATAAACGAGGTCTGCTCGTTATCTCAAATGTCAAGATCTACTCATATTAAACAAGAACTACTTGCAAAAATCAAAATATCATATTGAGGTCTGCTCAAACACAACAAATAACAAAATACTATGGAGCTCACTTTCAAAGAAAGCAGTACACGTTTCTGGAGTCCACTCTCCCTTCCACAGCACCATAAACTCTGCTGCAGCTTGAGTAGTCTTCCCATAAGAACCAGCTACCAACTGTAACTCGTATCTCCCCTGAGGCAAAACTTTAACAATGCGGTAAGGTCCGCGCATGCCAGAATCGAGTTTGCCTGAAGATTGTGCCTTTTTGATTACAAAAACCAGGGAATTCACTTCGAAAGTGTGAGGTGGCCTCCTCTTTTCGTTAACATAAGCATCTTGTTGCTTTTGGTTCTGCCTTAACCGTTCCGAAACCCTTTGTTTGGTCATTTCACGTAAAGCTTCTCGATTTGGTTTTGAACCATCTATTGCCACATCACGGACTAGATTGCGGATCAACGGTGTTGCAGTATCCACACCAATGAGTAAGTTTAAAGGCGAACATTGCGTAGTCTTGTGTTTGGATACATTTAACACAAGCTGTAATCTCCATAATACACTGGACCACTCTTCCTGTCGATAATTAGAGTTGATACGAATCATATTCAGCAATGTCCGACAATAACGTTCGACTTGTCCATTGGACTGGTGCATCTCAGGCGTGATAAGATGGACTTCGCTGCCAAGCTCGTTCGCCCAAGCCAAGAATTCGGTGCTTTGAAACATTCGCCCACGATCAGCCACAATCAATTTAGGCGATCCAAAAAGTGATATGGCATTCAGAAAATGGCGCTTCAACTCGCTCGCATCCTGCCTTATCATAGGATACAGAAGACAGAACTTTGAAAAAGCGTCGACAATTATAAGAACATAACGATGTCCATTAGATTCTGGAAGAGGACCTAAAGCGTCCGCGTGTATGGTTTCAAATGGACGGTCAGGTTTCTGCCATGTATGAATTGGCTGAAGAGGAGCACGTGGCAACTTTTTTTGAGACATACATATAATGCAATGTGTAATATACTTTTGAACAAATGGCCTTAAGCCGGGAAACCAAAAGTGTTTCATTATAAGATCAAGGGTTTTGTCAACTCCATGGTGATCATGCTCATCATGGAAAACACGAAGCAAACTAAGGCGATGACCTTTAGGGATAAAACATAGGAGACGAGGCTGTTCTCCAATTGACTTATAGTTGTAATAAAGGAGGTCATTCTTTGTAACATATTGATTGGAATCTAACTTGCCCTCTTTTAGTTGTTCAATGAGATTTTGTGTCTCTTCATCTGCAGCTTGTGCTATTTGTGCCCAGTTTCTAGGATTTTGTACCTGAACCAAATTTACTGGGTTCCGACTTAAATAGTCAGCATGAGTCATGGAAGTACCTTTGCGGTATTCAAGAGAAAAATTAAAATCTTGTAAGTAAATCCACCATCTTGCTACTCTCGGCATTAAATCTTTCTTTTTTTTGTGTTAACTTAAGGGCATTACAATCAGTTACTACAGTGAAAGGCACCCCGATAAGATAATGCCTAAAATTTTGCAAGGCCTTGACTACGGCCAAGGTCTCCAGTTCATAAGAGTGGTATTTTGGTTCAGCACCCTGAGTTAATCTACTGAAATAAGCTACGACACGCTTATGAACTGAATTATGAATTTGCAGTAGAACAGCGCCATAACCGATCGCACTAGCATCGGTATGGACCTCAATTGGTAAAGTTGGATCATAAATTGCAAGAACTGGTTCACTGGTCAGGTGTTCGATTATATTTTTCCTTGCAGTTTCCTGCTCTGTTCCCCACTCAAAAGGGACATCTTTTTTTGTAAGATGTGCTATGCAGGCTATTTTTGAAGCAAACCCAGCTATATATTTTCGAAAATACCCTGCTAAACCCAGAAATTGACGTACTTGTTTAACATTTTTAGGTACAGGAGCTTCAGCAAGTGCCTTTACTTTAAAAGGACTCGGCCGTACCTGACCCTCACTAATTGAACGACCCAAATATTCTATTTTAGTGGATAGGAATGAACATTTTTTTAAGTTTATAGAAAATCCAGCTTCAGTCAATGTTTGCAGTACTTTTCGCAAAGTTTCAAAACCTTCATTAACTGAATTACTTAATATGAGCACGTCGTCGATATACACAAGGACTTTACCAGATTCAATGAGGTTGTGTAGAGTTTTTGATATTATACGCTGATATACAACGGGAGCGTTAGCCAAACCATATGGCGTTTTCAAATATTCATAATGACCTTCCGGGGTAACAAACCCGGTTTTTGAAATTGAGTCTTTTTCCATTGGAATCTGATGAAATCCCGTCGCCATGTCAAGGCTCGTAAAGAATTTATGACGTCCTAAACGATCTATATGATCATCTATTAATGGCAAAGGAAAACGGTCCTTGAAAGTAATTTCATTCAGTTTTCGAAAATCGACACACATCCGATCCTTACCGTCTTTTTTCTTGACTAAAAGTATAGGGCTAGAATACTCTGACTCAGACTCTTGTATAATACCATTATCTAATAAATCTTTTATGATCTCACGAACACGTAATACTTCGGCTTGTGAAAGTCGGTATGGTCTGTAATTAATAGGTACGTTGCTGTTGAGTTTGATAGACATACACCCTGTTTTAACAGTCGAGCTGGCCGTCCCCGTAATGAAAAAATCTGAAAATTCTTCAATAATAGCCAACAATTTATCATAATCAATTTCAGTAAGATTTGTGTTTATCAAAGACCGTCTATCAAACTCGACTGTCAGAACGCTAGCAGGTTCATCAACGTTACGTGTGATAAGCTGTTGTTCGCTAGTACGAATATACGTAATATCTTTACGGTTTAAAACGTCTGTGCCTATTATAACTGGGGTGTTCATATATTCTGCTGCTATCACAAATAAATCGACTTCTAAAGTTAGATCATTGAATTCAATTGGCAAAGTAACATAAGAAGTAGACTCTATCTCTTGACTTCCGATTCCTTTCAAGATACGAAATGCAGGTTTACGAGGATTATCAAAATGTTTCATCAAAGCAAATGAAATAAGAGAAATAGTTGAACCACTGTCAATCAAAATATCAACTGGTACGCCCTGTATTACCGCAACAATAACATCACTTTTACGATTACTCTTCATTTCGTTGCAGAAATTGACATTATTTTTATTTCGAGATTCAGATCTTATTTTCGCAAAACAAGTTTCCACTTTATGTCCAAGCTTTTTACAAAAAGAACACGAATCTGCTTTAATTTGAGTAGAAGTAATCTGGGCGTTAGATGTCTGAGTAGTAGGGGAAGAACTACTAACATTATTAGATCTGACTTTAAATCTCTTGTGACAATTAGCAAGTACATGACCCGGTAATCCACAAGAAAAGCATTTCTTTCCTTCAAATCGACGTTTCCTAATTATATCAGAAGGCTTAGCTTTATAACTATCATGTCGATTATAGGACGACTGGTTTGTTTTGCTTTTAGAAGTAGTGGAATCAAGTTTAACATAAATTGAAAAAATTTTTACCAAATCATTCGGCATTAGGTTCGCATTAGTTGCAGCCGCTCGAATTTGAGGATCAGTAATACCGCGAATAACTATTGCCGATATTAATTCATCACTTAAGCCTACTACAATTCGTAAACGAAGTAACGACCGACGCGCATAATCAGCATACGTGGGGTAATTATCAGAGTTAGTCTTCATAACGTCGAACAATATATTAGCTACGTCAACCTTTTTTGGACAAAGAGGTTTAAATTCTTTTTTAAAGTTGGTCCAACTACGATCATTTGTGACCCATTCATTGAGCCATGTCCGAGCATCCCCCTTTAAACAATTACCGATTCGGGAAAGACATTCATTGTCATTCCAATTGTTAATTACTTTCGCGCGATCAACCTCGCGACACCAAACATCAATGTCGTGTAAACTTGGGTCAAAATTAGAAATATAACGGCAGTGCTGAGCGAACGTAATGCGGTGCCAAAAGCTTCACTCAGTGTTTGTTCAGATAATGTACTATTCGCGGGTTGCACTTGGGACGACCGGTCCGCAGAGTATGTGACTACTTTATCATTATCACAAACTTTTGATTGGTTACACTGACGCTGACGTGTTAAATCAGGGGGTGGTGTGCCCGGTGGGGTATCACCTTCCTTTCCCATACGAATATTTGTATCAACGCTTGAAATATTTAGGAGCGGCGTACTAGATATATTTTTTTCACTGTCGCCTTCTAAAGTATTTAATCGTGTTAGAATAACGCCTAACATTTCGCGTACCGAGTCTGTGCTACGAGATCTACGAATGCTACGAGCTCTACGAGGCGTAGACGGTGATCGTAGCATATGACGTGTACATTCCCGATCTCGACTAGTTGAATGCTCCTGCGGTCGGGTTCTTCCCCGCGACCGCGAGCTCGGATTACCCGGCATGACGTTACCGCGTCTCGCGCTCTCACGCTCGAAATATAAACAAAAGTCCAAAGTTCACAGTACTAATACACAAAAGAACAAAGAATTGTACAATATCTAACTAACAATAAATATGTGCACTAAACTGTTTTATCACGTCTATTCACGTATTTTTAACGCAACCGACACAGTCCACAATCCAGAATTGTTGCTAACACTACAAGACATAAATGTTCTCTTACTACATGAAAGCATTAACACACATCACTTTTAAAGTCACCGTGTTTGTACTACAACTTAATCGCACTATAATCAGTCACTTAATTCACGTGTTAGAATGCCTAAAACTAATATCTTAACGGATAGCTTAGAGCGTACTATGGCCGTGAGTTTTCGTCATCCCACTTCTGATTTTAGGAAAACCAGAAGTGAAATGAAAATACTCGAAACTACTACAAATATTTTTTAATGACCGAAAAGACAATACAAATAAAATAAGAGCGCAACGCAATACGTCCTACGAATCCCGAACGCGGTCCCTCATTGCTTATCCAACGTAGCGCCGCCAGTCATCTCCCTCGCAACAGTCCCCGCAACCAGGAACAATGGTTCTTTCTTCTTACTTCTAACAATATTTTTATTATATGATGTTACTAAAAATGTATGCTTTTCGCAATTTTTCCTTTATCTGTGCTATAAGACGTTGCTTCGTACCAAATTTCATGATTCTGATTTCACGGGAGTACGCTGTAGGTATTGATTCCCTTGCAAAAGTCGAAAATTTGCGGCATAAACAGCTCTATCTTTTGATTACGTTGGCTTAGAAGTTTAACTTTTCACAGCTCCAAGGAGTATTTAATAGGTATGAATTTCAGCTTGATTCCTCCATGTGTTCCTGAGAAGAAGGGTATTGACAGACAGACGGACAACAAAGTGATCCTATAAGGGCCCCGTTTATCTTTTTGAGGTACGGAACCCTTAAAATGAGAAATACAACCTTATTAACTTTTTAACTGTCAGACTATAGGCAATACGATGCTAACCTTAACATCGTATTGCCTATCGTTTGACAGTTGGTGGGTCAGCTAGTACAGTATACATTACAATACGGAGTGGTACTATACTACCCTGAAATTCTCTCAGCCGTATCTTTCTACCTAAATCATTATCATCTTTGGAAAAAACACGGTTTTCACTTATTATTATGCTCGAATAAAATAATTTTGGTAAAATGGTTGCCATTTCGTAATTCTTTTGTTATTTGGGTATGATTGTTGAGAGAGGATACACAATTATCTTGTCACACAAAGAAATGTTTACGAGCCGCGCGGTTAATGCTTATTACATCTGTTATCTGTAATCTACATACTTATCTTCATACTCTGTTATAAGTAGTTAGCACGTATACCATCAACCCGACCCGACCTCATTTCAAATGAATATTTTTTTATCTCATTTGACCTTCTTTTCCATTGATGATAGTTAAGAAATACAATTTGCCGGGTGTTAATATACAAACATATTATCACGTCTTTATCACTTACGGGGTAGATAGAGTCTAAAGTCATAAGACCGCAAAGACAAAGACAAAGAATATTTATTTGCATAAACATGTGTAAACTACATTAAATGGACATATTATAAAAAGACCGACATGTTTACCATTACTGGTGTGCAAATTCATATAAGTTCAGAAGGCATGCAATTAAATTTAAAAAATTACAAAAAATTAAATAGAAGTGCAAATAAAGTTTTTATATTTACATCGAATCTATGTCAAAAATATATAATACTACAGATTGTCAGATAAAAATTCGTTAATACTATAATAAAAATTTTCAGATAACAATATTTTAAGCTTTTTCTTAAAGATACTCAAGTTTAAATCTCTATACTGTTTTGATATTTTATTATAAATCATTGATGCCATACTTATTACACTTTTATGGAGCAATGCAGTTTTTGTCGGATGGAGACTTAGTCTATCACCACCACGTCGATTTCTTACTATTATATCAGATAAAGTCGGAAATAAATGAGGATTTAATTTTACGAATGTTGCCAGCTCCAGTACATACAGTGAAGGAAGTGTGAGAATTTTATGTTTCTTAAAGAGGGGTTTACAACTATCGCTACTTTTTAACCCAAACATTGCTCGAATACAGCGCTTTTGCATTTTAAATGCTACTTCTTTATCAGTAGAGTTACCTCATAAAATTATACCATACCTAAGAATGGATTCTACTAAGCCATAATATGCTGTTAATAGTGCATCATTGTCTACTTCCCCTGAAAGTCTATATAAAGCATAACTTGAAGTACTTAGTCTCTTGCAAAGATTTTCTATCTGTGGTTTCCAATTTAATCGCGAGTCAATTATTATGCCGAGAAACCTAGTTGCATCGACATTATTTACTATGCTGCTATGATATTCTAATTCAAATTTATCTTTATTTTAGGTCTTTGGCTGAAATGCATTATATTTGTTTTATCAAGATTTATTTTTAAGTTATAATTGATGCTAATGTTGAATTTACATAAAATTTGTACGAATTGATGTCAGTTGATTTAATAGTGACTGTGCTATCATCGGCAAATAGTGTCATGCTATGTTCGATCGTCCAAGGTTCGATATTATTGGGAAGGTCATTTATATAAATTATAAAAAGAGGCCACGTTTAGCGTGTTGGTGGGCGTAAAGGTGGAAAACGGAATCAAAATAGTAATGGGTTGCTAGCCACATCGCCTATTGTCATGATTCTTTAGATTTTCGCCATTCTCGTCCGCCTTTTACGTTCTGCGCGGGAAGAGAAGCAGCTGGCACATTCTACGTTTTTTCTTTTCTCCCAGACCAGCATGGAAGATTAATATTACTGTTTTATTTATCTTTTGGATATTTTAAAGCTTATACTAGTCTTAGTACATAGAAAATAAGCACACAAGAAGGATTATTTGCAGATATATTTGTTTTACTGAGTATAGCGCTTACTTAGTAGAGCGTTTACTCAATAAAGTTGAAACTTAAGCCTCTGAAGTAAAGTTATTATATGTCATAGGGAGAAATGAAATGGCGACATTAATGAAATTAAATGATTTATTAGAACGATTTTTTTTAATTAGAAGAAAAGCTAAATATCTAGGTACTTTAAGGAAGAATTTTAGTCTAAACATTCATGGCTGTTTTGATAAAACCTTTTTCTACGGATATGTACGTGCTTATCAAATCATAGCAAACAATCTACTTGTATATTCGAAATATCTTAACATAACTTTCTTTTTGCACATGTGTTGTCATGGTATCTACATATATGTAGGTAGGTAAGTATACCGTGATTCTGAACCTCTGAACTATATTGAAATCCTGGAATCAGAATCCCTAATGAAATATAGATAATCGCAAGAAAAAAAGCTGAAAAATCGAAAAAAAAATTGATGTCCCATACAAAGTCGCGAATCAGCTGAACAAATTTCTATGGAAGATTATTTTTTACCTTTTCTTATTGCAATTCTGTATTCCATTAGGGATTCTGAATTGCAATAAGAAAAATCACGCGGTACCTATAGAGCTTTGACACTAAAATGCCAAATTCCAAGCACATGTTTACATTGTTACGCAAACTGGCACTGACCTTCCGAGAAACAGCTTCAAAAGAAATGCCATAAATTTAATCCACAGCCTCATTTCGTTGATTGCCGCGTAAACCGATTAAAGTCGCCTCGATTATTCCGATGAGACGATGGATGGGAGGTCGATGCCCCGTCTCCGATGCACATTGTCATCTCGATAGACTTGCCCATCTTGTTGACTAAACATATGAACAGCTTGTCGAGTATTTTTATAACAATATGTTTCAATTCGATCAAGTCGTTAAGTTATCTTGTATTGTGTTGTGTAGAGCTGAAGTTGCTCGTCAGCTCTAACTTACTTCCTATATCTATATCTACCTAACTTGCTGTATCTTTACATCTTTATTATTTGAACATAAACGGTCCTAGCCCTCACCGTAAAAGATTATTATAATAAAGTAAATCGATTGGGTAGTTTACTGGGTCAAAAAATAATATTATAATTAGTCCGCCAGGTAAATAATCAAAAATATTGGACACGTATTTTTTCTTTGTCATCAATTAAACTAATGAATAAGATTTAGCGCATCAAAGTTCATGAGTGGTGACGCTAGTTTGCTAAAAAGTACCTATAGCAATATTGTAATATTTGTAATGTCGTACGGAATTTTAACGGGCTTATATCTTTATATCTTTATGTTAAATTAAGTCAATTTAACAAAAATATATTACAAAAAAGTGAGTCCAATATTTTTGATTATCTAAACCATAGACCGTTTTAATAGGGATTATCAATAAATAACATAGTAAGTTTATACTTGACAAAAATATTGACTAATTCAACTAATAGACTAATTATTATTTTTTAGGAAACTAGCCTATCCTTTGATTTAAGAGGACTGTAAAAGTCTTGATAAATTATATTGATTGACGATTGATAGACGCTACGCGAGGATTTTTGTATCGTCTACTGGACTCTACCTTCTCTTATTGTTCAGTAACAATGCACCCACTTATCTACTTAATAATATTGTGAAACTCATAACATGTCTTAATATAAATATAACAAGAAGCACGTTAGCGGTAAGTCAGATTTAACTATAAGAGCAACTTGGTTCAAGCTATAGTGTAGATATTATTTTTCACTTTAACTAATGAACTATCTACAATAGCAATAAAGTTCAACAGATGCTACAATGCACCCAGACTAGACTAATTTATAAGCCACGTTATTATCCATACTAATATTATAAATGCGAAAGTAACTCTGTCTGTGAAAAGATTCACGCTTCAACCATTGAACCAATTTGGATGAAATTTGGTATGGAGGTAGTTTGAGGCCCGAAAAAGGACATAGGGTACCTTTCATTCCGGGAAATTCTATTGTTCCCGAAGGAATGGCCCTAACGCGGGCGGAACCGCGGGCAAAAGCTAGTAGTTTATAATTCCTGGTTTGTTTTTCTTTTATTATAGAATAAGACTAATCTTTTTGGGGCACACTAATATTATAAAGAGGAAAGATTTGATTGTCTGTTTGCATTGAATAGGCTCCGAAATAACAGGACCGTTCTAAAAATACCTTCACTACATTATCCCATAGGCTATAATACCTATATCTATAATTTAATATCTATATCTACCCATCAGGTGAGATGGGAGACAAATGCCTTATCCAACATTTAGTAAAAAAAATATCTACCCGTGCGAAGCCGTGGCGGGGCCGCTAGTTCAACAATAAAGCTTAACCAAAGAATATCTTAACTTGATTTGCGCAATAGATCTAGCTACTTAGCTAGATCTATGGCGCAAATAAAGTAAGTATGTACTTACATATATAATGTTTCTTACCGGACTGGTAACTGAGGCTATGTTGAATACCAATAAAATGATATAATTCGCCTTAAAAGTCACGTAGTTACAGAAATAATTATTGGTTTGTTTTACTATGAATATAGAGCAAATCAATCTGGCGCCTAAGTCTATGGACCGGTGGACTTATATGGAAGAAATATGTAGACACAAGATGACGGTAGACTGATACATCACGATATGTACTTAAATACGTGCCTGTTTCCTGATGACCTTCACTTCATGTAAGTAAAGATCATCTGGAAAATTATTTAAATTTTGAATTTTGTTTATAGAATTTTTTTTCATAAAAACTTATGGTTTACTAGCAGCTTGCCCGGGTTTGGACGGGTTGATATATGTATTTCAATTTTTTGGTATGTTTTTTACACCTTGAGGTACATTATCAAAGTTTTCATACGGACTCCTAACTTTTTGAAAATATTCTATAGTCTACGAGTATGTTAATAAGGGATAATGTAGAATTCTAATGGTGAAAGAATTTTTCAAATTGGTCCAGTGGTTTCGGAGCTTATTCAATGCAAACAAACAAGCAATCAATCATATCTCCCTCATATCCTCTTTTTAATATTAGTAATCTAAAAGTGTAGATTATTCAATTCATCAATTATTATTTTGAGACTTTAGAGAAACGTTAAAAATATTTTGTCTCAAAACTAAAAAAAATCGTATACGAGAATGTAATAGAGGTTACTTTTTTATTAAATCAAGAAATAAAATATGGTGAAACAAATTCTATGCGGGTTAGGTTTGAACCAGCGACCTAGTTCTATGATTCAACCTCAACGCTGAAATTCTCCACCATATCCCATTCCCCTTATACTTACGCTTACGTCACCTAACACAACTACCCGACATTTACAAGTGACGTATTTGATTTAACTCATTTTACAACGAATTTGAAAATCAACTAATATGTATATCAAAATAGCATTGTGAATGCATAATAAAACACTTACAAAAAAAAATAGAAGTTTCTTCCCAGTTGGACATAACAAGCATCGAAATAAGAAAGACCTTAATTATGTACTTAATAAGTACCTTCCTACAAAAGTCTGTATTAATTAATCCGTGATTGTCTGTTTGAAAACATTTAATTATTATGTGCTTAGTCATAAAAAAACATAAAATGTAAATAGATGACTCTGTATTAGGAAGAATATAATGTTATTTGTAAAGCTAGTTTTCCGCATGTGTGGCAATAATTATTCCATTTGTCTTATGGTTGATTGACCAAGGCCATGAGGTCTTCTGACCTATGCAGTAATCAATCACCCGAAGACCGCAAATACCTATTAGCGTTATAAATACCAAGTGTAAATTAACCACCGATATTAACTTAAATGGGAGGTCTCTATGTGACCAGAGTTTCCAGAATTGGTCCCATAGAAAAAGTTGTTCATTTTACTACATGATAGATTATTTTTATTGTAAATTATTTTTAGTTTAAATATATAATGTATATATAGTAATGTATTTTGAATTGACTATCAAAACGTTGTACACTAAGTTAGCAAATAGGCCGGCAGTTGTTTGTCATAAGACATAACATTGTAATGTCATGCGATTTAAAAGTGTGGCAAAATTTCAGCTGAATTAGACATGAGGAAGTTGGTCAAACGAAACATGCAATATTTGATTACAGACACACATACAGACCACAGGACTGGTGAAACGAAATAAATGTTTGTTAATAAATAGAAAACTTATTGACAACGTTGACTCTACCTTAAATAAGTTGTCATTCATATACATATAAGCAGAGAATGGGCGTAGGGGGTCTAGGTTTAGCTAATTTTTGATGACATGGAGGACGGGGGGCGAATGTGGTGATGACATCAGCAAGATTTTGTTGTGCAAATGATACTACTAATTTTTACGTCACCTTGGGGGGAGGGGAGAAGCGCTTTTCGTATTTTTTGTGACAAGTGATAGGAATAATTGCCGGAAAGCGCAGAGTGGGAAGACGCAAAATGTCATGACTGAGAAACATCCGCCAGTGGACTGGAATTAAATCGGCACCACAACTGTTCAGACTCGTCATGGACAAGACACGATTTAAAGAGCTGACGGCCAACCTTCAGTGATGAAGCGGCACTTAAAGAAGTAGAAGGTGACAAGTGGGATGACGGATTAAATATAGCTGATATTCTGCTTACGTAATACTTGAACTTAAACGGTCTCCTATGAATTTAATGAGGTGACAAACCAATTGCTATTTAACACGACTGTACATTCAAATGTGATTGTCACGATCAGTTGCTTCTTATGTTGACTGTACCACTCGGCTTCTTAAAATCTAGTCCGCAATGAAACAGGTTTGGGTACGAGTAGTGCGCCTGCGTCTCAGTCACGTAGTACATCGAGATACGTCCTTCATTGAAACTACCTGATTGGTACCTTTTCCTATCTTTTTAATCCAAATAGCTTTCGCCTGCGGGTTCGTTCTCGTGAATGTAGATCCCGCGGCAACAGTGCCTTTTTCGGGATGAAAAGTACCCTGTTCTTCCCCGTGCCTAAACCTTATTCAAACAATTTTTTAATTCATCGATATCAACCTTATTCAAACAATTTTTTAATTCATCGATATCGGTTCACTGATTGAAGCTTGATGAAGTCGATAGGGATAGAGAGAGATTTTCAGAGTTTCAACAATTATTTATTTGATAAAAATGCTTGGATATAATTTTAACGTACGAGTTAATGTAAACAATTTAATCTTATTATTGTAAAGTACCTATATTGTTATATCTGAGCCCTTCAGGCACGTAGAGACTAGACTGAGTTTCTTTCGGCGTATTTTTCTCAGCAGTGGTCATTCCGAAAAGCTAGTAACTTTTCGATTTTGCAAACATAATAAAATAAAAATAACTAGCAGAAAAATATTTGACGTTTAAAAAGCTTTACGTGTATCCGATTTTGAATAAAAAATATATTTTTTTATTTTCAACATTTTAACTTTCACGTTTGTACTATGAGTAGACACCCTAGGGGATATGAAACCTCATGCTTTAAGATGAAAGCTTTTTCGAGATAAGAAACAACATTTCTTAGATAAGCCGATGGCCTTTCCATCGCTATAGGCATATATCAGCTACACTACAATCAGCAGTGAAAGCACACACCAAGGCTAATATTTTAGATGCTTCTGTGGTTTTACCTAGTAACATATTTGAAGCTAATTTTTTACGAGTGAGCTTTTAAACAATTTACCTGTTAGGTGTAATGATTTCATAGTACTCGTATCAATATGTGTGTCAATCAATCTATGCGTAGTAGGACAGTTAAGGCTGTCGTGCCCTAACTGTCTTACTACTTGCACGGATTGGACCTTAATGAGGCTAATAATAAGGCGATAAGCGTAGGTCAAAAGATCATAATTAAATGGAACCATTTCTCGACAAGAAATACTCACATTACTTTTCACTAGATAAAATTAAACGTATCGCCACTGTATATTAACACTTAACCAAGTTTATACATAAAGGATAGTATCAAAATATTTTCCCATAAATATAAATCAACTAATACGCTATTAAATTTCTAAACGGCACTAATTTAACACATTAATAATATCAAATGTCGTGTTATTGATATATTGGCTGTACGAGAGAAAGGCATTAGTTATAAAAACCACTTTGTGATGCTCGGACCTCATTATATGATATGTTTTGGTTTAGACGTTTTTAACCATAACATTAATCTAAGAGTGTAGGTATGCTTTATTTGAGTTAGTATTATAATGACAATATGATCAAATTAATTGAAAACGACATTATCTTTGGAATGGAACTTTCACCTGCCAGAGGACCTCCGATCTCATTTCACTTTGTCGTTTCTTTTTTGAGCTTAGTGCCCAAGATGAAAGTTTGTAGACAAAACTATTATGATCTGACAATAAATAAAAAATCGCCAAGTGTGAGTCACATTAGTACACATTTAAGGGGTTCCGTAATATAATACTAACTACAAAAGTCACGTTTCTTGACGAGGACTTTGATGGATATAAATACGCTTAAAACCTCTTTCAAGCGACCTCTCTTATGAGGTTAACGAAACTCTTTCAAGCACGATCTCCATTGTTGTTAAATAATCTGCACTGTGACGTCTCAGCAATTAATAAGCAGCAACTTTGACAGAATCGAGATAACGACAAAACGTCCTGTGTCAGACGGACGGACTTCGGAGGCTTAGTATTAGGATTCCTATTGGCACCCATTGGGTAGGGAACCCTAAAAAGAAATGAACAATTCGATTCGCTGGTATGAGTTTTTAGAAACTCCAAACTGTACCTACCAGCGAATCGAATTGTTCATTTACTTACTCCATCCATAGTAAAATCAGACATAAAGGTAGGTAATTAATTAAGTACTTAAAGTCATCTGTGTCGATTGCTTTCCGATTTAAATCTATGGTATCAGATATTACTTCAACTAACACTACCTAACTTACTGGGTCATATTGAGTGTTTAGTTAGCTTAGTCTTGTCGGCAAAATACCTGCCACTTTCATTTCTAGTCCAGTTTTTGTTTAACCGTTTGTTTTTGTCAAGCACTAATGTGATCATTAGTAAAGATAATGTCAGGTTTACATTATAAACATTCACTTTGAAAATTATTTCCTTTTGTTAATTTTGGCTTAAAACGGAATCAACATAGGTAAACATTGACTTTCATATAAACTAAAATTAGTTATTTTTAAAATGACAATGTTAATATTTTGTTATGCTGCATAGCGGAAACCCTTCCATAAACATAAAAATTATATCAGAGTGGTATCTTAGTTGTCTTATCACGAAGCGTGCGGTTTTGAAAATGTGGGAAATACAACATTTCCGCCCTTCGATTCTCAACATACGAAAGGGAATATTAAAAAACCTAGACTTTGGAATTGAAAATATAGGTATTGACAAATATATTCATAGGATTGTATTTTTAACCCATTTTCAAATCATTGAAATGTATGCTAAAAGGAGATTTTAACTTTTGACACGCCATAAATCCCATACGTTGTATCTGCTTACTCATCTGTGGAAAATATAATGGAGGTAACGAACTGAAGCAAACGGGAAATACTTATTACTAAACATGAGGTAAATAAAGTCTGTGATTTAATTTGGCCTATTTTTGTTCCACTTACTCATAAAATTGGTACGTCATTGTGGCTTATACTTGGTTTAACTCTACATCCCGGTTTATCCTGGTAATTTCGACGAATACCTACTAGTGATGTAACGAATGTCATATTTTGGACATTCGCGAATGCGAATGCGAATGCGAATATTCAGAATTTGTTTAAATTTGGCGCCAATTCACTATCGCTTGGTGACCTTGATAGCAGTTTCGTGCGAACGAGGCGAAGCGCGTTCGATTTGATTTTTGTTTCGATTTCTCAAAGTTAATAAATAAATGTTACCAACCAAATGATAAAGAGAAGACTGATTATGTGATGACGAGGTTAAATAATTTTATTGAATAAAAACATAGTTAATGTATAGATTTTGTTTTATTAGGTATATCAACCAACAATAAAAAAAAAAAAAAATTAAAAATATTCGCAAAAACATTCGCAGTAAATTCGCGAATGCGAATGCGAATATGCAAAAATATGCGAATATCCGCGAATGCGAATGCGAATGCGAATATTCGTTACATCACTAATACCTACCCACCACAGACACAGTGTAACTTTACTAGCTTCTTCAAAATTAAGAAACAAACATTGGTTGCTTTAAAGTCGGTTTACGGACGATAATTTTACGTGTTTGATAACGACGGAAGAGAGATAGATGCGTCACAAGCCGAACGCCTTGGCCGATCGTGCCTCTCTATCGCTTGTTCTGCGCTCTCGCTTGCACGCAGAACGTGACACTTTTTCTAGCGTGCAGCCGACGTTCCACGATTTATAAGACGTTATCACGTTAAAAACGTAGCTGCAAACTACTTCTAGGTTAGTATTTGTTAATATAAGTACTTACACGCTACATCAACACAACTTAAGTATATTTTTAAAAATCTACGTTAGTAGGAAAATATGTGGCAGGATGTTTGTTCTACCTTCACACTTACTGATAGATTTTTTTAAAATAAACAAGTTATAGCTTGTACATTACAGTTGTAGAGGTACATAACGCTTTAATTACGAGAATAAAGTTGCGGGCCTACAGTTACAATCAGGCCGATTCTCGGAAGTTAGGGATCACGAAAGCAGATATATATAATATAAATTATTTATAAAAAAGTAAAGAGTATACTTATGTATACTTAATATACAAAGCTTATTAAACTACTGTATATGTATTTTACCTTCCACCGCACTGTTACAAGTGTAGTGTACGACGCGTGTGGAGTTCATAAATTGCAAATTTCGGAATGAGTAACACACTGAACTATGAACTACTTAATTAAACGGGAAGTCCGGTGGCGCGTATGATTTTACCGAATGTCGAGGTCATCACGTGGCCTTTATATTAAAGCAAAAAAGTGTGCTTTTTACACAACTAACACAAATGAAAACGCATGCTTTATAAAGTAAAAATAAAACGCGCTATCTATCCGTTTCTATAAAATTACTTGCTTTGCGTTTTCACCAAGCAAACAGGCAGACTGATTTTTAAACTTTTTAGTGTCTATACGGCTCCCGCCGCTTTATGCTTTGACAATTTTTTTTTGTGCCATGTTAATAAAAGCCCTTTCCTATGTGTAAAAATTTGAATAAATAAAAAGCGAAGCAGTAGTGCTTTGCGCCTCTCAAATTCACCTCGAAAATGGACTCCTGGCGAGTCCTAAACTATAGTCGGCAATTCTCACAAAATAGCACGTGACTCACCCCTTTTTAAATGTAAAGCGTAGGTATGTGTACTTTTAAAAAGCAAACTTTTTAGGATAACGAAAGTCGGGTTTTTTCGATCACTTATAAACAGAGATCGGATATTCCAGTGCATACTTACCTACCTAAAGTTGATTTTTGGCTCACATATTATGGCTTCTTTAAATATTTTTGTCATAAATAAAATCCGAGGTATAAATTGCCGTTTCATTCGCGCACTTTTCGCATTCGCGCATTTAAACTAAGTAGGGGAAAAGGGGGTAATGGGAGTCACTTAAGCGAGCAATCAAATAAAAGCTTATTTCGAAATAATATCGTGATTAAAATTGTTTAATAATAGACTTTACTTATTTATCTACTAGTTGTTATCACTTTTCACCACTTTGGGAATCAACTTTGGATATATTTCCGCGTTTTAAAAAAAAACAAGTTTGACTCCCATTGCACTAACCTCAGTACAATGGGAATCAGACATGTGGGAAATCAGAGTCAAACAATCGCAGACATTACATTCGGCAGTATACCATCCAGTGCAATCACCAGTTGATCAGCTAGCCTATTTGGTTTTTCTGACTTGTAATATCGGCATCTATAAGCGAAAAAACATAAGAATATTTTTTGCGGGTAATGGTAATTTACACTAGCAGGCCCTTTGGCTCCCATTACCCAAAACCTATACTGCATGTTAATTGTAAAATTTAATAACACCAAGTTAATTTAATCGCAATTTAATATGCTAATTTAAATTTTGAATATCAAGGATAAATCTATCCATAGTTATTAATTTGGTACAGCTACAACGTCTATACTCACCGTTAATGTTGTTTTGACGAAAATTTACACCGACGAGGCGTGAAAACGAAACATAATTGTCACTCAAAAACGCGTGGAGCTACTAGCGCAAATCATTCGTACAATGGGCATCGGGTACAGAGCAAGCTGAACATGTCATTTACCTAGATATCGAACGTGTAGTTTTGCTTAGAGGCACCTGACCCCGATTGCCCGCTGACTCCCATTACCCCTTTCTCCCCTACTTATATTCCCTGAGTTTTATTAGGCCCGATTGCACACTATTACAACCTAACAAAGGTGTTTTAGTTTCGTCAAAAATCACTGACAGTAAAACCAGCGAAAACCAACCCCTTTACTGAGGAGCAATAAGTGTATGAAGTGAGGTGAACTCACTCCTTACAATTTTGGTAATCATAAAACAGGATTTTTTTAATAAAAAAGTGCTTTCCATAATTGCAAACTTCTGAACTTTAGGTAAATATGCACTACGAGTAGAATTGTAACTTAAGAACGGGCGAACTGATTTTTATTGTCTTTGATTTGTTGGTTTTATTATAATCCCGAACAGCAGACTAACTATTAAAATATAAGAATATTTACGAAAAAAAAATTAGCGAAACGAATTTCGCCGGGACAGCAAGTTTTGGATGAAGTTCGTTTGACCTCTACTCGTGAGTGGTGTGGTGCCAGATTCTTGTAGGGATACATATCTAATAGTGACCTCATAGGATCTTATTGTAAACACAAAAGAAATTGGTTGATTATGTAATTAATATTTCTTACAGTTTTATTGATGGCTAATAAAACAATAATTGACGACGAAAATTGTTATGGATAAATTTATGTAATTCTTGACGAAGCATGTTGCGAATAGGTACATTTCTGTAACTTTGTGACAAAGAATGTTATGGAGGCGTTTCCGTAACATTTTTGACGAAACATGTTGTGGATACAAATCTGTAAATTGAGAGTAATAATGAAATATCTATATAAAATAATAAGTAAATATGTAATTCAGACACCATTTTGCTAGATCTGTCTGTCTGTGAATCAAGTTCTACGAATACACACAAAACAGGATAAAGTTAAGGTAAACACATGGATTGCCCAGTTAATAATACTCGTAGGAAAACAGTTTTTAATAATCCATGCCGGATGTTGCATTATCATCTACGTAGAGTTAATACGTCAATATGATCAAGTTCCATGGGAACAAAATCTACATTCCCGTACAAATTTCCCGGCCGGTACGAAAAGTTAATATTTGGATAATTATTAGTAAAACAGTCTCAAATTATGTAAAGGTTCCTTCTGACTTATACTTGACACTAACATAAAAAGTTAGATACTAAGTTATTTCTGAGATCTAACATGTTTACGAAACTTACAAACTGTTATATTTGAAATGAATACATGTAAGCGGATCGCAGAGTGTGGTATGAAATGACACACAGGGTGGTACAGATGGCAGCAGCAGTGTATTATATTCTTGTATTTACAGCGTACAAGTGGGATTTCGGAAAGGGGCCAGATGGTTGCGACCGTGTATACGTTCAATCAACCAGCTGTCCGATTTCTTCAGTTTCGATTTAACGCTTAGTAGAAGGCCCAAGAGATATGTTCACATCTACCAAGTACGTAACCGAAGGAAGAATTTACAAACCCGAGGTCATAATATTCGAAAAAACTATGATAGCGCGTTGCAGGATTTGAGAAAACAGATTAGCGCCATCTAGTGGTGGGCGTGTTCAACTTAGCTGGTTTGATTCAATTTATCAGTTTTGATACCCGTAGCGCCATCTATGATCGAGTAGCAGAAGCTATCGTCGTGTTACAATCTCCCCCTCTGATCCCGAAGACGTCCCGACGAGAGGATCAGTAAAATACGGTGACTTAGGCCATATTCATGTTGTGGTACAACTAGCTGAGCTTCTTCTCTCGTTTCGTCAGAAGTGTGACGACATAGGAGCCCATTGTTCATTATATATCCCTTATTACTCCAATATATTGCATTTTCACTGCCTTCCGACTCGAGAGCTTGAAGGACTTTAGAAATATGTTCGTCTTTCAGCTGTTCGACGCGGACGCTAGCAGGACTCTTGGCTGGCATGTCGACAACTGCGAGTGCCTCCCGCTCAGTTGTTGTGTAGTTTCGCTCTGCCGGAATTAGCAACCGGCTCGCATATTCAACAGGGTGTTCTTTTGCACCCTCCCCCTGCACTAAAACTGCCCCGAGTGCGTAGCCACTCGCATCTGTTTTTATAATGTAAGGTTTGCTTGCATCAGCTTGCCTTAATATTGGTGCAGAGGTAAGACATCCTTTAAGCGTTTCGAAAGCGTTATTTGTTCGTCACCCCACTTCCAGACTACTTCTTTCTTGGTGAGGCGCGTCAAGGACTCGCTTATTTTCGAGAAATTTTCAATTTTCGAGCCCCACGTTGGGTTGCCAAAATGTAAGCGGATCGCAGAGTGTGGTATGAAATGACACACAGGGTGGTACAGATGGCAGCAGCAGTGTATTATATTCTTGTATTTACAGCGTACAAGTGGGATTTCGGAAAGGGGCCAGATGGTTGCGACCGTGTATACGTTCAATCAACCAGCTGTCCGATTTCTTCAGTTTCGATTTAACGCTTAGTAGAAGGCCCAAGAGATATGTTCACATCTACCAAGTACGTAACCGAAGGAAGAATTTACAAACCCGAGGTCATAATATTCGAAAAAACTATGATAGCGCGTTGCAGGATTTGAGAAAACAGATTAGCGCCATCTAGTGGTGGGCGTGTTCAACTTAGCTGGTTTGATTCAATTTATCAGTTTTGTTTGATACCCGTAGCGCCATCTATGATCGAGTGGCAGAAGCTATCGTCGTGTTACATACATGAAAATAAATACGAGGCAAAATAAATATAAACTTCAAATAATTACAATCTAACCTAGCCTACCTACCGCCCGTTATATAAAAACCGGCCAAGTGCGAGTCGGACTCGCGCACTAAGGGTTCCGTACCGTTATCTATAAAAACGGCACAAATATAATGTCTGTTGTAAGGGAGCCCACCTTTAATATTAATTTTATAATTATTTGTTTTTAAAGTGAATATATAACTTAATATTCTGTGAATATTTCAAGCTTCTACCTGTTGCCCTTATCAATATCGAGCAAAAACAAGCAAAAAGTCACGTTTGTTGTATGGCCCTTAAATATTTATTTTATTCTATATTTTAGTATTTGTTATTATAGCGGCAACAGAAAAACATTATATGTGAAAATTTCAACTATCTAACTATCACGGTTCATGAGATACAGCCTGGTGACAAGACGGACAGACAGACAGACAGCGGAGCGATATCAATAGGGCCTTGTTTTTACCCTTTGGGTACGGAACCCTAACAAAACTGACGAAGTTCACATTAAGTAATTATATCAAAAGCTCTATTACGAGTATGTCGAAAATAATTAAAATCTGAAAATTCACTTACGATGTGACCTACGATATGACCTACTGTTAATTGGTGCAATAAGTATACCTAATGACACAAATCAAATACGAATAATAAGGTATGAAGGTATGTGACATTTCCTTAACAACGTCAAGGGGAAAAGGGGGTTATGTATGACGCCAAGCGTACTAAGCAAGGCGTGCTTGTATTACTGAATTCTAACAATGAAATCAACTAAAAAGGTGATTTCATTTTTTAACCTTTTTTAATATTACGTATTCCGAGATTCAACTACGGACAGATTGTATAAATAAAGTATTTAAAATCATCCTATCCTAACTAATATTATAAATGTGTTTATTTGTTTGTTACGCCTTCACGCTCTATCTACTGAACCGGTCGTCATGAAATTTTGCATACGCGCTCTGTGCTACGGAGAAGGACATAGTGTACATATTATCCGGACTGTTCCCAACAGATCGACATTGACGGGCGTGTGAAAGCTAGTTCAAAAATATAAATTAAAGGAAAAAAAACTTTCCTAAAAAAGCTTTTCTATCAACGCTCTAAAAAGAAGAAAATGAATTTTTCCTTAAAAATTTTAACTATTAAATTATAACCTCATTATATACAATTTACATGATCATAAAAGCTTATCGCGAGGTTTAATTACCTATCAGTATTTAATTAAATTGAAAATATAATAAACTTAGCAGATAAATTTACATGATTAGAGTTTACTTACAAATCGCGCGACAAGCAATATTAAAAAAGATTTTTTTCTTTTAATTTATTTTTTAGTTATCGCTGGCTAGGTTTCTCAGTCTGTTCATCTAATTCAACGCATCATTGTTGCAAGGTCGTTTGCCGGTTTATTTTGAACAGTCCAGCTCTTCAATAAGGAGACCTTCTAATGTTTTTACCCTACTGGAGCTTACTTTCCAATTTACTCTCAATGAGCCCTTTTGATTTGATACCCATATTGCAGAAGTGACTTAAAAATAACTACACCGCCATCTTGGATGATCCGCCATATTGGATTTAGAATAACGCCACATTATTTTTCGATAAAATAAGTGGCATAGATAGGTATATTACGCATTGTTTAACGAAACCCATTGCCATTTCTCTGAAATCAAGTGAAAATTCCTTGTGGTTCTTCGATGGTGTGGTTATTTTCCACGCAGAAGACGCGGACGCGAAATGTGATGTAGTAGGTATATGTATAAATCTCGTCATATTTACGGGTTTGTGGGTTTAAAGGTTTGAGTATTTTCGCAGTAGACCTTTATTTTTATTCCAAGTTAGTAATAAAAAATTACATAACTACATACTATCACGTTTTTTTCCCCTGCGGGGTAGACAGAGCTCTATAAGATCGGTCTATAAGACCTAAGAGCCAAATTTAGTATATTGGTGGGCGTGTAGATGGGAAGCGGAATCAAAATAGTAATAGGGTGCTAGCCGCATCGCCTACAAACGTGATTCCAAAGATTTTCGCCCATTCCCTCGATCGACTTTTATGATCTGCACGGGAAGAAAAGCAGCTGGTACAATCTACGTTTTTTTTTTTATCCCGACCAGCATGGAAGAAATTACAATAGGTATAAAGATATAATTAATTGTACATACTTTGCTACAAATAATTACTTACTCTTAATATATTGATTTTTAAAAAGTGATATAAAAGGGCAGATTAGCCCTTATTTGTTATTAATTTGTACTTAATTGTAAAGATGGACATATCCCAACTAATAAATAAATAAATAAATAAATAATGAAACGAACACAAATTGGTAATAAAACGGAGTAAGACGCCTATGGCGAGCTCCGTGGCGCAGTGGTTAACACGCCAGTCTGCGACACAAGGGCCCCGGGTTTGATCCCCGGTCTGGTTAAGATAGAAAATGATCTTTTTTAGATTAGCCTGTGTCTTGGATGTTTATCTATATATGTATTTGTTATATAATATAGTATCGTTGAGTTAGTATCCCATATAGTGATGTAACGAATATTCGCATTCGCATTCGCGGATATTCGCATTCGCGAATTTACTGCGAATGTTTTTGCGATTTTTTTTTTTTTTTTTTTATTGTTGGTTGATATAATAAAACAAAATCTATACATTAACTATGTTTTAATTCAAGAAAATTATTTAACCTCGTCATCACATAATCAGTCTTCTCTTTATCATTTGGTTGGTAACATTTATTTATTAACTTTGAGAAATTAACCTTAAATCTAAAATTATAATGTCTACAAACATTGTACACAAACAAAAACAATTCTTCTATGAATTCTTACCTTTTCTACTTCTTAACAAAACTAAAAATAACAATCAACAAGCATTATTTGTCAACAAAAAATAAACTATAATTATGAGAATCATAAGTAAACTCTTTAAGAAACAAAATAATTTCTTTTCTTTTATAGCTTTAAAATTAAATTGTCGCCATAAACTATAACCAATAAATAAGTATTGTATTATGTTTTAATTTCTAATAACAAAAATATTTTTTACAATTAAAATTTTCTCAGTCTTTAGATATATCTTTAATGTTTAAATAATCAAACTAAAAGTAATTATATTTTTCTACAGTAGACCATAAATATAGCCTTAATCGGTCTTAACACACAGAGAAAATGCTTCTTACACAAAAAACGTTTTTCCCTTAAAATAATAACAATGAATCATCATATTAAATTTTAAAAATAGAAGTTTTGATGCCTTGTCTCCTTCAAGTCTATTTCTATGTGGTGTGTAAATAAGTCCAGCGCCGCTAAACATGCGCTCGCTCGGGACACTCGTTGGTGGCGTAACTAAATAATGCCGAACTACAGGATACAGAAGACCATACCTTTCTTTATTCACTTTCCACCAAGTTAAAGGGTCGACGTCGCTTGCTACACGTTTTTCCGCTGAGTATTCGCTGGTCGTTTTACGGACTAAGAGATGAACAGGGTTTTGAAAAGTATTAAGTGGCAAGTCCTCTTCTTACTATCACTTGCATCCATTAATGAATTCATTCACCAAGGTCAATTCATTTATCAAGGTCACCAAGCGATAGTGAATTAGCGCCAAATTTAAACAAAATTTGAATATTCGCATTCGCATTCGCGAATGTCGGTAGCAAATATTCGCATTCGCATTCGCGAATGTCCAAAATATGACATTCGTTACATCACTAATCCCATAACACAAGTCTCGAACTTCCTTTGGGGCTAGCTCAGTCTGTGTGATTTGTCCTTATATATTTAAGACATAAGATACATTTCATTCTGGTAAAAGTACTGCTCCCCGAGGGATTGATATAAACGCGATCGGAGCTGCGGGCGGTAGCTAGTTGTTTGATAAATAAAAATAATAATCGTATCAGTTGGCGTGGAATATTAATTATTAAGTATTCTGTGATTTGGCCTAATTTGATTCATCACTGCACAAGTATAAGGAAATATTTGTACGTGACCAAAATGTGATTTTACTTGAATTTTAATTGATGACAATAAAATATGTAGCACCTACTTAAACAATGGACGAATGTATTGCATATTCAGCGAGTGATACAATGTAGGACGTTGGGAAGGTCTGAGAAAATACGTTATATTTTTTGACGTGACGTCTTATACATCGATGAACCCTGGCTGCAAGTATCGCGTTCCATGTGCAAGCTAGAGCGCGGAACAAGTGATAGACACACAGTCTATACACGGTGAAATTTTGATCGTTCTGAACCTAAGAGGTAATTTAGCCCATCGATATGAACAACTTTTCCTATAGGACCAATGCTGGGAACACAAAAAAAAAATGGGCAGTTCCATACAAAAAATCTCGGCCGATCGGTCAATTTGTTTGGGAACGTCAGAAATATTTTTGAGTTCCCAGCATTGGTCCCATAGGAAAAGTTGTTTATATTAACGGGCTGAATCATCCCTTTAAGGGTCCAGCACGATCAAAATTTCACCGTATATAAGCGTTCGGCTTGTGACATACCTATCTATCTCTCTTCCACCGTTATCACGTAAAACTATCATTCGTAAACCGGCTTTACAGACCACCGATTTTTTTGCTTTTACCGGTTTGACATAAATACACCTGACATTGTTTTATGTCTAACATGGAACTGTAACACCCATAGATTAAAAAAAAAAATTTTGTCTCTCTGAATAGATGTCACATTTTGCCATTTTTGTATGGGAACCTAGTGTGTCATTAGCGGGGGTGTGAGGCAGACGAAAGGGAGTCGTGGTTTCAGGGGTGCTATTTGTAAATGAGTGACTCGATGAAGAAGTACAAATTTTCCATACATCATCGGTCGTTTAGTAAACACGTCGATTCGAAAATAGCACTCATGACGTTTGACGCCGCTGTCATAAGAGATGTAACAACACCGTGTAATATCGATATCGAGAAAAAACCACAACAAGATTTTGTTTCAGTTTGACTTCATTTAAGTAAACAACATATGAAGTAGTAATAATTATATAGTCATAATCATCTAAGAGATTCCCTGGTTCCTTATACTCCTGGCATCTTCAGTTGTGCTGCGTCCAAGCCCGGGGTCGGCTATTATGACATGCTGTAATAAGAAGTATATATTCCATGCTGGTGTAGATGAAAAGGAAAAATTGAGAATGTACCAGTTGCTTCTCTGATAGGGAATGCGACTAGCAACCCATTACACCTTTGATTCAGATTTCCACCTACATACGCCCACAAACACGCTGAACGTGGCTTTTGGTTTCAGGCAGAGGCCTACACCGTAAGGGTGAAGATCGTGATAATATGAATGTATGTATGTTTTACGGCCAAACGCCAATTCTCCTTATGTAACTCCAGTAACGCGGACATACATAAATATGAAACTGAAGTACAAGTTTTTGCCTGCGCCGGAAATTTAACCCGGTACCTGGCTCGTTAACCACTGTACCATGAAGATTGTCATTATCGTTTATGATATTGTAATTAAATGTCCTTTGCATTACGTAAATAAATAAATATATACGGACAAATCACACAGATTGAGCTAGCCCCAAAGTAAGTTCGAGACTTGTGTTATGGGATACTAACTCAATGATACTATATTTTATAACAAATACATATATAGATACACATCCAAGACCCAAGCCAATCTGAAAAAGATCATTTTCCATCTTGACCTGGCCGGGGATCGAACCAGGTCACTCCGTGTCGCAAGCTGGCGCGTTGACCGCTGCGCCAAGGAGCTAGTCAAAGACTATCACTTACATGTGAAAAGTCACAGGTTGTGGTTTCCCTTTAGCATTTTTGCAGGATTTCACTACATAACTAGGCATGTTTATAATTATAACAATAAATTTTCGTTCGGCTCATAAGGTTCCGCTTTAAAAAATACGACAGACGTCAGAGGACTGAGGCCGCGAAAAGCATACGCTGTTTTAAGAGTATGAGTAACAAGACATGCGCTGCTTCTAGAGACGTACGAGCCTTTGTATAAAAAGTGAATACATACAGGACTTAAGAGAGCCCAACCCGTCTTGGGTTGGGCTCTCTTAAGTCCTGTATGTATTCAGGTACATCTCTTATGGTGTTGCGCAGACCGCAAGAGAGGGCACCATCTAAGTTAAACACTTTTGTCATAACCAAATCCAAGATGATTGGCGAAAGCCATTATGTTCCAAGTGCAACGTATGATCTGCCTGCTGAATAAGGTGGTTCGCCATCTGCTGAAGTGACCCCGTGGGTCACTGTTGGGTCATCATGCTGCCCAAGCGCTGAGCGGGGTGCCACGAAACTCTCACAGGTGTTCATGAAGCAGATCAACTACTAATGATGGCAACTGATGAAGTGGCAGTTGCGCTGTTAGTATATGGAAGTGAACATGGACAGCAACAACAAGTACAGTTTTCGGTACTTGTTGTGTTGCCTCGTGACGCACCAAGCCCTCGCCTGGGAACGTCAAAGCTGACGTCACTATGCTATCGGCTGCACCAATACTTCAAGAGTGAAGCGAAACAGTGAAGACGACAGCCAAGCAAAGAACAAAAAGACCTACCTAATGTATCAAGTATCTATCAAAGCTACTTCCGACTGCCCCAATAAACAGTTACTATATACTCTTAACCTCAAGGAGGTAGCGGAGGAGAGCCTGCTGCTGTATCGTTGATAAAAAAGGCTTCAATGAACTTAGTGAAAAAATAGTGCAAAAACCTATGAATATAATATCTAATCCTTATAACTCAGTTCGGACTGAGTTTAGAGGTATATATGCCCATAAAACTTTATTTTGTTATTGACTATCGGGAAAACAAGGTACGGTTAGTGGCTGCGCGAAAACAAAAAGACGCCAATAACCGGCATTGTTTTTTTGAAATATTATCTATTTCGGTTCAATAGATACAGTCATGTGGCAGATGGATGGACGGATGGACGTCGAAGGCTTAGTATTACCTTTCCGTTTTTACTCTTAGGGAACGGAACACTAAAAATAATAAATTTTCGGGAAAGTCGTGGAGAGTGAATTTATTATTATTTATTTCTTGGCATTAACTTTATTACTTATATTATTACACTCATCTTTATTCATGTAAATTATCGATGTTTGGCAAAAAAATAACAAAGTGCATCACTATGCGTCTTTCCGCCTTTCACTGACAATGGAATTTGACGTTTTTAATGGAGGATAAATATGTTTATAATATTGTAAATAACATGAACTTGCATTACTTAAATGAGAAAAGTCCAGCGCGATAGTTTACTATAATATTCATTTTAGTATTTTAGAAGGACAGAACTTCAGAAATTGGCCTGTTTATAATTTTAAAAATTAAATTCCACTCTGTTACATACCCCTCGACAGGCGTCAGAGGACTGAGGCCTAGTGTATAGTATACGCTACTTTTAAGGGTATCAGTAACATGACGTATCAAGTAATACGCTGCTTCTAGACACTTCATACTTCTATGGTAACACCGAACCATATCAATTGTCCTAACGTGCCTTCCGAATCTCTTGCAAAGCTGTGAATTTTCTTCCGATCTTTTTTGGTTAAGTATTATTATTTGAATTATTATATCTTCAAGCTGTGGCCCACGGCTCCGCCCACCGTACTTTTTTCCTGAATGGAAAGTACATAGTCTGTATTAAACCTCTGTGCAAAATTTCGTCAAAATCGGTTCAACCTTTTTGGCGTGATTGACTAACAAACAAATCATCGAAACTTAAATTATTAGGATGATAAATTAATAATATCTATTGTAATTTCACGTCCGATAAAGCATTTGGCTTCTATATACAATAGCCTTATCATTTCTTGGTCAACGAAGTAATGCATACTTGAACTTTCGGTAATTTACGTAAGATTGTCGTATTTGTATTAACTCCTTGGGCAGTGTATGCACTTGTACATAGATCAAATGGGCACAGATTACATACCGGCAAGTAAAGGGCCCCATTATTCTGTGTTAAACATGATATGACACATCATTTATCATATCATACATTACTTGACCTTTATATCGTTCTCAAACCGAATAACGGGAAATCAAATACATCTACTTAGAAATGACGACAGAAAAAGGCAGTCCACACTTTCGTACTTGACACGGGCGGGACTAAACGAATGAAAATAAAAATAGTATCAATAATAATTAAATTGTGTAGGTACCTAAGAGTCTGGGAGATATCCTGATTTCTGATATTGGAACGATGTCGATTCTCCGAAAATAATATGACCCGTCAATTTAGAGCCAGATGAGTCAATGCGCTTTCTCAGTTAACTTGAATTCATTAGAATTGACTGAAGTAGGTTTACCAACTTACTTACTATTTCCTGCAGATTAATATTAAAAATCATCAAATCAAATGTTATTTTTTTTTAAAAGTACTAAATGATCGTGATTTTTAACACAAAATAAATAACTTCATAGAAGTAAGTAAAAACTATTGAGTATTTCGTGTCCGCCATGGCGTTAAAAATCCTATCTAAGTCTTAAAAGTGCAAGATAATGATAAACATAAGTTTAATCGAAATAAAATAATAATGTCTATCATAATTACGTTATGTAACTAATACGGTAGATCTTTGCTAATACGTATCTATTTATGATAGACATAAACTTTATTTTACTAATCAAACTAGGTACCTATATTATAAACAGACAATACTCGTAATACACTGATTGGATTTTGTTCTGTAGATTCATGTTGTTCCAACTAAAACTCTAAAAATAGGTACGACGGCATAGCATTTCTTATGAAGTCATCTATTATTTCTATTATTTTTGGTTGATGTCACTAAAATCTTTTGAAAGTAAGTCTGCAATCTACGCATAGAGTCAAAAGGAAACAGATCAGTAGTCTGTCTCTCAACAATTTCAATCGTAGCTTCATAGCGCATTCCAGTCCTCCCGAGGACGTTTAATGCGTGCAGTGCCTCTATTCTAGAGGTAGATATAGTGGTGACGAACTTCGATAAGAGGTCAGAATACGCAGGAGCGCAGGATGTCTCACACAAAGACCGACTGTCCTCCACATTCCGTTATTGCCAACAAAGTAATGAGGAAACATTTTTATGCCATTTATAGCTGTCGTTAGGAGAAAATGTTACTCACAAGTATCCGAGATGAACAAGATGCGTTTTAAGATATGACGGTGCATATGTGCATATGAATGAGTTTCTACTTTGTTCTTAACAGTCAATTTTATGGTCGTGCCTGGCCGCTTATCGCCTGTCGCTATTATGAACCGGTCACCTGTTAATGGCCCATTAGAAATAAACTATCCCTGTCATTTGGTTCGTTGATAGTTCGACGAATGAATAATGTAATTTTAAACAAGATTTCGTTCTTAAACGGATAATTTCAAACAATTTAAATTATAATTATTAAACTTGAAACTAAATATCAGTTAACTCGTTGAACTGCCCTAGATAAGGGTTTATTCATAAATATGTATTTACGCTACTATTAATAGTAAATAGCATTTACTGATTATGTATAGATACATAAGCTTATTAATTATTATAATAGCCCATTTATAAGTGGGATGATATATATACCTACACAGTGTAAGGAGGAAAAACACCGGTGTCCTTCAAATCATCAAATCAGCCCATCAAAATGAACAGCTTTCGAAATAAGCAGATTGTTTTTTCGAAATGTTGATTTATAAAAACATTCAACCGGTCCGGAAATTTATATGAAAAACTAGTGTTTTTTGAGTACCCAGCATTGGTACGGTAGGAAAAGTTGTTCATTTTAGCGGCCTTATTTGATGATTTGAGGGAAAACAGTGATTACCCAATAGCCTGTATATCTGTGATAATGATAATGTATTATTCTCTTTTTTTCATGCTGGTCTGAGAGAAAGAAAAAACATAGAATGTGCCAGCTGCTTCTCTTCCCGTGCAGATTGTAAAAGCCGATCGAGGGAATGGGCGAAAATCTGCGGAATCATTTCAATAGGCGATGCGACTAGCAACCCATCACTATTTTGATTCCGTTTTCCATCTACACGCCCTCCAACATGCTACATGTGGCCATTAAGTGTTACAGACCTAGGCTCTGTCTACCCCGCAAGGGAAAAAGACGTGATACTATGTATATATTATTGAATACAAAATTCAATACAGTTTTTCTACCGCCTGACTTGCAAGTTGCAACCTTCGATCAAATATAAACTAGATACACAGTCTCATACAAAATGAAGCCTTAATAATGTCCCCAAACATAATGCTACCTTACAAACAATGACAAAAACGGTACATACTGAAAGGATGACATTCCATCTTTCTTTTTCACTTTTGATGCGTAGTTTTTGCATCTTTTTACTGTACCCTCGTCATCGCGAGACGTGTGAGTGCTAGCGCGGTTTATTGAAACTGTGGACAAAACAGCTCCGAAACTCGATGACGGCGCTGTTTTGCCGGTGCCACTTTTCGAGCGCGAATCGTATATCTACCATTTTATTTGAACGAAGGTTGCAACGCTAGACCGTAATACAAATTGCAATATCCCCCTAGCTCTACATTGCATAGGTAGGTTAGTAATAAAACGTTTTACTAGGCGTAGTTGTAATTTACTTTATAGATTTACCAATTCGCGTCCAGCGGAGACTTCGTAACTTTGCAATTTATGTTCACAACGTTATGGATCATTATTTGCTATACAACTTATTTATATTATGCAACTCATGATCGATAGTCAGTACGAGCAACAGTGCATCAACATAAGCAATTTTAGTGCAATTTAACTGCTATTACCGCGGAATACGTGGTAGGGTAACTTATGACCTGACACTGTATGTACCTTTACCAGTTCGTAACATTATAAACAGGTACCTATTTTTATTTGGATTGTTTAGTTTAAAGTTTAATTGATCATAATCAAGTTTACGTACCTTATTTAACTAAATCGAATAGGTAATTCAATTTGTATTCTGAGAGGTTTAAAATGTTTTGTATGTAATCTATACATTATTATATTACAAATCTCGAGTCACGATTCACGATGTACGTTCGGGATAAACTCTGAAACTACTGAACCGATTTTGATCAAATTTCGTAACTATCTGTAATTTCGTCAACTTATAGTTTTTTATCTTCTAGTGAAACGAAGTTCTCCGGGACAGCAAGTAATAATAAATTACTAAGTGTGTATCAACCACAGAAAAGAAAAAAAGGAATTATCCTATAATTAATATCCTATATTTTTTTTTAATTTATTTATTTAATAACAATACATAGTAAAATAAATGCATAATAATTAAGGTGGACAACTTAATTGATTATAGGATATGCCCAATGCCGACATTTTGCACTCGTTTTGATGTAGACGGTTGACGTCATCGACTTAATATGCATATCAACACGACTCGGTAAAGGCAGGGGCTAAAGCCATCTTCAAACAGTTGACTTTCAGCTGGCGACCATGACGGCAAACATACCCACACTTGAGTCATTTCTGCGTCACACACAACCACTGACTCATGCAGGCACGCGGTCTCCTCTAAGTAGGTACATACATATTTATGTGTTTTTTTTCTTTATAGGTGTTACCTGCTGGCTGATTAATCAAACCGGCTAAAGGATCGCATTATGTTTCAAACATTGATTACATCACAAAGTAATCAATTTTGAAACGACTGATCTCTCGATGCGGTCCCGAGCCGACTCCATTCCACACTGCCTGTGATCAACACCGTCGTGATTTTGATGAAGAAATTACGCTCGTCCGGTGTTCGTATCACAAACTGTAAAATAGATTAAACTACGCGTGTGTGAGTGTAAGTGTAAGCACACTTCTGTGATATATAAAAATATTTAGTAATGTAATAGTGAGTGATAGTGACTCATTCAGCGTACAACGATGTTTGATCAATTAATGTAAACATTCTCTCCACAATAGCGTTGATAAACACATTTTGGTATTACAGTAGTTTAATTAATGTAATGCGTCATAATTTAAATAATAATTAACGAATGTGTAACACTATTGTGTAACTGATGGAGTGTGAAGTTACCATACTGTTTCGTTACTAACGCCGAAAGAAAAATTTATTGTAGTAGGTTTTGTGAAAGTAGGATAGTTGTAGAGTAGACCGTTGTAACTTTTAAGGCCGTGTGGGTGTTTTTGTACGATATACGCGGCGCGTGGGCCTGCGGGCACAATCACGCTGCGGCGAGCCAACGGAACGTGAGTAACGGGTTTTTTTGAACTCTGACACATTCACATAAGTACCTACATAAGCTCGACAAGTAAATAAATTATTTCATATTATTTGTGCTACTACTTAGGTTCCTACCTACAATAATTATGTAAGTAAACAATCATTTTCCGTGATATTACTAAGTATTAAATATTTCAATTCTTTTTTGCATATAAGAGTAGATACACAAAATATATTATAAAATAAAATAATACAGTTCTTCTTACTGAAACTTGGAGGTATTGCAGATATGACGTAGTAACAATTTATTTTAGAATTAAAATTTGTAGAAGCACTTGTACGATGAAATAAAGATGGGTAGGTATGTACCTACGTAGTAGTTGCACATAGGTAAATGTTGGTTTAATTAACTGTAAATCTTAGTTGTGTGTAATGTAATTTGTAGTTCCTAAACCTTAAACAGAAGTTAGGTATATATCAATCAGGTTTACTTTTATGTTGTATCATTTGTAATTCTTTATTTTTTTAAATTAAAATCGAAAATCTTTTCAGAGGAGAAGAAGATATTACATTCTTTTAGAAGCTAGATACTTTTCTTTTTACGTAAGAGAATACAATAAAGAAAACGTAAGAGAATACAATAAAGAAAACGTAAGAGAATACAATAAAGAAAACGTAAGAGAATACAATAAAAAAAAGGAATCAACGGCTAAACTTAACAGAGTTCGAATAAAATGCCTACAAAATTAAAATCTCCAATTTATGGAATGTAGAGGCGCACTTTCATGTGTTACCTTTACCTGTGTAACATCTAATCATCTTAGAGACCAAACATGGAAGTCCCCTTTAATGGCTACAAAAGAACTTTAGCTATTCATCCAGGTAGGAAGTTTTACAAGAATGAATACATACAGCGTGATTTTGACCTCCCTAGCTATATTGAAATAATGAATAAATAAATATAAATATATATACGGACAAATCACACAGATTAAGCTAGCCCCAAAGTAAGTTCGAGACTTGTGTTATGGGATACTAACTAAACGATACTATATTTTATAACAAATACATATATAGATATACATCCAAGACCCAGGCCAATCTGAAAAAGATCATTTTCCATCTTGACCTGGCCGGGGATCGAACCCGGTCACTCACAGTCATTTTTTAATTTCAAAGTTGAAATCAGAATCCATTATGGAATACAGAATTGTAAGAAAAAAAGGTAAAAACAGAAAAATTAAATTTAACCTTTCATAGAAATTCGGCCAGCTGATCGGCGACTTTGTATGGGAAACCTAATTTTCTTTTTCGATTTTCACCTTTTTTTCTTGCATTTCTGTGTTCCATTAGGGATTCTGATTCCCAGATTTCAATAAAGCTAGGGGGTTCAAATCACGTTGTATTTTGCTATGAATACACGTACAGTACAATTTCAATCACGTGTGTACATAGGTACCTACGTTATTGAATTTCAGTAGAATCTTGTACATTATGTATGATGACTCATCGAATATTCAACCAATCCATCTCTAGTAGAGTAGTCATCCGAGCGCCCAAGATTTATGCCATAATGAAATGGTTATTTTGCCCTTGAACCCTAATCGATTCATTTAAATTGATCAGACAACTTTAAACTATATGCTCAAACTTACAAGGACACACAAGAATAATATATTTTCAGTGTGTTTCCAAACTGAAATTATATTTTAGTATGGTACTTAAATTTCACAAAAAAAAATAAGTACCTATTCCACATAAATAAAATGTTTAGCTAGCCGCAAACACTATTTATAAACATAAATTGTGTTGTGTGCGCTTTTTATATCATTTTGTATTATTAGATTATTACATATACGTAGTAAGGTTTAATTTTAGGTTTATGGTGCTTTTAGTTGATATTGTATATTTTGCTGCCAACCAAGCATTTAGTATTCACTCATACATATTCAAATGAGAATTATTGCGTTCAGAGCATCTTCATTATGCACTTTGGTGTGGTCCCTACAAGAAAAACATGCCAGTATTTAAATGTGATTAAAATTTCTATACAATGATTACGCTGTACGTTTACAATTGATGTTCTAGATTTCATAGATTCTTATTGTTTTATGTAAAATTATTTAAATTATCGAATTTCGTACATTAGTGATTGGCAAAAAAGGTATCCCAAAGAATTTTTGAGGCGAATAATAAGAATTCCACTAGTATTAGACTCTTTTAATTAAGTAATAATAATTTTAGTAAATAGGTTATGTAAGTTTCTACTTATGTATAGGTATATATTAAATTGTATAAGAGAATAATAACATCACATAAATGTAGGAAATTATTTATTTTAAATTCGTACTCAAAAATGTAAGCTGGAATTCTGTCATTTATTTTTATAGTGGTTCCTTTTTTTTCATTTATTTATTTTCAAAGTTGATATCATGCAATTTGCCTTTACTTGTACCATTTTTTTTTCTCTTTACTACTACCTAAAATAATATGATACTTGCGATTTGAATGACTTTTAGATTAGATTTATTGTTTCCTACGAACTGTGCAAATTATACCTTTTTAATAGATACCTCATGTTATTGGCCTAGAGATAGAAAATACCTATATCCCGTAGAATACTTATTGATCTTAAAATAAGAAAATGATCTGTTAAATCTCAAATATGGTCTGTATAATGTAAATGTATATTTATATTTTTGTAAATTTGTAACATAACTAGTCAATAAAAGAATATAAATTATTTTTGGCTATTTATTCAATTACTTATTGTTCGAGGTGTGCATGCGTATGTATCCTAGGCCGCAGAGCCAGCTTTAACCTCTTTCTAGGCAGATAGTATTTTTAGGGTTCCATCAGTGGGTTCCATACCCAAAGCGTGAAAATGTGACCCTATTACTAGGTAAGCTTCCGCTGTCATTCCGTCTGTCACAGGGATATATTATTGGAACCGTAAAAGGTAGACACACAATGTGCAAGTATGTATCTATTGCCGCTATAAAAAAAAAATGGGCGAAAATAAATGCGGCTAGCAAACAATTACTATTTTGATTTCGTCTTTCACCTATTCGTCCACTAATAGGTACGCTAAATGTGGCCATAATGGTACTAGTGTAATAATACCCAAAGGCCACACAGAGCCTAAGCTCTGTCTACCCCATAAGAGAAAAAGTTAGCAAAATAAAAAGTGCTATAACAGGAATCAGGTGGGTAAGGAATGGTAATTATGTAAGAAAGAACTATAAATAAAACAAACACTTCCAAAATTAAATAACTTCTTTTATTTCAGAGTCAAATTTGTTTCCTACATAAACGTGTTAGAATGACAGACGCTGTAACATTAATTGACCATTACTAATGGTAAGCGCCGTGGTTAGCTGTTGGTGCTCGAGTGTCCGGTGACATTAGTTAAAGTGTGTTGCGCGCGCGCTTCGCCGAATCGAGCCCACATGTGTTATCTGAGGCTCGCGGATCCTTAATTAGCGCCCGATATGAATGATAGTATTTATAACTCGGGAGATGAGCTCTGCAATGAGGACGACTGCAATTTCTCGTTTTGCCGAATCTGAATTAGAGTGAGAAAGCAGCGCCTCTCGCTTTTACTTATACGAATTCAAGTTTGGAACTACCGTCTCGACGAATCGCGATGCGCGAACACAGCTACACAGAAAACTACCGGTTTTACAGACTTTTATATTATTATATTATAGAATTTATTTAATTAACTATGCAATTATGATCACAAATACGCATGAACCAAACGACGCCGTCCTGAACATTCTGCAAGCACTGACGACAACAATCCCCGCGTCAACGCGTCTCAACTACGATCCAATGCACGAACACCTAATTTTAATCAATAATCAACAACTATCGCCCACCTCTAACACTACACGCTCTATCCATACGTCATTAAGTGGAAAAATAATTTTTGTTCCATCGAAATCAACGTAACATGTCCATGCTCGTCCACATGGCAAACTAAATACAAGGCAAAGAGCGCGACGGGGGCGCCCCGGCTCTGTACACGCGCCGCCTCGCCGCGCCAAGGTAATTGGAAAGATATAACTACTCTCCATATGCTTATAAGAACACTTCATAAAACAGCTTTCTTTATATTATACTACACAATTTACACATTTATAATATAGGTTTACATTTTTACACAGCAATAATAATTGTTTTGTAGTCTTCATCATAATATACTCTATATACTCCCGATCGCTAAATATTGTCGCATATTAAGCATGTTTCTTTATATCGACACCGAATGGTCGTTGGTGCTCGAATACATTTATTCACAAATATTAAAACCCTCGAATCGCCCTACCATTTAACGTTGTCTAAAAATCAACTGTAATAAAAAATAAAATTTAAATAAAGTTTCGACAATAATGGTTTTAGAACAAAAAAAATATTAGTTACTAATTAATTTAAACGGTAAGTAGCCGAATACACAACTAAAAACTAAGTTTCAATAACTAAACTAAGGAATTTATAACAATTTTCATAACGGATGTAGTTCACAGATATTCCTACTCACGATGGTGAACCAGGAGCCAAGCACAAACAATAATCTATAAATGCTGACAATGTTGTCTTTTGTCTGGAATGACACTTAACACTTCCTACAGCGAGTTTCAAAACGCTTCTCTAAAACATTATAAATATGTTAGAATTTAGACGACTGATCACAACAACAACAAAATCAGACTATACAAAAAACTCTCGTTAGTAAAAATATTTTTAGAAAATTATGGCAAAATATTGGCGAAGGGTAGCGAACAGCTCTCCACGAATATTTATAAGTTAAAATCCAATACCATTGCAAAACAAACGAACACAAGCATTCAACAAACAATCGCTGACATAATTATACTAATACGACTCACAGTGAAAACTAAACGCGCTCGTCGCCCGCTCACCACAATACAGACGAATGATGATCGATACAGTATAAATAAACTTCGCTAAGTTTACTCAGAAACGGAACAACCAAATAACTCATCTACGAGAAACAGGATGACGCGGCGCGAAGGCCCCAACATCTGTGTTGTAGAACTTGAAACAACTGTCAAGCGTAAACATTACTTAACAATGTCATTTGGACAAGAGAAGGGCCACTGTTTAAATAAACATTTGATGGCCACAATAGCTCAACATGTTTAAGATGCAAGTTATTGCAGGCACGTCCATGCAAGCATAGCCCGCGCCTTGATACCACTTGGCCAAATCCCCAAGTATTTTAGCGCGTTACGACAACTTAAGTTGATATTTACATAATGCACATAACATAAAATGTTTTAAGACATAACCATGTACAGTACTACCACTTTTATAAGCCGCATAGGCTTTGTTCGGCGGCGCAGAAGCACAACCTAACGCCGGAACCAACCGAATGAAAATATCAGTGAAATAACGAACTTATAGCTGCTACATAAGATTTGAAATGTAAAACAACAGGACTCGTACTGTCTCGCTCATAATTCTCGTATGGCGCAGCGCCCATGTGCCGCCCCAGCGAACTCCAGACATGGCGCGTACGCATCAGCCAATAGCAGACGGATATATTAGCGCCATGCAATAATTTTCTGCGCAGGCACATCGGTATAACTTATAGAAGTGGTAGTAATGCAAAGTATTTATTACGTTATACTATGGCATTGCAACTTTGTGACTCGGTTGCGGCTACTCGCATTGACATTCGTCTTATTTACAATGCGTTTCTGATTACCTCCTCCTCTTCGGACGATATATACTATACTAAGCGCCAGTTGAAAAGCCAATAGCGTACAATAACCTAAATCTACTTTCTATCACTCAAGTATATTTGATGTCGCCTCACATAGACATTAAGGTTCATCTGTAAGATTATTGACATTTATGCATATATATAATACAGACTGAGCTATTAATCAATCTGTACGTTCGTCAAGTCAATTGGCGCTCGGTACAGCTTATTTTTCTGAAAATGTCTCAACAGGTTCGTAATTAATTATTAATGGAATAATGTACGAAACACTTAAAAATGAGACGTGTTGCCTGTCGAAATATTTCAATAAAAACCTGTTCAAACAGAAACATGTTGGCAACTAAACATATGCCATGCCATGCAACATGGATCTACAAAAACAATGCCCATAAAGGTTGAGAACTTCGGAGTTATAATATTGCCTGATGTATATTCATACATTAACAAATTGTAGTTAAAAATTAAATGATTTTATGGATATGAAACTGCAATTTATAAAAGAAATCTTAAAATTGTATCCTATTTCGATCAACCATTACAAAAAAGGGCACAGAAATAAACTACAAAATTCAGTCATGCGACTTAAAGTGGCACGAAACGCGGGAACAAGAGTTCCCAATGAGAACATCACAAGTTATTAATAAGGAAAGTTGGACAATGCAAAATGAATGAGAGTTAATCCGTTGCGTTGTCGCCGGCGCTGACCAGCTGTGGCGGCGGCGGGCGCGGGCAGCCGCCGCGATTACCTGCGCAGAACACACACGTGTCACGTACAGTCATACTCATCGATCAAGTATACTATACACGGTGAAATTTTAATCGTTCTGGACCCTTAAAGGGATCATCCGGCTGTTGATAAAAACAACTTTTCCTATAGGACCGTGGCTGGGAACTCAAAAAATTTTTAGACGTTTCCTCACATATTTTTTTTTGTATGGAACTGCCCTATTTTTTTTTAGTTCCCAGCATTGGTACCATAGGAAAAGTTGTTCATGTGGACGGGCTGAATCACCCCTTTAAGGGTCTAGAACGATCAAAATTTCACCGTGTATACAATCCACGATTAAAAAGCGCCCACTAGACATTTAAGACGGTATTGCACGAAATTGTGAAAATTGACGTGTTCTCAAATCACTAGCACTATGCGCTGAATTAATTCAATACATCAAAAGTATTTGTATAATTTAGGTCGATAATTGCACAAGATAGCTCCCTTGTTGGAATTTGAAACAGATACATATGAAATTTAAAAATGATATATACCTATATGTTATGATATCTAAAAACATTTGTCTTCGGAAACTTTATTTTTTACGTCTAAAACAATAATTCTTAAATGGCCACATTTTATATTTACATTTCATTCGGGTCGCCCCCTCTCTTATTTTTTTATCAATATATAAATATGAAAATTTCAAGACATTTCATCTTTTTCCTAATCGCCAAATGGTTCCGCGCAGCCTAATTGGGCAGTAGCGACGTTTTTCGTTCGCGCGGCACCCGCTTAAATGTCTCCAAATAGCGCGACGCGCACGTCTCAAAAAACCATACTTTTGAGCCATGTCCCGAGACGCAGGGATCAAGGAAAACTACCTATAAGATGGACTGATATTGTTCGTATGGCTGCTCTCGATGGTCACGACCCTCAGGCATGAAGATACGATCATGAAGAGAGACATTTAAGTCCGTAACGGAAAATATCCGATTAAATTTGAATTTTGAATTCCGAAAGCTAAAGACTATTAGCTTTCGAAATTGGACTTTATGGCATGCAACTAAGGTTGGCTTTGCTGTAGGTTTATAATATAACAATATCTACTTATAAATAATTGTGGACAGACTGAAGCACGATTTTTGTATGTAACTGTGTATCTAGTTTTTAATACTTGCTCAAAGCAATGCTTATCGTCTAAGAGTAACAGGCCTGAGGGCTCTGAGAAAATAAGATATACTGATAAACTAGTAAAAAAATAGCAATACTGATTCTATGAAAATATCAAACTTAAATAAAACTGTCAACAAAAAGCTGTCTCGTTTTCCTTTCTTATACATATTACACACACAGATATATAGAGTGGGCACGGTTGCACAAACACGCGCAGGTGAAAGAGAGGGTGTGTGAGAGAGAGAGAAAGAGATAGAGAGAGTGATAGAGTCTACTGTATACTGACCTCATCCACTGCTGCGAGGACGCATTGTGCGGCGCGGCGGGCTGGTGAGACTGCGTGGCCACTCGTTGCACCACCTACAGACAGCGGTTTACGAATTATTTTGTTTATTTAATTTTTTAAACTTGCAAACGTTATTTCTTAGCTAGAATAAGGCTATTACCTTTATTGTATCATAGGGTTTGACCGTTAGCACAACTGCACAAAAATGACATTCAAAATGATACCCCGAAGAGGGTTGGCATATATTAGCTGAAAAACTAATAACATGTTCAGGCAAATTGTTAATAAACACCCTAGAGCCTCGAGGAATAAAATGCAAATACTTCCTTAAGACGAGGCCTCAAATGTTTGGTACCATCGCTCGGCAAAGGACTGATCAAGTGCGCGCAAGGGATAGCGCTTGGCGGTTTAGCCCGTGAATGATGAGATAGGAGATAGTCTCGAGTCGCTCAAAGAAAAAAACGTAAGCGCTAAATTCGTTATTTCTATTTTATATAAAATCAGACCGGTTAATTGTATTTTCATATTTACATTTTGATGAATTACTAATAACCTATCTTTTAGTCTAAAAATCATTATTTTATTCGTCGCATTTGAGCTACAATAACAAAAACTCTGCGAACGAAGACCATTTTTCAAAAAATATTTCTATCGAGAAAATTTTATCAAAACGTGTTTTCATCTTCAATTTTTGGAGATGAAATAGTCAAAAATCATATTACTTAGATTTGAAACTCCTAATTTAAGTATTTTGCGAGATAAATAAGGTTCAGAACGACCTTATTTACAGTGGTATCGCCTTAACACAATATATAGGCTACGTATAATAGGACAGTGTATATCTTAGGTCCAAAATTATACAATAAATTACCTGACACTATAAGATCTGAACAATAGAATAAAGCAAAAAGAACACTGATACGTAAATGTAATGTATTTTTTGATGGACAGATTTAATGGTTAATTAAGAAGTTTTAAACCAACCAGAATTTTTTTACATAATAATATAAGTACTGTAATTCTTTTTTATAGGATACAGAAATTATTTTATTTTGATCATTGTTTTTGTTTTTAGTTTTATTTTATGGATTATTCATTGACTATTTATTATTATAACTTTAAAATAAGTTACCATCTTATGTACAGATAGAGTTGCAGGGAAATCTGACTACCTCTCCATAGAGTGACGCTATACTGAGAGCGCGTCAAATTTCTCTGCAGCCATCTGGTACCTATATTTATGCAAAATCAAAATTGAATGTAAATGAAGTGTATGAAAAAGATATTTACTCGGCAACGGAAAAAATATATTTATAAAGTGATGCAAAAGATATTTATCTTTTACAACACTCTGGTCAAGTATGGCCCCAGTAGTACAGAGAGGGTCATGCTCCTGCAGTGGAGACTAAAAAGACCTAATAATGATGATGCATCAGCACCTCCTCTAGTGTTGCAGATGTCCATGGGCGACGGTGACCACTTTCCATGGTGGCTCGTCTGCTCGTATGCCGTTAAATATACATAAAAAAAGGAGATAGCGTTTTGAATGGAAGATAGCGTTTTGGCGAGCTCCGTGGCGCAGTGGTTAACACGCCAGCCTGCGACACAAGACTGCCCGGGTTCGATCCCCGGTCAGGTAAAGATGGAAAATGATCTTTTTCAGATTGGCCTGGGTCTTGGATGTGTATCTATATATGTATTTGTTACAAAATATAGTATCGTTGAGTTAGTATCCCATAACACAAGCCTCGAACTTACTTTGGGGCTAGCTCAAACTGTGATTTGTCCGTATATATATTTATTAAAAATTATTATTATTAAACAACAGCCTCCGTGGTCCAGTGGTTAAGGCGTTTGCCTGTTGACCCGGGGGTCGTGGGTTCGATTCCCACCGGAAGCATACTTTGTTTAGTTGTTTCCAGTTTGGTTAGGACATTGCAGGCTTGAATCACCTGATTGTCTGATAATAAAGACGATTTCGTGCTTCGGAAGGCACGTTAAGCCGTTGGTTCCGGCTGCCATCTAGTAGTGGTTAAAGGAACCACGTCAGAGGCCGAGAGGCGGTTCCGAATAACTCTGTCACCAGGGTGTGCATGGTCGATTGACCGTGACACCTACTCGAAATGATGATTATTATTATTAAATGGAGCGAAGTGTAATAGCGGAGGGAGCGTACCTGCTGCACGAAGGCGCGCGTGAGATGCGGCGCGGCGCGCTCGGCGCTCTCGAAGGCGCGCCGGAGCTCCTCGATGGCCGCCGCGCTGCCCGCGCCGTGCTTGCGCGATAGCTGCACACAACACAACACACTTCAAAACCTTTTTTTTTTTTTCATATTTGTTTTTCGGCATTTGGCTTTCTGTGCCTTTTAGCCCTTCATATTTTCTACGTGTTATCAACGAAATGGTGGCGTAATTCATTTCGTTAATTCAATGGTGCCCCTGGCGACAATTCCCACGAATCCACTGGCTTGATCATAGACGCAGGAGCAGTAACGCGAGCGACCACCAGCCCGCTATGTAAATCTCACTACAGCCGCACCATGACACTTTATTTTAGTTATTCCACACATTGTTCATAAACATGGGCGTTTATAACACCAAATTACACCGATTTCACGTTAAAAAGCCCACTAGAAGCAATTTGCAAAACAATCCAAAACAAAAACCGTGCAGTCCGCCGAAATTCCCGCCAAGAACTCCCACACTTCAAAAACCACGTCATTTTTTTTTAAAAGTACTATGTAGTTAGTCTAAGTGAGCTTTCGCTACTTCACCGGGCGTTTGAGGCGAGGGCAGAGTGCCCTCGACCTTTATAGACAACATCACCAAAGGGCCCACAGGAGGGACGGACCTCGGCTTTGGGCGTTGCCTGTGTGCGCAAGGCTTGGAGAGACAGCAAACTCTCATATTGCCTGATGGGCCGCGTTTGCGTGCATGCAAGCCTGAAGGGCCAATCTGAGAATCAATGGCAAAAGCCTTTGGAGAGCAGCAACTCTCATCTTTTGCCTTATTGGCCGAAAGCTACGTTGCCAGAAGGGCCTATCCTGAGTGCAAGTCACCCGGGACCGCCGAGCGGTCACCAGTAATCGGAGCTAATCCTACTCTACGCACTCTGTTCCGGTGTCGAGTGCGACGGGGTCGGATAGTGGGATTCCTCTGGCTATTCGGAGCCGAAGAGGGGTCGGTAACCACGTCACCACGCACTGCTCCTTATATCATGTCATCACTCAATCTTATTCATCCATTGAATTTGAAAAATCTATGGAAGCAGCATTGTGCTCAAAAACTGACACCCCGCAAAGTAGATCAAAGCGGGCAAGGCTTATAAAGTATTTTTTCTCGAACTAGTCTTCCACGCGCTTCCGTGACAGAAGGACGCGTCGATAAAAGCATTTAACGACATTGTGGACATCGGCGAAATCTTAACGAATTAAGAAAAAAAATCTTCTTGTATAGTAAAGTGGTGCAGGAAACGCAAGGAAAGACGGAAAAGTGACACTGGAGTAACTGTAACTTATCATAGCGAGCGGGGTCTACGTACCTCCGCTATGTTGACACCATAGCGTTTATTAGATGTGTTGCCTTGCCACCACCCCGTGACCTTAACGCGGCCAATCGCAAACTATTTTTGTCTATGAGTGCGTAAGTTTTTTGTTATGATTTAAGTTTGTTTGCGTAAATGGGACTGAAATTAAATCGTTAGTTGTACGAGAGTTACACTTCCATAGTTTTTCTAATTCAATGTATTCATCATTACAGCCACAAAAAGTCCACAGCTGGACATGGGCCTCTCCCAAGGATTCTTCGTTTCATTGTGAGTTGTGCACGAATGAACAGTACACAAAACGACGCTGTGATCAATATGTTGATCTTGAGATAAATCTCGAGATTGATCATAAGATCGTTAACTTGTTATATTCATTCTCCTTCAGCGTAGATATTTTATTTGTATTCTTATAAATATAAAAAAAATGATAAATAAAAAATATACTAAAACCATGAATAACTGTTATTGGAGAGCATTTACGTCAATCGTTTAGAACCTCGCGTCCCACAAACTTAAGGTACGGCTCATATAAATTCACTCTTGACATTCTCTTGATATACAAAAATATATAACCGGCATTTACCTATAGTCTATCTTTTTAGAATATAGACAGACAATCTACATAAAGCTTATTCAACTAAATAAATATATATGTATAAATGTTATTAATTACCTCATTGAGTAACGGATAAATAAGCTGTTGTAAATACGGATGTCTCCGCACTTTGTTCTCTTCGCTATTGGCTGTTCTATCCCCTCTGTGGTCCAATGGCGACGCCTGAAACATCAAATTCATTATTAAATCTTCTGTATTTAACTACATTTGCAACAGTTTATGTACTGGGAAGTTTTATCATCATTACCAGGCCTGTCTCACTCCCCGTGTAGGTATCAAAAAAATATCTACGCGCGGCGACACCTCCGAAGGTAAAATCTGAACAAATCCGGCAGGAACGACGCGCGTTTGGTCATATGTGTATGGACATACTTCAACGAATTATGAATCGTATGTTCAGAGCTATATGTATAAAATTGGCTTGCTGTAAGCATCTAAACTAAAAGGAGCTGCGTTCTGACGCGAGCTAAATTACACCGTATCACTAACTACATTGGGTTGATATTTCTTTGAATACCTTTGCAGAGTGCGACTTCTGTACGTAAGTACTAGTACTTATTCTGTGTCATTACTGTCTACAAAACTTGGAATAATAAAGAGTACTTTATATTTTTTTTTATTTATTTATTTAATTTTATACTCAATACAGTTTAAAGGCGGACTTAAAGCCAGTGGCTTTTTCTGCCAGTCAACCAACTGGGTGATGTGGAGAATTGTTGGGGTAGTGACAAATTGTAATTATTAAAAATAAATTCTTTTGGTCGGATAATAAATAAATATATATGGACAAATCACACAGATTGAGCTAGCCATAAAGTAAATTCGAGACGTGTTATAGGATACTAAATCAACGATACTATATTTTTATAACAAATACATATATAGATATACATCCAAGACCCAGGACAATCTGAAAAAGATCGTTTTTCATCTTGACCTGGCCGGGGATCGATCCCGGGCAGTCTCGTGTCGCAGGCCGGCTTGTTTACCGCTGCGCCACGGAGCTAGCCAGTATAATGTTTTAAACCAGGCACTAGTTTTTAACCATTATCTGACCAAAACAAATTGACAATCACAGTTGACCAAACGTCAAAGTGATAAGTGTCGACTTATTTTGGTCGGATAGTGGTTTAAACCAGGCACTAAAGTTTGAAACCACTATCCGACCAAGACAAATTGACAATGACAGTTGAACAAACGTCAAAGTGATAAGTGTCGACTTATTTTGGTCGGATAATGGTTTAAACCAGACACTAAAGTTAGTCCTAGTTTTATAAGACGCTGTCCGCCTTATTATAAAACGAGGACTTAAGTTGGTATCTGGTTTAAACCATAATCCGACCAAATTCAGTCATCACTTGTCACTTTGAAATTATGTCAACTGTCAGTGTCTCTTTATTTTAGGCGACCAATGGTTTAAACCAACTTTAGTCTTCGTTTTATCATAAGACGCTGTATGTGTCTCTAAGTAGTTGTCGCAAGGGACATTATACAAAAATGATATTTTACTACCAGGGGACATTTTGCGAAAGGGACGTTTAGCGCAAGGGACATTTTGCGACTAGGGAACATTTTGCGACGATACGAATGTAATGTCTAAGGTTCGTTATGACGAGTTGCGAGAATGACGAGTAGCGAAAATGATCAGATGCGAAAATGACGACTTGCGAAAATTGCGAGATGCGCCAGCATGACGAGTTGCGTTTATGACAACTTGCTACTAATCCTCCAAATTCCCCGGCTCACCGCTTTGTTGTAGAGCACGCTGTCCCTGGCGGGCGGCAGGTCGCGCTCCTTTCGCTCGTCCCTGTCCTGGCGCTCCCGCTCGCGCTCGCGCTCCTTCGCGCTCCTCTGCTCCGCCGGGAGCTGCACGGTCGACGACTGGCGGGGCTGCAACACAAAAAATACACATACATACATAGTATCACGTGTTTTTCCCTTGCGGGGTAGACAGAGCCTAGGTCTATAAAACCCAACGGCCACATTTAGCATATTGGTGGGCATTAGGTGAAAAAGTGAATCAAAATAGTTCCCTCGATCGTCTTTTACGATCTGCGAGGGAAGAGAAGCAGCTGGTACATTATATATTTTTTTCTTTTCTCCCAGACCAGCATAAATAAATAAATATATACGGACAAATCACACAGATTGAGCTAGCCCCAAAGCAAGTTCAAGACTTGTGTTATGGGATACTAACTCAACGATACTATATTTTATAACAAATACATATATAGATACACATCCAAGACCCAGGCCAATCTGAAAAAGATCATTTTCCATCTTGACCTGGCCGGGGATCGAACCCGGTCACTCCGTGTCGCAGGCAGGCGTGTTGACCGCTGCGCCACGGAGCTAGCTAGCATGAAAGGAACAATAGTGTATTATTCATTAAAATTAAACATATGTGATTAAAAAGTACTCAGCCACATGTGTAACAATTTTTAAGTGGCAATCATCATCATCAGGTCTTTTTAGTCTCCACTACAGGAGCACGAACCTCTCTGTACTACTAGGGCCATACTTGGCCAGAGCAGCCAGAGGACTTGGCCTACACTCTTACTTTTAAGTGGCAATATCCGCCCATAATATTGAACAACTTTTCCAAGGGGACATACATAGAAGTAAAAAATATTAGATTGTGATGTACGGGCCCAACATAATACATTTTGGTGAGTGCAATATTTTGAATACAGAGCGGAACGAAAGAGTCTATAACATAGAATTTCGAGCATAGCGAAGGATTCTAAAGTAGACTCCTAAGTGAAGCAAGGGATTTTTGAGATTCTTCCATCCTCATTTTTTATAAGTCACCATCCAGCCATTTCAGCTTCGGTCTGCCTCGGCTTCTACGTCCTTCGGGGTGAATTTCCATCAGACATTTGGGCTCGTCCATTCTCAGTACGTGTCCTGCCCAAAGCAGCCGACCAATTTGGTAAGCTTATTTTTCCTTTCACTGGCATTTCGATATATGTATACGCTCAAAAAATAATATTATCGATACGTCATAAAAGCCATAATCATAAATATCATAAATTAAATTACTTTGAATATCGATTTTCTTCCTTAGGCCAATAAAATAAAAAGCAGCCGAAAAAATTTAGTCACTTTTGGTAAATTTATAATTCATGTTAATTAATAAAAACTTTGATAAATCGCGAATAATATTTTCTTTTAGATAAAAAAAATTATGACCTTCCAAAAAGATAACAAACCCAATTCTGATGACCTTGATGACGTTTGGTTCATCATACATTCAAATAATAATCGTATCCGCAATTGGTTGTTTTTAAAAATAGCTCCAGATATTCGCCCGAAGTATCTTTATCTACACAAGTAGGTACAATCCTTTGTACCTGGAGTAAAACAAAACGATTGACGTTTATTAAAAACTTTTGGATAAAATGATGATATAATTGACAAAAGAAATTCCTTCGAGCCGGATTTGAACCAGCGACCTATGGATGTCAACAGATCAATTCCTCTACAGTCCACCGCTCTACCAACTGAGCTATCGAAGGTATAACAAATTGGGCGAAATTATGAAACACACTGCGTAGGCGCGGTACGATTAGTGATATGCTATTGCGTTGCGACTGATAATGAGCCAATTTTTTTTCCGATTTCTTATTTCTTTTCTTAAGTGTTAAAATGTCCCGCACATATAAGTACCGCGTAGTATTAGAAAGGAAATAGTTGTGTAAAACGAAATTAGTTATATTAGCCTAATTATGTAACTTCATATTTATCGAGAATTTGCTTTTAGTCAGCACAGAGCACTTGCTTGAAAAAAGGAAGATATTATTGCGAAAACTATTGATGTCTGTCACCTTAGCGTGTTCCTGGTTTCATCCTTACCGATGCTTCGAATCCGGGGCCGGGATTTGACCCAGGAGCCCGAATAATGTGTGATATGAAGTCGGTTGAAAACCAAGAACCACGCAGTCGAAGTCGCGGGAAACAGCAGTCTTATTCATGTCGTTGATTAGACAGAGTCCCTGGCGAACAATTCCCACGAATCCACTGGTTTGATGACGACGCAGCAAAGCAGACAACCACCAGCCCGCTAAATTACACCGATTTCACACCATAAAGTCCACTATAAGCAATTTGCAAAAACCGTGCAATCCGCCGAAATTCCCGCCAGGAACTCCCTTGTATAAGGGTGCCTGTCCCCTGGAGCGGAGCGAGGTAAAAATACACCAAAAGAATTACAGTGCGAAAATTTTGAAAATTTTCTATTAGGCCATTTTTACCTTGCTCACCGCTCCGCCACCTCGCTCCGCTCCAGTGGACAGGCACCCTAAGACGGCTGGGGTGTAATATAGAGGTTGTAGTGGCAACATACCGCCTTGTCGTTGTTGTTGTTGGGTTTGTGGTTGTCGGTGGGCGGCGTGTCTTCGCGCGCGCTCAGCGACCCGTTCTGCTTGGCGCCGCTCGGGGACATGGCAGGGGAACTCAGTACTGGAAACAATACAATTATTCAATAAATTATATGAACATAAACCACAAAACCCCTCTAAACCGCGCTCGCCAACTCGCCTGCCAAGCGTGGTGAGTATGGCAATATCAGCAGTGGACTTTTTTTTTTTACCTAATGCCTAATCCAAGGCATTTGTCTCCCATCTCACCTGATGGTAAGTGACGATGAAAACGAGGATGTTACATGCCAATCCAAGAGATACCCATTTATTCTACTTTTGAATGTCCCGGGCTGTACTTGTCTGGGAATATAGACGCAGGCAGTTCATTCCACACCTTAGCTACCCGAACCAAAAAGGAACTGTCAAAGCGTTTAGTTCGACTCTTTGGTATTCCAACGATAAAAGGGTGAAATTTCTGTCTGCGCCTCGTAGATATTACGGCTAGAATGATGATGAACCACAAAATCGGTATCCACGGAGCTTATGTTACAATTTTTTCCATGCTGGTCTGGGAGTGAAGAAAAAACGTAGAATATGCCAGCTGCTTCTCTTCCCGCGCAGACCGTAGAAGTTGGTTAGGGGAATGGGCTAAAATCTAAAGAATCATGACAATAGGCGATGCGCCTAGCAACCCATCACTATTTTGATTCCGTTTTCCTCGTTTACGTTTACCAATACGCTAAACGTGGCCATTCAGTCTTATGACCTTAGGCTCTGTCTACCCCGTAAGGGATATAGACGTGATAATATGTAAGTATGAATGTTACAATATTGGTGGCAACAAGTAGAAAATAACAAATACGACTGAGTCTTGCGGCCTACGCATGTCCTCTTTTACGCACTACATTCACCTTTTCTTTGGTCTTCCCCTATTTCTACGACCTCTAACTTCCATTCCCAAAGCTCTTTTCGTTACATGATTTTCGTCCCTCGTCATAACATAGCCACACCGACCTAATCTATTACTTTAATCTTTCAGTCACAGGTGCTACTACTATCATAATTCTTCTTATGTTCGCATTCCTTATTTTGTCCCTTCGCGTTACACCACACATCCATCTCAATATTCTCATTTCCGCAACATGCAATCGTTTTTCATTTGCTGCTTCGGTGGTCCACGATTCTGAGCCGTATAGTACGACAGGTCTTATTACATACAGCTTTGTATATTCTTCGAGGATCTAAAATTACACTACTAATGCTGAAAACTAAATGTTTTTGTTATTAATAGGAATAAGTGTTGTATAGTAAACGCATTAGTGAGTTAACAACCGACATAAGGTCGGGGGTGTTATCCTTTACTGCTTTTCCAGTGGTTGCAAGTGTGAAATCCAAACGGAGGTATCTAGTATCCTCTCCTGAGTGAAGTGAGGGATCCAGAATATAACTATTATGTTACTCCCGAGATGATATTCTAATTTTCATCTCCCTTTATGAGAAACAGTATGTGTTTTCATTCCATTGGGACTAAAAAAAGCTTGGATTGTAAGTTTAAAAAACTTTTTATTGCCTCGGGAATAAAAACGTATTTTAGACCCTGTTTACGGGCAACCGTGCTTTGGTTTTTGAATAGATGAGCGTGGTAGATCCCTGCTACCGGTAAAATTAATTGCTAGTAGCATGAATGGGCCGGCTCGTCCGGAGAAGTACCACACTTTCACAGAAAATCGACGTCTGAGTAGAAGCTTTACCCACGGGCTTTACCGGTTCTATGCTTCGTTCAGCGCGTGAGAGAGCCGGAGGCCCATCCTTCCCTCTCCCCTTCCCCCAACTCCTTGAAAGGCCGACTTCGCTCCTGTCACACCCCGGTGTTGCAGTTGTCCATGGGCAGCGCTGATTGCTTACCATCAGGTGACTCGCATGCTCGTTTGCCGTCCTATATCATAAAAAAATAAAATAGCAACGGAACTCTAAAAAGTATAACTAGGCTAGCTCCGTGGCGCAGCGGTCAACACGCCAGCCTGCGACACGAGAGTGCCCGGGTTCGATCCCCGGCCAGGTCAAGATGGAAAATAATCTTTTTCAGATTGGCCTGGGTCTTGGATGTTTATCTATATATGTATTTGTTATAAAACATAGTATCGTTGAGTTGGTATCCCATAACACAAGTCTCGAACTTACTTTGGGGCTAGCTCAATCTGTGTGATTTGTCCGTATATATTTATTTATATTATAAAGTATGCAGTGTTACCGGCGTCGTCGCTGGCTGGCCGGCGCTTGTTGTCGATGTCCACCGGCTGTGACTGCTGCAGCGCTCGCGCCGCCGCGCCGCCGCGCACCGTCATGATCCACGGCTCGTCCGCCTCGCCGTCGCCTCGGCTGCACTCCTCGCTGCCGGCCGAAACAACTCATATTTATCAAATTGTTCATCAAACTGAGTTATCGCTGAGTTTAGGATTCATCATCAGGTCTTTTTTAGTCTCCACTACAGGAGCACGACCCTCTCTGTACCACTAGAGCCATACTTGGAGGACTTGGCCTACACTCTCCACGCTGGCCAGACGGGTTGGAGAGGTCTCAGATGTTTATAAGCTTTGTTTAGCTTGTATTTCCTAAGTCGCCTTCTACGACATCCACGGGAAGACTTGGAGTGGTCCTATTCTACTCTGCCGGATACCACACGGCACGGAGTTTAGGATTAGTAGAAAATTGGACGTCAAAAATCTACTTTGGTTCAAACTATGTAGGTACCTGGTGTTTTATTTTAATTATGTTTTGCCGCTCTAACTTATTAAACTAATCATAACACACGGAGAAAACTAATTTTAACAATACTACCAGAACGTATCGTAAATATCATTCTAGTATAAAGAAACAGAATTATGTTATTTTCACCAGATTTACTTTTAACATCTAATAATCATATTGTAGGGTATGCCAGAATATTATAGTAATCGTATTTTTCGTAAACAATACTTAAACCTATTTACAAGTACATTTTATTATTGTAAAAAGAAAATTGTAATAATTATAAAGTCTACCTGTATAGTTTGTTTGTTTTTACTAGCTGTCTATCGAAAACTACAATATTTTTGTAATCTCTAAAATAATGCAAGTAAGGTTAACTAAGCTAGAATATGCTAGATTCTTATAGTACTATCAACCAGGTTATTTTTCACTGTGCCTATCAATGTATTTTGTATTAACCAGCAATATGGTTCTAACTATTAAATGAGGCGTATTATGTTAACCACTGTACTAAAAGTTGGAACTACTATTTAAATTAATAAAGGTTATTATATAATGGTTTTGTGTAACATAAATACCGTGCATCAAACGAAACGTTTTTTACGTTTGTCAAAAAGATTGTGGCGCACTTTTCGAGCCATTTTTTATTTATCGTGTGTCGTGTGCGCAGGCGGGCCATTTTTGTGCACATATTCTTTCTAATTTGTGGTTTTTGTGCGGTTGGTGTAAAATTGACACTGCAACTTAGTAAAATTGAACTCGTTTCGTAATTATATATAACTTTATGTGGTTCTCATCTACGTCCAGCAAATCAACACAAAAAGGAAGCGTAACTCCACACTATAGTATTGTTGGATCACCTGCAAGTACTTCAACCACAATGTGTGCATTAAGTGACTCACCTACCAGTACCGTAAGTTTTTAAATAGGCAATATAAATACATATAAATAAAAAAAGCTTACAATATAAATTGTAAGCTTTTTTTAATAACACCCTTGTATAATACAATTTTTTTTTATTTCTAGGGACTAAAAGAGTTATATTCTGAAAGTGGACTGTTATCAAGTAATAGTCGTAGAAAGATTTTCAACATTATTGTAAAGGACATCCAGTTCAACACTGCTGCAGTACGCTCAAGATACTCGTATTACAATTACAACCATTTTTAGCAAATTGAATGTTTGAATAAATAGTATATAAATAACATAATAATCATTGAATTTATTTCAGGCATCCTACCCATAGGTACATACAGAATAACATTGTAACCATTTAAATAAAAACAGCTTGTTTTTTGTGCACTACATACATCGGAGCCAGGCTTTAAAACCAGCAATGTGCCATGAATTCAGTTCACTCTCTGGAGACCCAAAGGGTTGGTCTTGTTTTTAATATATGTGTGTTGACGTGATAGATTTATTCGGCTCGTATGATGGCTTAGTTGCCAATTCACCTCCTATAAAAGCCGCCCGCGGGTGACCTTCCTCCTTCATTAATTTTAAGTCTTACTTAATTTTAGAAGTACCTTATCCTAGCCCAATGCTGGGCGATTGTACTTGTGACTTAAAATTGTTGAAGTTGGAGACTTACTCGCGGGCGGGTTTTTTATAGTGGGCGAATAGGCATCTAAGTCGTCATGAGAGCCCGAGTCGTACAAATCTGTCACGTCTTCACTACTTAACGTAGGTAAAGTAAAAAATAAAGTATTGCTGTCATAAAAAAAAATATAGTAAACTGCACAATATTTTTTCATTTTTTTAGTAAACTTAACCATTGCATATGATGATAGCTAAGTAAATGTAAGTAAACACAAAATAAAATTATATTCAACTGAACAATATACTCATTCTGTTATGTTTAAAATAAAACTAATGTAATTTATACAAATGAATGCAATGTGCACGATACCAAAATGTTATTCATATGTACCAGCATTATGTTTATCTGTGCTAGATATTTTGGTAAGCTATTACCAGATTTTTCTAGTAAAGTCAACAAAACAGTTAGCTGTCATATATATTACAATAAAATCTAGTAACATTAACTATATTCTAGTTAACTAAACGAGAATTTTCTCTCAGTGCACAAGTCTCGAACTTACTTTAGGGCTAGCTCAATCAGTTTTATTTGTCCGTATATATTTATTATAAAATTTTGTATACACATTGTCAGAGGGACATAGAGTACTTTTTATTCAAAATAGTAAAAAAAAAAAAACAAAAAAAGTGGTTGTCAAAAATCTACTTTTTCCAAACTATTTCGTGTTTTAATTATGCTTTGACGCTCAACTTATTGAACCAATTATTATAACATTTTGTATACACATTGGCAGAGAGTCAGAGAGACATTGTAGAAACATAGGGTACTTTTTATTCTGAATATTGGTACTTTTCAATGTTCCTAAATAAACAAGCTAAAGCTAATAGACGGTGAATAAAACAAGATATATTAATATTGTTACTTGTTATCATTAAGTTTTCTCGAACGAGAATCAAAGACCAAGATTGACACGTTCATTGGCAACGACTATGGAGCTCAGATTTTTTTTTATTTTTGTTTATTGAGAAAATCATCATCATACAGCCAGTAACAGGTTTCCCTAAGTGTAACAATAATGTAGTGTTATCGCAATAGAAAATCAAAAAGATTCTACATCTCGTAAATTGTTATGTCAATTTTTAATGTGACTATCATTGTGAATAAGTGATGGCCATAAGAAAAGAATAAGTAAGTAACAATACAGTAACGAAACTGAAAATATAACAATGGATCAGGAGGACTTTTTTTAGGTAATAATAAATGCAAATGTATGAAGAACAACAGAATTACACTTACGAGTCTGAATTTTCTGATTCCGTCTCGCTCTCCTCGCTCCGCTGCGCCTTCCATTTCTTATACCTATCTATTAGATCCATTAGATACGAATTCTTCTTAGCTTTCCGGATAAACTGGAACTTTAATAACTCTTTTGCTGTTGGCCTCTGAAATAAAGAAACAAACACAAAATATAATATTTTTTATTTTATTTTATTTGGAAAACAGTACAGTATACATTAACACATATGAATAAAACTGTTAAAATAACTAAAAACACACTTATTTTGTTATCGCATATTAAATAATAATAACCAACAAATAATTCACCATGTATCAATTAATCATTATAAAAACATAAGTCGGTCACTGTCCTTATTTCCGCTTGTATTAGAAATAGACTATTAGCAAACACATCACTTTAGTCTCACTTTTTTGGGATCCTTTTTTAATATCGACTGGACTTTTTGAAGGGTTTATAGTGAGCTCATATGGCCGTGATGCCTAGCGTAGAACGATATCTTTGCTGTCTCTGCCGCAAAACAACGAAATAGGTATGTTGTGTAATAAAAAAGATAAAAGATAAAAATATATTTATTTCTCCAACAATCTGTAAATATTTTTTCTCTAACATAATTATAGTGTTATCTTAGATTGGTGGAGACTGGAGCCTATAGAAGGCTGAGCCTGTGACACAGGTCTCCAGTGCTCTCACTTCTGGATACAAAAGCGAGTTTAAAAATAGAGCTTACTTAATTATTCTAATTAATATAATATCTAAGTATCTTAATCTAAATCTAAAGTATGGATGTGTAAGTGTATGTGTATGTGTGTGTGTAGAAGAATAGATGGATGTAAGAAATTGAATTACAGCAGAGCAAGAACTTCAATTATTATCTAAGTGGAAGTGGTAGTAATGTAATATAACAATCACTTACATTTTCGGGATCCTTATTCAAACACGCCTCGACGAACTCTTTGAAGGGTTTGGAGTAGCTACCCGTGAGCTGCGGGGGGTTATTCTTAGGTATGAGGAAGAGAACTCTCATGGGATGGAGTTCTGAGTTTGGGGGCTCGCCTTTCGCCAGCTCTATTGCCGTAATGCCCAGCGACCAGATGTCCGCTTTGCTGTCGTAACACGACTGCTTGATGACCTCTGGCGCCATCCAGAACGGCGTGCCGACAAATGTGTTCCGCTTGCTTGTTGTGTTTGTTAATTGACCCGCGACACCTGGAAGCAAAAGAATAAACAATTAAATATTGAACATCAACGTATACATAAAAACATACTGTTATTTATATGTACCGCGAGCTAAGACTTAATAGAACAAAGATATATATAGTCGGAAGTGGAAACTTCCTAAGACGAACATTTGGTTGTCGATTTTGTCGTTTGTTGAGCATTTATAGAATATAGACAAAAAGAGACGAAGAGTTGTAAGTAAAAGTTGTAAGTAGCCTAGGTCATCATCATCATCATCAGGTCCTATTTAGTCTCCACTGCAGGAGCACGACCCTCTCTATACTTCTAGAGCCATACTTGGCCAGAGTAGCCTAGGTCACTTGACCTTAATTTATATGGGCCAAATACCTAGGCTTGTCCATCTTAATGACGTTACCAAGTTAAGCACCTGCTTAAAACGTGGTTTATTCATAGTCACAGAGTTTGTCTATTAATTCACATCCAAGTACGTGATAAACGTTAAACATTCACCGCAGAATGACATCAGAGCGGTGGCCGATCATCGATTTATGAATTCATCGCCAAATCGGAGCCAATTGAATCTTATTCAAACAACGCAGCGTCTGACGGCATCACGAACTTGTGCTAGGAACAATACAAATCATTGTCGAAATCAAAATGCTGAGTTGGTACAAGTATAGGTATGTCTGCAATACACGGGTTATTGACTTCCAGGAACCACGTTTGATAGCAACTGCATATTCACTTTCAAATACATACGCTGATTTTCCATCGCAATAACATTGATTCAGCTAGTCGTATATCTGGGTAACGGATACGGATAAAAAGTTATCATTTTCATATGTAAATGTAAAAAATACAATAAACTAGACTAGATATGGTTTACTAGTGGGAGTGCCGAAAGACATTAAAATCGTAAAATCTGTATATGATGTGTATGGGGTAGTTTTTCTTTCCGTGCCGATACCGAGTAAACTATGCTCCTACAGGAAAATTGTATAAAAGTAGAAGACCATCTTTCAAATGGTGTCATTTCATCTCTCACTAGTTTTCAATAATAGATAAAGCCTCTGAAAAATCTCAAAAAAAAAACTGAAGAATGCCCATTCCTTTGATGTTACCCTATAATTATTTGCATAAACGTGGTATAAACTATAAAATAGCGTCAAAAAAAACTTTACTGTAATAAGTGTTAATGATATATTTCAAAAAGTTCCGTAGTGATCAATTTAGGAGCCCAGGTTCTGAGATAGTATACTTAAATATACCAGTTAATTTACTCTTTTTTTTATATTTGACAGTTGGTGACAGTCTTTGTTATATGAAGCATTTCCAAAGCTAGACTATTATGCGATTCCAAAACAAAAGAACATAGAGCGTTGTCTTTGGCAGGGCACGGAATGGCAAACGTTCAAATATTGGCCGTTGGCCAAGTCGTGCTCGGGGTGCGGTATTTGGGGTTAACTTATACCAATTCTTTGATTATCACTATATTATTGAAGAACGTTAGAGAAGAACTAGGTGAACTAATTTCGTAAAATCATAAGCTTCATGTGTAGATTATACGTCTAAAATTATTATTTTTAATGCTATTCTCTGATTTGGCGTATTGGCGAGGGTACGAGTAAATGCCCGGTAGCTGGTGAAATGAAAACAGTTCAAAATAACCCAATTGGGACGAACTTTAGCAACCAATGAGTAAATCGTTTGGACTAGGTACGACAATTTCATTTAATCTGCTGTCTGCGTTTAGTAAACAATTATCTAAAGAAAATTGTTATATTCTAAAGTTTATTTAAAAATTTTAGTTTATTTAAATTCAATTTAAATTGTTTACAGTTGTTTCAAAAAAACAAAAACGTTTTAGCAATACTTCAATAAAAATATTTATGAACATGAAACTGGTGATTCTAAAATAAAAACTACTGTCAAATTGTATTGCGGCCGACTTGGGACGAATATATACGATCAAAAAAAGCATTACTTGAGACGACTGTACAGTTACAGTTACTATAATGCGCATGTTATTTAATAATTTTCACAATGCAATCTAATAGGTTCAAAGCACATTGCATTCACTAGTTTGTACCGCGTAACCTACATACATACTCATTAAAATAACTGTAGCGTTTTCCGCATCAGCATTAGAATAGCGCAAACAACGCGGCATTCCTGCAACGCAGCCGAGGGTATCACGGCTTATTGATTAGATAGTACACTGTAAAATATTTTCGCGTCCACGCACCGCATGCCTCGAATGCCGATTGTAAAATTGCAATTCTATCGAAGAATATAAAGACCGAGATCTCGCTCAGAGGCCTTCGCCACCGTAGAATCGTTTTATTCGGAGTAGAGCTACGCTACCGACAAAATTCATTTTTGCTAGTAGCATGAATGAGCCTGCTCGTCCGGGGACGTATCACACTCTTACAGAAAATCGACGTTGTCGTCCCCCAACTCCTTTCAAAGGCCGGCAACGCATTCCCACATATAAGGATGTTAGGGAGAGCACAAGTCGACACACAGAACACAGAGAATAACTTTATTATAACTTCGCTTTACAACTTCAATTAATTAATAACAGAGACTTATGCTCCAAGATATGGTAGTAGACTCAAAGATGTTAGTAGACTGAAATATGTTAACAGACTGAAAGGTGGTAGCAGACTAAAGAATGAGTGATGAGAGAGAGAGAGAAAGTAATCAAAAAATGGAATGGAATGAAATTTGAATTTAAAATGAAATTTGAATTAAAATAAGGAATGAAAAATTGACAGGATGAGAGAAATGAGGTTGGATGAGATGCAGCATGCAGGTGGCATGCTGCAACGTTACAAGGTCTCTCAGAAATATCTACTAAAACACAATATTAAACGACACCTCTAACATTCCACAACAGACTAAGCAAAATTTTAGAAATTGAAATATATGTTTGGCTATTGCATTTTATCTTCCATGCTTGTCTAGGAGAGAAGAAAAAACGTAGAATGTGCCAGCTGCTTTTCTTCCCGCGCAGACCGTAGAAGCCGGTCAAGGGAATTGGCGAAAATCTAAAGTATCATGACAATAGGCGATGCGGTCAGCAACCCATCACTATTTTGATTCCGTTTTCCACCTTTACACCCACCACCAGCACTCTAAACGTGGTCTTTCGGTCTTATAACTTTAGGCTGTGTCTACCCCGTAAAGGATAAAGACGTGATAATACCTATGTATGTATGTATTGCCTTTACTTATTAAAACTATTTCAAATTCAGCTTGGTTTAATATCTCGGACTATCGTTGGGGTAAAATTTGAATATAATCTTAAGACAGCAAGTTGAACGATATCCTTATATGAATGAAACTATAAGTCGAATATGGAATTCCATACATCAAACAATTTAAAACTAATAATCAAATCCGTAAAAGCGTAAAACTAATTAAAACAAGGTTGATATTTTTTGGTAGCGTTGTCGTATCTCAGGGTCAGACTTCACAAAAGCTGTAATATGTGAAAACCATTAATGCTCCATGGTCAAGCGGAACCGAGACGAGATGTTTTTTCAGCTCACCTAGGATGTATTCAGCGAAGCTCTACCGTCGAAATAAAAAAAAAAAACTTCAATTTCAAAGACTTTTTATTCTTGCTACCATTTCCAATTTGTAACATTAACTAGACATCTCACTGCTCAAAACTTCGGTGGAGTCTGGCCCTAAGATATTGCAAAAATACGTTATAGATGAATCTGCTACAACGCAAATTGACCTCGTTTTTTAATAATTTCAAGGATTTGGGAATTCGGGGACTCGAGATATTCTTTAGACGTATATCTAATACCATACCACATACATAGACTTTATTTTTTGGATACATATAGTTTTTCATTGAGCTATAAAAACATGGCTTCTGTTTTGCCTTTTACTTTATCATACGTCTTGGGAGGCACTTTACAGTATGAATCGCCCATGATGAAATTTATTATACAAGTTATATTTTTGAAAAACTTCTCTCTCCTTGCTTCAATCTTAGTCTAAAATGTTGATTCTAAAGTTCCGCATCGTACTCGAACCTCATTTATGCACTAATAAAAATGACTTCTTACTTTTATGGCGATAATACCTATTATCCTCAGTTAATGATTGTTTTCGTAAAACAGCAATTAAAACGACCTTATAATGCGAAGCAATTACAATGTATTGACATTGAAATCATTCCATAATACGAGAAGTTTTCCAATGAACACATCGCCACGTCGCAATAGAGGAAAATTATACAACAATAGCAATGTGGACGCGATTAATTTTAATACCTCATTGCCTATCAAACGAGTCAGCTGGACAGAATCAATTTGGTTGTATAATAGTAATTTATAGAAAGTCCTTTAATTGTGCTGGTCTGGTATCGCGTCAATAAATAATATCTTATAAATCAACGAAAAAGTGTCACGTTCGTTAAAGAGGCACGATCGGTCTAAGCGTTCGGCTTGTGACGCATCTAACTCTCTTCCACCGTTATCACGTAAAATGATCGTCCGTTAACCGAAAGCCGATTTTTTTTGGAAACGTTTAGCTCTATCATAGTTTCTCTCAACTTGATTAAATATACCTATATTTAATCTAATTTACAAATATATATTTGACTAGCTTTCGCCCGCGGCTCCGCCCGCGTCAATGTCGATCCCTCGGAAATAGTTCTTTTTCCCGGGATAATAGGTAGCCTATGTCCTTCTCCACACTCCAGAGAACTTGTATGCAAAATTTCATGATGATCGGTTTAGTAGTTACGGCGTGAAAGCGTAACAAACAAACAAACAAATAAACTCACTTTCGCATTTATAATATTAAGTAAGGATGTCGATGCCACGGGCGGGAACAATACTTTTTTTCCGGAATGAAGTAGCCTTTTCCTCCGTATCCCAGAAAACACGTATGGAAAATATCATAATAATCGGTGCAATACCTAGTTGAGGCGTGATAGCGTTACAAACAAACAAACTCACTTTTGCATTTATAATATTAGTAAGGATAATATAAGTTAGGATTAGGATTGACCCGCGGCTCCGCCTGCGTAAACGTCGGTCCCTATGTCCTTCCTCGTACTCCATCCCAGGCAACGTGTATACAAATTTTCATGGTGATCGGACGTGAAAGCATAAAAACAAACAGAAAACTAAATTACTTTTGAATTGCATTAGTAAGGATTTAATCTTTGTTAAACTATTTAAGATCGAAGAGCTACAACGTCGAAATAGGTAAGGGCCTTTGTTTTATTATATTTCGAGTAATTAAGATTTTTGTTTGCATTTTCATCGCCAATTAAACAAAAAAAACTACAGAAAATGGACAGCTTTTATCAAAGCTTTGAAATTATCTTACATTTAGTATTTTTACGTAATTTATCTAAACATTTACTTCTCAATTATGAATAAACACTATCGCAGAGTTACTATTTTGCGTAAGCGACGTATCATCGCCGCTGTCCGTTTCACAAGCGGTTGTTATGATTTCCAGATAAGCCTCGTACTGACGGACAGTCGTTATCACCGACTATCACGCTATCTTGGTGATATGTCTTAACGTCTTTTAATCTTTTGAGACCAATCAACGAGAAACGCGATCGACAAGGCTGACATTTAAATTAGATCCAGTTTAAGATACGCACGTTCTGGAGCATCCCGTTGAGTTTCCTTCTCAAGTAACCAGGTGTTTCATCAAAATTAATAATAAATCTGTAAGGGTTGGTCATAGTGTAAGTTAGGTACTTTATTTTCAGAGATATCGTGTTTATAAGCTCTATACTTGCTTCTGAATCAAAATTGACGATTTTTTTTTATATGTATATGTGCTCCTCCATAACTCTGTAGTTTTATGTAACTTGGTAAATATACATTTAGGCGTACAGGACACAGGATATGCAACTTATTTTTTTTCTCCTGTCATGATAAGACGTGATATAAACATAACATTAAATGTACGCGAACGAAGTCGCGGGCACTGCTTGTAAAACATAAAATTAATGTTAACATAAAGTAGTGCCAGAAAGCAGTGCCTCGGCGTAAGCCAAAAATTTCTGTTAATAAAAAGTATATGCATTGCATGTATTTATTCCTATGAGTGTACCTATAAAGTATACAATCATTTATGTATTCATTTAATAAACACCTTTATGTCCTGTCCTCTATTATTTACCTACCACAAATAATGTCTATTTATCCCCAAGGGTTGACTGGTAGTGAATGCTATTAGTATTAAGGACGCCTTTTATACTATTGTTATTTCGGTAAATAAGGTTTAAATAAATAAAAAGATCTGGTGTCAGCATCGTCTCTTCGATTTTTTTTCTAAACAACTATTATATCGATAGTAAACGATAATAATGGTTGTCTTTGTATATTAGGATTAAATACACTCACAGTTTCCACTTTTCCCTACTATAGTAGATCTAAGTCAACTTTTTTCCACTTTTCTCTCCCAAGGGGGGATCGCTTGGTAGGGATAAACCGCACGAAATTTTCGGACTTGTCAAAGGAGATGTCATGAGGTCGAGGAAACTCACCAAAATCAGCCAGTTTAACGTCGCCCATCTCGCTGAGTAGAACGTTGGCCGCCTTGATGTCCCTGTGTAGCTTCCTCTCCGAATGTAGGTAGTCCAGCCCTCGTAGAACTTCGCGCAGTATAACCGCTATGTGCATCTCCTCGAAGCTGCCCGCCTTCATCAGGTCGAGGGCCGAGCCCCCGCCGAGGTATTCCATTATGATCCATAGTTTTGTTCCCTGGAAGTAAGGAAAGGATTCCTTTAAAACATTGTTTTCGTAAAGAAAATTCTAAGGGGCGTAAAATTGTCAGACCTTTAAAACCTCTTGTATGCGGCAATACCAGTGTATTTTACGCAGACCTGCGCTCCTATACGAGCGATTAAATCTACACGGAAGTTGTCAGGTTAGATGCAATACGGTTTTTATTTGGATTAGATTTTGCAGAACGTTTATATTTACACATACTTTCTTAAGAGACATTGATATTTATTTTGAAATTTATATTTTCTTGTGTATTTTGCAGATATTGAATAAGTAAGCGTGCACTAAAATCTCAATTTATTTTGCTTTTCACGCCTGATAAAAGAACATAATGAACACAAACGTTTTTAAACGATATGCAAATACAACAATCGCTGTAAACACAGGCTCAAGTTATTTAATTTTAATTACACCTCACTTACTTCAATGTCACATGTGAGTTATAAGTTGTACTCAATTAACATTCATGAATACATTGTGTAATACAAACGACAAAAAATCAATGTCATGAAACATTTCGAATGGCAAAATTAGACATTCTTTTGAATAAACCACTTCTTCATATTATCGTGTCGACACGGGCGAATTAAATTTGTGTTGACCAGAACTCTGCCACTGACACAGCGTTATCGGTGGCATTGTATAGGTCCATAGGTCCCGGTGTGCAGGTGGAAGGACACGCAGGGCAAGACAACAAGTATGCCATGATTTGAGGAGTAGCACCACATGGACAAGAAATATCAGAGCTGTAACCCCACCTATTCATGTTCATCAGTAAATAAATCACTGTATCAAAAGTGATTTATAATTTCCAAATTCCAGATCGGAGGGAACAAATATAAATTTACGGTGTTCCATCAACGTACAAGCATTTTTAACTTGAACTGAACATGTCACGTTAACCTTAGGGGTATTAATTACAAGGCGAAACGCAATAACTCGACAATTCCGCAAACAGTTCCAGCGAAGGAAGCAATAATAATTTATTAGAAAAGTTGCACCATAAATCTTCCTGTAATGACGTTCTTAAACGTCACAGGTCACATTCGAGTTTTGGTAATTGCCACGAGGAAATTACGTTTGTACGTGCCGTATGAGTCGTGATTTCTTATCGAGGTTGACTGACATCCATCATAAAATAATCGAATCAGGTATGGTAAGGGCTCGTTCCTTACTTTGAATCCTATTAGTATTACTAAACGACATTCAAATTGAAGATTAACAAGTTGTAGTCAGAAGGCGTTGGACCTCATCATTTATAACCCATTATAACCAAAGATCTGGGCGAAACAACATATATTTGTAAGAAAATTATATTGGTGACTGGATCGATACTTTGGAAGTGCCACGGAGTAAATAGAAAGGGTAGGTATGAGTTAACTGTAACCACATTACTTTGTGTGAATCAACAAATTCTTAGAACCAGAATTGGTCTACCTGAAACTCTTGACCAACTAGTGGGTGGGTCATACCAAATACCAAACGGGGAATAACCGATACCTCATAAAATCTATCACTACGACTCCATCTAAGGGGAGCTTGATAACATATCTCAAGTGCCCTTATTATATAACATACAGGAGATGATTAATAGGATCGCATTTTTCTGGTATAACAAAACCAAATGAATCTATAACAATAAAATACTAGAATTATACTAAGGAAAATTAATAAAACTCTTATATCAGACCAAAAATCCATTTAAGGAAATAAGACAACCGTGACCAGAACAACATGACAATAAATATTAGGGACCAGTTGAATTGGAATTGAGCAGAGCATAGACATAAAGCAGATATGAGTGATACATAGCGTACACTATACAGTCATGTTCGCGGTGCAACGCGGAAGACGACAATGCAGGCAGCGGAGCGCGGATCCGGCACGGGCCACGAGTGCCGCTCATTCACGGCCCATCAGGTACGTGGGACCTCAGGGTCGCCACCTCGGTTAGTTCATTTTATATCTAGACCTAATTATCTGGTATAACTGAAGAACAGACACTTTTGCTTCCTAATTCCCATCGCTCATGCGTGCCTCATAATATAAACGAATGAATGATCAAGTTTTGAAGTCTAAGAACTTTCTTATTAGCTCTTCTCATCCATGTCAAACAAAAAAAAGAGTGGTTTTATCACCGATGCGATAGAATTTAATAAAAACCAGCTGCTCTTTAAAAACTTTGTTGCTTGCGGATCGACAGACCGGATCGACGACTAATGCAACAATCCCTTAAGCACTAAGACTAAAAGTTAATTAAGCAAAGAGTTAACGTAAGAAAATCCACTACGACCATAATATTTTAAGAACGCGATGTCAATTTAATTAGAAAACTACTGAAAACAAGCAGTAACACCGATATAAATGGCTATGTCAAAACGGCTAAAGTTCTTACAGGAAATGAAAAATCTAAGCACATTAAGTAATATTAGATAAAGATCTTGAAACACAGCTTTAGAGCCGGAAAAGACTTCGCTACAACATTGACCTCGCGACCGCCGCATGGGAGAAAACAGAGATTAACTCTGCCGTGTAATGGCGGCAGAGGAAACAATGTGCCCGACTTTGGTTAATTGAATCCGCTACACGCACTGCCGTATTTAAACGACCTACGGCTAAAGTCCTTTATCAGATGAACCAATTACAAACAAAATTATAAAATAAAAATGTTCAAAAAGGAACAATTTGTTTGGAATCAATCTTGAAAGCGCTTCTTTCTAACAGTTCAAAAGCGTATTTGATAAATAGGACCTTACAATCAACCTCTTAGAGAATCCGAATAGAACCATAGTCATTTGAAGGAAATGAATACCGCCATAATATATGAAAAAGGGTTTAACGAATTCGGCGACCGCAAAAGATATTTCGTCCCAAAACATCAAACAAAAGACGTGAAGAGGAAAATAACGGGTCGGCCCCAAATTCTCAGAGTTAATAAATAGATCCAAGCAAAGGCCACACTCACATATACAGGACATAAGCACACAAAGCTTGCATTCATCTCGCATTTACATAATAAATAAAGGTTGGCGTACGTTATCTGTGGAATGGGTGCCCTTTTTGTAAAGTTTTGGGACTGCTTTTGACAGCCCTGACGTAATTTGCTACATCGGAAGCTATAACAGTAAACACGGTATATTATAGGCGACGCCCATCCGATATAATAAGAGAGGAACACGGGAGCTCCTGTAATGGCAAGATAAATAACGGAGTGTTATCTGTTAGCATCGAGAGTCGGTTGAGTAATTTAATAACATACGCTATGAGAGATAATATTATGTAAAGCGATGGAGGCTTGTGCCAACAATATGAAGGTACTCATCAGTCTATCGGATTATGTAACGTGGTTATTATTCTACGACAGTGTACGAAACAATGAAATAAATAGACAAAGCGAAAACTCGCGGACGTGGAAACAGGGTCACGCCGATACTGTCATTCAGATCGGGTCACTGCGCGGATGCTTTCTGATAGCAGCAACAGTTGTACGAATAACGCTTTTGTCATATCTTCACTATTGATAAATACCTTTGATATTCGCAGTCCTATTAAACAAAGTAACAGTCCATATTGAAACTAGCTTGCAATAAATGAGTACATCGATTGGGTGTCGCCATTGACGCCAATAAAGCGAGAATTTGTTGACGCATTGATTTCGAATCTCGCAACTAGGCAGAAAGTGGCCAATTACGAAACGATGACTGTATATTATTTCAGAGTCAAAACATTACACAAACGAGTCACCGCAACACCTCATTACCACTCATTAAAAGTGGCACAGACTAAATAGCGATAGGCGTTACGCAGCAGCCAGATACGGCCTCAGGTGCTCTCAAGGCAGAATTTTAACTAGGAATAAAAAGCCTTGTAAGGAGCTATTCTTATTAAGCTTTTTCAAACACCACAAGGCTGCATGTACCCGCCATGTAGGTATCCGTTGCTATAGCGACCGATGGCGTCGGTCAAAGACCTCGGCGTCGCGACTTCCACCAAAGTACAACAAGAATGTTGCACTATTAATTCAAGAGAACTTAAATAGGGGTTTCTAACGAACCGAAGTTTTCATTTCAGAAGACGGGATTATAAGTTTCACGTCTTGTTATGAACGTTAAGGCAGTTTCTTACTTGTTAATTCATTATAACTTCAATGATAATATTGAAGCTTTATCTTCGAGTTGAAGAGCCATGCGAGTAGATACGATACTTATTTTCTTTTTGATCTCGAACGTTAACGTTATGAAAAAAAGAGTATGTACTTACTCAAAAAGTTGTGTAACTTTAATGAAATAAAATGAATATTTTATTTGGATCTCATGTATCTCTTTATAACTTAGATGCTCTAAGATTTTTGAACGTCATCTTTTTATTTCTTATATTATTTTATTGTTTTTGCAAAATCGAAAAACTACTACAATGTGAATTACAGTTTCACAGACACAGAGGCACAAACTCATCGTAGAGGCAACAGAAGAAATTAAAACGAAATCAAACGAAGATTGCGAATTAATTAATCCATTCTCAGAAATATTCCAATTTATTCGCCTTAAGCCTTAACTAAAAACAATCAATCGATATTATGTTTTACATGCGAATATTCGAATCCCAGGTACTTTATGCAAGAAATGCGCATAAGGAAAAAAAAAAGAGCTGAAGCCGAATTGATTCAAAAACCAAACACGTTCATCCATAATTATTATTACATAGTAAGCTTACAACCACGACCAATACCGAAGTAATTAATGAGACACGTATAATTTCGTTACGGGTTTCACCTAACCGTCAGTTTTACGTCATCCAAGCTTTACTGTGACGAGCTGACGACGGCAAATGTCATCGCCGGATGACACGTGTAGTTATTTTACGACATTAATGCCATAAATAAAGTGTAATTAACCACGAGTTAAAACAGTATGGCGTGTGTTAAGAAGAGAATGATGTCAGATGCGGGCAGGTCATACAGGAATTATTATGGGCCAGTAGTAAAACAAGGCTCGCAGTATGTGTTTTAAACTCTGGCTCTTATAATAAATATAATAGTGTCCCCTGAGACACCCATTGCAGGACCAATGGAGAGCCACTAATAATTGAAATGTTCATATCCATTGTTGATCTTCGAGTAAAGCCATGAGCAGGAGTTCAAAAAAAAAAGTGCTTGAAATTAAAAAGATTATTTAATTGTTGTTCGTGTGTGTTCTAGTTGTACTTAACGTATATCCCAAAGTCATGAAGCTAATTTCGTGTTTCATATCGTTATAAAATAAAAGAGGAAACTTCAATGATTGGCGACTGAAAATAGGGGTGCAGTTCAGGCACGCGAACAGCCGAAGCGGCGGGGCGGAGTTCATCATTCGTTTAACTAATTCAGCACTCCCGTCGCCATGGCGACGCGTCGGGGTCGTAAGCCTGCACTTCTACGGGTTCTTATACACTAGCTGAATTATTATAGTTAACCAGTAATAGTTTTTAAAATTTAATAATAGCACGAAGGGTTCTGTACCATTATTTATAAAAACGGCAAAAAGATCATGTCTGTTGTATGTAGCCGCTTAAATATTTGTTTTATTTTAATTTAAATTATTTCTTTTTAAAGAGAATATACCTATAACTTAAAAATCTGTGAATATTTCAAGCGTCTATCTGTTGCCGTTTTGAATATCGAGCAAAAACGAGCATAAAAATCACGTTTGATATATGGGAGCCCGACCTTAAAAATGTATTTTATTCTATTTTTAGTATTTGTTGTTATAGCGGCAACAGAAATACATAATCTGTGAAAATTTCAACTGTCGAACAATCACGGTGCCTGGTGACAGACGGACAGACAGATAGCCTGGTGACAGACAGACAGACGGACGGACGGACAGACGGACAGACGGACAGCGGAGCGATATTAATAGGGTCCCGTTTTTAACCTTTGGGTACGGAACCCTAAAAATAAATTTAATAGAAGCTAATGGCTCAGTATACATGCATGTATTTTATAGTAAGTAACTGTTACAGGCCAGGACATACAAATTAACTGATTGACGTTGACAGTATTTAAGTTTCCTTTCGTAGAAAGTAACGATAACAATATCCTAACTAATATTATACATGCGAAAGTGAGTTTGTTTATTTGTTTGTTACGCTTTCACGTTGTAACTACTGAACCGATCAACATGAAATTTTGTATACACGTTATCTGGGGTACGGAGAAGGACATAGGGTACATTTTATCCCGGGAAAAAGTACTGTTCCCGAGGGATCGACATTGACGCGGGCGGAGCCGCGGGCGAAAGCTAGTTGTCATATAAAGTACAAAATACACGACGTGAAGTGAATTGGAGACCAACAGAGTTGTCTCACGAAAAATTCACTTTGTTCGTGACACCTCAAAGGCCACTGAAGATAATTAATTTATTATGGTAATTTCCGTCATTTAATACAGTCGAGTGACATCGGTGTCTAATGGTTACTTGACGTAACAATAACAGCAATTATGTCACGCTTACTAAATCAAAACATTTGTATGCAGCATGTAGCTGTTCTTAAACAATTATTGTGGTTTTAAGAATCTGCTTATGTCTAGTAAAGTAAAGTACGAAACTATCCATATGAAAATCTACTATAACAACTAAAAGTACATAAACTTGGACTCGATTTAAAAATATGAAGATTCTTACCGTCATTTTGTTATATGTACAACTTTTGGTATATGTACAACTTCTTAAGAAAATTTATCCGTTTCCAGTGACTTTTTATTACAGGGCAACAATATGCACGATAAGATGATTAGTGATATCCTGATGAATTCCCATTTTCAATGTAAATAAAAAGGTAGAAGTTGGCCATTTCGCGAAGTGGTCCTTTTAAGAATTAGCCATTTCGCGAATTAATCCTTTTGAGAATTAGCCATTACGCGAATTAGTCTTTTTGAGAATAGGGTGTAAATTTGCGAATTAGGCATTACGCGTCTAAACGTTACGGAGAACGCTTTGAAAAATTTATTGGCACGACCTAAAGCTGAACCTTCATCTTCGGAAAAACATCTATGACGTTAGCCCTTTACCTTTTCTACTCTAGCCTTTAATAATTTCCCAGCCGATTGGATCCCGCTAGTTCCCGACTTCCTGTAAACAAAGGCGATGGAGCCAATTTAAGTTTGTAAGAAGTCTTGCTGAGCGCTGACAACGATAATAGGACCGAGGAAAGACGTTAACTTTTCAGATACATTTTATTTAGCACGTCTTGAAATAAAAGCCTTATAACTTTAATGGTATATGTAATTTGTGATCGAGATGGGAAACAGCAAATCTTTTTGGAAATTATAAGTAAAAGGGTTGATAATATTGTCTTAATTTATTAAGAGATAGTGATACCGCGATAAATTTATCCAAGAACAACAGGAAACCACATGACTGACGAAAATATACAAAATATTGAATCAAGTAAACTAAGCTTGACCCGTAGGTAAGCTAAGACCAAAATGTGATAAACAATAAAAAGGTTGCATTTCCAATAATTCCATATTACAGAAAACCTATTTACAAACAATGTTTTCATTCTGAGAAATTAATTAAAGTTATAAATTTTACAAACAGTAATAACTACATTAACGATATCTGATATATGCCCACAGGATTGACGAAATTATACAAAATATTGACTTAGCTTGACCTGTAGGTAAGCTTAGACCAAAATGTGATGAACAATAAAGAGGTTGCATTTCCAATAATAACATTATTACAGAAAACCTTTTACAAACAATGTTTTCATTCTGAGAAATTCATTAAATTTTACAAACAGTAATAACTACATTAACGATATCTGATATATGGCAGAGAACCACATGATTGACGAAATTATACAAAATATTGATTTAGCTTGACCCGTAGGTAAGCTAAGACTAAAATGTGATGAACAATTAAGAGTTTGCATTACCAATAATTAAATTATTTCAGAAACAAAAGCCTTTTGACTGCTTTTTACTTTTTACAAACAATGTTTTCATTCTGAGAAATTAATTAAAGTTATAAATTTTACAAACAGTAATAACTACATTAACGATATTTGATATACGCCTGAGTTGACTATGTCGAGCTGGCCATTAGCCAGTATATGGATTAATTACGTTAGCTATGAGAAAAATATTACGTTATAAAATAATATTAACATCGTTGTTTTTCGGAATTCCTGTTATATTTTCATTATCCAGTTAGAAAATATACTGCTATCTCGGATAAAAACAAGTACAGAAGGATTACGATTCCGTCCAACGAGTAAAAACGGATGAGAGGTACAAACAAAATACCTACTTTCTATAAAATATTTCCATTAGTATTTATTTAACTTAATCAATCTGAACCCAGTGATGGCTACTTGCACGCAAGAAAAATAAATAAACATTAATCATCATTCAAAATTACCAACAGATACTTTATAAAAATAAATCGAGTTAAATAGATTGGTGACGTGATTTGAATGGCGATTCAGAATTCCAATATTCATCCCTCTAAAATGGAAGTTTGAAACTTTTCAATCAACGACAGGATTCATTCACTGCACTTCAATCTGTGGATCTCGAAGCGGAATCAATTCTATTTCAAAACGGGAGCGCTCCAGTAAAACGCGGGGATTCCGGCAAAATTGCGGAGATAAGACGTGGTCGTAGAATATCCCCGAATCCCTGTGGCCCGCCGGAAGAGGGAATCCCTTTTAAAAGCTGGAATTAGTCGAAATCGCATCACCCCTCCCCCTTATCAAGAGTGATAAAGAATCCTCGTATTGCCAGGGATGTGAACAAAGTGCACACTTTTATTATCTGCCAGTGGGGGATGTGTTCTCCGTCTAGTATTAGCGGCTCTAATTAACAACGAACGTGGATTAATGACATGTCCTTTATTTTCCTCTTTCCGATAAACATTTATTTATAGGCCTAAATATCAGGAAGTATTTATTTATTTTTAGTTGTATATGTGTTTCAGTATAATGATAAATTAAAAAGAAACACATCTATGTAACCAGAACACAGCACAGCATAAATCTACATTACCAACGTTTGTGTCCGCCCAAGAGTTCGTAAGTATTATGGAAAAGTTTGTTTTCCGGAATCATCCCTCATTTGTCATTAAGGAGCTGCTACAGACGAGGCGGTGACTAATCCTAACATTATAGGACTTATCCCGGAGGAGTGGATGTTTAGGGGCAAACTTCGTAAGATGATACGCGACGCAGTAACAAACCCAGCGCTCCGGATCTCAAATCGCAAGGGTGCAAATAAAGTACCTATCTTAGTGCAGTATATTGTACTAGTAAAGTTTGAGTATAACTTATTATGACTGCCAAAGACAAACATAACTACAATGAAAGTACAATAAGTAAACATTATCTCAAAATGCTTTAAAAACATAGTGTAATATACTGCTGCATCTCGGATGATAGCATTACGAGGAAATAGATTATACTTTTACTCGGAAATAGGAGAAAAACACAACAAAGGGCCACGATAATAACTAAATAAATTATTCATACAACGTCCTGCGTATCAGACTCGTGTCGAAAGATTTGATAGCTCGAATGGGCTCCGAGATACTGTTGCACGCTGGGAGTATCTATTTGCAAAAATCCTATTTTATATTCTGACAAAAAAAAACCACGGGTGATATAAGGTGACGTCAGCGGAGGATGGACATTCGGGAGTAACGTTCGAGGGTCTTATTCGAGATCGCTGCCAGTCGTAAAACTGCCGCGGCCATCGCGCCATAAACCTCTTGGAGAGTTCTCCAATGTTGCATAAGGTAAAAAGTGCAAATGATGGGTAAAAGGTCTTATATGAAAACTCTAATGAGTCTTCCATGGCCCGAACCTTTGAATAAATAACCATCTTTCTTGGCAAGATTAGGAACGTGCAGCTTTTATGAGAAAAGGGCCGAATTCCGCCATAAAGGTTTGAGATTGAGAAAAATGCCGACTTTCATACAGAGTGGAGATAAGAAGCCTTAGTTTTACGAGATAGTGGTAGCATTTTATTGAGGCATGCATATTCAACAAAGCGTTATTGCTGGGATATCAATATGAGTAGTAAAGCTAGCTCGTTCTGAACTTCTGATATTAAATATTTACCCGCGGTTTCGTCCGCGTACGATATGTTCTCATAAGAGCCGATTTTAAGGATAAAAAGATAGTCCGCATGCAGCGTCTGAAACTATCTCCATACCGAAATTCATATAAATAAATCTGTTTAGCAGTTTAGGTGCAAAAAAAGTAACCCCTTACCCGTTTCTATACCCGTTTCTATAACCAATTGTTTTCGATCTTCTCTTTACATAGTAATTGTTACAATATACTAGACTGGTTTCAACTGACGCTTTAGCAAAACCTAGATGTTCATAGAAAATCAAAAAGTACACGGTAGAATACACTGCGTCTTTCTAATGATGTGTTTGTTTTTTTTTTATTTGTAGCTTTAGCCGTAAACAATTTCATAAGTCATAAAGACTATCAAACTAAATTATTTATTGGATTAAGATAACAACGGATAAACTATTAAATCGTAAACGTGATACAACAACGCTAGTAAATGTTTTTTAAAGTATGGAACAACGCTACAATTTCGAAAACATTTGTTAAAAAAATACATACCTTTTCATGAAATCTACTAGAACATAAAATATAAAAAATCATATATTAATTAGCATTTGTTAACAGTCGTGTTTACATTCGTAGTATTTTCCATGAGTGTTCGTTTTTATCAATGAACTAAGGATACCTACGACGGCTTTACAACAAAAACTTGTTTTACAATGAGGTGATTAAACTTCGAGTTATTTTCAGTTAATTGCATATGTCAACATATATGCATAATGTACATACATAACAGTATTATTTAATTTCATAACATAAGAAAACTAATTTTATTTCCCAATAAAATACTTGCCATTCAAAAAATAGCACTTCCGGCAGATGGAATGACTTCTTTTTTATAATTCTTTAATTAGTTCTAGTTTAGTATTATTAATCTGCTTAATAATAAATTATAATGAAATCATTTGCTATTTACTCACGTATGTCATGTCCATTTTTAGGGTTCCCCTTATCAACCCTTCATGGGCGAGTCTGACTCGCACTTGGCCGGTTTTTCATAATTTATAATATTTCTTAATCGTACGAAACTATTTACTAAGTCTGAACAAGACGCGTGAGATTCACGACTTACAATTCAATCGTAGAGATATTTATTTTGGTTAATAGTATGTCAAAACCCCATTCACATAAGATGAAATCTCAAAATATTGAGCACGCAATCGTGAAAGTGAATTATAATGCTTACGAGGCACAGTGTAGGATTAAATGTGAGATCGCATAAATAACGCTCTGCTTGTCACGAAATGTCATATAACAGCGATAATGAAGTGTTCCTTAAGTTGTGTAATCATTTATACGCTTATTTATTACACGAATTCAAACGAGACCGTAACGTGGTAAGCGTAGAACTGGAAGGTAAAACTCTGTAGTCCTTGTTCTGAGGTAAAACTAAAAAAACCGGCCAAGCGCGAGTCGATTTCTCACATAGAGGGTTCATAAGAAGAAGAGAAAGATGTTTCTTTTATGGGGCCCTTAATTCCCTTAAATTTTAAATAATATTCCGTTATAATAATATTATTGAAATCATTTTGTGTAAAAGTGGTAATTTAGTATATGTTCAGTTTCAAAGATAGAATCCTGTTAGCACCCTAAAGGTAGGGAATCCTGAAAAAAGACAGAAAAGAATGCTGCTGAACATATTGAGCCGAGATGGAAAAGTTCTAATTGAACTAATATAAAGTGTAAAAGATGATAAACGTATATTTTAAATACAAAAATACTTAATTATACTTAAATGTCACAACCGTATTAAGTGCCTCGAGTATAACATGTAATACCACGTTTCTGCCACAAGATTAATACCAGGGTAGGGGTCGTTACGAACGAAACACATTTCGTAATGTATGAAAACTATGAAATAACGAAATGTGGGATAAGTATCGAGTATATCCGACCGCAACGATTAAAAGGTTAACGAGAAAAAAGCGCTTGACATTTGGAACGTCCCCTAAAACGAGGATAATTTTATTACGCCTGCCTAATTATGAATTATGATCACAGGACGTCGTAACATTTGCGAGTGTTTCTTTACCGAGTCTTTCCTCTTCTTTTTGTAGCAATAGACAGAATATAAAACAATCTCATTTCTCATAATGTTTCAGCACTTATTGAAACCTAAATCTTAAAATAGTTTAATGTGCGATAAAGTTCGACCAATGTCCTAGTGTTTGGATAGATCTATGGTCCAAGTGCACAAAAGAATTCTCACTCAACCAAAAGAACTCTACAATACCTACTGCATTATTTCTATCGTCTAGGGAAACAACCGAAGAATGGACATATTTCCTCAAAAAATACTTTTCAAAATAATTAGTGCGTCTAGTAATTTATTGAAAAATATTGGACACGTATTTTTTCTTTTGTCGATCAATCAAAAATTGATAAAGATAATGCCCGTTAAAGTTCCGCGTGACGTCACTGACGGGTGCACTTTTTACAGGCTTGTTGCGTCATGAGCTCCCACTCTTGAACTTTGATGCACTTTATTATCTCTGTACTATCAGAGCATATTTGGCCAGAACCAAAAAATATTCAATACCTGGTATTTAATATAGATTTAATACCAGGTATTTAATGTTTTTCGATAATCTATAAGAAGGACTAATTATTTTAAGTGGTTGTTTTTTTAAAGAAACAAGTTTAATGCACATTGACTTATAGCAATTTTTTATGAATATAGTATATAAGGTTCAGCCACGGTATACTATTTTAAAACCTATTAATATTTTATAAGCACAGCTTATAGTCTGGCGAAGGTGCTTTAAATCTAAAATAATATACCGTGTTAGCGTAAAACAACCCATTAAATGAGTGCGGGAATTGCGTACAGAATCAAATTTTTTTATCGACGGGGTGTCTCCCCGGCTGTAACGTTTTATCGCGCCAAGTAATAACAACTCGGAATTTATTGGTCGTCATCGTTGAGACTTGGAAAGGCGAACGCATCTCTAGTGTGCAGTTATAATGTTCCGAATCGTAAGCGCGAATTTCACATCAAACCACTTGATCAAACGAATGGTTAATAAATACGAAAACCGGGTGCTATGCTTCAACGTAACAACGTTGAGGCAACATTACCCAGAACATTATTATCAATTATTTCTTGCCAATAAAGAAAAGAAGATATCATTAAGGTCATTTCAGACATGAAATTTCTATTCCAAAAGGAAATTTCCTTATGCCTGAATTCGATTCCGAAGAACCCCTCGCAATAGTAATGCTAATCGCGTTTGCAGTGAGATAGAGCGCAACCCTACGGCACCTTCTAGGGTTGGCTTTGCCTACGGAATGCAAATGTCAGTTATCTAATTCGACATTCCGTCAGGGCCCGTTAGGCTGAGTCACATTCAACACGAGCTCATATCTTAGACACGTGCGCCTAAACACGTTTCCTTTGTCACACAGGACGCATTGTGTTATCTTGTGTAATTGTAACAAGAGCAATAAGTTATTCAACATTCGTCGTGTAGCAGCTATGTACTCGTACAATACTAGTCAATGCACAATTGATAACTGGTCCCGTGTAGGAAGATAGTAAATAAAGTTATCAATATTTATTACAACTACTCCACTTCGCTTATTTGTTATTGTTGCGACTTTCTGAAAGGGTCACTGCATTCTTCGATCAACCCCAGAATCACAGCAAGGAAAAACAGTAAACACTAACCTGGATCCACTGGTGGACAGGACTGGAAAAGGATTCGCCTGCGACGGGACCTCGTGTCGACCGGCCGACGATCCTTGTGCTTGAACTGCGTTATTTTCTTACTGCCTACACTAGTGGTACACCATCACATACACGCGATGAAGATTTAGGGTTGTTATGGCCAGCGAAGCCCTTAGTCGTTTTTATTTTTGGAAATTATATTATCGCACGGACGCGCTCAACAAGACTCGATCGCCATATTTTTTCGACTCTTTTTGCGACCAATCACAGGCCGTCATGGCGAAAAAGGAAGTATGTAGGGGGGAACGGAAGCAGAACACAGATAGGTAATTTTATTTGGATTTTAAAGTTAATGCTTACACATTTTCCCCCACCTGAAATCCACAAGGGTTTCACAGAGAATACAAATTGAAAGATATAAAACAAAAGCAATAGCTACGCACTATTGCAAGAATATCTAGAAATATTATTTTCGAAAGATAAAGTAATAAATAAGTTTTAACTAGCCTAAGGATAGTGTGTATTTATGTTTTAGTAATTTATGAAAAAATATCTTAATTAATTGGTGAGGGACAAACCTTTACTACCGGCCTACGAAAAGTCTTTCCGTTAGCAGTTCGGAAAGTATAACTCTGATTACTTGATCCGAACCAGCATGCACTTGCACAATACGTGCCAACTTCCAGAACATTGGCGGAAGATTAGGTTCGTTAACTAAGACTAAGTCATCTATTTTAATATTTGGTTCATGTACGAACCATTTATTCTTTTGTTGTAATGTATGAAGATAATCACGCTGCCATACGCGCCAAAAGCTCTGGGTAATTTTCTTAAGCATCACCCAACGAGAGCGCGGACACGAATTAAAACATCTAACACACTTCGACAGCACGGTACGTATCAGAAGTCTTAATCCAATTATCCAAAACTGGCGTTGAATAAGAGATTGTAAGGTTCTAGGTCCACAATGCAAATATTTTATATGAAAGTGTTCTATTATAATTTTAGATATTGGACATTGTTTAGGTAACAAAAAAGGGTGTAACGCAGATGGTGACAGATTAGCCTCATCGATGCGTTCCCCCACCCGCACGATCCCATCATCGTCCAGGAAAGGTGAAAGTTTTTGAATGGATTTTACACATGGTTCATTATCTCGCACTCGACTGACTTCGGAAGACATATAATGATACGGACTCAATTTAACTAACACTTCGGTTGACTTCTCGAGTTCAGGACTACTGAGAAATGAAAGAATTCGATTTTGCCTTGCAACCCTCGAATTTGAAATAAATCTAATACACCATGCTACAATTCTTAAAATTTTTGAAAAAAAGGAATGTCTGGCAATTAAGTCCAGAAGTGGGTTTCTCACCTCAATCACGTGAAGACTTTTAGTTTCTAGTGGTTTGAGCTCGGGTAAGTCTTCTTTTGGAAGTAGAACCCGTTTGTTAGGCCATTGACTAGGCAAATCCTGTAGCCAAGAAGGACCTTTCCACCACAGAGGATGGTCTATAAGCTCTGGACAGGACACTCCGCGACTACAACAGTCGGCCGGGTTATCCTTAGACGAAACATAATACCAGTGATCGGTACTAATCAAGTCAGTTGCTTGAATGACACGATTGGCTACATATATTTTTAACAAATGAGGGGCGGTATTAAGCCATGACAAGGTAGTGCTGCTGTCTGAATAAGCTCGAATAGAATTAATAGTTATATGGTCTTTAAGCAAATTATACATGTGCGATAGAACTTTTGCTAGAAGCACCGCTGCGCTTAGCTCGAGTCTATTTACCGTGGTAGGTTTTAAAGGAGCTACTCTAGATTTTCCAATCAGTAAACTAGTCGCAGTAGAAATTCTGGGCTCATTAGTAACCACACAAATATACACACAACCACCATAACCTTTCAGAGAACCATCACAGAAACCTACCAAGTGTACTTCCATCGGAATGGAAGGTATAACTAGCCGCGGAAGAGAAATTTTTTGTAAATCAGACAAATTGGCCGCTATTAAATGCCATTGTTTAGTTAAATGTTTTGGAATAGTCTCATCCCACGATAAATTTAACCGCCATATTTCTTGCAACAGCGATTTTGCTGCAAAGACTACTGGGCATATCCAACCGAGTGGATCGAAAATGCGGGCTACTAAAGAGAGTATGGATCTTTTAGTAAATTTGACTTCGAACGAGTCTGAAAAGGCATATGAAAAAGAATCATTAATGGGATTCCATCGTATCCCTAATATTTTGACAAACTCATTTCCCGATTCATCGAAGGATTTGGAACTTTTGACAAAATTCAGGAGGAACATCCTTAAGAAGACGAGGATCGTTGGTAGTCCATTTACGTAGTTCAAAGTGAGCCTTGGCCAACAAAGATGTGATATCGGCCTTCAGCTTGATCGCCTCTTCAAGGGAAGAGCTGCCAGTTGTGATATCGTCCATAAATGTCTCCTGGGTGATAACCTGAGCTACACGACTTGAGTACTCAGAACCATGATCTTCAACAAGTTGATGAAGTGTTCGAATGGCTAAATAAGGTGAACTACTAACTCCGTACGTGACTGTCTTAAGTTCGTACTCCTTTAAGATCTCAGTTGGATCATTACGCCAAAGCACGTGTTGATAATGCCTTTCCTCGGGTCTTATCAATATTTGCCGATACATACGACGGATGTCGGCAGTACAAACTATTTTGTGAAGTCTAAATTTTGTCACTAAATCGACAATATCCACTTGCAGCTTAGGACCCACATGAACAATATTATTGAGTGACAGATTATTCGAGGTCCGACTACTGGCATCGAAGACTACGCGTAAACGTGTCGTTGTACTATCGGGTCGTATTACACAATAGTCAGGAATAATATAACGGTCAGTAGACAAAGATTCAGCAGGCTGCATATGTCCCAGATCTTCGTACTGCTGCATAAATTCCTTATATTCCGTTTTCAACTCAGTCTGGCTGGCAAGACGCTTTTCCAAGTTGAGAAAACGGTTAAGAGCCTGATAATATGATTTTCCTAAGGCTGGAGTATCATCTTTAAGCATAATTGGTACAACATAACGACCGTCGGAGGTACGATATGTGCCATTTTTATATTTTTGTTCACATATTTCATCCTCAGGACCGGAAATTTTACATTTCGGCGGTTCTTCAGATTCCCAGAACCGTTGAACGATCTCATCGAGCGCACAAGAAGACGCGATGAGTGACGTAACGGGTGTGGCTGGAGTTTGAGCCACCACGTTTTGAAGAAACTGACCACTTATCACCCAGCCGAATACACTAGACAGTGCACATGGAAAACCAGGACCTGGGCTATAACGTGAACCAGTATATATCTGGTCAAAACAGTCTACTCCTAACAACAGATCGATCGGACCCGATTTATCAAAATCTTGGTCGGCGAGATCCAGATGTTTAAACTTTTCCTTGACAACCGACGGTAATGAAGTTAAAGGAATCATTGAAGTGATTTTAGGCAAAACCACTAATGGTATATCAAATTGGGGCGAGTCATTTGACCTAGGCACAATAGAGCCAAAAGTATAACCTTTGATATTACAAACATAATTTTGACCGAGACCGGTTACATTTAAATTACACTTTTTTATATGTAAACCTAACTGTCGCACACAGCTACTTGTAATGAAAGAGTCCATCGAGCCACTATCTATGATTATACGAGCATACTGCAATGAACCATCCACTCTTCTCAACCGAACCACTGCTGAACCAATAATTTTGGTACTCATAGGTGACTTTGACATGTTTGGCTGAGTTGTACAAGTTAGGGAAGTGCTAATATTGGAATTCTCAGAAGCCTTTAGGTCAATGGTATTAGATAATAAACTTTTATGTTCTTCATGTAATAATGTGTTATGTTTTGAGTTACAAATGAAACACATGGACTTAGACTTGCAGTCTGCACTAGTGTGACCGGGCCTTAAGCAGTTTTGACATAATTGTAGTCGCTGTCCTATATTCATAGAATGTACTTTACCACAGCGATATATTGAATGATTTTCATGACAATACGCACAGACAGCCTGATTCGGTTTATTATTATTTGAGTTCGAAGAAGTAATTAAGGAAGAATTTGATTGCCGAGAAAAATTATCTTTCTTTGTATTATTGTGGTTTTGTTTATTTGTAGAATTGAATGACTGTAAATTACTAGGTTGACTAACCTCTAATACCTTTATATAATTCTGTAAATAAACAATCAAATTATTAAATTTAGGAATTTCTTCGGTATTTTGTAATTCAAACCTTTTCCTAGTTTCTGTATCAAGAGGCCGAGATGCTATGTAAAATAAAAGAAATTCACTTAAATCATCAATATTTAACCCGCGCAATGCACTAACACATTCATAAAGTGTGTTGGTTAATTGTGATAAGTTTGATAATGATGGCCGTTGGATCGGATTTAATTTTATTATTTTTTCTAAATAAGCGGTGGCTAAAATACGTTTGTTATCATACCTGTCTAGCAACGCTGCATAAACAACAGAATAATTAGCTGATGTTATAGGAACACCCTTAGCTAGTGTCAGGGCATACCCAGACAGACATGACAACAAATAGTAAAATTTCTCTGTGTCCGACAACGAGACATTATTATGCACAAGCGACGTATAACTGTCTTTAAACATCTGCCAGTTCTCTATATTACCATCAAACTTAGCTATTTGCAATTTAGGTAGTTTCACTTGCGAGCTGGAATGCGCATGACCTTGACACAGTTCCGAGCGCGAACTCGCACCGGCGCTTACGTCGAGAGAATCGGCAAACTCAATGACAAAATAGTATAACTCGTCAAATGACAACAAATCATTATTATCGATAACAAATTGAGGATTTAGTTTAAGTTGCAACTGGTTTACACGATCGTTGCATTCCAAGAAATTATCACGAATTTTATCAATTCTTTTATACCTAGCTCGAAAGGATGCTAATTTAGTTTTATTTTCTTTCGTAATTTTTGCTAAGTCATAAAGTATCTGCATATTTTTAAACTCATATTCACGTTTTTTAATGGTGGACATTAATTCTCCTTCCGCCATGTTTTGGTAGGCACTAATTGTGAAAAGTACGAGTAATGTAGGTAAGTAGCAAAAGTTTAAATGGAAACTGAGTAATGGAACAGATATTCACAAAACACGTAGGTTTTAAAACTACGGACTATTACTTATAATCATAAATACACACCTCACTGCTATTAATTGACCCTAGGTAAGTACATAGGCTAACCAAAATAGTTCGAAAGCCTGAGTAACAAGATAGTACCTTATGGCATACAAATCGAACGATTAAGGGATTATTACAAGGGAATTAACGAGATAAGAAGTATGTACTCGTAAGCAATAGGTATTTACTATGGTATGGCACAGGTATGGAATTCCCTGTTTGATCCGAGATTGTTAGACAAATAGACAAATGCTAGGTGGGTAAGTACCTAGTTAATTTGAATCTATAATAAGTCTATTTATGAATAAATTAGTTATCCATATTTGGAAATAACTTTAATTGGAAATATTGAAATTAAGTGGGTAAATTTGAAATAAGTACGTGAGGAATGTCCTCACAGGAGGCACCATAAATTAATGTTGCGACTTTCTGGAAGAGTCACTGCATTCTCCGATCTACCCCAGAATCACAGCAAGGAAAAACAGTAAACACTAACCTGGATCCACTGGTGGACAGGACTGGAAAAGGATTCGCCTGCGACGGGACCTCGTGTCGACCGGCCGACGATGCTTGTGCTTGAACTGCGTTATTTTCTTACTGCCTACACAAGTGGTACACCATCACATACACGCGATGAAGATTTAGGGTTGTTTTGGCCAGCGAAGCCCTTAGAGTCGTTTTTATTTTTGGAAATTATATTAGCGCACGGACGCGCTCAACAAGACTCGATCGCCATATTTTTTCGACTCTTTTTGCGACCAATCACAGGCCGTCATGGCGAAAAAGGAAGTATGTAGGGGGGAACGGAAGCAGAACACAGATAGGTAATTTTATTTGGATTTTAAAGTTAATGCTTACACAGTTATTTTATTAGCGAATTTCAACCTTAAACATTGAGGCAGTTGCGAGATGTTCTTAACATCAAAAGAAAACGACAATAAACTTCTCGACCGCCTGAAACGACTTTTCTTATCGCGAACTTAAGCTATAAATTTTTAACAATTCAACACGGGACTGAAACTTTTTATATAAATACAGATGATTTTGACAGTAATATCTCTCCGGCGAATTATCAGTTCAGTGTGACAGAAATACATTAATCTTTACAATCATTCAAAACTTTTATTATTAGTTTCAGTTGATAAACAAAGTTTGACGAAGGAGGCCTAAAGGGCCTAAAAAAAGCAATATATTTTCAAAGCGTTTGTTGATTACAATACAAAGTTAGTAATTCAGCGAGTGGCGAATAATCCGCAGACCGCTAATGTTAGTGGGACCGTATCAGACACGACAACAAAGGCTATCCTTGACCCACCACAATGGTCGTGTACGGACTTTGTATGCGAAGTTGCTATTGTAAATAACTTTTCAAATATTCTAAAACATTTAATTAAAAGTTTTGTTCGAAGAGTAGAAGTCCACTCATTTTGTAATTTTGCCTGGAACGTTCTGGAAGTTTTGGAAATTGCTATATATTCGACGTGCTTTTTCCAAACTTCAACTTTACCACTTCGTATCTTCTCTACCTATCTACCTATCACATTGTTTGTAGTACCCACTTCTCGAGAAAGGGCCGGAGACATGTAGCAAATGATTTACTAGAATAAAACACACGGTGCACAATGGGTGTCTCCCACGCGCCGTGTTATGCATCGCTTTATTACTTAGTTATTACCGCGAGTAGCAATGATGTCGCCTTGCCTTGCCACCCATTATACAGATGAATGGCTGCGTATGACGAAACGACTTACTTTCTAATCTTGAAATGCGTTGTAATTTCATTTGAGCTGTTATAGGTAAACGTGCGGTTCTAGTGATGTTTTCGCGTGATGACGATAATCGAAACGCTATATTATGTCAGACTAATTATGTAACGATTTTGTTATGCATGCGGATAAATTGAGGATATTTGATAATTTACAACGCAATAGCGCTTGATAATAAACGTAATCATCAAAAGATTGCTCTGGCTTTGGTAAAATATTTTAATTAAAGTCTATTAGAAGCCACTAATATTGCACACAGTAACTTATAAATCAATTACTCACAAGTAACTAAGTCTAACACATTTTTTCTTCCTGTAGAACCAACCAGTGCTGTAAATCCTGAAACTGCCAGTTTATAACGGCGTACAGCTGGACGGCCATAGATTTGCAGCTGTGCACGAGGCTGGGTGTATTTACACGCCGCCTCTGCGGAAGATGAGCTGGCGGCAATATTTCAATCGCTGGCTGTTCACGAACATACGCGATAAATCGTCATATGGCTTGTCGATAAAATCGCTGATTTGCACCGTACTGCCCGTTTGATCGTCTAAACTGAACTTAAATGCAAATGCGATGCAATTTTTTCTCGTTTATGCTGAATGCTGATGACAGCCTAAGATAAGATTAAAAAAATAGAAAGAAAGCATACATTACACAACGATTAAAATTACACGCTGCTCCATATTCAGGAGCAGATTCTTTTAAAACAGTAGGTATGGACAGTAAGACATTTCTAGTTATAAAAATATAATTTTATTATAAATTCTAAAAAATAGTAAATGCCTATAGCAGGCGTGCTATACAGGTGAAATTGAATTCATTAGCGTACGTTTAAGGAGTTAGTCAGACCACGAATCTGAACAACTTTCATTATGGGACCAACTACGAAATTGCAAAAAAAATCAGCTGTTCCATAGATTTTAGCCAAGTAGATATTCCACTTTTGTATGAAAGAGCAGATAATTTTTTCACAATGTCGAAGTTGGTCCCATAATGAAAGTTGTTCAGATTCGTGGTCGGAATCACTGATTAAATGTTTGCTAATCATAGATTTAAAAAAAATTCATACTTCTATGTTGCTAATGAATTCAATTTCACCCTGTATTCATTAATTGATATATTATGTTCATTAATGTATACCTATATTATGTTCTGCTTCCCTTCCCGCGCAGACCGTAAAAGCCGGAATGGGCGAAATCTAAAATCTAAAGAATCATTACAATAGGCGATGCGGCTAGCAACCCATCACTTTTTTGATTCGTTTTCCACCTTTACGTCCACCAACACGCTAAACCTGGCCTTTTGGTGATATGGCTCTGTCTACCCCGTGAAGTAGTAATAGTAGAAGTAAAGACGTGATAAGATGTATGTATGTATATGTAGGTAGATAAACACAGCTCATAGACTAGCAGTTACAAATAATTCATCGGGCCAAGTTTGCAAACGGATGTATCTAGTACAGAATAATAAATCCACGGCATAGCAACAGTGTCGACTGTCACATAACTCGACGCGGAAATCCGACTTTTCGAAGACAAGATGCATTTATTTGGATCGAGTCCCTAGACTGGGCGCTTGGTGATGCATTTTAATTATAATATGTATTGTTAACTTATGAAAACGCAGTGTGAGCTAGAACCTCACCGCGATTATATGTATATGCTCTGATGATATCTTATGCAGATGATGAGCAATCGAACAAAAGAGTAAGCTATATCGAAAATAATGTTTGTTCATAACGAGTACTGCGATGTAGAATATATATAATAAAACATTACAATATCCTTTATCTTCCATGAATTCGAATTCATACTTGTACGCATACATCAAAAATTGATAGTAAAGCGACATAAAGACCGTGGCAGTTTTAATTTCATAGGTGCTTTCTTCAAATAACATCACGGATACATTAAGTAATTATTTTAACCCAATTCAACTTCACCCCCGACGCTAGGCTAGGGCCTTTCAAGTATTACTTATGCAATATATCAGCTATTTTTAACCCCCTCCTCCCCCTTGTCAGCAAAAGTAAGAAAAGCTCTTCCCCCCTAACCCAAGCTTACGTAAACATTGGCATCATTTTCACAAAATATATTTGTTTACTAGCTGTTGCCCGCGGCTCCGCCCGCGTTAATGTCGTTCCCTTGGGAACAGTAGAATTATAAAAATTCCATACAAACCCCTGCCCCTTTGCTTTTTCCCCTTAAGGGGGAATTTAATACATTTCACCTGCATAGATCTTTACCCCTTAAGTAGGGGATTTTGCCCATTTCACCTACACAGATATTTTTTTATTGTAATGGAGAACTTCTTATTGTCTATTTCTAAGTAAATAAAAAAAATCCATACAAACTTTACCTCACCTATTCTACCCCTTCAAGTGGAAATTTCGACCATTTTAACTACACAGATCTTTTTAATTGTAATGTAAACATATATACTTATTTTTATACTTCTATGTCCAGAAATGAGAAAATTTCCATACAACTCCCCCCCTCCCCCTCTATCCCTTAAGGGGGAAATTTTGTACATTTCACCTACACAGATCTTTTTTAATTGTAACCTAGAACGTATATACTTATTTTCATACCTCTAAGTGTAGAAATGGAAAAATTCCATACAAACTTTACCCCCTATTTACCCCTTCAAGGGAGAATGTTGTCTGGTTGACCTAAACAGATCTTTTTTAATTTTAATTGAGAACTTGCGTACCTACTTTCTAAATTCTAAGTCCAGAAATGAGAAAATTCCATAAAACTTCAACCCCTTTGATTTTCTAAAAATCCTTTCTTAGTGCTCATTTACATCATAAAAAGAATCCCTGTGCCAAATTTCAAGTTTCTGCGCACAGTAGTTTCGGCTGTGCGTTGATATATAAGTCAGGTTTGCCTTTGGCCCGCGGCTCCGCCCGCGTAAGTGTCGATTTCTCAGGAACAGTAGAATTGCCCGGAATACATTAGTTTATGACTTTCAATGAAATACCTTAATATTGAATTTCAATTGAATAACTTCAAAAACAGAAAGTTTCATACTAACTTTGCATCCCCGTTATATCCCCTTAAGGGATGATTTTTGAGAAAAATTTTTTACTCGTGTTTCATGCCTTATAGTGAAGAACCTTAATGCTGAATTTCAATTGAATAACTTCAAAAACAGAAAGTTTCATGCTTACTTTGCACCCCTATTTTACCCCCTTAAGGGATGATTTTTGAGTAAAATATTTTACTCGTGTTTCATACCTTTCAGTAAAGAACCTTCATGCTGAATTTCATTCGAATAACTTCAAAAACAACAAAGTTTCATACTAACTTTGCAACCCGTTTTTCCCCCTAAGGAGATGAATTTCCAAAAATCCTTTCTTAGTACTCCCCTACGTTATAAAAGGAACCCCTGTGCAAAATTTCAAGTTCCTAACCTTTATAGTTTAGGCCCTGCGTTGATATGTCAGTCAGTCAGTCAGCTTCTCCTCTTTTTTTTTTATATGGATTACTATGGATAGTGTGGATAGGTATAATGCTGTCGTATAATGATGATGAATTGACTTTGGATTTTAATTTTCTTATGTCACTTATTATTTTATTTTATTTTTGCTATATTTTTGCAGGCAAACTTATGCCTTGAGTTCATTCAAATGACGATAACTTTTTTTTTAATGAACCGATTTTGATGAAACAAACTTTAAATGTTAAACTGAGTTAAAACAAAGCAATTGGTGAAAGTTTGAAGCAAATCGGTTCAGTATTTTCGGAGATAATCGTGATCATACATACAGACAGACAGACAGACAGACAGACAGACAGACAGACAGACGGACAAGAAATTCCAAAAAATTTTTTTTGCTTTCTATTATTCTTTTTAAGTGTCCCTCTATCCATTTCAGTCAAAAATTCAAAATGTACAGACAAAATAATTTTACTGTTTTATTATATGTATAGATATAGATTTTGCTATTTGTTGCTGACGTCATCACTGTGCTAAACCCCCCGCCCACCATGTCAGCAAAAATAAGCCTAGCCCCTACCCCCACCCCCTTTCGCTACTTACGTAATATTTGAATGACCCCCTAGTAAAAATTGTAAAAACTTTAGTTGTCAATGGCGTCTTACTCACGCGACCGTTTTGCAATTCAAATGGTCAATGGCGCTCAATACATTTAAAGAAAGAGAATATATCCATATTATTATTATAAATGTAAATCTATCTGTTCACTTTGCCTTGTTTAATGCTGAGCCGGTGGGGGACAGGATTTCTCAAGGTATATAAAACTGATCCGACGCCGACGTTTTAAGAGGAAACACTGCCCTCGAGAGAATTGAAAAAAAAAGTATTTGTAAAATCGTCGCGCTGTGTGGGCACACAACCCCCGCAGAGTGCGATAGAGACAACAGCAGCTCGGACCGAAAATGCCTTTTGAAAATTACACAAAATTAACGCTTCGTAGTCCCCTGATTTCTTCTCTAAAACTTAACAGATTTAATTTATTTTTTCATTAAAAAATTAAAATAAGCTATGGCTGTGTTTCTATGTTTTCTTTTCAATATAATCGCGTTGAATTTGTTTTCTTGATGTTTGAACACAACGGAATTCCTAACCAATTTTTCAGGTTTTTGAAGGCTCATATCTCTCTAAATCATTCAATTATGAAAAAAAATAAACATAGGGACATGCTAAAGTCATGTACTCACTGACTTATATACCTACGCACAGCCGAACCTACTGTACCTAGAAACTTGAAATCTGATATAGGAGTTTTTTTCATAATGTAAGTGAGCATTAAGAAAGGATTTCCCGGAATTCTACCCCAAGGGGGTGAAAAGGGGAACAAAGTTTGTATGGGAGATCGTGATCCCTTGCCCAAATTTTCACCCTACCACTTCTACGCTGATGAAGTCGCAGAAAAAAGCTAGTTAAAAATAAATAAGAAAAGATTTCGGATTAGTAGGTAAGAAGCTGGAAATCAAATTAAAATAAACTGACGTGATAAGGGTCCATTAATACGTACATTTCCCACTTCAAAACTTCAAATATATTTTAATTAAGTGTACATTAGTAGCTTTGTGCACATTTACCATGAACATTACAGGCGTTAAATTAATTCCCCAAAACATCAAATCCATTTACACAACAAACTTGGAAGCCTGCCTCCCTTTCCCGAGGGATGGGGTTTTAATAACATATTCATGTACGAATAACGAATGATGTATGATATAAGAATAATATTTGTGCCGATTCTTTTCATAAATATATTTGAGTAAAACGTTTTTATCGACGGCAGTAGAAGTCAATGACATGTTTTTCACGAGTAACGCCACGCTAGCACTATAAAATGTTTATACTAAAAACACATTTCATCTAGCAATATATTTAGAAAATAGATTTCTGTATGTCTACGTGTAACTAATGGCTCTGCGCAAACATATTAGTTTTAAATTCATTAGTACATATTTTTGAAACAATAACATGTATTAAGAATTTGATTATCGTTGCTAGATCATTATGTATAATAGTATTGCCGGGAGTTTGACGGCATTATATGTGTATAGCATGATAGACGTACGTAAAGAAGTAAGTACCTATTATTTGTAATGAGCAAAATTAACAAACGCGCTTTTATCTGCAGCAACTTGGGATACTTCTGAATTTACAAATAACTAGTACAATAAAAATTAAATACTTAGTCGGTATTCGGAGATGAAAGAATACACAGAGAAAACACGTTGTTTATTTCTCAAATTCTTGCTCAATTTATACTTAAGTAACTTAATCTTTAAATTACCTATCTTTGAACGTAATAATACGCGTCGTAGTATAAAAAGTGTTTATTATTTTTGATTTCTCAAGGAAAACTAATATAAGGTTTCCACGTGAGATCCCGTTGCTACACCGCAGCGTATCGCGTGCGTCGAATTAACGGGTCCCTACCCTATCTTGGCCGTGCGATTGCGACACTATTGTTGCGATTTCGCGGAACTATTGTGAGTGACGACCAGCGACAAAAACAAAAAGTACAGATATACTGGGTGGCGCAAAAGTACTGGCACTAAAGAAAATACTTTTATTTTTTTTATATGACATTTTCTGTCATTCTGTTTTTGAAAATTGTGTAGTGAACAAATGTAAAATACACTGAAAATAAACATGGACCGTTTTACTCCCCAAGAACGTGGAATAATTGTGTCAATGTTCTTACGGAATAATTCATCAGTGATAAGAACACAACGTGAATTTCGTCGACGATTTCACCACCGTCCGGCACCGATTGGTCGCACAATTCGACGCTTTGCCACACGCCTTGAAGCAACTGGCTCAACATTGGATAGACCTAAGTCTGGGAGACCAAGAACAGGCCGTTCAGCTGAAAATATCGATGCTGTGCGCGAAGATGTGGAAGAGTGTCCAGAAACATCAACGAGGCGACGTGCCACGCAATTGGGCATTTCCAGACGGACCCTGCAGCGTATTTTGGTGAAAGACTTAAAGATGTTCCCGTATAAAACTCAAATGACTCATCAGCTGCTGCCTGCTGACCACCGAGCTCGTCTAGATTACAGCCAGCGCGTCATAAACCTCAACCTTGAAGAGGATGATTTTCCTTCAAAATTGGTTATGAGTGACGAAGCGCATTTCCATCTCTCAGGGCATGTCAATAAGCAGAATACTCGGTTCTGGGGCACTGATAATCCGCGCATTATTCAAGAAACACCTCTACACCCACTAAAAGTTACTGTATGGTGTGGCATCTGTGTTGACAGAGTGATCGGACCCTATTTTTTCGAAGACGCTGGAGGCAATGCGATAACTGTCACTGGAGAACGCTACAGAACCATGTTACGAGAGTTTTTGATACCCAGTTTGGACGAATTGGGGCTGGAGCACATCTGGTTTCAACAAGACGGCGCTACGGCACACACAGCGCGCGACACTATGGACTTAGTGAGGGACGCTTTTCCAGGCCGAGTTATCTCTCGTTTTGGCGATTTGCCTTGGCCTGCAAGATCACCCGATCTGACCAGTCCAGACTTCTTTCTTTGGGGTTTTTTGAAATCTCGGGTGTATGTGAACAAGCCACAGACTCTCGCAGCTCTAAAAGAAAACATTCGTCAAGAAATAACGAACATATCGCAGGAAGTGTTACGGCAAGTTATGCAAAATGTCATAAATAGGGCTCAAATGTGTATCAACTCTGGAGGTCACCATTTAAAAGACATCATCTTTAAATCCTAATGGTACGAAATTTAATGGCACAAATATACATTTAAAAAAACCTAAATCTAGTTTTCTAATTTAGAAAAAATGTTATAGCTGAACCAAATAGGGTCTTTACTTTTGCGCCACCCAGTATCTTCATAAAACCGACTGTGTGCGAGTCGAACTCGCGCACGAAGCATTCCGTAACGTATGGGAGCCCCTTTAATATTAATTTTATTTTAATTATTTATTTTTAAAGTGAATATATAATTAAATATTCTGTGAATATTTCAAGCGTCTGTTGCCGTTATCAATATCGAGCAAAAACAAGCAAAAAGATCACGTTTGTTCTATGGATAATTATTTCATGAATTTTTTTAGTATTTGTTGTTATAGCGGCAAGAGAAATACATCATCTGTGAAAATTTCAATTGTCTAACTATCACGGGTCATGAGATACAGCCTGGTGACAGACGGACAGACAGACAGACGGACAGCGGAGCGACATTAATAGGGTCCCGTTTTTACCCTTTGGGTACGGAACCCTAAAAAGTGCGCTCAAATAAAGAATGCATACACATCGAAGGGACATAAATTCAAAGCTACTCGAGAATAACATACTGCACACCAAATTTTCCAATACAAGTGTTGTATTATTTATGAACCAAAACGTAGCAATGTAGAAATTTGTCCCTAAACATTCCTCGGCCTATAAGTCTAAACTAAAGTTGTCTGTTCTAATTCAATACCTCTTGATCAATCAATACATAGTATCTATTTATAATATTCTTCTTTTTATTTTATTGTTTCTTATTAGATTTCCCTTTAATGCCCCAACAAAACTTATAAACTTAACTCAAAACTTACACTTAGTAAACAAGTGCTTTCTTCTATGCTCTCTTTATTATTCCCTGCAGCGTGGTCTGTTTCCCACGGCGTATGATGTGACAGTTCCTGTAATTCGCTACATTGATACTGTTATTCAACAAACTAATTTACCTTGACAAGTAGTTTATTTGGATCGAAAGGGAAACTGAGAATTACGGATAAAAGGTACACACGTACCTGCGTACCACATACGTGAGAAAAGACAAGTGAAATAAAAACCTAATAAGATTTTTATAAAATTTTACTTTGCCATAACAAAAAATTAAAATCGCTTACTTATCATCATATATAAATATTAAAACAAAGTCGCGTCGCGCTGTCTGTCCCTATGTAGGTATGCTTAGATCTTTAAAACTACGCAGCGGATTTTGATGCGAAGAGGAATTATTTAATGATTCACGGATAAATAATGCATATAAACCATATGTATAATTTGCCGTGCGAAGCCTGGGCGGGTCGCTAGTGTATAATATAAAAGCAAATGTGATTGTTATTTTATCATTCACATGCAAAACGAAGCAACCGATTTTACGTGACATAAGATATAATTTATGTCGGTATAATTATCATCAAAAGGATAGGGATTTGAATTCATTCGAACTCGCTTTTAAAAGTTACAGCTATACTTTTTACCTTGTCTGTAATTAATCAATACATAAAATGTAACAAAAAAATGAGCAAGTAAAACATCTTAATAACGACTATTATTTGATAGAATTAATTTTATAAACTGTAACCGGGAGGCAAGGCATTAAAAACATCAAACACTAACAAATTGCAGGAACTCTGCGGGTAAACATCCGACTCTATTTAAAAACAAAACTGAATTAAATCATCACGCCGCGCTTTCTGGTTGCTTCTTATTATAGCTTGTTCGGATATCTTATACGACACGCTGAATGCATAAAAAAATCAGGAGGACGGAAACAAAGACATTTACAAACGTAATAAAAGAAAAGGCACAAGTACAGGATCTATGCCTTATATATCCCATAGGAAATTAGATACCCCACCTAATTAAAATAAAAAATCCAAATTAATAAAATACATTGCCTATACCTAATACTGTGTTTGCGTATAGTTTATCTTTTGAATGAAATACGCACGTTTGCAACTGTCTTTGTTTTTAAGTTTTAGAAGTGGCAGATGTATATAAAAAAATATACAATAAAATAGTATCTACATAATAGACTACATAGTTCTCACGTGACAAACTAGCAACACATGAAACATCAAATTCCTAATATGACCTGAGCTAGATTCTAGCGTATCGTGACAGCGTTTGAAGTCAGCATTTCAAATAAATACTTATTAAATTGATCGAACGAAGCAATAAAATTACTTGATTTTCATCATTTTATTTGATTTTTATGTCTATCTACATGGCGTGTTGACAGCTCCGTGGCGCAGCGGTCAACACGCCAGCCTGCGACGCGGAGTGCCCGGGTTCGATCCCCGGCCAGGTCAAGATGGAAAATGATCTTTTTCAGATTGGCCTGGGTCTTGGATGTTTATCTATATATGTATTTATTATAAAATATAGTATAGTTGAGTTAGTATCCCATAACACAAGTCTCGAACTTACTTTGGGCAAAGAATATATACGCTTGGGGCTAGCTCAATCTGTGTGATTTGTCCCTATATATTTATTATTATTTATTTATTATCTACAGTCAAAATGTCTAATTGCGCATTTCATGTAATATTAATTAATGTTAGATAATTTCAATGTAATAGTCAAGGTTGCTCAATATGGCAGGGACAGCAGTAAACTAGTACAAACTCGATTTAACTGCAAATAGAACCAGAAGCTAGAACCACTCGCGCTATCACTATGAGACATCTCGGACGACTTTATCTATGTCTTTATGCTATGAATGCAACTAGTAGCCAAATAGGTTCTCAGGAAAAGATAGTAAATGATTGTCATTAAGTCAACCTTGGCGACGAACCTTGCTTGAGAAGTAATAAGAACGCCTAGGGTATATCCAATGATTTCAATTTTATTTGGTTCCGTGTATTCGACAATTCTGTCTTAGCATTGCGGATATACTTAGCTTCATCCCATTATAAAAACATATTAAATTACTAATGTAAACTAGGATTTATTAAAAAGTATAATTGAAAACGGAATAACTCCATCGTGGTTGAAAATCTGCCTTGTAGAAACAAAATGAAAAGAAAATCTTTTCTATTTTACCTGTCAACCCCGAGAAAGGTAATACCGCCGTGGGGAGACAAGAAATGAAAAAATCAAAAGTGAATTTTCTTAACGCAGAAAATGAAGGGTCGTAGCGGGAACAGGGATTACCACCCATTATAACGACTTGTTAAAATAGGATTATACGACGATATGTTGGAAAAAAGAAATGATTAAGTACAACAATGTTTCCATCAACGTATTGTTTACTTTACATCTCTCGTGTTTACCCTCACTCAATCATAGTTGGGCTCTGTCGGCAGCAAAACAAGCCAACTCATACAAAATATACGCGCATGTAAAAGGTAAAGAGAGGGATTACCACCCATGCGACTTGTTAAAATAAGATTATTCGACGAAATATTGGAAAAAGGAATAATTACAACAATATTTTCATTAACGTGTTGTTTACCTTACGTGTACAAGCCCCGTGTTTATTCACTCACTCCGTCAAAGTTTGGCTCTGTCGGCAACAAACCCACTCATACAAATACGTCGCATGTAAAAGGTAGACACGAGACGTGATTCGGGTCCGTTATTCGTTGGAAATAGTCAAATACATAGATGTTATCTTATGATATTTTTTCTTCAAATACTTTATGCCGGACAGTTACAAACTCGAATTTCCTGTATGACGAACGGTTTTATATTTTTATTGACCATTTGATTTTGTCTCTATGGATATTGGGAATTTATCTAACATTTTTTCGAGTATGCTAGGAACGGTTTCGTCCTTTTGTTGGAGGCACTAAATATGCGCCGGATTCCGAACACACGCTGCGAGGGTTCGCCACTTAAACGAGAACTCGGATCCTTCCACTTTTGTTAAATTTACTCTATTGCAGAGCAGACTGTATTTAAAGAGCAGAAATTTGCATTGCTCGAGACTTGTCTAGAGAATTCACAGAGAACTTTGTTCTCTATCATGCACAACGTTTTAATTTATATTAAAATTTTATTTAGCAATCTTATTCAACATTTCCCTGACATGACCCAAATAAAATGATAAACAAAATTATTATAAACTAGCTGTGCCCGCGACTCCGTTCGCATACAGAGAATACTCAAAAAATTGACAATTTTGTTTCAGAATCATGTATATAGAGCTTATAAACACGATATCGCTAAAAACAAAGTAACCTACTTTATGACCAACACTTACAGATTCATTATTATTAAATATTGATAATGATGATGGTTTAATACTACAATATATTTCGTCATAAGTTAAATATCATCATTGTCTAGCTCCGTGGCGCAGCGGTCAACACGCCTGCCTGCGACACGGAGTTTCCGGGTTCGATCCCCGGCCAGGTCAAGATGGAAAATGATCTTTTTCAGATTGGCCTGGGTCTTGGATGTGTATCTATATATGTATTTGTTATAAAATATAGTATCGTTGAGTTAGTATCCCATAACACAAGTCTCGAACTTACTTTGGGGCTAGCTCAATCTGTGTGATTTGTCCGTATATATTTATTTATTTATTTATTTATATTGATGAACATAATTATCTCACGTAGTTGCATGATTACAATCTATTTATGATCAACACCATCAATCTTTCTCATCTTATTATACAACGGTACAAGCGCGGTATGCAAATGAACTTCCTTGTGCACATCAAATATACTACTACCTCAATATATTTGAAATCCAGTTCACGACTAACATTTACGTTTTACTCATATACATATAAAGGAAATGATTTGAATATATATTACTCCGTTACCATATAATAGCTGAATCATGTTGCTTATGCGTATATGGTAGCAATGCTGTCTATTCAAGTAAACATACGGAACATATTCATTTTACTATGAATGGATTGCTATATGTACAAAAAGAGACGAAAGGATGAGCTTACTAATGTTCTTGTTATTGAAAAATCTAGTGTTACCAAAGACATATAATTGATACATCATAGCTCCATCTGAGTAAGACTACTCCTTCTAAAAACGATATCCCCTACAAAAAGCCTATATATGATACATATGTATAACTTACGGCAGTTTATTTTAACGTTATCTGTACACAGTAATAGCATTGTGGACCTAACTTAACCATACGATGCTTTAGACATGATAGTAATTTGAACATAAGCCCTGACAAAGTTGCCAACGCTCAGGGCACAGAAGAGCCATGGTAATAACAATATTTCAAGGCATCGACGATTAAGTCAAGGCACCGGCTTTTATGTACAAAGCTAAGGATTTAAAATATTCTACGAGGCAACGTAATAGGCGAGCCTTCGGGTGTATTAAAAGAAATATTATTTCTCATGGATAAGTGGATAACGGGCACCGTTCCCTTATAAAAGTAGGCTTTCATACTAGCTTCTTTTAAAATTAATAAGTAATGATAAAATAACATGGAAAATAATGATAACCTACACAGCAACAGACCAATGTTGTTCTACCTGGAACTATAAATTTGAAATGTTTCTACACACTAAGAAACAAAAAATATTATGAAATCTACTTGGCTGTCAACTAGCAGGGTTGACGAAGAACGAACAACACTTAGCGTTATTAATTTTTTTCATCAACAAAAAGCACCGCGTGCCCCAGCATTTACCAATGAGTGCGAATAAAAAATGGCACAAAACATTTTTCAGCGGTACAGCGACTATCGAGCGAGACTGGGCAGGGAGACGTAAACAATTTAAGAGTGCCCATGCCCGCTGCACTTCAGCCGAAGCAACGAACCGAATAAACGCGACGGTACTAAACGGGTAAACACGATAGACCAGAGACGTCCCTCACCTATCTCGACCCGCGACATTTTAAATTACGACTCTCAGTGATTCCCCCAGAGCTTTATCTCCTGGAGCTGTGATTTTGATGTCGTTATTTTCAAAGCTATTGACTTTGTTAAGGAAGCATGCAAATTGATTAAATTCGGATTACTTGACATATTTCAGAAGAGAGAATCTTGAATACGGATTTTTAATGACATCAGGATAAATTTATCTTGTTGATAGTTGTTGATTCTTCTTATCACCATTTTAAGATTTTAACAATTTGTTACCTACTTATATATTTTTTTAATTCAGTTTACGATGTATATCTGTATCGCAATCAGTTTCAAATGCATAGACACAGCACAACCGAAATTGATTCAAGTGATCTGGGAATACTCGCCACAAACCTTGAACAATTGTGTTCACGTGCACGACATGTGATGTTTCAATTACCTGAAAAGAAAAAACAATTTATTAGAAAAGATATTAAAATTCTAACTAGTAATACAAAATCAATATGCGCTTTTTTAACTTTTGCATGTTTTCTTTCCATCTTGGGTTAGTTGTCACATTGGGTAAAAAAGTAGGTAAGTACATTTAGGTACTTTGTTAATTAAATTTGTGTCCCTAATCACGAAAAGTTTTTAAACAACTGCCATGACAATTACAGCAATAAGTTGGTTATCAGTCTCATGGGCCGAAAGTAATAATTAAGGAAGTGATATCTTGGAATGGACCTGAGCTGGCTAACGAAACGCCTCAAGGTCTGAACTTTTCCCATTAAATGGGACCTTGTGGGACAGTGGAAACACCTGCAATGGCGTTTGATTTCGACCCCAATCGTTTTGCTCACGTCACGAAAACTTGGACAGCGCGGCTTTTGAGACGAAAATAGGAGTGCTAAGTGTGTCGAGCTATGAATATATGTATTTATTATGAGCTTTATCATATTAAGTATCATTTTGTTTCACATTGTTTGGTTTGTAATTTTTTCGTAACTTAAATCAAGATTCTTTTGAAAAAGCGCTAGTAAGTTTAATTACCAAAGTTTTTTTTTTTTTTTTAATTTAATGCGATGTGAAATCTAGCATTATGATTTCTTCTACATCTTAGGTATTGATGCAAATCCAATTATCGTTACATCTTGAACTCTTGACATAGTATTATATGAAGTCGCTTCCGCTGTCTGTTCGCTTAGATCTTTTAAACTACTCGACGGATTTTAATGCAGTTTTCAATATATAGAGTGATTCGAGAGGAATTTTATATGTATAATTTACTGTCCAATATTACTTCGCACCGGCGAAACCGGGGCAGGTCGCTAGTTTAGCTCACACTAAAGCACGCGCGAAATAGTTATTCAGCCAGCGAAATTTTGCTGTATTCAGCTAATTACGAGTACCTACTAGCGACAGGAGCAAATAACAGATGTAAGATACAATGCAGATTTCTCTTCTCGTTAACTAAGAAATAATAAATCAGTTTTTATAATATTGGAAATATTAAAGATACTAGCAGTGCAGCCCGCGACTCCGTTCCCGTACATTTGTATGGGGGCCACGTCTTAACTGGAGAAAAAAAAATAAGTAGCGTATATCCTGTGTTCTGTACATCTAAATGTTTATCTACCAACTTTCGTAAAAATCAGTTAATTCGTTTAAGTTATAGAGGAACATACATACCATACGTACATATATACACACAGAAAAAAAAAATAGATCCTTAATTTAATGTCTGTATCATGTATAGAGCTTATAAACACGATATCTCTAAAAACAAAGTAACTTACTCCTTGACCCCTTACAGATTTTTTATTAGTAAGTATTGATTCTGTATATGGTCACAAAATAGCCAGTACTAGTATTCTTTAATCAATATAAATTTTAGTAAATCGTTCGATACAAATAACTAAAATCTATCAACTACTTACAACTACAACTAAACGATCGATATTCATTGTGTTGATACAACGGCCATACTCCTAATACCTATGCAATCACGTTAGGCCTTTGTCCCGGCGACGTGACCCGGCGGTTGTGCCCAGCACCGCAAATGCCACCATCGCAAATAGGGCCATTACAATACCGGGCCGGGACGAGCCCTACCTCAACACGGAAATTATTATCACGGCCATAAATCAAACCAGTTCTGCCAAGACTTGCGAAATTTGTCACGTCGCATGCGAACTGAAAAGTCGGCAGGCCGACAGCGAAATGCAAATTGTGACGTCAGCACAAACGCTAGGAGTCAGTCCTTACGGATGACCTGCTTTTCTGGGGTAAAGGCGGCAACGTGCAATTTTCTAAATTATACTGGTAAAGAAAATTTAATCAAAAGCCAAAAAGAAAAAATGATGTGCCGCTGGGAATTTTGGAAATTTACACATTGTAAATTGTAAATTTACGGGAATATTCCCAATGTTTCCGTAAACTTTTTCAAAGTTCTTTTTTATAAGTGTCCGGAAATTGTTAAAAAATCCATAAAGGGTAGTGACACACCGCAAAAAAACTGCCATCTCAGGTTGTGAGCCTCAAGCAAGTTCATCTAAGTCCAGATATTCCGGGAACCTTACTGGGACTTTGGAATTTTTCAACATTAAAGTAGAATCAACTTTTGCTAATTAATTATAACATTTAATAAGAGCTAATTGTGAGTGGTCGATATAGAAAAAATCTTTAACTTTGCTACAGCAATATTCCCACAAATTTCCAACTTCGGGAAAATTTCCGGAAAGTTTAACGGGAATATTCCCAAAGTTTCCAATATTCCCAGGAATGGCACATCACTACTCCCAGTTAATAAATCAATAATAAAATGCATTGTATCAATAGCATTTGCCGCTATAAACAGCTTGGCACTACAGGACAACAAAAGACATGATGGATTTAATAGACCTAAAAGAAAATGCGTCGTAACGACGACGACGATGATGTCAACAATTATAGACAAATCCATTAGGCAATAATATGAGTTCGTACATCAATACACAAACAGCACGGGAGCGGCGCAACTGAGGGACAATGGCACTCTGTCCTTGAATTAGCACCGGAACTATTGTCACCGCGCACAATGGATAGGATTTGCCTAGATTGCTGTCGGTGGGCACGCGCCGAGACGAGCAAAAACTACACGCGATCCGACGACGGAAAATTTATTTTATTTTGAGCAATATCCCGCCCGAAGTACTCCCGCGGCCTGCAATCTTTTATACATCGCCTCCAAATAAAACAGGTTATGGTTATGATACAGCCTATGGTTAATTTATATCCCGTAATAACTGTCAGGTTATGGGGAACCTTACTGCTATGAAGCGTTATTTATTAAGAAATAAACACGTAGGGCAGATTTAATTTATATCGAAGATTAGCGATCACGGCAGACATAGATTTGTTTGACCCAGTTAATTGGTTTTCGGGTCGATGGATTTTCAATCTATTTATCAACGTCAGGGGCAACTGGCGATGAAGATGTTAAGTATGTATACTATTATGAAAACGCATCACGCGATGGTGGTGTCATTATTTGCGGGACAGCACCATCCGCGATGGCGGTACAACAATGCATTTGATAAGCAGTACTTGGAAAACGAGCTAACTGCTTTTTAATAACTGTCGCAAGAACTTGGAAGTTTCTTGAATTAATGCGCTATTACTGCATCTGACCATGAAATGTAAATTTCATTTCCTTATAGGGATCACTTTGTTATCTGTCTGTCTGTCAGTTAAGACGCTTTTTTCAGGAATGCGTGGAGGTATCAAGTTGAAATTCATATCAAATACTCAGGTCTACTGTCCCTTGGAGCCGTGAAAAAATCTAACTTCTAAGTCAACGCAATCAAAAGATACAGCCGTTTATGCCGCAAATTTTCGACATTCACAAGCGAATCAAAACCTACAGGTACTTCCCCTACCCCAGGGTACTCAGAATCTTGAAATTTGGTCCGAAGTAACGTCTTATAGCACAGATAAAGGAAAAATTGCGACAAGCATAAATTTTTAGTTACATCATATAATTTTAGTTAAGTACATGAATAATTTTAAACTTACTAATATACGATAATGCTTGGTGCGCGGGCCCGACTCGCACTTGGCCGGTTTCTTGGAATATTTCATATTTCATGAAATTCTACAATGGTAAGTTAACATCAGTGTGATTTACATATTTTGCAGCCTCATTCATAAAATGTACATATTGCGTCCTAAGCAAAAGCCAATCCTAATTGAAAAGTCCTAGTCTACATAAAAAGTAGCCTCTTGCCTTTTTAATGAAATAAACACAAGCTCGTTACGAATTAAAACGTGAAATAAAACGAGGTTTTCATCCATTAAAGTTGTCCTCAACGTTCATTAAGGTCGAGAGGCATGAATGAATATTTGAGGTGATGTGAAAATGGAGCAGTTTGCGAGGTATTCCGCAGAGGATTCGTGCCGACGACGTAATTATAACTCGGCCATCAAGTTAAATAACTGCTGTAATAATAAACGGAGACACTAGTTATTCACGAATAACACAGTCAATTGTTATGCCACGAAGTGATAACGATCGAAATTATCCGCGTTGTGAATGTTCGTCGTTCTGACTAACGACGAGATATTCGTAATGACAGCGCCTTACATAGACAATGTAGGTCGCGAGGCCGCGGTGCCAGGAGCCGTCGTCGCATCCCCTCGTAAATAAATTCATACACACGTCCCTCTAATTATAGCTGCAAGTGAAGCTTTGCGGAAAAGGTTACGCGGTAAATATAGCAGATAGCGCGCCGGCCGCTGATGCGATCAACATGTCGAGCTGCTTTCGTTTCGTCAGTGAATAACTTGAAGGCAAGCGAGGCAACGGGGTTTGGGCAACTTCACCAAATTAAAGTGGTATAATTCTGTCAATAAGGGTTATTAGTGCCGGTAGCAATAAAGCTTTGGACGAGCTGATTTGATTATATTATGTTTGTGCTATGTTAACTTTCAGTTTGAAGCTACTCCATTATTTTAACCTACGTGAGAAGTGAATAGACCATCATGCAAATTCTGTAACTGCATGCACAAACGAGTGGCTAATACTCGAGCACTCCATATTTCCCGGGCTAAATTTATTATGACACAGACAATAAATCAATAGAGCACTTAGCTTCGTACCGCGAGTGGATTGATAACGATAAAGGCAGGCATAATTGGCATTAGCCGTACTGATACCCATTAGTCTGTGAGCTGGCTGCGAAAAACACGAAAAAATTACAGCGAAATGCAACTGTGCATTATGATCAGAAAAATCAAAAATCCTAGTAGTTGCTACTACGAAGTTAAGTCCAAAAGTTAATAATGGTGTCCTAACATAGCAAACGTTTATTTTAAAATCACTTTTGAAATCATCTAAAAGTTTATTTCGTAACTTGTATATATGTAAGCTTGTAAAGTTACAAGTTGTTTCAACTATATATAAATAATTTTCTTATTTTTCAAAGTTAAAATTATTTGTCTAAGGAGAGACGTGATACATTCTCACTACGGAAAAGTTAAAGTTGGCCATAGCCATATTACAAACAAAAAAAGCAGCAAAATATAATTGTTTCTAAAATTAGTTTTTATTACTTATTCGGCCCTGTCATTTCGTCCCAGCCATAACTAGTCATTGCAAATATTTGACTATTTGACCACGTTTCTCTGTATTTAGCGTTTTCTTCTTAGATATAATAAATATAAATATATACGGACATATCACACAGATTGAGCTAGCCCCAAGGTAAGTTCGAGACTTGTGTTATGGGATACTAACTCAACGATACTATATTTTATAACAAATACACATCCAAGACCCAGGCCAATCTGAAAAAGATCATTTTCCATCTTGACCTGGCCGGGGATCGAACCCGGGCACTCCGTGTCGCAGGCTGGCATGTTAACCACTGCGCCACGGAGCTGTCAAATAATTATAACCAATTTATAGCATCGTAATTTTTACGCAGGCAACTCTTGTACTACCTATACCATGGCGTCATTGCATCGATCGGGCGTACTCGTAACTCCATCAGGTATTCGCGACGATTTATCTGGGAATAGAAAGCCGTCATTGTTTTGTTTCACAATAAACAAAAGACAGACGCACACAAGGACGCGTCTCACGGGGAGGCGCATTACGCAAGCCGATTATTATGAATGACTATCGCCAGCCGATCCTGTCATTCGATATGAATCTGTAATTTCGCAAAGGCGACGGTTTACAGAACTTTTTGCGTGTTCTAAAATAGATCGTGTTTTGATACTTTAGTTCGTGCGTGCAAGGTCGCATGACATAAATGAAAAATTGTTATTAAAAGTTACAAGCGTGAAGAAAATCCTAATAAGGTTTTTTGCTAAACAAAAAAATGTCAATGTTGAGTAGATCTGTTTTTAGGAGATGTTTTTACGTTATTCCTATGTTTCGTTATTCTTATTTATTTGGCTGGCTGGTGTACTGTAACCTACAAATAATGATCTCTATGATCGAATGGAAGTTTCGATCGTTACTTTCGTTAATTGATATTCCTTTCGGGCACTAAAATAAACTTAAAATCAAAAAATAAGGCGTTCGATTAAATGAAAGACAAGTTAGTGTTAAGAATCTAATTCCTTGAACTCTTTAGAAGAATCTATTTTCCAACATATTTTCTCGTGGTATTTCAACAATAATGACGGTCATGTCATGCTGCACAGGGCACAACACCGTGCCGTGTTCACCAATCCATTTCCATATAAATCTAAGTAAATGAAACTACAGCAGCTCGTAGCTACATTTTGTACGTTGCGGGTGAAATCATAATATCCACCCGTAACTGATAGCCTGAAGACTGTGATCCCACCCGCAGCCTACAAGCCGCTCAGCGGATCACCACCCAGCAACTCCGCCTGCATTGATGACTTACAGCCGCAGCCCGCCCGCAACGAAATTAGGTTATACAAGCACAATGTCGCAACATCACTACTCGATGAGCTTTGATGTCAATGAATGCGGGCGTAACCGATACTCTGGAAGATTGATTACCGCATCATAGATCACTCACAATTTTCTCCGTCAGTTCTTCATAAAAGTTCACGCACGTAATCAAATTGTATCGATCGCATTATATTTAGCTAACAGCAGTCCCTGCAAGGTTCCTTCTAATAGGTGTAAACGACCTTTATGAACCGCTCAGTGGTATCTCTTTCGTCTCATGTGTCTGGCTCGGAAAACAAACAGATAATAGCGTTTTCTATCTGAAATGCTCTTAGTGTAAGTGACTACTACTAAAGGTAGCAAATTCTTTTCTCGGTTGTAAATAAGTGAATCATTAAGGTTGTTTACCGATTCACGCATCTCCAAATATGTCATCGAGACATGTTGGTGGTAAACAATACGGTGATTCATGCTGTTGATAATGCAATTGTTTGTGCACCATCGGAAAAACAATGACTTGCACTCGAACGCTGTTCGGGCATCGGTATTATGACAGACGCATCGTATCCCATTTCGCAATTTCGCCGGTGCTCGAAAACCAGTAGGTAATTGGTGGAAAAACCAAGGACCAAACAATTACTGCGGGGAAACAAGCCGTGGCAAGATTCAATTATGTTGTATTTGGCTAATTGGAGTCTTCACTCACTGTGGGAAAAATGTCCTTATTGCATGTTTTTTTATGACACAGAGCATTGCCACGTCTCGGATGTGTATGTCAAAAATAAAATAGATAATTCTGTGCATATTTTTACACATATAATAATAAATAGAAAAGTAAATTACTGCTAATTTTCTAAAAGACAACATTATTTTGTGGAATAAAATCGGTTTTATTGAAGTAAGTAACAGATATTGGTAAAAAAACCATAAAACATTGTATTGAACCGATTGTGGCTTGCTGCTTGATAGACTTCAAGATCATAACATTTACTTCTAATTTAAATCCATTATTAATATCTAAATACTAGTTTAAATCCTAAATGATGAAAGGACGCATATTAGCACAGTGGACGAGCAAACAAACACGTAACTAATCAAAAGGGTAAACAGGCGAAAATCAACAAATTTGAGAGTGGCGAAATGCTTGTTGCAACCGCACTAAATTTCCCCGCGAACCCATACAATTCCAGTGGTGTGTTTGATAATAGAATTAGAGCCAGTTATATGATTATCGTTATTAACCGTAGAGAAGCTCTATAAAATGAGGATTGTTTTCGTTCAAACAACCCGTGCGACTTGATAGCACGTTTAAGATCGTCACGTGCAAAGTTGTAAAGGAAAAGCCGTATTCGTATCACTTTTCCTTTTGTTGTTAGAAAAGATTCTATTTCTACACAAGATTTATCCGCTATCCCATTGTGTTCAGATGAATTACGTCTACATAGACATTCAATATTCTTATATAGGTATCTCCTTGCATGTAATACACAAAAAGGACTCCTTGTAAATGGAAAGAAAATAGTCGGGAGTCGGCAAAGCCAATTTTCGTAATATTAAACCAACTAATGGTGAGGGACAATTAATAGAAGAGTGCTCGTTTGAATATGCAATAGTTCTGTCAGAAGCTAGTTATGAGTGCTGCAGAAATTCATACATTATGCCAACATGGGAAGACTGGGAATGGGAAAAAGAATTTGATTGCCATTCGGGTGCTTGTTGACTTTGCATGGATATCCGGTGATTCATTAAGTCTGCTGCCGACTACATTTCGATTTCACAGACTCTCAAACTTTTATCTATAGTTTTATGTCTGTTAACTACATTTTCCGGATAGTTTTGTTATTGAATCGTACGCAAAGTTGCTTCTCTGCTTTTTGTAGGCTAAAAAACTTCCTAAAATAATCAGTTTCTGTAGCCGATCTAACAATACATTATGGAAGTTGATATCCTTCCTGGTACTAACTCTTCTTACTAGAAAGACAAGATAATAATATAAAAACTACAAATGGTTCTTGTTTGGACTGATTGGAGCTAGTGACACAAAATTTAGTGTTTCAGAAACTTCCAAATGGTCAACACCAGGCCACATATTTGAGCATAATGCGTGGTACGGTTGGCCAACCTCATAGCAGCAATTAAGGTAAAGCATGGGTGCGCAAACGCACCACTCGGACGCTCCGACGCATGCAAATCTTTTGGGATAATCAGATCGCGACGAACCCGGTCAACCGTGGACGGTCGTTGACTCCGATGGTGACAATGAGCGCTAAAATTACTATCTGCATACAAAAACTAAATTATGTATACCCAAGAGGTTAGCTTTAAAAGAGTATATAGTAGTAGCTTTAAATATTCATTAGTAAGTATTAAAATATTTTTTCACTGCTGTTCCGCTGAAATGAACTAAGGAGAAAACTAGGATTTCGTAAAACGAAATAATGTGACAATTCTAAAGCAAAATGTAAATTTCGACTTTAGGGCAGACAGCGGTAGCTAAATTAAAATAAATATTCCTTTAAATTTACACAAATACACAATAGATTTATTAAACGTCAAAATTAACCTTTGATTAGCTATGCTAATCGGGCTTCTACTTGCAAACTATTTGAAGATTAAGCCTTCCTAAAGGTAGATGTTCGTACAAAATGATTAAAATTTCAGTACCGTGGCCAAAATTCATCAAATATTCCAAGCAACGGAGCACATTATGAAATATTAACGAATCGACAAGGAGGCTCTTATCTACTTTCAGTATTTAATGACTGGATGTACAAAGTTTTCAGATAAGAATATTCAGGGCCTTATAACCGCAGGGCACAGGGACGTGGAGATCTTCTATTAATTTAAAAGGATATTGCAGCGAAAACTTGCTCCAGTATTTTAATGAGGAATGTTCTAACTTCATGCATATTAAAATGTTGGGAAATGTTTTTCCACGTAGCAAGTTGGTTCATTATAGACACGATGAAATCAAGGATGAAGATAAGGCTACGATAAGATAGAAAGTGATACACTAGCCAGTGGCAAGCCTCCGATACGATTAAGTACTTTTGATTCATGTTTATCAGCAAGTTTGAATTGAGGCTAAATATAGTTGTGCTTGTGCGTGTTGCGCAATGCTATCTGAATTGTAGGAGAAATAAAACCGTTGGTGCTCAGTTCAAACAGCTGCGGTATAAAGGGCAATAGCATGTCTATGCACCTGCTTCGTTTCTCTTGACATTTAAATGGCGTTTGGACGATTCAAGCCCATTACTTTAGGTTCATGAGGAGTTATTTCAAAATATACCGATACGGATATTTAAATAGCAATCTTATCTTTGCGAATCTTAATACCAATTTTGATAAGGAAATATATTTCCATTCACAGAACATTAAATAAAAGGCCAAGCTAGTTATGTTCGTAGCGAATATTGTTTTGAAGCGACGATTTGCCTTGAAAGCATCCGGGATGTTCTGCGAGCAGCTGAGGGCCCGCATAAACACATCATCATAACGTAAATAGCCTCGGACCCCATACATCGCGAGGGTCTCCACCACAATGGATCGTTTCCGCGACTTGACGCTTCATAACGCTCCTGAGGACGAACCTTTTAGTTTAATACGGCAATAGCTACGCACTGCATATTATGCAAAGCGAAGGGGAAGATTTGAATGTAATATGTTTGACTGGTTTGGGATCGATAAGGACTGCGTACGATGCGTAATGATCCTGACACTGTTGGAAACGTATGAAAGTAAAGTTTATTTCTGGTTCATTTTTTGCTGAAATAGTTGTCATCAAAGTTACCTCTCTACCTACAAGATTTATATACGTGCACACAGTACATTTTGCTGTCCTTCTATATTTTGAGTTTAAGTGAACTTTTGGGAATAACAAATGAGATAAAAATTAAAGTAATTTTGCTGACTGTACCATGTGACACATCAAATGTAATGGCTTATTATCTGGATCTCAAATACATATTTTTTTTAGAATATACATATAACTTTAAAATATTTCCACAAAAATTAACCACCAATCCGAAAATTATGAAAAATACATAATCTAGGTTTTAACTTATAAATTATTAGAAACATATGATATGTATAGTTTTATTATGAGACGTAAAATGGGTGTCTAATCAGAAGTGCATTTATAGTACGTAACCCTCTCCACGCGAGTTCGACTCGCACCTAACCGTTTTTTTTATACTCAACTCAAATTTACAGGGTTCGGACAGGAACGTGAGTCTCGTGTCATATCAAATACCTCGAATCATACACCTAATTTAAGTCTTTACCGAAAGTCCAGTTCGAAGACTAGACTCGAAGTAAGTTCGACTCAACAAAAAGTCGATTAAGACAAGCAGCCTTCAACTGGTTTTAAGGTTTTAATGGGGATATTGCCGCGGCTATTACCACGCTTGGTAGACGCAGGCGGTGCTTGCATTAATTTATGTAGGTATCGGTTGTCTGATGAACCATGGTGTAAGTTTTGATCGTCTTCAAAATACATTGCGGCTTTCGTATTGACTATTTTTATTAAAGATAGATAAACCGTAATGGATGTCTAAGTGACTATCAATACGTTGTACAATCGAGGGCAGATAAAACTGTCCCCTGTAATGACAGATTTTAAATTTTAGGGGGTCACATTTATCTGCTTCCGATTGTACACCGTAGTTGTCAAAAAATTGCGAGTAGACCTGCTGATACCCCGGTCTGACAGCCTTTGAGTGATTTGGGATCAGATGTATACGGGGTATTATACCTTCCTGAAGACATAAGGGGTTATGTCTTCACGGATTAATACATAAGTCCCACATTAAACAAGCGGCGTAGTTTATTAGCTAATTATTAAAATAAATCATACACATACACACATCATATTACGAGCTTTTCCCTTGCGAGGTAGCACGCCTCTTTTATTACAAGGAGACTATAAACTCGAAAACTCGCTCGCACTAACGTTAAACTTGAGTTTAAAGGGAACCTCGCTAAGTTCGCAACACATTTAGCAAGAGCGTGTGTCTTAATGAGTAGAGTATTGTCATTAAGAGTCTGAGCCCTAAAATCTGGACTCAACGACTAGAGTTTTCTGTTACACTACAACCAAATCTTCCGCCTCTGCGGCAGCCTCTACTCTACTCTACAGTCGTGTTGATCGTTTTTTTACCGCGCCTATGTCAACGCAAACAAAAGGCAGACACAAAGCGGAGAGAGCGGCCTTTGTCCGGATACGAGAGCGTCGACACTTAACTCCGACTCGGTGACGACGCCCGTCCACCGGGATCTGGGATCCTTGGATTCATCTGAGGTTAGCATTCCAAAACCAAAACAATTCATGTTAATAAAACAAGGAATATTCAATAGAAATGTAAGATTTTTCCATGAATCTTCATTAACCAATCCAATAGCCGCAAATTAAATAGATAAAATGATATCACATAAACACGTGTTACAAAATTATCACACACACACAGTTATCAAGATTTTTAATATATTCACATTAATTTTACTGTCACTGTAATTGATGTTAGACACTAATAAGTATAATTAAGTGATGCCAGTCAAAACTAGAGCGCTCAAGTAGAGCTAAACTACAAAAATACATATACATACATACATAGTATCACGTCTTTTTCCCTTGCGGGGTAAACAGAGCCTAGGTCTATAAGACCTTATGGCCACATTTAGCATGTTAGAGGGCGTGTAGATGGAAAACGGAATCAAAACAGTGCTGATGGGATTGATTTGATTCCGCAGATTTAGCCCAATCGCTCGATCGGTTTTTACGATTTGCGCGGGTAGAGAAGCATCTGGCACATTCTACGTTTTTTCTTTTCTCCCAGACCAGCATGAGCATGCAAACTACAAAAATAACGTCGAATATCCGAGCAACCTGCCGCATGCATAATTGAAATATCGTCCGGCCATTTTTGCGGAAATGGAATATGAAATATACATCGGATAGTGCAGCAGATGCGGAGGAAAGGCCAGTGTTCGTTAATGGCGATGCTTTATTGGCTTGGCCTAATTGCTTCCCGCCTCGCGCCAGCGACATCCACACCGACCCAGATACATATGCGACCGATTTCCACAAAATAAATTATTTTAACGACCATTCATCTACGTCTTATTTTACACCTGAACCTCTAAAAACTTCAAAGAATGTATACTCAGCTGCAACTGGCAGCCATCATAAATTCGCCAGAGTCCAAGCATGCCGTGAATGTAATCAACGAGAGGGGAATAAACACTGGATGGAGGCGAAAATTTCAATTTTCCGAGCGGACTGTCAGCTGCGTCCGGATAATCTGGAATTTATCTTTTGCCGTCGGGACGGACACCCGTTGCCTTTCAATCACCTGTTCCGCAAAGAAAAGCGAAATAGGAATTGGCGAGAACCCATTCTATTCCAGACATCTGATACCGCAATCGAATTTCTAACAGTGGTCGTCGCGTCGAAACAATCCATTTATCTTATACTGTGGGGTGTAGTGTAACTTGCGATTTAGGAATGTAGAGATTAGGGAATAGTTTATTTACAAATATTATGTAACTAGCTTTCGCCCGAGGCTCCGCCCGCGTCAATGTCTATCCCTCGGGAATAGTACTTTTTCCCGGGATAAAAGGTAGCCTATGTCCTTCTCCGTACTCCAGAGAACTTGTATGCAAACTTTCATGATGATCGGTTCAGTAGTTACGGCGTGAAAGCGTAACAAACACACAAACAAACAAACTCACTTTCGCATTTATAATATTAGTAAAGATGTTATATACAATTTTTCTTTTCTGTAGAAACGATGAGTAGATACTTTGCTAGTGGGCATTAATTCTACGCAACAGTTGTAAAAACTAGCATATATCCGTTACAGGTAGAATTACGTAGCAACTAGCAAACGCCCAGCTCGTCGATCCGGTTCTGTGCGATGGGGGAACGCAACATCATCGGCTCAGTTTGGTTCGTTTGGTTTCTGCTCGTGATGTGTTTATGTTATGATGGCTATTATTAAAACGGCGCGTCATCCAAACGCAAGACGTTTACAAGTCGCACACGTCTTCGAAGTCGCGACATTCTATTTAGCAGTATTTTCGAAATAGCTTGCGTTTCACACATAAGTAGTTAAAAAGATTATATAATTAAAGACTTTTAAAATGTTAATGAAATGTATAAAGAACGTCAAATCGTGACAAGTGACCTTCAATTTGAAGGTGGCAAGCAGTGACTTTGAAGTAAAGGCGTTCATCGCCTGTGGAAACGAGCTATCTAAATCTCTCGTTGCAATCATTCTTCAAAGAACGATTAAAAAATAAGGCGTTTACGTAAACCACTCGTTTAGGGAGTCACGTGTTTTAAAATAGTACCAATGGTTTTCATTGCGAAACCGAGCGCATCGGCCCCGCTGACGCAGCCCGCCTCCTGTGGCCAATTTAACTGAATTTATAGCAGCTGCAAGGTCGCCGAAGGATGATGAACTCAGTTACAGCATAACGAAACGTCACAGTTCACGGTATCTGAATAACACCATCGACTGACTACTTAAACCTAAACATACTTAACTTTTATTACGACATAATTTATTACTTAATGCTCTTGGGCGAGGAATTTATTCAATTAATCGCGATGACGTCGGTGCATAGCGGCGACCTCAATAGTAAATTGAACACAGATTTAGCGGGCTCCTAAAAAAGCTCTGTACATAGACGCGGCAGTATGTAATCGAACGTCGGATTAATTGCATCGCTCGGAGTTAGTGCGAGTACATCCATTCCTTTGATCGGATGGTCGCAAAAAGAGAAGAGTATTAGCGACCTCACTAAAGCTAGAATAAGCAGGTTTTATAGTTGCACTAACGTTCTTACATGAAAAACATCTAGGGAAATCTTTTCAGCAAACTTTGATGTCACGAGCTCCCTTTCATGAACTTTGACGCGATTTATCTTTTTCATTTATTGTTTAGTGTCAAATATTTTTTGATTATCTAAGTGACGGACTAATTTTAATGTTACTATTTGACCCTATCTATAAAATCATCCTATTATCAATAGCATTGACTCGATAAAAATAAATCCTAACTATCCTAACTAATATTATAAATGCGAAAGTGAGCATACACGTTATCTGAGGTACGTAGAAGGATATAGGGTACATTTTATCCCGGGAAAAAGTACTGTTCCCGAGGGATCGACATTGACGCGGGCGAAGTCGCGGGCGAAATCTAGTGTCATAATAATTCTCGGCGATTTACAGTTAATATCAATAAGTTAGATTATCGAATTACACTAAAACATGCATAGAGAAATCTCTGCCAAAGGACACTGTGCGAGTTTAAAATGTCATCCGGTGTTTTCGAGGCGTATCCAGTTAAACAGGTACATGACCTCCGTTTACAGGTTGGATCCGAACGCGAGGGCCGGCTTGTTACAAGTTAGCTGTACTGTTCGCAGATACTTAGCATCGTACCACCAATTCCTTCAAGCCATGTTCCTTCATGATCATGAAGCAATCATATCCGCCCAATAGAATTTTCGCGAACACGTCAGGAAACTTTACGGCAAGAACTTTCGATGAACGCGAAGTTTAAACGATATTAAAAAAGTAAATCAAAGTTATAATTATTACACATGTAAGTAAAAAAGTTTAGAAGTTTTTTAATATAAAAGTGGTAATATAAATATGTAACTAGTAATTGGTATAAGACTGGCGTAGAGTTGCCGAGAGTTCAAGAGCTCTTCTTAAGAGCGCACCAATGCGACCCGGCTGAAGCCATTTCGCACCCCGCGCCCCGCGCGAAAGCAGGATAGATCTAATGACCGTAACGCGTAAAAAATGAGAAGAAGATAGTGGGTAGGCACAAGCGGGTGTCCTAGAATTAACGGGCGTAAGCGCCAAATCACTTAATTGTTATTTAAAATAAAAGTACGAGGTTAATGAGTAAAAAAACTTTGGCCAGATTTTAGAACTAGTTATTGCTAAGCTAGGAAACTAAAAATCATTTCTAAAGACCTTAGGGTTTCGCCGTTCTGACCACAAACATCAAATGAAGGGGCTATGTTTGCAAAATAAAAGTATCGAGGCTTTTGTTATTAATCGTGTTTTCAGGTTGGACAGTTTTAAGAAAATATGTTGAAGTTTTATATATAATAAATAACAGGCATGTAGTCGTTATAGATATAGACATCTAGACGAATGTTCATTGACAAGTTTCGCATTCGTGCCCTCTTAATTACTTAATGTTATGATTTTCTAAATGTGTTACAATTAATAATTATGTATTTTTAATGTCGTTTGTTTAACGATTAACCATTTTTAGCGTTCCGTACCCAAAGGGTAAAAACGGGACCCTATTAATATCGTTCCGCTGTCTGTCTGTCTGCCTGTCTGTCCGTCTGTCACCAGGCTGTATCTCATGAACCGTGATAGTTAGACAGTTGAAATTTTCACAGATGATGTATTTCTATTGCCGCTATAACTACAAATACAATAAAAATAGAATATAATAAATATTTAAGGTGCTCCCACACAACAAACGTGATATATATTCACTTTAAAAATAAATAATTAAATAAAAATAAAATAAGGGGGCTCCCATACAATACAACAGATACGATTGTTTTGCCGTTTTTACAGATAACGGTACGGAACTCGTTTTTTAGTCGTGGTAGAGCCACGCAACCGACTAAATTATTTTTTGTTAGTAGCATGAACGGGACGTCTCGTCCGGGGAAATACCACACCCGCAGAAAATCAGAAACTCACAGAAATTCTTAAGGCAGAACCTGTGTCATCCATAGTCCAAAAAGTTATATTTTAGTAAAACATATTATTAGCCATTTCTTGAAGATATGTTAACAACGTACGTAGAACGAGGTAAATTATTAAATTTCGCGGTTGGCTTACAACTCGTCAGAGACCCGTTAGCCCACCCCCGGTGAGGTGTAAGTTATTAAGAAGCCTTGGCGCTTCTCCCCGTAATGAGATTAGCTGCCTCTACTTCGAGCTCCGCTCGCGTCTAAGTTGCTAAGCGTCCACACGAGAAACAATTTCCTTTAGCTAACAAAAAAGAATATTCCATCAGCGGTCGGTGCTGTATAACGAACACGTAGTTTGTTAACGTGGCTGGGCAAAATACATTAATTAAAATATCAAATACGAATTATATGTGAGTAATGTATTTTATATATAAAACACAGTCAGATGATAGCTAATGTAAGAATAACTTAAACAAATTTGCTCAAGAAAGGAATAGGCCGCTATTTTTTGAAAAATGCACAAATTTGTAAGTTCGCTAAAAGTTACTTTGTTAAATTTATTTTCAGACCATATGTATATGAAATACTTATTACAAATTACACTGTTGTGAAAAAATTGAAATACAAATAAGTATTTGTATTTAAATTACACGTAATTCTAATACTGCCCAACCCCGTTTGTTCATTTTGTTCTAACTAAATAAAATGAATACAGCATTGGAAAGAATTATTTCTCTCGTTTTCACTCGTTCCGTTCGCAAATTCGTAAAGGAATTAATAACCTTAATGGGTTCATTGAAAATAACTTTCACGCTTGAACGAACACTTTTGAACCGTTAGCTCATCGAATTAAACGATCACTCGTGATTTGAATTGTATTTCCATATAATTAACACACGATGAGCATTGATTGAGGTCAGTATCTTAATAGTATGATGCATTCTAAATCAGCGTTAGCTTCTACAATGGCTTAAAAAGATTTGTTACTTAGTTAATTATCACTTTCACGGACACTCCCATGTCTATTGTTATTTCTTTTGTGTCTGGTTCAGTGTTAACTTACATAATTATGAAGATAGTAAACTTACGGTACTGAAAATGAAACTGAGTTGAAATCACAAAATCAACCGTAACGTGAATAACTACCCTGAATATTAAAAAAACTGGCCAAAAGCGAGTCGGACTTGCACACGAAGGGTTCCGTACATTAATGTAATAAGTTTGAAACTATTCAAAATATTTTTATTATATGATGTAACTAAAAATTTATGCTTTTCGCAATTTTACCTATACCTGTGCTATAAGACATTGCTTCGTACCAAATTTCAAAATTCTGAGTTCATGGGAACTGTAGGTTTTGATTCCCTCGCGAATGTCGAAAAAACACGAAAATTTCCGGCATAACCAGCTGTATCTTTTGATTGCGTTGGCTTAGAAGTTAGATTTTTTGACAACTCTAAGGAGGTCCTCGTTCCTGAGGAAAAGGGTCTTGACAGACCGACAGTCAGGCAGACAGACGGACAACCGAGTGATCCTATAAGGGTACCGTTTTTTTCCTTTTTAAGTACGGAACCTTGAAAAATAATAAATTAAGTTCTAAATTGTTAAGCGGCAGAAGAGTAATAGTTTATGTTATCCGAGCTAAGCAAGCTAACGTACTAATCTTGTTTACTGCCCTTGATGTCGTCACAGCGCTTACAACTACATACATAGGTGTTAATTTACGACTATTTTACTGCGTAGATCAAGAGGATATTGCATTAGGGATACAGTAGGCAAGCAACTACTCTTTACGTAATGTTATTTCTAGATCTAATGGGATTAAGCAAGCCGAAGCCGGTAGTAGCTGTGAAATATTTCGCAAAAACTGTTACATTTTAATAGTTAATTTATTTGAAATATGATCGCTGGTAATGAACCATCCGATAGGGGCGCGTTATGGCTTCCTTGTCTCGGTCAGGTTCAGCTCTATCTTTATGTACATACGAAACATTAATACAAAAAAAGGAAATAAGAAACAAGCTAAAATTTGCGTTTTATATGCTTTCGTTTTAAACGCTGTCAGTCAAGTTCAATGTTAACGTATGGTGTGGTTGACTTTATTGAGATAAGAGTTACGATCTTAATTGGTGCCAAGTTCTATTCTATTTAACCTATTCATTTGACGTTTGTTAGTTTTTTTTTTCGATATTAAACGACTGTTACCAATACCTTGGAAATTAAGTGAATTCGGAAAGTTTTATATTTTTGCTGTTATAATTCAAAAGACCCCTTAACTTGTTACCTAATAAAATATCTTATCTTAAAAAATTACTGTTTTTTTTTCCTTTGTATACTGACTATTACAGTATTTCCGAATAGATGAACCTCCAAAAAACGAGTCTGTTTTCTTGAAAGACCGGCAATGTTTTGTCACACCCCTGGTGTTGCAGGTCCATGGGTGGGCAGCGAAGTACAAAAATTACTGTCAGGTGACACGCTTGTTCGTTCTGTATCATAAAAAAAAATTACCTGGCTGGATGCCAAATTTAAACTTTCTAGAAGATATGGAAGTGTTTTAGGTTTTTAATCTATATGTCAGTCACTCATAAAAATAATGATTTTGGATGTAAATTAAGAAATAAAATATGGTGAGAAAATTCCTCGCGAGCGGGGTTTGAACCAGCTACTTAAGGTCTCTGTACGACCTAAGGTCGCTCTGGTACAAACCCTGCCCAATGCTATTCTGATATACGCTTATTAAATTATATAATAAGAGTACATATATCACAATAGCATTATAATTGCAAATAAGCACTTTTAAAAATATGTCTTCATCTAGAGATTTTCCAAATTTGGTATGTTTATGTTAAACTAAGTTTGAGTTATGAAGGATTGAAAGGTGGTAATATAGCACGAACCCTTAAGGGTTCGTGCTATATTACAAACGGATGCTGCTCGCCAGTTCTTGGCTTGACACGCTTCCACGTGTCTAAAGTCAAATACTTTTAGATCAAATTTAAAGAACGAAAAGATAATTCGTGATACCTTGATAAGCGATAATTTTTCCGGCTATGCGAAAGTTAGATATCCAGGCTTCAAATAAATCTAGTTTATACACTACGAAACATAACTCAAACAAGCAAAGTGGTTACGACATATACTTAGTATTCGAGCTAAGCTTAGCCTGGATCCAGAGCTTACAAGGGATTACAGCAGGTAATGCTCTGGAGGGATACAGCAATGCGGATAATAATACACCCAAATGCCTATACTAATGGACCGTTTGCGAGCCGGAACATGGGTTAGGCTGTCGTTACTTCACGGGTCGAATTCGATGGCGTTCTGACAATGAACACTTTCAGTAAACGTGCGTTTGTTCCAAGCTACGGCTTTGCTTACATAATTAAAGAAATGACACCTATGTATTTTATGACTAGCGACTTAAGTCTATTTCTAGTGTATTCGATACGTTTCACACATGTGGTCACAACAATGTTAATTAAGATCCCGAGACGGATCTAACCATTGTATGAGAGACTACATAATCCTCTCTTGAAGTAGCTTTTACATTCTACGTTTTTTCTTTACTCCCAGTCCCAGACCAGCATGGTAGGAAATATTAGAGGTCTACATATTCTAAATAACTTAACTCTTCTTATAACTTCAGGAAAAGACTATCTTGCATTTCATCCATTCAATACTTAAATGACGAAAACAATATTTTCAATACTAGCTTTCACCCGCGGCTCCGCCCGCGTCATTGTCGATCCCTCGGAATCATTATATTTCCCGGGATAAAATTTACCCTATATCCTTCTTCTCTGTACCCCAGACAACGGGTATACAAATTCATGACGATCGGTTCAGTAGATAGGACGTGAAAGAGTCACAAACAAACATACAAATTCACTTTCGCATTTATAAGAATTATTTTACATTTAAAATAATGAGACATACGTGAGACATACAACGAAATAATCGGATTTGTATCGTCTGAATTTATTGAAGCATTGTAAACCGCTAGTATAGACCGAGTGAAATCAAAATGTAATTCCGCAAAAAGCGCCTTAAGAGAACATGGCGTCAATTTGACGAGTTCTGACGCTGAAAATGACGATAATGGAATTAATTTAGACAAAGCGGAGGCTTGCCGAACCCTCGGCTTCTTTGTGACCGAAAATCTGTAATGAAGTTTGATTGACAGATTTATACAAGATTGTATCGATATGGATTTTATGAACAGCAGCGATGGCTCTTCTTTCTGATAGTTTGAGGAGCATTTATGCATTGTAGTTTAATTAACACTTTCCGGGACGTCCCGCCTGTAACGTAAACTTCTATTGTTATATCAATTGTCTGGTCCAGTATCCATGAATGAGTAAAATTGGTAAAACAAAAATAATGACTAGTGAAAAAATTATTTAAAGTAAAATCTTAGAAACGAATTGTTAAGCTGATATTTTTTATCACAGTGATCAACTGACAAACAATATTCATTCATCTTCAATACCAAAACCCTTAGAAATTGGTAGTATATTTATACACAAATTTAGGCTGCGTGGTTAGAAAATTCTTAGTTTAAAATATCTTACGATTTTGGAAGGCATGGCGATCGTGATTAAGGGGCACTGGCAGGAAATTTCAGGCTAATTCAGAGGGTTAATTACACAGAGTCGTACCTAGGTAAAGTAGCCTTCCAAAAGATTTTTTACGGAGTCATCAAGTCGTGCTTAAAGCTGGTGTAGGAAAGTAATAAAGAAAAGTGTATCCAATTATATAAATATTACAAACAAAATATCAAAATTCTGTATCATACTTTATCCATTTTAACTAAAGATTCAATGACAATAAGGATTACTTGTTAGAGCACTTAATGAATGAAGCGTTATAAAGCGGGACACCTCTCTTACCATTTCTAATAGTATTGGGATCATTGGCGTCGATATTACAAAGGAGGTCCAATTCCGGAGTCATCTGGAAGGTAAAGCCAAAATGGCTTCTAAAAAACTTGGGGTGCTCAATAGAGCGAGGCAGTACTTCACTCCGGGTCATAGACTTTTGTTATATAAAGCTCAAGTCCGGCCCCACATGGAGTACTGCTCTCATATCTGGTCTGGTGCACCTCTATACCAACTCCTTCCTCTTGATTCCATCCAACGCCGGGCAATTCGTATTATCGATGTTCCCACACTCACAGACGATTTAGACACCCTCAGTCTACGGAGAGACGTTGGCTCTCTGTGTGTATTTTACCGTCTATACTATGGGGAGTGTTCTGAAGAACTTTTTGAACTGGTGCCACCGTCACCTTTCTACCACCGCACCGCTCGCCACAGGAGTAAAGTCCATCCCCACATCCTTGACACTTGGGTCTCCAAAAATGTCAGAGCGTCACGTGGTTTTTTTCCTCGTACAGCAAGATTGTGGAATGGACTCCCTCCCGAGGTTTTCCCTGTGTGCTATGAATTGAGGTCCTTCAAAAGGCGTGTTTATAGGTATCTTAAGAGTCGGCAACGCATCAGCAGCTCCTCTGGTGTTGCAGATGTCCATGGGCGACGGTGACCACCTTCCATCAGGTGGCTCGTCTGCTCGTTTGCCGTCGGATATAAATAAAAAAAAAATATATATATATATACTTGCTTAGATTTACGCGCTTATTCAAAATGCTTGTAATGGGATTCTGAACATTTATACACTCAAGGGAACCCATAGGAAAATACGAAAATGTAGTTTCGAATCTCAGTCCCCGAAATAACTTGATAAATTATTCTCAGAATTGCTCGAAGTGATTGATCGGAGAAAACTCTTTTAGTTTACTTACTTATAAAATAAGAAACATTGTTCGGTGAAGTGAGAAATGCATGTAATGTAATTGTAGATGGATGGAATATCAGTAGGTAGGTAGGTAGTATTGGTAAAACCTTTCGTTAATTTATTTCTAAATTTATTAAAGAAATTGTTTAGCGTAGATTATGTGTTTACAATATTGTAAACGGTTTGTATCTTTTCAATCAATTCGTTCGTGCTAAAAATAGCAGAGGCAAACAGAATCCAACCTCGTTCCCTAATCTCGAGATAACACAGATACTGCGCATGGATCCACTTTTAGATTATCAATTTTCTTTGTAAGCACAACATGTTTACGCAGAACCTCCTTGAAGGAAGCTATATCAACATGACAATACCAATAACATTCGTCTTGCTACTTCTATGGATTTATATGATGGCAATTTGAATAATAATAATAAAACTTTAAGTGTAAATAATACATTTTCTAAGTAGTAAGGATCATTTTATTTAGTAAGGAGTTAGTAAGTTCTAATAGGTAGTATAGATAAGAAAAAATATTTGGCTACTATTTAAGATACTAAGGGCTGACATGCTAATGTATTATAGGCTGTATCATTATTGACAGAAAAAGGGAAAGCGTTATTGCATATGAGCATCCTAATCATTAAAAAACGAAACTCATTGAGTAACCGACCCTAAATCAATAACGACGAAGTATTAACTTCATAATTGAGTTCAAATGGAGCCATCGAAGGCAGACGCCCAATAAGGCAAATTGCAAAGTTTCGGAACTTGACCTTCCAAGTTCAGCTCCCCTTCCACCCCGCCCAGCCCGCACCCGCGCCCTACCCGCATTGCAGTAAAGCCGAAGGACGATTCTTCTTCAGAACAAGCAGACCCCTGTCAACAAAAAAAAAACCCTTTCGAGTACAATTCCAGATCTCATCTCGTCCAACAATGAGTCATCGACCCTTACAGAGAATTACATTACTCCTCGTTTACAGTCGGCACTCGCCCAGACAGCGTAAACTAATTGGCTGCATAAAACACTGAGTGAAATAGCAAACACCGGGACAGTTGGCTATTTCGTGTCAGGGCTAGGGGGGCGCCATTGTAATGAAATCGCTGCGAAAAGCATCAATAACGTGACGGAGCCTTGACATCGGCTGGTATTTGCGCGGAGGTCAAGGTAGTCCTAATGCGTTTATAGCCTAGCCTTGCGCACTTTATAGTCATCTTACGACGCCAAACGACCATTTCTTCTTAAATCCTAAAAATAAAAGTGAAATAAAAAGTACGTAAAAAGGAGATGAACTGAGCTTTCTTCAAATATCTTACGATTTCAGTTGTAAATTCTGCAACTTTGCTTTGGTAGATTTTTTGCCATGAAGAATTAAAATCATTACTTAATTTAGCTAACTTAAAAAAAAAAATCTATTTTTATTTTTAAAATGAGCATATAACTCATTTAGCGACAGAGATGCAAAGTTCAATTTTTTTTGATATACAAGCATTTTTTCATCAAAATACAGCAGTTTGATTACGTCACTTAACAAAAGTTGAAGGAAAATGATTAAGGAAATAAATCTTAAGCAAATAATAAACGGAGCGAATAATTGATGCGTTTGTTTACTTGATTCTGCTACGTTCTATAGTATATCGGAGGATGCGAAAGTGACAGCGGAATTTGCATATTTTACCAAATCTTCATCTCCAAGTTTGTTGAAGGCAGCAGTAAAATATCTAATCGTACGATCGTAATTCGTAAACGGAGCGTGATACATTACAGAAGAATAATGCTGGGAGGTGTCGACGCGCGCGATCTGCGCTCCCAAGCCATTCTAATACTGAATGCACCTATTTTTTACAGAATAAGTGCTGATCAAGAGATTCTCGACATTTTTCCTCGAGGCTAGGCGCTCAGTGAGTCAGATGTCCTTCACCTTTCCACGGTCGAGTCGCCCGACGACATCCGCATCAAGAATTTTTCTAAAAGCCTCTCATACCAGAATGGTTTTATTCACGTCACATTTTAATTCATTCATCGTACTGACGTCAGCACAGTAAAGCTTCGATTGAGGTCTTTTAGTATCGATCATTCACAGCAGCGTAAAAACCGCAAAATGAGTCAGACTCATTTACATCTTTTCAAGAAAGCTCATGTGTGAATGAACCCCAAGAATTTCACAGCGAAAGGGTGTGTGTATACCACAGGACATAAGACATTAGTAATAGCAAGGGGGCGTGGCACGCGCGCCGACAATGCGCTCGATCAGCTCACTTGAATCACCTAAGTAGTTAATCCCACGATCGTCAAAGAAACAAAAGTGAGATTTACGTGGACAACAAAACGAAAAATGGCGACGTGTGCTATTCTAACGTGTAAAATGAGAAGTCCTAGTAAAACTTTGACCAAAGGAGGAGTTTCTATTCAATTGTGTTGCGTTAGTAGTATGCTTGAAATGAGGCGACGTTGGTTTTCATAGAAATCACGCGTGATATGCTAACACTTCTAATGTGTTTGTTGTTCTGTGGTGTATATGTTATGTTTGAATTGAAACCATGTATAATAACATAGCAATCTACTTTACATATACGGTACTGATTGTAAAACTTCAATTACGACCACCCACACCAAACTTTCTTTGCGATTAGAATAGCTATTGCAAATTTAATTTCGATATCATAAACCAACCTATACTAAAATACAATAAGAAATGTAGCTGCAAATTCAAAAAAATCACAGTCAATAATGATATAATCAATGTTGACAAAAATGTACAAGGGCAAAGACGCCTCAATCACATAGGAAAAATTCATGGTCAATAACAATGAACGTATTTAGAATGTCGTAGGTCCACGCACGTTTTCATTTCATTTGTGTCATAAACAACTACGAATGGGTTTATTCGCACTGGCCTTGGTAAATTACGCCTCTGTTTTCTTTGACAAATAAATAAAATGATAATTTAACTGTTTCGTGTTTCATGTAAATGGCTCTGGTTAGTTCAACTTCAAACAATATTTATAACGAATATGTAATTGCTTCTATCTGTCAAGTTTATGAATGCGTTTACATGCAAGTCAGTGATTTTTAGGTATTAAACTGCCCCTAGAAATGACTATAAATAATTATTTATAAATTTTAGGATACTTGTTTTTCACTCAATCGCGAAAAATTTGAACGAAAACGTGTGCACAATCTGTGTGTGTTAATTCCTGTGAATTAACACAAACACAGGTAGGTACTTTTTGACACAGATGAAGAGAAGTAAGGTAAAAACGGGACCCTATAACTTAACCTCCACTGCCCCTCCGTACGTCCAGCTGTAACGACTTACGAGACTGTATCTATTGAACCGTAATGGTTGAGGCTTAAAAATTTGACAAAATATAATATCTATTGCCGATTTAATAACGCTTTAATAAAAATAAATGTGGACCCCATAAAAGAAACGTGTTTTTAAGAATTTAAATAAAATTACTTTAATTCGGTATTATCGCGTATATTACATTCTTTTTACACCTAACGTTTCGAAAACTTTACAGTTTTCATGGTCGCAGGTAGACTAAGTTGACATTTGTCTTTGTGTTATAAGAAGTATAAGTGTTTTTAAGCGTTTTATAGATAAATCGTATCGTATGGTGTTACGGAACCCTTCGTGTAAAATTCTGACTTGTACTAGGCCGGTATATTTTTCTTCCAAAATATATAGAATATATAGATTGAATTGAAATATATAGAATGACAAGACAAAGCGGAGTAAACCTAATAAAGAGGGTTGTCACGAAACGTCCAAGTTCATTTGGCTAATTGAGCTAGACCCTTCCAGCACCGACGAGCAACACCTCTGCATTTGATGTTTACACGAACTGTCATTTATACTTTGTGAACTCCATTGTTTGCTACGCGAAATTAAAAACGTTTGTACGTATAACGTGAACGGACAGAAAACAATTAAGCGTTTGACGTGAAAAAACGTAGCGAAAATAAAAAATAATTTCACATTTCAAGCAGAAACAGTAATTAACAATTTGTAAATGTTTAAAGTAAACCTACTGCGCTGCAAACGTGGTGTTTCGTTACACATTTAATATTTGTCTTGGTTTAAAGTATATGTGATTTTAACGCATGTCTATTTGCTTGCGTTGCGTGGTGTTTTGCAAGGCGTGCATAACAACAACATTGGAAAGTGTGTCAAGATTGCAATAGCATCGTGCAGCCGACACGATGCACAAAGCGGGAAATGCAACATCAAACCATTACGCTAAGTAGGTCTTCCGTGAAAATCCAGACGGAGTAGCAAAAAATCTGGTACAACTAGGAAGGGCGTAATGAGCCTTTTTACAAGTTTTTACCATTTTATTTTACACTTTTGTGACTAGCTCCGTGGCGCAGCGGTCAACACGCCTGCCTGCGACACGGAGTGACCGGGTTCGATCCCCGGCCAGGTCAAGATGGAAAATGATCTTTTTCAGATTGGCCTGGGTCTTGGATGTGTATCTATATATGTATTTGTTATAAAATATAGTATCGTTGAGTTAGTATCCCATAACACAAGTCTCGAACTTACTTTGGGGCTAGCTCAATCTGTGTGATTTGTCCGTATATATTTATTTATTACTTTTATTTTTATGATCCGGACCGATGGGCCCACGGTGTAAGGTGGGCCATTTTAGTTACGAAATGGACTCCTGGTGACGGTTAATTAATTACAGGAAACGTGGTAGGCGTAGGTAATATTGGTCTGACATAAAGAAATTTTAAAATAAATGTTAACATGTAGCGCGAAATTAAGAAATATGGAAAGCAATGGACTTTTGTCTAGGTGTGTGACAAATAGGTTAAAAAAAAATTGGTTGTCTGTACAGTCGGTTTCCGGACGATATATATATCCACACAAGCCACTCATAGGACCGGGGTAGGTGAACGGAACGTGACATTTTTCGTGCATGCAGCCGGTGTTCATCGATTTATAAGATCACGTCAAAAAGTACTTGTATCATTTATTTTGCTTATGATAGAACTATTAAGTAAGGATTGATGAACCCTGCGTTTATTTTATAATCAAATTGTATATTTTTCTTTTGAGTTGAGTAACATCTAGATCTAGAGAATAAGAAAAATTCCTTAAACTCGATAAGAAATGTTTTAAAGCTTCCAATTATATCATATTTCTGACATACCCGTAAACATAACAACAGTAGCAAATTATCGAAATGAGGGCTCTCTCAACGAACAAGAAGTTCAAGTAGTTTAAAAATTAAAATAAGGCTAAACTACTAATATTATAAAATCGAAAGTTTCTAGGTTTGTATGTTTGTTGAATCACGCCAGAATGGCTTAACATTATGACGAAATTTGGCACAAAGATAGGTTAACCTGGATTAACACTGGCTAACTTTCATTTTCCGAATAATGGTTTTAACGTGGGCGAAGCCGCGGGCAAAAACTATTAAATACTAGATGCTTCAAATCTATTATGAAATATCAATGGTGCTGGCAATAAAAATGCAAATATCGACCAGACATTATTGTCCACCGAAGCGGAAGCCACCCATTCTATTTGCGCATTCAAGGGGACCACGGGATATATGAGATATGTTTTGGACGTCCATTTCAGTTTCATTGTTTTATGCTGTCCAACCCCAAACCCTGGCAAGGATTACGGCAATATTATACCCAGCTTAACAACGGTAACAAAGGAAAAGTATTAATAGATACCTATTTGGCAAATTAAAATATCGAGGTCGCGACACCATTGTATGAATACACGTGAGAAGCGATCTTTTATAAGAATCAGCGAGGTATTGTTTCCAAATCCGTACTCGTTCCGCCTACACACCTTTTACTCATCGTGTCAGCTAATAATGGCAACGAGTCCGTGATTAATGATCCACGTCTTGTCAATCTCCGCTAGTTCACGAACTAGCACTCGGCAAAGGGTAGTGTATCACAAACACTTATTACGCACAAAGTGGCCGGCTGTCAAAATAAATCACGTATCAAATGTAAATATTTAAGTTGATTGCACAATTAGACTATCATTCATCTAAGTAATTGACTACATTGTTTATGAATGTTTATTAAACGTTCATTTAATTTGATTCACGTGTAACATTGTAAATGGTAGCACTGTAATGGCTCATTACGTGCGAAATGTGAAAATTATTTAAATGTACATCTAAAACTCTAGCGTCAGAACGGGCAGATCTCTAGCCTATGCTTTACATAATGGACAATCATCGTAAACACTTAAATGATGAGATAGCGAAATGTTCATAATTGATTTATTTATCAGAATGAATGTGATAAAGCAATTTAGATATCGTTAAAAGCCAACCCTGGCTAGATTTGTTCATATTGGCAGGAGCGTTACGATGACGTCAACTGGCAACAGAAATGCAAAGCGAGGCTTAGCAGCAGAGTAAATACACGTCATTTGCTAATACCTACTTCAATGGTAAGGTTTAAGTGGTAATGCCGCGTGAATATAACAAACCGGTTCGATGTTTATTCGTGTTCTGACCCCAAAGACTTCGTGCCGGACATCGCTCCAGCTACACGACGGTATAGCACGCAAACGAATTACACGAGCGGGTGAACGTTCTTTCGCAACCATGATACAAATTTCGTGACATTCAAACAGACGTTATGCAAGCAGCGCGGCTCAATAAACTGAATCGTAATGAAATCTCTTTCAATAATCTCGGAGGGGGTAAATGGTAAATCTAATTAACTGTATCTGACACCAGTCACGATTCTATCAATGTCCTATTAGCAAGACTTGGAAATAATAATGTCCAATTACAAAAGAGACAAAAACGACGTCAAAATTAACGGTAGTGAATGACTATTGGTTTCAAAGTGGCGGTTTTCAGTTACGTATTTCTAGCTAGGCAACATTGTATATCTCATAATTATGTTTATAAACGGGACTTAGTACCTACGAACTTTTTTATTATTTGTTTCCGTTGACGTTACGATGAAACTGCATCCACCACCACGAGATGACACTGACACCGCAGTACTCCAGTCTCGTTGCGACCACGATGGATGCAACTCCATTGAAACGTCAACGGAAACAAATAATAAAAAGGTTCGTCTAAGTCCCGTGTATATACATAACTAGCTGTTGCCCGCGGCTCCGCCCGCGTTAATGTCGTTCCCTTGGGAACAGTAGAAATGATAAAAATTCCATATAAACCCCTGCCCCTTTGCTTTTTCCCCTTAAGGGGGAATTTAATACATTTCACCTGCATAGATCTTTAGCCCTTAAGGAAGGGATTTTGCCCATTTCACCTAGACAGATATTTTTTTATTGTAATGGAGAACTTCTTATTGTCATATTTCTAAGTAAATAAAAAAAATCCATACAAACTTTACCCCACCTATTCTACCCCTTCAAGGGGAAATTTCGACCATTTTAACTACACAGATCTTTTTAATTGTAATGTAAACATATATACTTATTTTTATACTTCTATGTCCAGAAATGAGAAAATTTCCATACAATCCCCCCCTCCCCCTTTATCCCTTAAGGGGGAAATTTTGTACATTTCACCTACACAGATCTTTTTTAATTGTAACCTAGAACGTATATACTTATTTTCATACCTCTAAGTCTAGAAATGGAAAAATTCCATACAAACTTTACCCCCTATTTACCCCTTCAAGGGAGAATGTTGTCTGGTTCACCTAAACAGATCTTTTTTAATTTTAATTGAGATCTTGCGTACCTACTTTCAAACTTCTAAGTCCAGAAATGAGAAAATTCTATAAAACTTCAACCCCTTTGATTTTCTAAAAATCCTTTCTTAGTGCTCATTTACATCATAAAAAGAATCCCTGTGCCAAATTTCAAGTTTCTGCGCACAGTAGTTTCAGCTGTGCGTTGATATATAAGTCAGGTTTGCCTTTGGCCCGCGACTCCGCCCGCGTAAGTGTCGATTTCTCAGTAACAGTAGAATTACCCAGAATACATTAGTTTATGACTTTCAATGAAACACCTTAATATTGAATTTCAATTGAATAACTTCAAAAACGGAAAGTTTCATACTAACTTTATATCCCCGTTATATATTAAGGGATGATTTTTGAGAAAAAGAGTGTTTCATGCCTTTTAGTAAAGAACCTTCATGCTGAATTTCATTCGACTAACTTCAAAAATGGCAAAGTTTCATGCTTACTTTGCACCCCTAATTTACCCCCTTAAGGGATAATTTTTGAGTAAAATATTTTACTCGTGTTTCATACCTTTCAGTAAAGAACCTTCATGCTGAATTTCATTCGAATAACTTCAAAAACAACAAAGATTCATACTAACTTTGCAACCCGTTTTTCCCCCTAAGGAGATGAATTTCCAAAAATCCTTTTTTAGTGCTCCCCTACGTTATAAAAGGAACCCCTGTGCAAAATTTCAAGTTCCTAACCCTTATAGTTTAGGCCCTGCGTTGATATGTCAGTCAGTCAGTCAGCTTCTCCTTTTTTTTTAGTATGGATTACTATGGATAGTATGGATAGGTATAATGCTGTCGTATAATGATGATGAATTGACTTTGGATTTTAATTTTCTTATGTCACTTATTATTTTATTTTATTTTTTTGCTATATGTTTGCAGGCAAACTCATGCCTTGAGTTCATTCAAATGACGATAACTTTTTTTTTAATGAACCGATTTTGATGAAACAAACTTTAAATGTTAAACTGAGTTAAAACAAAGCAATTGGTGAAAGTTTGAAGTAAATCGGTTCAGTATTTTCGGAGATAATCGTGATCATACATACAGACAGACAGACAGACAGACAGACAGACAAGAAATTCCAAAAAATTTTTTTTGCTTTCTATTATTCTTTTTAAGTCTCCCTCTATCCATTTCAAACAAAAATTCGAAATGTACAGACAAAATATTTTTACTGTTTTATTATATGTATAGATTATGTGTTTAAATCGCGACAGTTTAAAAAAGAATATTGAATATCTCTTCACATCGGCAGCAGCAGGGTTAAGAAATCAGAGTTTTAAAGTAAGCGTTAATGTGCTGAAATGTGCCAAGTTCACAAGGAGTCCTTTACAAGAATCCAGTATGTAATAGGGTACATTACGCGTGATCCTTATCCTTTCAAAGGCTCAGCAGATACAGACGAGGGCTCGGGGCCGTGGACAATGATTGATGCCACTCGCCCGGGGCGAAACAGACAGACACGATAAAGCTTTATGTACCACGGTATATCATGTGAGGTAAGCTAATACGAACACGGTTATTATTCTCCATAAAGGTAATGAATGCTGAATTTAATACTTGCAATGGAGACGCCACAGAACCAGCGCCATGAAAACCAGCGTCGCCTCATTTCAAGCATACTACGCAACAAAATTAAGTAGAAACTCCTCCTTTGGTTAAAGTTTCACTAGGACTTCTCACTTTACATGTTAGAATAGAACACGTCGGCATTTTTCGATTTTTTTCACGGATATCTATCACTTTTGTTCCTTTGACGATCGCGGGACAAACTACTTAGGTGATTCAAGTGAGCTGATCGAGCGCATTGTAGGCGCGCGTGCCACGCCCCCTTGCCATTTGTAATGTCTTTGTTGTTCTGTGGAAGACGCATAAACCTATAGTAGTGGCAACAAAAGGATTGCACGCGAGATATCGCTTTGAAGAATCGATTTACAACTTGCACGGCAGATACCACATTATTGTACGTAATTTAAGATTTAAGAAGAAGATTCATTGAATAGAACAAATAATAAAGGTAACTTAGATATAAGAAAATAGCATGCTGAAGAACTGTATTCTACTTAATAATACTTTGAATAGGTAACGGAAAAATAGGGAAAAGAGACGTATCACGATAAAAGAAACAATGTTTTCTTCTTTTTGTAAGACGTGTCATTTATTGCTGAGATCAGCATTTCTACAGTTTCCAATAGGCACGGTTGGTGCGACATATTTTAGAAAATTATTTACGACCGTCTTTAGTAGCGGAAATTGATTTTTACAAATACTTTCTTATTACATTGACGACCTTTGTGGCTCAGTGGCAACACCTCGCCTCATGAGCTAAGATTCGATACGAATACGATCTGATTGACCCCGATCCAAATGTGGGCTTACTAAATTAGTGTGATTTGATTTCCAACCTCTCATTATCTGGACTTCCCAAAAAGAATCGACCAGCCGATCACTGAATTAATAAAGGAGGCCCAGACTCATTATTTTATTTTCTTACGGTTTTGAATGTTATTAGCGACGCCTATTCCGAGATTTAAATAGTTATTTCTAAAGGGTTCACAATCAACCTGTATATAAATTTTCCTTTTGACACATTTTAGTAACACTTACCTTCAAGTATGATCCAAAATATTTGGTGACGTATGGGCTGTCGCATTGTGACAGCACCATAATCTCCTGCTGTATGTCCTCGATCTCATCTTCGGCTTCCTCGAGGTCGATGATCTTTATGGCGACAACTTGCTGCGTTCTGTTATCGACGCCTTTGAACACCTCGCCGAAGGAGCCCTTGCCGATCTTCTCCTGTTTCGTGAAGATCAGCTCGGGGTCGACCTTCTGTGAAAAAAGATAAAAAGGTATGGTTAATAATACGAATATATATATATACCTAAATAATTCTACCAATAAAGTTCATTACACCAGAATTTCATTTTGATAGATCCCGTAGCGTAAGAGTGCTATTATAGAGGTTTCATCGAAAATAACCTTATCTAAAATATCGATCTCTATAAATAAAAAAAGAAAGATGTGGGCAACAATCTGGTTTAGTAAATTTTAGTAAAACAAAACACAAAATGCCTTTGAAATTTAAACACAATTTCATGACAATACCACAAAGATTGATTGCATGCTACCAAAATAAATAAAAACTGAGCCAACCGACTCAATAATTATATAGAATATAACATGGACATATTAGACACCAGAAACTGTCACTATAAAAAATCGACTGCCTTATACTATTTTAATCTACGAATAATCTAACTAAATACATAATTAAGCTTACATAAATTATGTTGTTTATTTATACGCAAATATGACGTGGAAAGCGATGATCGATTATTCATAGGCCATAAAATATTCATACACACGAGTGGGCCGGGTAATTGGCGTTTTAAATTAGCTAGCGAAATCTTCATTTTAAACTAAAAATTGTCCTAGCACATTTTAGTTGATTTTAGCATTGCGGCAAAATCTGTGTGAACGTGCGCATTTCATCAATCCTACCAATATCGAAATAGCTTGCAAATCGTGTATCGTATTTGTAAATCAAACTCATGTAACAAATCGTGGTTTATTTGTATTTTCATTCAACGTGTTTTTTACTTTATAAACATGCTATGAACTGTATAAAAAAAGTCCCTACGCTTAAATACTTATTGTTTAAGTAACAACCCTTGAAAAGTAAAAAAGCGTCAGGTCAACGTGACCGTATTGCATAACCTGCAAGAGATTTATTCATTAAAACTAATATATTGAATCCAAACACGATATGTCTGCTGTAAGTTTTCGAAGAGTTAGGTTCTTTTACACACTTTTTATTAGCTTCGCCTGTATGTTTGCTTGTTTGTAACCGACTTCTTTGAACTCGATTTTGACCTACTTTAAACAGTCAGATTCTATCAAAATTTATAGACTTAACAAGGACCGATATAAAAGCGTGTTTTTACTTTTTAAAAACTATATTGATTAAATAATGAAATTACTAAATATGTCACTATTCCTCGTATCAAGAAGTCAGCGTTATTATTGAAAGATTTATCGTTAGGTATTTACTGCGTGATTAAAAATAAACAGCTTAGCTTAGTAAAGGATTAGCCGTCCACATATATCTTACCTATCACATTTCCTGTACATGAAACGATATTTTGACAATTATCATTCCATTACAGATTAAAATAAGTTATGGCTTATGGTATCTTCGCAAATAACACTGTATTACTATACGAATAACGTATTATTACTATTGTAAATATGGTTTTGACAGAACTTAATAAAGAAAAGTTTGAGAACTTGGTTCTTGGGTTTATTTGATAAGTATACTAGAAATTTAATTATCACCTGCAATATTGGGAATAATTATATCAAATACTAGCTTTTGCCCGCGGCACTGCTTACGTGAATCCTCGGGAACAGTACTTTCCAGGATGAAAAATCTATTTCCCAGTGGTAACCATACCAAATTTCATCTAAATCGACTCAGTAGTTGAAGCGTGAAGGGTAACAGGCAGACAGAAAAATACTTTTGTATTTATAATCTAAAAGCATGGATTAAGCTGTCGAAGTATATAAGGTTTATATAGATAAAATAATCATAATCCAGATAAAAATCAATCATAATATGAATACCTCGATTTCTCTTTCATTTTTAAATAATCCAAGCCTCTTAATCAGTATATAGCAATATATTAATCTCCCTAGGTAGTACAATACTGAAAACAATGACGTAATATCGGCCCAAAAAATGACTGCAATAACGTCATGTAGACAACCGCTACTCGAGCGGAATCCGCGACCCCCGGCATTTAGCTGACATTGCGGCAGAGTCAAGGCTTCGCACGGCCGACACTTGAGATGCAGCCAACGTTTACGTGAGGTATTTACCTAAACAGCCCAACAACGAATACGTGTTCAGCTGTATAATTTACCACAGTTTACTTATGAATTCATTGAGCATACTTTTATTAATAGAGATAGAATAAAGGTTCTGGCGTTGAGTTGTGGTGTTGTGTTTACTTTTATGTGTGATAGAGTAGTTGTTGGGGTAGATTCTTTGTACAGCGTTGCATAGAATTACTATAAATATAAATAAACAAATATAGAGGGACACAACCTAAGATTTATTCCTATCCAATACCACGAACGAATACCACTGGTATTAATTTGAATTTTTAATTATATTCTATTCTAAACGGATACCACTCTTAATTTTTTTTTAATTTTATGTCCCAACGAATACCTAAATTTGAATTTGGTACAGTCAGCTCAGTCATCGAATTAAATTTATTTTCTAATATTTTTATGTCATTCAAATATAATGCTAAAACCACAAAGTAATTTAATAATACTTTCCGAATTCATTTAAAAAAAAGATTGATTTATTACAATGTAGGTGTCGAACGACTGATTTTATTAAAATACGTTGATTTTCTTTGATTTTTTACAATTGTTAGATTATAACTATTAGTTAATTATTCATATTCTATATTTCTGAAAAAAAAAACATTGAGTCATTTCTATAAAGGTGATGAACGAGTGATTTTAATATAAAAAAGTTAATTTTATGTCATATTATTATCAGATAGTAAGCAAATTGTTCCTACTTTATATTTTTGAAAATTGTAATAATTAATATTATTATAACTATATGTACTGGGTGGCGCAAAAGTAAAGACCCTATTTGGTTCAGCTATAACATTTTTTCTAAATTAGAAAACTAGATTTAGGTTTTTTTAAATGTATATTTGTGCCATTAAATTTCGTAACATTAGGATTTAAAGATGATGTCTTTTAAATGGTGACCTCCAGAGTTGATACACATTTGAGCCCTATTTATGACATTTTGCATAACTTGCCGTAACACTTCCTGCGATATGTTCGTTATTTCTTGACGAATGTTTTCTTTTAGAGCTGCGAGAGTCTGTGGCTTGTTCACATACACCCGAGATTTCAAAAAACCCCAAAGAAAGAAGTCTGGACTGGTCAGATCGGGCAATCGGTGCCGGACGGTGGTGAAATCGTCGACGAAATTCACGTTGTGTTCTTATCACTGATGAATTATTCCGTAAGAACATTGACACAATTATTCCACGTTCTTGGGGAGTAAAACGGTCCATGTTTATTTTCAGTGTATTTTACATTTGTTCACTACACAATTTTCAAAAACAGAATGACAGAAAATGTCATATAAAAAAAATAAAAGTATTTTCTTTAGTGCCAGTACTTTTGCGCCACCCAGTATAATTGAACTAGACGTGTGCTAACTAAAAATTTTTATTAATACCTTACACATATTTTTGCAAATAAAAATATTGTAATCACTTAAAAAGCATTTTTCCTGACTGTACCTTTGAACTTGTTTTGGTATTGGTTTAAACAGTGGTATCCGTTGGGAATAGAAAATAATAAAAAAATCAAAGTAATACCAGTGGTATTCGTTCGTGGTATTGGATAGGAATGAATCCAACCTAAACAGCCCAACAACGAATACGTGTTCAGCTGTATAATTTACCTCAGTTTACTTATGAATTCATTGAGCAAACTTTTACTATATTAGAGATAGAATAAAGGTACTGGCGTTGAGTTGTGGTGTTGTGTTTACTTTTAAGGGTGATAGAGTATTTGTTGGGGTAAATTCTTTGTACAGCGTTGCATTGAATTACTATAAATATAAATAAACAAATATAGAGGGACACAACCTAACCAGCCCAACAACGAATACGTGTTCAGTTGTATAATTTACCACAGTTTACTTATGAATTCATTGAGCACACTTTTACTATATTAGAGATAGAATGAAGATTCTGGCGTTGAGTTGTGGTGTTGTTTACTTTTAAGATACGAGTATTTGTTGGGGTAGATTCTTCATACAGCGCTGCATTGGATTACGAGAAATATAAATAAATAAATATAGAGGGACATATCACAAAAATTGAGCTAGCCCTACAGTAAGTTGTGAACTTGTGTCGTAGGATACTAACTTAACGATACTGGCATTATTACATAAAGTCTCCTTAGATAAGGCAGCATTTCACTCATCTTAGTCCATTTATTACTGAAATAACTCAATGATGTTGGTTGTATCTTTACGACAGACAAGATGACTTCACTTCAAGTGAGAGCTATATTACTTGACTCTTTATTTGATTGATGAGCTGCATGGCCCATTCTGCTAAGGATTCTCGCTTACACATGTAAAACAACTCCGGGCATGGCCCTACTGGGATGGGGATGGGTGACCACAAGTCGCGTACAAATTTCTCTGGCTCCTCCGTGCTTCGGAAGGCACGTTAAGACATTGGTCCCTGCTACTATCATTGATGGCAGTCACTACGTCAGATACCTTAAGGCAGCTAGAAAATCTGACACCAGCTTTGGCCCGAATTCAGACTGTAAAGTGCTGCCAACCTAATTCAAATAAGCGTAAACACGATGAGGTTTTTGAAGTGATAACGCCTCATAAATCGATTAACACCGGCTGCACGCACGAAAAAGTGTAACTTTTCGGGTGCAAGCAAAAGCGCGGTACAAGTGATAGAGACGCACAATCGGCCTAAACGTTCGGCTTGTGACGCATCTATCTCTCTTCCACCATTATCACGTAAAATTATCGTTTGCAAACCGACTTAACAGACAACCAATTTCTCTCCTTTAATTTAGGACTATGACTCTAGCGACTCTATCATTAGACTATCTCTAATGTGAATTGTAATAAACGCTTGTAGGTTAATAAATGACTAGCTGTTGCCCGCGACTTCGTCCGCGGCAATTTCTGTTATTATGATTAATTAGTATAGATGAATAATTTTTCCTCGTTTTCAAAACATTTTTTATTGATGCTTCACTCCCATTGGTCGCAGCGTGATGTTTTATAGCTTAAAACCTTCCTCACTAAATGGACTATCCAACAAAAAAAGAATTTTCCATTTTTAACCAGTAGTTCCTGAGATTAGCGCGTTGAAACAAACAAACTCTTCAACTTTATAATATTAGTATAGATTATACCTAATAACATGGGTTGGCTACTACATAGGTACAAGCAACAAAGCACATAAACATCGATCTCCTTTGAGGTCTCTATAAATAATACTACTCGTATATCACGTGAGATATGACCTGGAAAAAGGCAAAAGGTTGCGTTCGACCTCTGCAAAAAATATTAATAAATTTGTTCCGCGATGATCGACCAATCGGTTGAAATTTCATACTTTTTTTACCTTACCATGTGTTACCTAATTATATTTATAGGCTAGTTTCATGGGTTAAAATAATAATATTACAATTAGTTAGATTATCAGAAAATATTGGACACATATTTTGATTCTATTGATATAGATAAACCACATCAAACTTCATGAGTGGCGGCTCGTCACGCTCATTACGTCCAGTATGCTAAAAACTGTGATGTAGGTTGGAATTTTTAAGGAACTATATCTATATAGATTTTTTGTTTTATTGACGAAAGAAAAAATACGTGTCCGATATTTTTGATTATCGCACTGGCTGACAAATTTTTTTTAGGACACTATCATCGGACAATGCATTTGTTCATTAACTTATCCCACTAATAGGTAATACTTTCCACAAATATCAGAGTTGGTAATTGTAAATACCAAAGAAAATATAAAATACTCGTTGAAAGCTCCTAACAAAAGCCTATATTTGATAGCTTTTTATCAGTAATAAATAAACATTGAACGAGATTATTTCTGATATCGTGAATGAAGGGTGTGTGGGCGGATCTGAAAAGGTTGCTTAATTTTCGATGCAAATCATTTCAAGATATTTCGAAACATGACAGAATACTAATCTGTTAGCTCAGTACTTCGGTGATAATTGAATAATTTCGTAATGTTAAGCTCATAAAACATTTTTAATTTCATACATTTAATTGTTAAGCTTATTCTCAAAGGTTTGATTATTTGTTGGTTGGTATTGGATAAACTGAAAGATCTACATACCTAACTGTCATAGTCTATACAAAGCTAGCGAGTAACATATATGCTAAAATGTACATCCATATGAAGTCGTGTTAAGCTTAAAATATGACCCATTTCGTATTTGTTCTCAACCGACTTGAAAGCAGGAGGGTGTATTTTATGTATTTTTCCCGATTACTTGAAATAGCCTACACCAATTTGGATTTTTTTGTTTGAAAGAATATAGGTACTTTGAATATACCATGAAAACGGGGCTAGTATTTATAATAAATAGAAGCCAATGTAAAATGTAAAGCCTCTTTTTCATGTGAGAAACCTACATTGCGTGCAAGCTACTAGTTCTAAAAGTTTCCATTTGAATTATGTCAGCTCACGTCTCCGATGCATGCACGAGATCCGCTAAACAAGAAATAAATCCCTCAGAGGCTTCAAGCAAATCAAGAAATAATTTGAAAGTAGATTCAAAAAGAGATTTGGGTAAAGCATCATAGTTTCTGGAGCACGTTAAGTCGAGCACGTGGATCGTTTTATCCGGGTAGAGCCGGCACGAGACATAGTTGAGTAGCGTGCCTGGACTGCAAATGAGACCCGACGCCCGCGAGCATATTGAGACGTAAATCTTTTACTTGTTTTTAATCTACTTCCATAACTGGGTCACTTTTATTAGTAACTCAGAAATTCTAGATATTTTAGGTATGCAAGGATGCAAACAAATAAAGAAAAAAGTTAAAATGATGTCGTAGTCGTACCAAAATATCGATGGAGAAAATAGATTGAAATGGAAGGGGTTTTACCGCCGAGAACGTCACTATAGACACATGACATATTATCGTGATTATGCATTCACTTGTGTATTTTATTTAATATCATGAATCACATTGTTTGAACACGGCACTAGTACTTAATACGTGACATGGCTGCATAAAGAGATATAATTATCCTGAAAGTAAGTTTTGAAAGCCCTATGATTTCTAAAATGAATGTAGAAAATGTCACATTTTCAATAAACCTGATATGGAACAGATGCCAATCACGATATAATCAGGTTTGAGAGGTAACATCATTATTCTACGTTAGAATTCGGCGGCGGGGTGATAAAGCGAGGGCTCACCGCGGCGCTAACAAAATGGCTTATTGAGTTGGTGGGCCAATTTCACACGCAACGCCTTCAGATAATTCGTATTTTAATACAAAAGGAGCAACGTTTACGTACATGTATAGCGTAATTAAACCTGTGATGGGATTACATGCGTTTAGGTAGAACAAATCGTGAAAAAGCCAGTTTACATGAGCAAACAATTCGTTACTTGTAGTGTCCTTGGGGAAGAGTTATTGGGGAAAACCCAAGCCACAGCACAGATGCATCGTATACTCTAATAATTTTTCCTGTCAGCTTAAAGAATTGTGACTGTGGCCGACTTTTGAATTAACGGAACCTTTAGGAATCAATTCATTTTCCCTGATGAAATCGTTAAAATGAAGAGGATCATTTGAAAAATAAATACAAAGTATTACAGGCTCTTCAGAAAAGCACAATTTCACAGTCGACGGAAGGCCGATTCAAACACGAAAGCTTCGAAAGGTCGCGAGGCTATTTATAACCCAGCACAACATTCTGAGGCCTTAGAGATCTGCCATAATAAAATGTCGTGACACGATGAATTGAATTATACTTCATCTGATTACAACATCAGTAGCTATACATTAGTATAGTATCGGGTAGTTAATATCCATTTTTATTAACAAATGGATATTAACTACCCGATAAAACAAGGACCGAAGTTTCCTAAATATACTTCCCAATAAAACAATAAATTGAGATGATCGACACGTAACAAGCAAAGAAGCCTGTCGACTGGACGTGACCAAAATAAATTATTTAAGTAGTTAAACTGGCAACTCATCAAAACTTTTCTATTAACAAGGATGAAACCTTTTTAAAGATTAGATTTATGCGAAAAGTTATGATAACAAATTAAAAGTCTGTTATCTTGTAACTTCTGAAAACAGTAATTAAATAACTTTTCAAATTAATAGAACGCATGTACTTTTTGTCCATGCACATTATAACTTGTTTTTCAAAAATAATGAACTTTCGTGAATTCGGTTTGTACCTTGCGGACCAATTTGTGACTACTGGTACAACGGGTTTTACTCTTATAGTGATTTGTTATAATCTGTTAACACAAATCGAATTAAGAAAATAATTGGCATCCTATGGCACACAAATCAATTACAATGTGTCAGTTTTTGTCATGTTTAAAGCAGCTTCTTATTAAAAACGAATAACTTTTTAGTTATTACTAGAATTTGCGACGCAACATCAATCAAAACAAAAAAATATGAATGTGAATTTTAATTGGCTCTTTTTTGAACTATTCTTTATAGCATTTGGACTCAAAGACGCGTACTATCTGATACCTTCGAATACCATCTGAGTACCATTTGTGTACCAGCTGTTAGATGACTTAAGGCAGCTTGAAAATCTGACACCAGTGTTGGTGTACACACACGAGATGCGAAGCAAGTAACCATTTTAGTACCATCCGGTACTATCATGTACCATGAGGTACCATCTACTACCATCAACAACAACCAAGAACCACTAAGAAGTAGTAACTACTTTACTACTACTTTACAAAAGTACGTAAAAATAGGACTACTTCGGACGTCAAGAGTGGCGGATCGATCCAGTCCAAAAATTGAGCTGCTGTAGGTACATGAGTACGGCAATACAATATATAAAGTCGCCCAATATTTAGAAAACAGGAAGTATTTGACCGATGACCCTCAATGCCATAAGAAGTGAAGAAAGTGTAATGTAGTAGGGTACTACCTACGCCATCATAAAGCAAGAAAAAAAGCTACACCCACATTAAGCGAAAGTGATGTGATGACTTTTCATTTGAAATGGAAGACAATTAAAACCTTTGTTTCGTTAAACGCGTTACCATTACAATGTAGCAAATATGTTATCTACACGCGGTGCCACTTCTTTCAAAGCCTTCTTCATGTATAAATTTAAGATAACTTAAGGGCCCATACTACCTCACACTGCTTTGCATGATTGACTGTTATATCAATAATAATTAAATACTCAAGTTGAAATAAAAATGCAGCAAAGTTCAGGACTAGCTCTGGTAACTATATGACTCAAAAACACGATTGCGTTAAATTTTCCCGATAGAAAAAAATTGCAAAGTTGCCTCCAAATCACGTCTAATTTACTCGGTATATAGCATTATTCACCAAATACATAAAAATTAACCTTGAAACTTTTGATTATTATTGCATTACAGATAAGGCAGCCATCATATGTTTTTCTTTTTCGAATAACCCTTGAATATTCCTAAAAATCGAAAATATCCAAAGTAGCCAACGCGTTTAGACCGTCCGCGTTTGTATCGCCACACCGCCTGGCATATGTCGGGCTCTTAACATGAACTACGAAATTAGCTTTCGCCTGTGAATTCTTTTGGAACCTATTTTGAGTCGAGTTAGGACACAACTTTTTGCTTACGTGCCATCATCTAAATCAGTTTGCAATTGAGGTGAGACTGAATAACAAACAACTAAACATACAAACTTTCTCATTTATGATAATATTTGTAGCATGGATAGGACGTGTGTTGGCCATTGATCCAATAGTGATGATAGTTTAGTAAATGAAGTTTCTGTTCAATTATCATGAAATAATAAACTACGATAGCTATTCATCGCCCGAAGTTGGATTGCTTTATACTATTAAATAAATATTCGTAAAACGTGCAAAGACATGTGTTAAAAAATATGCCTTGTTTATATATCAAATATCCTATAAAATTGATAAAAAAATTATCTTACGTGACGTCATTCCGATATTAATCATCAGATTATCTTTGATTTTATATCGCTGACTAATTATCTATTTAATATTACATATTTGCATAGATTTTAAAAGTGTGACTTTTTTAACATCGTTATAGCTTTTGTACCTTTAGCTTGACAGTATTACAAACGGGTCATTTGTCACTAACAGGACTTTTTATTTGAGACGACTGTGACTGTTTGTCGCATAACAGTATTCGGTTTAGCTGCCTTCGTGTCAGCCGCGTCGTAAAGAGAACAACCTCGGTTACGTACGACTACATTTGCTATTCATTAGATACTACCCTATATAGGAAGCCGGCTATCTATAAAAGGGCTATCGGCATGCGCTCGCTGATCACACTATTTTTATAGGACCTTCGTAAGAGTTACGTAAATAAATAAAAGTAGACATTTGCTGCAAATTGGAAGCAGAATGGCGCAAAGATATGTTTTTAGAGATAGTAAGAGTAGTAAGCTTTAATATGGACTTAGATCATAGGAAAGTAAAACACTGTCACACTAAGCACGTTTCAGTCATCCCTATTGTACGCTTAGATCTTTAAAACTACGCAACGGATTTTGATGCGTGCGAAGCCGGGGTCCGAGTTGCTAGTACAATATAATTTAAACGTGTAGAGCGTCGGTTTGTTGTATGAAAATCATGGCTATCGATAGAGATAAGCATCAGACGCGATATAAACGCAGAAACCGCGTGCCTTCGACGGGTACCAGAGAAACGCCTGTTCGTGTCGTGTGACTGAAGTGCATGAGCGGCCGACATCGGACACGCATTGCGAGAGAGACGCGGAAATAAATCGCAGATACGACACACCGAGCGCACGCACATGCCCCCAGGATGTGAAACTGCTGAATAGCTACCTTGCGCCTGCGACGATAATTACTCTAATTCTAGGTAATTTCTTAGTAATTTCCTCTGCCTTGTAAAGTATGTGTGTACACAGCGTGACGTGCAGTTTTTTTATGGAATAAATTAATAGTACATATACGTTTCAATAATTTTCACCGGCATAGTTGTCGTGTAAAGTGCGATAGTGTTATGCACGCACACTTACTTCTTATACTACCACTATAATTTATTACTGTCACGATTTCAATTAAAGTTAGACGACAACGGTGTGTTTACTAGAAATAACTTTACTATAACCAAAAGATTTTTGTAGAAAATAAGTAACATAAGGTGGTATACACCTCATGCTAATATAAAACATAGGTACTTATGGTAATTAAACTTACATTAGCTGCAGGGTTTTTATTGTACGAAGGTCGACTTGGAGCTGGCCTCGCAGGTTGCGGAGGTACTTTTAATTGCCTCCTGTCAAATGAGGATACATGACTTCCAGACCAGCCCCAACGACCTGGCCCGTTGCTCCCGTGGGGCAAGGAGTACGATGACTGAGGCCGTAAATGTCTTGCGTTCGGAGGACCAATCAATGCCGGACCACCGGGCCCCACTGCAGGCATAGGCCCTTTAGAACCCTGCACGTAATGGTAATGTGGCGGATTGGACACCGCAGCTCCCCACATGATATGACACACTTGTATCACTCACTGACACAGCACAATCCATAGATCACCTCATCACCGCGAATGCGCACTGCCACTGATCGACATTCCATTAGTCTTCCTATTCTTATCGCGCGCGATAATTACCTACCGATCGTATTTTTATTAAATTTACCGCTATTGAGATAACACAAACAATTCTAATCAGCTACCAGTTGGCAGCGAGCGAACCAGACCACTACACGCGATGGAAAGACAGCTTGAAAACATGAACGCCTCGAAAGCAGCCGTCACCGGACGCAACCGAGACGCGTAAAGAATTAATTTCAGTTTGATAGACAATTGTTTCGGCAGAAAAGGGTCGTGAATGAGTCGTGCTACTTGGACTGCTATGTTGTATTGTACCAAATTACATTTGCGTATTTCTAATAACAAAACTTAGCACGTTATCGTTGTGTACCATATGGTTTGTTTAGTCACGATCTTCATGATTCGAGAGGAGAGAACCTTGAGATAATGATAGCTCGTTTTTAACAGATGGATTGACAACAGCAGATAACTGTTGTTATCACTGAATGTACAAATTACTAATAGTAAACATTAGCAAAGACAAGAGAGCGCATGCGAAAGTTCACGTCACTGAATAACAACATCCAACGGTAACTTTATCTCATTAACCGCGGAGCTGGTCGCACGTTCGTGGACAGTTTCCACTCCAGCTACTCTGGAGAAATCGCTTTTCCGATACTAGTCCATCGTGATGGACGGCGTGTGAGTACCGACGCATTTGAATGTACACTGGTTGCGTGTTGCGAGTCGTTGCCGATCGTTCCACGCCGACCGCCCTGGCGATTGCATTATGATTTTTTCGCAAGGGACCTCGGGGGAGAGGCTGGTGCGAGGGGGGCGATGGCGGCAGCGGAGCGTGCAGCAGCCGCTGCCAGCTCGGCGCAACGCAGCGAAACTCGCGCGCAGCTTAACCGGCGGTGCATATTCATAGCACATCTCATTCGCATTGCCATCTCGCTGTGATCTATGTTATTCAAATGCAGGCGGAACCCGTGACGCTATCATTCAACATAACAGCAAATAGAGGAAGATGAATAAAACAGTGGCATTTTACAACTGACTTTTAACATTGGTTAATACAACAAATGACAAGTATCTAAATACAAGTACAACATGTACCTGGGCACACAAAAAAAAGTCAATAATTATAAAAATAGAGCAAATACATATATATGTACATTGTTCAAATATTATAACAGTCAAAGAAGGCACATTGAATAAAAACCCTCATGGAGAGCGCTATAGCCAATCTGTCAAAAGAGCGTTCCAGTTAGCGAACGCGAAAGTCAGCAAGACAAAGGCGTTACAAAACTTTCGTTAGTCCGCGACGGCGAACGTCTGAGTTTGGGCACACAATAGAAGACATTAGTATTCCGAGTACGGCATCCACGGCAATGGAAGCAGGGTTGACTGTCCCGAGGAGTCAGCGCCCGCGCGTCGTGCTCTGAATACGATCCCCTCTGAACCAGAGGAATGTCGTGCGGTAGTACCAGTCACCATGTCCACGCATCGCCATAAACGCACGACATTAGGCAATGTAGCCTACATTCATTTGGCTCTGGGACCGTTAGGTCCTTTTGTAGAACTGATACACCTTTCAAGCCTTGGGCTATAATAACACAGAGGCGCCTTGGGAATGTAATGACCAGCGGTAAATCAAATCACGAAAATACGGATCCGAAGCATCCATAAATACGCAACAGGTGCTCTCTACCTTGCGTGGGCTTCACTTAGGAATTCAGCGTAGTATGCCTAGTTATGTCTTTTGTTCCGCATTCTGAACGATATTATACGCGAAAGACGCCTTTGGAACGCACGTAAGTGGAGAAACTGGTTTATAAAATCGTATTAATTATGCAAAACTAGTCCAAATTTCATAGCCGAATAGTTATTACCACGGAACAAGCTATTATTACACCAGACTAAGCAGTAAACATTTATTAAGACCAATTTTACAGAGCAGATATTTTATAGTAAGATATTTTGTTGCGCAAGTTCCCTCATAAAATAAAAGGATTCCGAGTTGTTAAAAAGACAAAGCCATGCAACCGACAGACAGCGATGCCTACGCGTGACTAAAATCGAAGACGAACTAAGACAGACAATATGTGTTGAAGAATGGGGACAGAAACATGTTACCTAGGAACAATGATAGGGTTTTTGAAGAAAATCGACTTCCGAATAGAAAAGTATTTGTCGACGCTTTGTCACTCGGAATACATGTATTACTTAAAAATAAGTTACTTTGAACTCAAAACAAGCACAGCTGGTGTGTGCTGTGTAGGCGAATGAAATCTTAAACCGTAGGACAATTTCAGTTCAAATTTAATAGCGACAAGCAGTGTTATCATGATACATCGCATTCCATTCTTTGTTTGAAGCAACTGTAAAACAACATCACAAGGTTACACTAAAAATCACTGACTAAGTTTCACAAGATAATAAACTACGTGTTGGGCTCTGTCGTTTTGAACGATACTGTTGATAACAGTTTAAAATATTAGACAAAAGGCCTGTTCACTTTCCGGGACATCCCGCCTGAAGACGAAGACTTCTATCGTTATATCTATTGTGTCTGGTCTAGTGTCCGTGAATGAGTTAATTACATATTTGTATAATGTAATTAAATTCGTTCCATCTTCATTCCATCATCTATATATACTAAAGGAGAGGTTCGCACTGACTGCCTGACATATAGACGCACGCACAGCCGAAAACCAGTGATGATAGAAACGTGAAATTTGGACAGCTATTATAATTTTTAAAGCGGACGCACAATAAGAACATATTGAAAAATTTTCATCCTTAAGGAGTGTAATAAGGGTTGAAAGTTTGTATAGAAAATGTTCAAACAACAGCAACAATTTTAACAAAAATAGAGACATGTTTTAAAAAACATTTAATTGAATACGTGTTATATGGTTTATTAGTGTTCACCCTCTAAGTTAAAAATTGGGTTTAAAAGTTTGAATCCAAAATATTTAAAATTTGCTCCATTTTCCATGAAATTGATTATACGAGCTCTAAGATACAAAAAATAGAACAAGTATTTTCCGTTTTTTTTAAATTCATCCCATAAGGATGTAAAATAAGGATTGATAGTTTGTAAGTATGGAAAACATTTTAAATAACTATATATAAATATAGTTTATGATGTCTGTCTGTTAGGTACTTTTTCACGCTGAAACTGCTGGACAGAAATTTGGAGATACTTTGAACCATGAGAATGGACATAGGCTTCTTTTCGCCGCGATAACCGACATCCATGCGGGCGAAGCCGCGGGCGGAAGCAAGTAAGTAATAAAGACTACAATATCATAAAATGACCCAAGATGAATAAATGCAAATTGCAGAGATTATTCAATTTGAAAGACATGCTTATTACTTGATATTGTATTGCAGGATGAGTATGAATTTAAATATGTATTTTCTAAGTTATGGATGATAGAAACCATTGTCTAGTTAAGCGGCAACGTTCCAAAATCTGGTTGGGAATGTTTTGGAACATTTGAACATAAATCGCCTGGCGTTAGCGCATTGGAACCGAAATTTATTGCTATGATTTAGTATTCACTGTTCACGGAATTAGAGACTATTCCATTCGCAGCGAGCTTACTGTTGGAATCTCCGTCTGTGTAATATTTGAATTTCCTCCATTACAGTTTTTTACCTAGCTAGTTTCTTTTTGTTGAAATGCAGGCAAAAAAAAGATACTTGTGTTTCATAGTGTACTTATTATTTGGTTTTTAATTCCGTATTTAGATTGATGGTTTACCATCAATCGCGAAGCCAACAATGAAACATCCATATATCAAAGCATACAACTAGGAACTGTCCTAGTTAGCTGTCAGTTCGCACCTGCGCCATCGGGCCCGAGAGATGTGGCGGCACCGAGGCACAAAACATCCCATTTGCGTCACATAGGAAACGCATTAAGCGAACCGACGAAGCCATAAGAGCGCAATATCCGACCGACACAAAACAGTGTGCCGGCTACTGCACTTCGAATCCAGTTTGCAGGCCAACGTCATAACTATAGAAAGTTTTCCCAAAACGCGGAGAAATCGATTATACGTTTTCAAACTGTTTTGCTCACGATATGGACATAATCCAATCCAAACTTGCACAGAGCATCTGCATATTGTTTTGGAAATTACAGTATTCCAAAATGTTTTTGATTTTAGCAATTTGAGTTGGAGTGTTGCTCCAACCCAATGGATCTTTATCTAACTGTATTCCTATTATACGATTTATATAGGAATAAAGGATCCCACGAGATAATTGTAGAAATCTCACGAGGACAACTGACAATGGATTGTCATATCCTACGCTGTATATTCCCCGTCACTTAAACAGATATGATAGTCTACATAAGTGAAACAGCGTAATAAAATTGCAAAATAATTAATGCGAGAGAAATAATAAAATGCAAATTCGAAAATTTAATCACACCCGAATTGAATTCGATTATAATTTGGCGACAGAGCCGTGGCGGCGCCATTGAAACATCCGTCCAAACATTTCGTTTGGAGAACGTAATGGAATAATCAGAGATAAAGCAGGAAAATAAGTAAATAAGGCGAATTACATTTTTCGAGTCGAGGACAATTTTAATATTGCCAGGACCGTGATTTCGCCTTATTAAAAGAATTTCTATGTTTTCACCGAATCCTATAAAAAGATTTAAGAAATGCTTTCTGCTCGTAGATATAGGAAATATTGTTGGTGATTATGAGAAGCTAAAGAATTAAGCAGTTTATGAACACTGTTAGTAGTTAGAGGAACATTCGCGTCTTTAGGGATATACGAGTAAAACAACAGTTTGCACGGCGAGTACGGGAAACTTCCGTGGTGCTAGTCAAAACGTCGAGGGTGATATACATTACGCGGTTTTATGTTCCCCGTTGGCACATTAGCCGTAGAATTGTGTCACTCTGTTTATTACCGTGTTTTACGGGATAAGTGCCCGTACTGTAGTTGTAATAAACTGTAGTGCTACATCCACTCAATTCTAAAATAGCAATGGAGCGTAAATTATTGAATAGTATAAACATCCGAAACCTACATTTCATGGTACAAAAACAAACAAAAGTTAAATGAAGTAAATCAAGTACCGTACTATTTATTAAGAAGGCCTTTCCAATAATCTATCTGAAAAGACTACAAATTGTAAATAATTTAATTTTCAAATATATTCAATATTTCCAATAGAGTTATGGCAGGTAAAATCTCAATAAGTTTTCGCATTCCGGCGTCGACTGGCTTAAGAGCACTCGAATATTCAGTGTGAGCAACATGTATGCAGGAATACGATGGCGCAATGGTCCGAAAAGAGCTATTTCCACCTGGCAGGAGCTCGGATAAAGAAAACCGAATGGTCCGCGAACGTGCCACTCCGCCGCTTTCAACTTTTTTACTCCTCGAGCTGGAACATCAAGGAAAGGCAACAAAACAACGCACTCAATTTAAACAGAGCAACCCGACCTTTATGGAGCGAGTGAGAATAAATCAAATATTTAAACTTTATTTAGATAGAGCCTTCTGTTTTTACTACAGTACATTCTCTCAAGAGAAATATTTACGTTTTGTACTGAATCTTGCAAGTAAGCTTCCAATAAGTCGATTCTAAAAAAAACTGACGCGAGTCAAATACTACTGTCATATTGCTTTCATCCCATCCCTCGTGTAAACAACAGGGTAAATAAAATACATGTCCCTGGTAAACAGAGATTTCCGATAAATATTAATGTGCTTATTGCTTTAAATAAATATATAGGGACAAATCACACAGATTTATTAGTCCCACACTAATTTGTGAATCGACCACAAATACGAAAAAAATCGAAGGATACTTACACAACGATAATACTTTGATCATCATCATCATTTCGAGTAGGTGTCACGGTCAATCGACCATGCACACCCTGGTGTCAGAGTTCTTCGGAACCGCCTCTCGGCCTCTGACGTGGTTCCTTTAACGACTACCAGATGGCAGCCGGGACCACCGGCTTATCGTGCCTTCCGAAGCACGGAATCATCTTTATTATCAGACAATCAGGTGATTCAAGCCTGCAATGCCCTAACCAAACTGGAAACAACTAAACAAAGTATGCTTCCGGTGGGAATCGAACCCACGACCCCCGGGTCAACAGGCAAACGCCTTAACCACTGGACCACGGAGGCTGTTAATACTTTGATAATATACATATAGATAAACATTCTATAGAGTCCAATCCAAGAAAATCCAATGCTTTCGTTTTATTTCATTGCAACAAAAACATGGTTAATTTGCAATATTATTTTATTTCCGCACAAAATAATTCACGGCTGCAATGATAACTGATGCCGCGTTCGTTACGTGCGTTCGATGAGTGTATGCCTTGCTTACCATATTTGATACTACTGTTACATTAGTGCATTGCGTTTCGTTCATGTATTAAAATAATATTGTATGACCGCTTGTCTATCAGCGGTCATACAATATTATTATATAAGTTTTATAGTTGTCGTAAACAACCTTATGACAACTATAAAACTTATTTATTTTCAAATTTTATATACAAATCAAATCATATTTACATTATAATATTATCATAGGTTAATCTTGGAAACCCATGATTTTAAAGCGGTTTTCATTAATATGTAGAGAATCTAAATCTCCGGGACGGTTTAAGTATCATCAACCTACACTCGTCCACTGCTAGACATAGATCTCTCCCATGGCACGCCACTGAGCTCGGTCTTGAGATTTTCTTCTCCAATCACTGCCAGCAACCTTACGTTTAAGTATGTGTATTATTATATATTCCGTTCGGAACTATAGCCTATGCAACCCGCTAATAATGTATTTCTATAGGTGAAAGAATGTTTAAAATCAGTCCCGTAGCTTTTGAGTTTATCAAATACAAACAAACGCAGAAATCTTTTATCTTTATAGTAACTCTTTAATATTCGTCTAGATTAAGAATAGAACAAGAAATTTCCGAGAACCCACTAACATTAAAGTAACTACATGAGAAAGTACAATCACTGCGTGCATTGTTCAGATAGATCGTGCTTAGATATATGACCTCATTAAATAACAGGGTAATAGCTGTACAAGGGACCTAGAAAGGGGTGATTATGCAAAGAGACCTTGCCGATCGGGTATCAGCACCAGACCCAATTACAGATAAGTTTAATGATCACTCCACTTACTGAATTGCTTCAATATTCCTCCAATTAACTTGGACTGGGCTATTATAGCTCAAACAGCTTGATGGATATGAATAAATGGATTGATAATGGATTCTCAATGATTGATATCACGCAAAAAATATATTCTGCGACAAAAATGGTTCAGGATGCGAAAGTCTCCCTGTGCTTAAGACGAGGACTCAAATGTTTGGTACCTTCGCTCGGCAAAGGACTGATCAAGTGCGCGCAAGGGATAGCGCTTGGCGGTTTAGCCCGTGAATGATGAGATAGGAGATAGTCTCGAGTCGCTCAAAGAAAAAAACGTAAGCGCCAAATTCGTTATTTTTATTTTATATAAAATCAGACCGGTTAATTGTATTTTCATATTTACATTTTGATGAATTACTAATAACCTATCTTTTAGTCTAAAAATCATTATTTCATTCGTCGCATTTGAGCTACAATAACAAAAACTCTGCGAACGAAGACCATTTTTCAAAAAATATTTCTATCGAGAAAATTTTATCAAAACGTGTTTTCATCTTCAATTTTTGGAGATGAAATAGTCAAAAATCATATTACTTAGATTTGAAACTCCTAATTTAAGTATTTTGCGAGATAAATAAGGTTCAGAAAGACCTTATTTACAGTGGTATCGCCTTAAATTGACAGTGTAGGAAATCTTCGCTTCGTTAAATTCACAATGAAATATTACCAATTCCAGTTAACATTTTAAACGACTACTTATCTATTTATTAGCATATGATTTTTTTTTTTGCCATTATAACAAAAGCGTATTGCAATTTAGGACTATTAATATTGACAATTTGAACACGAACTGACTAGACTTTAATGTCGAATATGATAGTGCTCGAGTTTTAAAATTCTGAATTATAATACTCGGAACAAAACATTATATGAACTAAAAATAAAATCATCGGAACGTAACGAAACATGTGATCATTGTTCTGGTCAACCATTATTTCAATGGTCATATCACGACATACGATTTATACACTGTCACTTTTCATCGTCGACTGGGCGTCTACACAATAAACACTACACCATGTATTAAACCTTATAGCATTCAACATAAAGATTGTAAAAGATAACTTTAGATCTAGTGTGTAATATGCTACCTAGATTTTTATTATTAAAATAGAGGCTACGTAATAGGAAGTGCTTTGAGAAAATTGAAGCATGCCAGTAAAGACATAAATTAGGAAGAAGCTATTGTAAATCATTCTATAGATTGCAAGCGTATTCCTGGTTTAGAATTCTATGATAAATCTGATTACGTAAGTGACTGAACATTTTTAGGACATTCTCCGCTTAAACCAACAAAATTTTCAGAAAAAAAAAAGTAATTTTTTGACGTGATAACGCCCTATAAATCGATGAATGTCGGCTGCACGCACTAAAAGGTGTCAGTCACGTTCCGTGTGCAAGCGAGAGCGCGGAACAAGCGATAGAGACTATCGACCTAAGCGTCCGGCTGTGTGTGACGCATCTATCTCTCTCCCACCGTTATCACGTAAAATTATTGTCCGCAAACCGACTTTACAGACAACCAATTTTTTTTTGGATATTCTAAACAATGTATTTCGCGAACTACTCAGCAACTCTAATTACTCTATTGAGAGTTGTCAACGTGAATGAACGTAATTTTGGAAAGTGTCTGTGGCTAACTCGGTCGGTCACGCAACATTAAATACTTGATTGCTATCAACATGATAGAAATGAACTACCGGCTTTTGTGTGAATTTCATAGCGTGAATATTGAAACCCATAACGCATGTAATTTATGTAACTACGCCATACTGTTAACAAAATACTATGTAAACTTGAAAACTATGAAACTTACTAAGGTTTTACATAAAACAGAGTAACTGATTAACAGCGTACCAGAAAACCCTCTAATTATTAAGTATACCAAACAATGGCACTTTAGTCAACTGTCGCGCCGAATAGTCTATAGTTTTCGGAAATTGAGTCAAAGTGCCTCATAATGTATCTTACTTTTAGAAATGAAAATGGTTTTGGTAGGTTTGTGAATACCACAACGAAAATGTTTCGAGACATTAAAAGTACAGAACCGAAATGGCTTCGACTCGTTACATTTACAAACAAGAGTGAAGCCACTTAATTTGGATTGCGTCCACCAGACTCCAATCATCGCAAAAGTAGGCTAGTAAACTACTAACGGGGACAACCCAAGTTAATGAATTAGTACAAGAGAATAAGAAACAGAAGCTATGTTATAATAAGGCCTGATTATTAGTGTACAAGAACATGTTCAAAAACACTGCCGTATATGCAACGGCATTGTGCATCAACTGACAAGTTGACAACGTCTTATTACATGCTGGAAGTCGCTACCAGCAGTCACGAGATTTGCGGTAAGACGGGACGATGTCAGACAATGAAAATCAGATATTGAAAATTGTTATCTACAAGTCGAGTCGAGACACGAAGACAGGACTTTTAGTTATAACTTGAAAAAGTTATACGGAATCTACATAAAAATGACAAATGTGTAACCGCACTTGAAGAAACGATGATTAAATGCGAAGATAATGATTTCAGTTTCAACACATTCACACTGCCGAATAGATCTACTGTGACTGTGACCACATATAACTAAAGCGATGTCGAATTGACAGTAACTTTTTTAAAGAAAAATACGATCAATATGAAACCTCTATGCAAACAACAACATCATACGTCACTCCACACCACATTCGAAACTATCCTTCCTAAATCACAAGCAAGTTGATAAGCAAACATTCTACAGCACAAGGTCGACATGACACTCGTCTCGATGAAGGTAATTAACATGAATTTAGAGTCATTATGAATACGTAATGTGCAATAGGTGTCTAAGTGTAAATGCACACCCACACGCGCCGCGATTGTGATGAAACACGCACGCTCAAAGCAGCCTACATATACTTGCACTTACTTCATTTGTTAGTTCTACTGCTTACTTATTATTAAGTTTGCAATTTAAACACGAATAAGCGAAATTATATTCGTACCTATCTTCTCATGTACTTGTGTGTCTACATAATTAACTACTATATCACATGATTAGTAAGTATTGCAGTTTAGACAATGATTACTAATGTATTGTGACGTCAAAGTAATTTTCGAAGTTAATGTTAATATGCATATTTTCCAAATTGATTTTACTGGTAATTATCACATTGCGATTGCGACACCACCTCACTCGAAATGTCATAACATTTTACGATTACAAAACCCAATCATAATAAAGGAGAAACTGGTTTCAGTACAATCTGAACAAAAGATAGCTGGATTACATTCAACCTTGAAAACTGAGTGAAGATACTCAAATTCCTAAGTTATTTTGTAAAACACTATTGCGTATTTCGTATGACCTAGATTATAAGTGGTTATTAAAGCAAGCACGTATGCATATAACAATTTATTTGAAAGATAAAGTTAAATGTGAATGCGATAAGGGTCTTGTATAATTAATTTGATAAATAATAAAGAATTCTATTTTATGGGCACTTTCTCTTCCATGATTAGTTTATAATGTCAATAAGATCATAAAAACTGTTTGGCTAAGTGGTACCGTTACTCAATCAGTGGTTGAGATGTTAATGTGTAATTAAATTGTAGTTTTAGATAACATATTACTGATAAATAAGATAGAAAAAAAAATACTTTTATTATAATTAACTGAAAAACTAGCTAAGATAATTTTGGATAGCAAAAATCAATAAGAAAATCAAACAGAAAAAAGGAGTTGAAAGACTGTTGTTAATTATTACTAGCATACAGATTATGAGGTCTGAATAATTTAAAGAGAACAAGTAAACGGGATTCAAGTTGTCGCGTGCGGAATCCCTAACTAATGATCTAAGGCCAAGGACTAGCGAACACGCAAATCCAATTAATGCAGTGGCAACACTGACATGTCTGCTGTAATTACTCGGCTAGATGTAGCAGCGTCTAAACTAGACTCCTTTGTGCGGTTGCTGTTGTCGTGCAACTCTGTTGATAAATTAATATCACAATTTATAATATATCATGTCTTAGAGTTTGCTTGGTGTTGTAAGGAAAATACAGCCAGTGGCATATCCTTGCTTCTCTGCTAAAATAGATTAGGCGCTTGGATCAAAACAATAATATTAAAATTAGCTATTAAATAAACTAATTAGTAGGTAGGTAATCAAAACATATTGGAAATGAGTTTTAGGGTTTCGTTCCCAAAGGGTAAAAACGGGACCCTATTAATATCGCTCCGCTGTCCGTCTGTCTGTCCGTCTGTCACCAGGCTGTATCTCATGAACCGTGATAAAGATAAGTCGAGCCAATGTTCAAGAGTAAGCGCTGGCGAACGTCATAGTAGGTATGCTAAAAAGTTGAGCAATTTGTGACGTCACCATGATTTTTTAACGTGATATATCTTAATTACTTTTTGGTTTTTTGCCAAAAGAATAAATACGTATCCAATTTTCATTGAATATGTAACTGACGGACTAATTATTTTTTTAAGTATCGATTACTTACAATTTTCAAACCATAGCATTCTTAAAATAGTCACAATGTCGACACAATTTTGCGTTCATTTAATTATAAAACATTAGATATTTTTCGATTTATGTGATTGAGGGAAATGCGTTCCTATTTGTCTCCTTTTAAAATCGAACCCATCATAAAATATGTTAACATACGTTTAGAGGTAATTTAGAAATTTCAAATATCCTAATCGATCACCAATAAAATATGAATTATGGCGTGTAAAGCCATAGAGTAGATTATTTGCATACGCGTTACGTGGTTACGACACTCGACCTCGTCGAACCTGATCCTAACGGTATGGCACTTGGAACATCACTTGTTGCAGTGATTACCAATTAACTACATCGTTTCCGGATTATCGTATACTGTGACTGGTGTACAGTTTAACATGGAGATTTCGACATTCACTGCAAGATTCCTTAGGATGATCTGTGTGACGTGGATAGAGTATGAGAATGTTGATTTATACATAAGTACTATCACGTCTTTGTCCCTTGCTGGGTAAACAGAGCCCGGGTCTTATTATGACCTAAAAGCCACGTTTAGTTTACATGTTGGTGCACCCACCAACTACTGGTGGAAAACGAAATTAAAATAAGTGATGGGTTGCTATCAGCATCACCTATTCAATAATTTTCTCCTATTCCCTCGATGGGCTTTTACGATCTGCGCAGGAAGAGAAGTAGCTGCACATTTTCTTCCAGACCAACATGGAGGAGGTTGATTTAACTATTAAATACTAGGGTGGTCCCAGAAGTAGCCGACCTGGCATAAATATAGCAATACTAGCTGAAAATTTAAAAAAGAAAACAAAAGTTTGGATCTTATGGCGCGTTAATTTGAAAAAAGAATAAGCTACGTCCTTTTATTTATATTTCACACCAATAAATAGAGATTGCTCTGAGTGATTTTGCAAACATGGACAAAATTGGTCTCCGATATGTGATGCAATACTTTCATTTCAAAGGTGTAAATCCAACCGATATTAAAGTCGAGCTGGATTCTACTCTGGGAGAGTCTGCTCCTTCATTTACAATAGTAATATATTGGATTGCTGAGTTTTAAAGAGGTCGCACCAGCTGCGAAGATGAACATCGCAACGGTCGGCCAAATGAAGTGACTATACCAGAAATAAATAAATATATACGGACAAATCACACAGATTGAGCTAGCCCCAAAGTAAGTTCGAGACTTGTGTTATGGGATACTAACTCAACGATACTATATTTTATAACAAATACATATATAGATACACATCCAAGACCCAGGCCAATCTGAAAAAGATCATTTTCCATCTTGACCTGGCCGGGGATCGAACCCGGTCACTCCGTGTCGCAGGCTGGCGTGTTGACCGCTGCGCCACGGAGCTAGTCAGAAATGTTGACAAAAATTCACAAAATAGTATTATAAGACTGTAGACTAAAAGTTCGTGAGTTAGCAGATATGGTAGGCATTTCAAAAAGTGCTATACATCGCAATTTGACTGAAAAATTTGACATGAGAAAGCTGTGCGCAAGATGGGTGCCGCGATTGCTCACCATTGAACAAAAGCAGCGTCGTGAGGATGTCTCAATCCAGTGTTTGGAGAAATTTCAACGGAATAAAGCCGAATTTTTACGACGATTCATAACGATGGACGAAACATGGGTCCACAAATACACCCCTAGGACGAAAGAACAATCTTAATAATGGACTGAAAAGGGAGAACCGGCTCCAAAGCAGGCGAAGTCAGTTCCATCTGCTGACAAGTTATAGCGTACTGACGCTATAACTTGTCAGCAGAATCAGTATCCAAGAATACTGATTCTTGGATGCGCATGGTATAATTTTTATTGATTATCTTCAAAAAGGCAATAGCATCAACGGGGAGTATTACGCGAAACTTTTGCAGCGTTTGAGTGATGAAATTAAGATAAAACGACCGCATTTAGTGAAAAAGAAAGTGTTGTTTCATCAGGACAATGCACCAACTCACACGTCCACTATTGCAATAGCTAAAATTAATGATTTTAAGTTCGAATTGCTTCCTCATGCACCTTATTCGCCAGACCTAGCTCCCTCTAATTATTTTCTGTTTTCAAACTTGAAAAAGTGGCTCGCCGGTAAAAGATTTGCCAATAATGAAGAGGTAGAGTGTACTGATGATGGCTATTTTGAGGAACTTGATACAGATCACTATAAACAGGGTATTGAAGCTATTGAACATCGTTGGGAAAAGTGTATTGCGTTAAAAAGAGACTATATTAAGAAATAAATATTGATTTTTCTAATTATTTTGTGTTATCTTTGTTAGGCCGGCTACTTCTGGGAACCCCTTCGTATACTAAACATGTTAAACTGTTGTTTCCGGTTGCATTAGTTCGATGTATGTTAAAGTTTAAAGAATTAATAAACGATTGAATCGTATATTTAAATTTTATAATATTAGCTTTCAAACGATTGAATACTTAGGCCACAATTTATGGACTGATTCTACTATTACTTAACACTAACACAAGTATTGATAAAACGATTTTATTCTATGTTACACGTCCATAAAAGCAGTAATGCTGCAGTATAAAATGCTTTATGATAGTTTCGCATACCTCGCCGTCTGGAAGTGTAATGAAAGACAGGCCTCTACTACTACTTAAGAGGGAACACCAAGCTCGAGGAAAAATAGGTATTTAATTTAACTCATTTTGTCAATGAATTTGAAAATCAACAAATATATAGGAAAAAAACAAAAGTAATATCAAAAATACTACTAGTAATTTACTACTAAAGTAAAGAATTTGTAAGAGAACGCACCCGTACGCGTTGATCGAGAACCCGACCAATGGGTCACGTTAGTTTCGCTAGTCTAAGCTCCTTATTGCAAAAAACTTAGTGGAATGGAAGTGCTAATGAGCAGTAGATTACTTTAGACGTTAACGCATGATGGATATGTTTAATAATTACATCATCCTCGCTGTAATAGTTTTTACTTACACTTAGGATCACGTTAGGTTCCTTTCGGGGTCTAAAGTGGCTAGATTCATATCACAAGATGGAAAATATGGAATTAAAGTATGTTTCCTATGTTTATAAGTGTATTTTTATGTAGAGTATATTTACTTTTATTCGACTGACCTAACCAGTGGTAGGGTAATGTTTTTCGCGCGTATATGATATACTTACATACATACTATGTATGTAAGTATGCCTGTTCTATTGTCGTCTCCTGTAGCCTAAACAGCCTTACCGATTTTGAAGTGCGAGGTATCATTAGATTTGTATTCTTCCCCGGACTGTCATAGGCTATGTGACGTTAGCCATAAATCTATACCTATGGCGGGCGTAAACTATCAAAAAGACAGTCGGGATTTTATTTTTTATATAATCCATGGTTATTTTATTTGTAAGGGTTAAACTTCCAAATTGGTTTCATTTAAGTAAGCAAATTTCATCTAAATCGGTACAATAGTTTGATTGAAGTCAGTTTTATATCTGAAGGTTCTCAAATATACATTTAGAACCCGGGGCCCAGGAGCACGGATAGACTGTGTGATAAAACCGGACGAAACCGCGGGAAGCAGCTAGTGTGTAATACAGTAAGTAAAATAATTGTATTCAAGTAGGGACGACGACGTCAAACTGGCCAGCCAGCCGTAAAAACTCTTGCCAAATCTTTTTACAATGTGAATAATTATTTCCCTATATACCTATAACCTAGATATAATGGGCAGGGGTGTCATTATGGTCAGTGGTGTCATCCTCAACAACCTGTCCGATGGTTGCAGGTAAGGCATCGGGTACGCGCGCCCGGCCTCCCGAGCTGCTACTTGCGTTTCTTCCATTTGTTTGAGTGAGTAGTATCCCAATACCTCAATTACCTTCCCAAACAAATTCATAATCTTCCCTAGCTTAAAAATGCTTCCAATGGGCAGCAGCGTCGGAAGCACAAGAAGCCAAAGATACTGTGTTCGCCAACCCGCGTGCCAAGCGTGGTGAGTGAGTTTGGCAATATCCTCTGGGTGCGTATTGTTTGATATAATAACAAATTCTATATTTTCATTTCAATAAAGTTCAAAAGATATAATGTTTTCTTGACATAATCATTACCGATTATATTCTTAAAAGCTATATTATACATAAAATTTTCAATTTGAAAAGCATAAACCCAGTATTTATAACGTTTATGAACACTAAATATCACCTGTTATACAACTTGTGCAGTATACATGCCAAAATGTATACCATTCAAAAAGTATACTATTTAAAATAAATATCAATCAAAATCTATAGAAATCAAAATGTATACGTATTAAAAATATAAAACAGAGAAAATATACCAGCTAATTAGTATAGACCCATAATTTGAATAATTTCAGTAATACTTACAAAATAATTCGCGCAAGCTCATAAGCTCATAACTTCATTTTCTTGAAAATAATGCGGAGTAGCCTGTAAAACGTGCATCATTCAATTTATTTATTTAAAAAAAAACTAACTAACAAAAAATTTATAACTATATTTTATTGTATATAAATATTAGGACAAAGTATAAAATAAATAATAAAAAAAAATGTGATACATACAAAATGCGCGCGCATTTTGTATGTATCACATTTTTCTTTTAAATAGAAAGATATCTTTTACAATATTTTATTGTATGTAAATATTAGGACAAAGTACGTATTAAAGAAATAAAAAAATTGTAATCACATTTTTTTTCAATATAATAATATTTTATTGGATATAATAATAATGTATTACAATTAGTTTTAATAATACCTATTTTATCTTATTTTTTTAAAACTTATATTAGAGGCCATAGCTCGAAGAAATTCAAACTCGGAATATTCAGATTTTCGTTAAATATATTGCAGTCTTTCTTTTTTATTTTAACACTTTACATTATAACTACTTTAAGTAAAATAAGTATACGACATTTTCGCCAATTGTGAACCGATTTTGATGTTTCTTTTTTTATATGAAAACCTTTACTACCAAGTTGGTCCCATTTTAATTTGGTGAAGATATGATGAAGAACTTTGGAAATATGGAAGAAACTCCTAAAATAAAATTGAATTCGGTTGTTTTTTTTTAAATTTAATTATTAGTTATGTATTGAGAATCTTCTACTAATTAATTCGTATAACCAATGATTATTATCCGTAATAATATGTATATATAACGTTTATTATACATAATAATTAATGGATTTTTTTAAATTTTATAATAATTAAACGGTTTATTATACAGGTTTGATATGTTAAATAATTGTTATAATAAAAGATTTTAGGTTTTTTAAACTTATTTCTTTCGATTTTTATCTTACTTGATAATTATACTGACCAAAATTATGTATTTCGTTGAAATATATCTTAAAAGATATATATTTTGTGTTTATATGTTATATTACTTACCCATATCCTCCAATGGAACGAATGTTTTAACACAACGGAAATTCTTACCAATTAATCAATTATGAAAAAAAATAAAACATAGGTACATGCTAATATATCGATAGATTTTTCTTGTAAAAAATCATTGATCTACTGGTACTATCCGGCAAGGAATCAGGGGACTACGCTTGTATGGAAATACGGCCCTAGCGCAGCGCAACTCTAGTTTGTATGAAACGACTCGGAAACGTTTTGATAATACTTATATAATGCTGTCTCAAATACGGACCCCGGCCTCAAAGAACATAGACACAGCAAAGGATACAACTGTGAACACGCTCGAATAAGGAAATTAATTATTTTCCGGATAGTAAGTGGTTTTGCAGATAAGGATAACCAGAATGTGCAGTGGAGGGGTATAACGCTGGGTTTTATGGGAGAACGGACGAGTTATCTTATAAAAGAATAAAAGTAAATTCTTGGTGCTCATAAAATTAAATATACGGCCGTCATTTCTAAGGTATTTTCTGTAAATCTGGCTTACAAAGTTATAGGGAATATTATAACATAAAGTTAACCTACTACGGGTAAGAAAATTTTGAGAAACCTCGAAATTTCTTGTTTTACTAGTATGATAATTCAGAATATATGTAAATTAGTAACGATCTAGTTGCTTCCCACTCAAAGCCGCCAAGCAAAAGTTCCTATAATTGTTAACACGACTACCCAAAAAAGCGTGTATTGTTTCTCCACCATCACTTCTAATTGTCTCAAGGGATTTCGACGTATGGGGTGTCGTAAGAATCCTTATCCCGGGTGACATAGGCTGTATTTTGGCAGAGCTATTTAGTTGGTATTATTTTTTTGAAAAAACTTGTAAGCTCCTCTTGCTTGTAAGTACTTAATCTCTTCATCCCACTTTAGTCGTATGTGGGGTCGGAACAGCATGCAAGTCTTTTCCATTTTTCCGTTCCTCGAGCCATATCTATCGTTACAATATTTTTCTCGACTATCGCCATCTAGTTTTCCTTAATATCAAAGAGCGAGGTTTGGATAGTTTATCGCGCGATATAAACGGCGTCGCGGGTGCCAAGCTATGGACGCAGCAATCTCTAACAGTCTCAGTTTTGGGTTGATCATATATAGAGATAATATATTAAGAAATACATAAGATTATATACAATATTATATTCAGAGGATAGAGCGAAATGGAAAATACTCACATGCTGTCCCGATCCCTCTTAAAGTGGGATAAGGTGAGGAAGAAGAAGAAGAAGATTATATTCCGAGGATACATTAACTGCGATATTACCACACTACACAGCATTCGTAATATCTTATAGTTCTCGAGTATTAACCAATAGAAAAGAATTAACTACAATTATATAAGTACGCCTAAAAATTTTATAAGACATAAAAACTAAGCAGCCACTTTATATTATTCAAGTTGTAGAATTTTATGCAACTATTAACTATGTTGAAAGCGAAAGCTGACAAGTGCGGAAGAGAAACCTATCGCCCTTCATCCGGTTAGTCCTCTCCAGATGCGAGATATAATTAGTGCTATCAGGAAAGTGCTGCCCTTACAGTATATTGGATTTCAACTCAATAGACGCAACGTCAGTTTATCTTAATCGTACCCGTAAAGGTATGTAGGTTTACGAGTACAAGTATGCCAAATAAATATTAAGTACTATTGTTTTGTGTTATTATAAAGTGTTAGTGATTAGTTGCCGCTTGAAAAATATGAAAGTATTTAGGTATTTTATTTAATTGAGATCAATATTGAATCTCGGCCTTGAAGCTCAAGAATTGTTTCTGGTAAATTCGCATAAACCGAAGATTTTACGAAATCCCAAAGAAAGACAAGCAGCGGTAAATGCATGCTCTTGGAATTTCGTGAGCCGATTTCGTCTGGAAATCTTTGCTGCAACAATAAATCGTTTCAGAGGCGGTGTGGCAGGTGTCGCCGTCCTACTGAAACCATATTTCGTCCAGTGTCCAGTTCCATGCCATCTAATTGAGGCCACAAGAACTCCGTTATCATATCGACCAAAAATTGCGAATTTGCGAGCGATCACAGCGAAACTTTTCATTGTCGTTATGAATTTTCAAAATAATAACGCGTTCTTTGGACAATGATAGGTGACAGCTGTTAAATTTCAGGGTTACACGAAAAATCTTATTGAGGATATCCTTTTTATGTATAATATTTTAATCGCAAATGTTCAACTTCCTGACCTTCTACTTAACCGATCATCATGCAGCAATGTAATAATAACACGTTGTCAGGGGTACGAGAAGAATCTACATTAACATGAGCAAAGCCGCGGGCGAAAGCTAGTTTTTTTTTTGGAAGCTTATATACGATAATTATGAGACAGCTGGTTGCTATCACTATCGTCCATATAGCAATATGTTACGACCGAGATGCTGTTAATCTGCTGGCTAATATGCATATTCTCTACGAATACTACATTCCTCCATTTCTTAATATTTAGTAAAATGTGATGGTTGTAGAATTAAAAAACCGGCCAAGTAGGTAGGGTTCCGTAGTTGCGAATGGCAGCTTTAAGTTCACGCCTCACGGTTTAACAACAAAAACGAGCCCACATAGGACGGTGGTAGGTAACTGAAGAAAGAGTTATAAAATCCTTCACAAAGTAAATTAGAAAAAATATTATCTATCTAAGTACCACCGCGAGTAGAGGCAAACGCTGTAACAAGATTTCGTAGGTATAATTACTTTGACTCCCGAGCGCAATACCTAGTTAATTCTGTGGTATCATTCCGCCATGTACCGCGCGCCGTCGAAAGTAAACACATTGCTATTAATTTAGGTATTATTATTATTAAAGCTGTGATAATATTTTCGCCATGATTAATACATACATATCCATACCAAATTACAACTTTCTAGTACCTACTTAGTCTCTGAGTAAAACCGTGGACGGACTGACGGACAGACATGGCGAAACTATAAGGGTTCCTTGTTTACTACGGAACCCTAAGTCTTAAATGTTTTCACGCTACAAAATTCCACCTTTCTCCGTAGCAACTAGATAAAGCACAGACAAATAAAGGAAAAGTGTTGAGGCAATGCCTATGATGACTAAAGGTAATTGAATTATTTTATGATAACATTGTAATTCGATTTCGTGTTTTATCAATACACTTTCTAGTTTGTTAAGTTTGTAGCAAAAACCTGTTCAATTATTTCCTGAAACGAAAAAGGCCGGCTGCACATTATTTGAAATTATGATGACCGCCGTTCAAAAAATATGTTAGTATGCACAGACTAAAATAAAATGTTATACACCAGGCTGAGTACCTTCCGTAGCATTCAGAAGCCCTTTACGTGCGTTAGAATCCTGATATCAGATTTTTAATACGAATTTCTGATTATTCGCAGCCGGCCTAACGCATAACAGTTATTCTAACGATTTATTGCTGCTTTTCTATCACTGGAACGAGATATTAATATTGATGGTGCAGTGCCGGTTGGCTCGTATGAATATTTAAGGCCCACTTTATTAAACGAAGCCCAGTGACTGGCGTTTCTTCGCTTGATAGCACGGGCGAAATGTTAAAAATTCAAATACGGCTAAGGAACGCCTCGTTTCTTGCCCTTTGCATACAATTAAGGAACATCTTTGACCTTCTAACGTAATTACAGCGCCATAATAAGAACCCAGAAGTTATAATTGGACTGTGTGAGTAACACTTAACGTAAATGAAATACGTGTTGCGGTTGCGTAAAATATTTTTTATTCCATTCACGATTTTTACCACTCCAAACAGATAATTCAGTTAAACATAATTACTACGCAAAGTAGAATTTTTAAAGCGTCAATGTCCAATTATTACTAAATAAAAAAAATATTGACTCAATTTTATCATAGCCGGTATCAAATTTTATTAGTATCAAGTAGATAAGTATATCATTGTAGCGAATATCTGAGGAAATATGTTAGGAGGCGAATCGGCTAGACACCCATCACTATTTTGATTCCGTTTTCCATCTACACGACCACCAACATGCTAAACGTGGATTTTAGGTCTTATAGACCGAGGCTCTATCTACCCCGCGGGGCAAAAATACGTGAAGTATTTATGTTCTGTATGTATTTTCGGATAATACGTATGTAATGCAGAAAAGAGCCAGCTTGATTGATGATTAATGGGTAAATGTTTAAATGAATACATATACAAATCGGTATAGAATCCAATAAATGCTATGTATAATCTTGAATTTTTGTTAAATAAACAGAGCTGCCACTTCGTTAAATATTACAAATGGTCGGAGTAACAATAACATAGCTGCTTTCGAATTTCGTCCCACATTCCCGCACGCGTTTGTTTATTATACTACAGATGACTAAAGAAATTGTATTACTGTTTCAAAATAAAAACATCTTTGTTGGGTTCCATTTTTTAGGATTCGTCACACATAAGCTTGCTGTCCCAGTTACCTGACAGTGACTAAGCAAGAAAGTGTAGTTTAAAATAAAATAAAGATATTATTTTTGGTAACTATTTTATATAATATTGGATCATTATAATTAGAGCTTATTTTCTTCTACCGTACTCGTATTTATTTAACTGAATGACAGGTATGTCGAATTCTCAATTAAAATTGCTAAGAAAGTCTGTGTTCAGCCACACAGACTTGACGAATATATGAGACTACCTAAAATTAATATTGAATATTTGATTTAAATTCATACCTATTTAGTATTTACCAATACAAAATATTTAGGTTGGTTCAATGCTGGGCTGGCAGCCTAATTGAATTTTAGATTACTTTCTCATTATAATCAAGTCTAGAAAGCAATTTCAACCAATCTGAAATTTTAATCAACCGTCCCTTTAGAAATACACGATTGCATGGCGATTTAATGTAATCAATAAATGTTAGCAAAAAAATAAATAAAAAAAAACAAAAGTTATAATTACCTGTGGTGTAATTAAAAACAAGAGTTATAGTTAGAGCCTGTTTATCGGTCGACAATCATTACTTACTTACTGTGGTTTTCAGTAAGGCGTAGAAAAGTTATAGGTCGTTTTTATGATTCACGCAAAATTGGCCAAGGAACGTTATTATATCTACGGGTAAACCCAAAATGACCGGGATCCCCAGAATACCTTAAGGCCATACATGAGTTTAAGTGTCAAGTTCTGGAACTTCAACGGAGATGCATATAAAGATTTGTATTGCAATGCGAAAAAAATGCTAGAGAACATTTCAAACTATTTTATAAACTACTGTTCATAGTTTAAAGTGCGAACGTAAAGCTTTGCTTCTTAGCATTTTTTGCCAAATACGCCACTTTTGGCATAATGCTTAAATAGAAGCAGTTTTCCTTTAAATAATTTATTTCAAACGGACTGCATTGGAACCCGAAAAATGAATCTATCCCCTTCATTTTGTTCCTAAATTAAGGAAAAACATCTAGCGTGAATATTCAGTTTTACTCTTTTTAGATCACTCTCGTCTATCAAGATATGATTATAAGATTACCAACCAACACCTACTTCTGAGCGATCGGGTAAAACCAACTCTCCTCATTTATAACGCTGATAGATTTAGTTGGACAGACGCTTTTTGCCGGTGGTTTGCGTCGAAAAACGGCATTAGTACCGTACCCCACTCCTTTCACCTATCGGGCCGTGCTGATAGTTCACAAGCCTCACGAGTTAGCGGTCAGAGGTGAATATTGTTACATTCATAGCTCGCAAACTGTTTTGAGTTGAGCAGTGAACAAATAAGTAATCGTTTTATCATTCAGCCAGATGACTACTAACAAATAAGACGAAATCAAACGCTATTGGCGAATAGGCGGGTCCATTTTCGAAATATAATTGGAAGAAGAATGAATTCGAGGAATTATGGTTTTATTCCATGTAGAAAGACCATCTTCCGTCTGTAACGACTTAACATTTTTAACATCCACTAAGTCAAACAAAGATGGAAATGTTTGAGAGGCAGATGTTTACAATGTACGACAAACACGACTGTGTAACTACATTCTTGGAAAGCATCCAAATCCTGACGTTGGATTTACAACGACGCTATCGTCGTCTGACTGAAAAAATGGTTAGGTGTATTGCACACAATGTATGGTGCGCTAATAGAAATTTCTAGTGGCGGTTTTGTTTTTCGGCGGCGTGAATAGTTCCTATGCAAATATGTTGGAGTTACATGGCGTAGCCAGAGGGCCCTACAAATTTGATTGTTGATAAGTCCGGGTCGTTGAACCTGCGCGCACGACTGACTGAGATTTGCTTGAATCGACGTGATGGCGGCAATATTGAATAGGTTTTTTTTACCGAACATTTTGATGGTTAACATCTTAGCAGTAAACATAAAATTGAAAAAGTTATTAAAATGAATAAATATTAACTTATAAAAATTAAAGTAATAAAGTGCCACAACATTTGGAATGTATGATACAATGCAATTGCAAGAACCTTAAATGTCTTTGTATGTTCGATGTACCTACTTCCACAAATGCAATGGGCCAAAGAACACTAAGAATGATTTGGCTCTTTACGTGACTGAAAATGGACTCAGAAAGAGAATATACAAAGCTAAACACCGAAATCAAATATTTACCTAAAATGTTTTGTTTGTAAACCGAGTGCATTGGAAGAGATTTTAAGCAAGCAGAATAGTTGGAATTTCATTAAATTCAGCGGTGGCGCATTGCAAACATCCAAAGCGGTTGCGCCCACATCCACAAAGCGATAGTTCAGTGAGCTTTGCTGACCACTTTAGCAGGGTCGCTAGTAATGCAAATTGTTTCGCCGATTGTTAAGCAAATGGAACAACCACATGGGGAGAAAGGACCACAGTATACTGGTTGTTGATACCTGATCCCAGTTCATAGCTACATGCGGGCACAAACGGGGGCCCTGCGAGGAAACCACGGCCCATATAGATAAGGCCACCACGCTGTGCAAACATTACAATATTTGCCTCTCCAACGAAACTGTACAATGTTTGTTAAATTATTATATTACTGCCGAAACAGTTGGACTTGGTAAACGGTTTGTTTGCTTTTCACAAAACCTGTTATGACTTCGGGCGAGTTCTTCGAAATGTAAGAATTAAAGAGCATAAAGCTACACCATACAGAGGTCTTTTGTCAAGTTCCAACATAATTATATATAAGGACGTTTACATTTAAATATAAATTGGAAGCTTCGTTAATCCTTTGCGGTTTTAATACTCTATAAGGCTCGATAGTTAACGTAGATTAAAACTAGCTTAAAGCAATAACTTTAGTGTAACTGACCTGTGCCGGCAATAATATTTAATAAGTATTACGACCTCATTATACGTGGCTCGGCGCAGCGCCCGGGTCTCACGCAGCGACATCGGTTACCTCGTGGCACGCACCACGCTCGGAGCTCTCGACTTTGGTACAGAATGACAATCGAGCCGTGGGAAACACCGCTATTCGTTATGAAACGCGGAGCCGCGAGGATGTTTCACCGAAACCCAAATAGCGCCACTAAGTAGTAGCCAAAGAGGAATAACAAAACGGCCGTGTGAACTTCTAACGGTTGTTGCGTCACTCACGTACGTAACTGGCTGTAGGTGCAGGCGTTTAAGCTAATTAGCTTTTTAGGTAAACGTTGACGACCTCCGTGGCGCAGAGATCAGTACACCTACTAAGGCTTTGGGTTAGATTCCCAACGCGCAACCAAATTCTTGTACGTCATTTTAAAAGGTATTTTTGGTTGACGTCAGTTAGAAGTCAGTCGTATGCCAAATTATAATAATATAAATATACATATAGCATTTATCAATAGTGGACGCCATGTGATGACAAGATGATGAGCTACTCTGCTCATCCGGGCGTGTTCCAAGTTGCATCTCATCGCATACTTATTTTGAGTATGCAAACTGGAAGATAAGAACTAGCTTTTTGGATATAAATCTACGAATAAGGTATAAACAATATATTTTGTCAAATACAGAAGCGCATAAGCGACGAAGGCCAAGAACAATGGTCGGCGATAAATATTAAGTCCAGTGTGCTGCCAACTGCAAGGCGGAGACATGCAATTATACCACATGAGGATATTGAACCTGTACTTACCTGCATGAGATGCCTGCTCTTAAAGTAACTGCATACTGCATTGTATCCATCAAGGCCTTTTGTATTTTACGATAAGTACTTGTTTTAAAGCTAGCTCTGTCTTTTTACACTAACCCAAAAGATTTTTTTGTGCTACCGCTATATTACAATGTTAAAAACCATTGAGGCATTTAGAAGTTATGGTGGAATAAAGAAACTCACACACATTACACATTTACATATTACATGAACTCAAAAAACAATATATTAATTTTTTAGCAATCATGTAATAAGCAAGTATTAATAAAACAACCTAAAGAAACTGTCTATTCAATAGAACTTATCATTTTTGCATTCCTTTCTTCTGTAATACTTAAGAGAATTTACCATATATGATAGGAATACTTATTCGAAATGTTCCTACTTACTACTCTTAACACCCACATCACTACTTGTAGTGTCAAAATTAGTTTATTAAAAAATAATTTTATTGGTTACATCGATCATTATCTTGTTACCTGTGTGCCAATATGTAGTATCTTTAAACATATAACTTACTAAATTACTAAAAATAAATGTATGCAGGCAGGGTTAAATTTAAATGGATGTGGTGGTGGCGGCTGTGTACAGGCTGAGATCCAGCAATGGTTGTAGCACCAGTGCACAAAACCTCATTCTGAATACAAGTACATATCATATTCTATTTTGAGCTTAAGATACTTTTAACACTTAAGTATGCAAAGTACACCACTGAAAAATGTTTGATTTGAATATATTTTATGAATAGATTTTGTCACAAAAAAATATAAATAAAGAACATAGAATGCAATTGGGAGCAAAATTGAGGCAATAAAAATAATCTTCCATGCTGGTCTGAGAGAAAAGGAAAAACATAGAATGTGCCAGCTGCTTCATGTCAATAGGCGATGCAACTAGCAACCTATCACTATTTCGATTCCGTTTTCCACCTACACACCCACAAATATGCTAAATGTGACCACAAGGTCTTATAGACCTAGGCTCTGTCTACCTCGCAAGAGAAAAAATTGTCATACTATGTATGTATGTATGTATAAAATAATTGTAGGATGGGCTTATTTCATCATCATCATCAGGTCCTTTTTAGTCTCCACTACAGGAGCACAATCCTCTCTGTACTACTAGGGCCATACTTGGCCAGAGCAGCCAGAGGACTTGGCCTACACTCTCCACACTGGCCAGACGGGTTGGAGAGGTCTCTTAGATGTTTATAAGCTTTGTTTAGCTTGTATTTCCTAAGTCGCCTTCTACGACATCCACGGGAAGACTGGTCCTATTCTACTCTGCCAGATACCACATGGCTATTTACTTATTTACTTACAGCCGTTTTAAGCACAAGGTTTTATTTATCCTGTAAAGTAAATAAAGTTTGTGTAAACTTAATATTTAGGGTATAAATGGAAGCTGCTAAGTACTCATATCAGCTTAAGAATGTGGGTTCAACCTAAAACAAGTAAGTCTTGGACGCAGATCCAACAACCTTTTTTAAAAGATGTATCATGGCAGGATAGGATAGATACCTGGCTCCATATGTTTTGAAAGTAAGATAGGTATAGACATATTATTTTTACATTATACATGAGAAGTTAGTATCACACACAAGGTACTAATCCTGCATTGCTATATCTTATCTATGTTTTCATTAAATTGAAACACTAGCCAATTTTGTTTTTAACTAAGGTCTATGGTCATATCTACTATTCACCAACACCTTGCAGTGAAGGAAAATATTATGAAAAATCTTGCAGACTGTGACAGTTTCTAATAGTGTTATAGAGAAGCAACCACTCTGCTACCTAATGTCAAGAGTCAATGTTTAGCTTTTTCCAAAAAATTACACTCATATAAATTGACTTGACAACCTCTGTAGCTCAAAATGGAAAACAATTATTCAGTTGGGCCTGGGTCTTGGATGTTTATCTTATGTATCTATCACAAAATATATTTTCATTGAGCTAGTATTTCATGACACAACTTACTGTGGGACTGGCTCAATCTGGGTGATTTGTCCCTATATACAAATTTATTATTTATATAAAATAAGATTTTCTAAGTAATTTAATATATCAGTATTTATAAAAACATAAAATTAAGAAAGAATTACTTTTATGAATATGTTTCTTTAACCAGACAGGGCCCATGGTAGCAAAAATGTCCTCATTTTTACCCTTCCCAATCCCTAGATCTTTCTCGGTGTTTCAAAAACAAATTCATTTTGGATTTCATTAACAGCAAGATGCACAATTTATTCAGATTATAAAAAGATGGGCTGATATGGGGGCACTCTAATACAATTTGTACAAGACAGGTACCCACATTTTACTAAACACGAAATCTAGTAAGTCCATTAAAAATTGCCATCCCAACCTATAAATATGAATGCAATTGAAGTCACAACTATACATCTTTATGCATGACTTTTTAATGAAGGCTTTTTTTTCACTTTAGGTTTATACTTTTACTACATACTCTTTTGATAATAAAATAAATATCACTTAACAAAATAAAAAGTGGTTATTGAATATATTTTGTTCTAGCTATATTATTTTCAGTTAAAGTGTTTATATGTGTGTGTTGTCAGAAGTTCCCAACTGAAAGCGATGATTTATCCTAAGACATAATTAAATGATGAACATTGTATAGAAGTACACATTGTGAAAACATTTAGTAGCTTATCATATCAAATAAGCTATAAAACCATGCACATATTTCAACTGATAAATTTGGAAATTGGTGAACAGTGAATAAAATCATACTTAGATAAGACAAAAATATTTACAATACTTAGTTGTTTGGTAAGTTAGATAGAACTTGCATAAATTCAGAAAAACTCTAAAGCATGCGGTCCAACTTTCATGAAATACTTGTTACCCACATCCTTCATGAGATAAATATGAATTTTATTCTCGCTATATAACTGCACTAATTATAAATTAATGAATGTAAAATATTTTCCAACTGGTTCCTAACGACTGAACATTACTTAGGCATTGGTTACAAATGATATGGGCTAAATCTTCAAAGTTTTCTAAGGAAACAATGAAGATAATACAAAAGAGATTTGAAGTAAATTTGCAACACTCACCTCACTGAAGGCCATCACTCCGGCCGGAGCTCTTTCTCCGCTCGACCTTCTTAATTTATTTTATCACGATCGATCAAAACAAATAGTTCACGCTTTTGTTTCCCAACATTGAAAACAGTCCCGACATATAGCATCCCCACGGCACAAATACATCTGAACTCTGTAACTTCACTCACTGCGCAAGAACAAAATTTTAATTTTGACTAAAACGAAAACACCTGACCGAATCACAAATCACTGAAAAAAACCAACATTCCTCAGGTGGGTTACATACACATCCAAGTTAAAATATTAACACTATTATTTTGAACACTTTAGCATCAATTACAAACTTTTTTATATATTTACGATAATACTATACCATTACAAATTAAGTTCAAAATATGACATCGAACGGGAGAATTATCACAAGAGAACCATCAACCGGAGATGAACTCGCCATCTTGCTTTCATGTCTTGTCATAATCAGAAATGCCAACATTCAGAATCGATAACAGCCGTCACTTATATTCAGGCAGTACAACTTAACAAAGATTGGACTGAAGTTGCTTTCACAAACCCTGATTTCCTGGCTGTTATTTTCTACTCTTATTATTTATATTAATATTATTGTTGGAACTTTAAATACTACATATTTTTGTGAATTATTTATTATTTTAGGCGGTGATTATGTTTAAAGAAGTATCGTACAGTCGCGTTAGTAAAAACAAAACGTTGCTGTGTAATTTTCATGTAGCGCCATCTTGTGTCTTTTCCTTGCAAGTGAAATCGCGCGAAATTTGTAAGTTTGTAAAATTAAGAAATATTTTTCATATTTGTGTAAAATCTCGGTTTATGATAATATTTTTGATACATACCTACCTTACTAATATCTCTATTTAAGCACAACTAATAAACAAGGCATTTTAATGAACATCCTGAGTCCTGACGGATAATCTCTAGGGAAGGCAATAGGTCAAGCTTGGTCAAGCCATCACTTTTGTGATTAGCTTCTGTCCGTGACTTCGTCCGCGTAAAATCCTTACTAATATTATAAATGTGAAAGTGAGTTTGTTTGTTTGTTACGCTTTTACGCCGTAACTACTGAACCGATCATCATGAAATTTTGCATAGAAGTTCTCTATAAGTCGAAGTACTAGGCTACCTTTTATCCCGGGAAAAAGTACTGTTCCCGAGGGATCCAAATTGACGCGGGCGGAGCCGCGGGCGAAAGCTAGTTCTCTATAAGTATGATAATTCAGGAACTAAATAAACGATAGGTGTGCCGTACAAGTACTGCCATACAAAACCGTACAGCCGCTTATTGGGAAAGAAAGAAAGAAAATTATTATTTTGGTGCAAAAAGTAACAACAATATTACAATCATAATAAAAGGTAAATACAATTTAAATTAACAAAATTATAAATTTAAACACATTTGCTACCAAAAAGGTGGTTCACTCAGCATTTTGTGTCATACCTTAGCATATGACTTGCTGATTTTCAGTGAAACCAAAATTAGTCAGGTAGTTAGATGGCTCTTTAGTTTACACAATGTTTATTTAGTTATATGGATCATGTAAGTATATCCAAACATAGTAGGATTCCTATTTCCACTTTTAAGTAAATAATATTGTAAGTAATTAAACCCTATATAAATTAAAATCACGTTAACTGGAGTACGTAAGAGGACATAGGCTACCTTTCATCCCGGCAAAAAGTCCCGTTCCCGGGGATCAACAATAGCGCGAGCGGATCCGAGCGTGAAAAGTAGTTATCTAGTTAGTTCTGGTTGGAGCCAAATAGGTATTTCACTCCTCCACTGATCTCAATCTTATTGCTATGTTAGTACTTATATTAATTATTATATAAGTACGTAGTATTCAGCTCAAATGGCGTTGAAAACAACTGGGCAAAACCCGACGTGCGTTTCAATCTCTTGATGAGTTTCTGCTTGCGCTGCGCCTACGATACATGTCTTAGGTACATACTGGTATTACTGGTACATACATATTATCACGTTTCCCTTGCGGGTTAGACAGAGCCCAAGTCTATGAGACCTGAAGGCCACGTTTAGAATGTTGATGGACATTGGGGAACGGAATCAATATAGTGATAATTTGCTAGCCACATCGCCTAATAACATGATTCCTTAGATTTTACCCATTCCCCCGATCGGCTTTTACGATCTGTGCGGGAAGAAAGCAGCTGGTACGTTCTACGATTTTTCTTTTCTCCCAGACCAGCATGGAAGATACTGGTACAGTTCCGAGTATATTTTATAGTAGCCTTTTTATAGCAACTACGTCTGTGTATATTTATTTATTTATAAAGTGAATGTGTAACTAAATATTCTGTGAATATTTCAAGCGTCTACCGGTTGCCGTCATCAATATCGAGCAAAAACGAGCAAAAAATCACGTTGTATGGGAGCCACGTCTTATCATTACAGGAGAAAAAAAAAAGTAGCCTATTCTGCGTCCTGTACGCCTAAATGTATATTTACCAAGTTTCATAAAATTCAGTTCATTCGTTTAAGAGTTATGGAGAAACATACATACAGAAAAAAATCAAAAAAATCCATAATATAGTTTCAGTATCATGTATAGAGCATATAAACACGATATCACTGAAAACAAACAAAAGAAGGACCATTAGTTTTCTCACATTTATTCTCAAAACATTGTTGTCGGGCACTTTGCACTTTTTGTATAATATTTTGTATTTATGCTTCAAGGTCAGGGGTGTCATCCTCAACTGCTTGGCCGGTGGTTGCAGGTAGGTATGGCATCGGGGTAGGTACGCGCGCCCGGCCTCCCGTGCGGCTACTTGCTTTTTCAATTCATTCGAGTGAGTAGTACCTATCCCAATACCTTATTTATTCTCAAAACATTGCTGTCGGGCACTTTGCACCGTTTGTATAATATTTTGTATTTATGCTTCAAGGTCAGGGGTGTCATCCTCAACTGCTTGGCCGGTGGTTGCAGGTAGGTATGGCATCGGGGTAGGTACGCGCGCCCGACCTCCCGTGCGGCTACTTGCTTTTTCAATTCATTCGAGTGAGTAGTACCTATCCCAATACCTTATTTATTCTCAAAACATTGCTGTCGGGCACTTTGCACTTTTTGTATACATATTTTGTATTTATGCTTTAAGGTCAGGGGTGTCATCCTCAACTGCTTGGTCGGTGGTTGCAGGTAGGTATGGCATCGGGGTAGGTACGCGCGCCCGGCCTCCCGTGCGGCTACTTGCTTTTTCCAGTGAGTAGATATATAGTTTTCGAGTGAGTAGTACCTATCCCAATACCTTAATTCCCTTCCGAAATCTAACAAATTCTTATCCCTCCCCAGCTTAAAAAATACCTTCGATTGGTAGCAGCGTCAGAAGCACAAGAAGCCAGAAACATGCGCTCGCCAACCCGCCTGCCTAGCGTCGTTAGTATGGCAATACGGAGGGTATTGCTATGGAACGAAGGATCCTCGGGGGAGGCCTTAGTCCAGGAGTAGACTACATACGGATGAAATGATGATTTATGCTTTGAAACTCCAAGTCTCTACATATTTCGGTTAAATAGATAGGCCCTGTGTCAGACGGAGGGACGGACATGGTTTTTGAACAAATCTTGCATTTATTTAGCCGTGTGGTATCCGGCAGAGTAGAATAGGGCCACTCCAAGTCTTCCCGTGGATGTCGTAGAAGGCGACTTAGGAAATACAAGCTAAACAAAGCTTATAAACATCTAAGAGACCTCTCCAACCCGTCTGGCCAGCGTGGAGAGTGTAGGCCAAGTCCTCTGGCTGCTCTGGCCAAATATGGCCATAGTAGTCGTGCTCCTGTAGTGATGATGATGATTGCATTTATTTTAGAGTTCGACCAAACGTTCGGTTTCGGTAGAAAAGTAGAGTTTCGGCTACAGTAGTAGCTTGACACAAAAATTCGTTTGACAGTTCAGCCGATTTTATGAACGACGGCCGACGGCTGAACCTTACCTTCAGCCTCGCCGAAACTCACGGGTTCCGGTGAATTAGTATTGCAACAAGCTCGTATTAATTTTTTTAATTAGTCAGGGATAATACGAGTATAAGATTCCACTGGTGAAAGAATTTTTCAAATAGGTAGGTCATTTGCTTCATTTCATTTTCCTAGCTTACGAGTGCAAGCCCTTAGAATAATAAAAATAAATAAAAATCGTTTATTTTTTAAACTAAATACTATTTCCTTATGATTAAGCACTTAAATAAAATACAGTCTTAATACAAATAACAGAGGCCCCAACAAGGCTACATAACCTGTGCTTTGGGGTCACTGTAAGCGCAAGTACTAAATATAAGGATACATTACATATTACTAAGATAGGTACTTAATCAGTGTAGCGCTGAACTCCACACTAGTATTCCCTGTATCGTGGAGCGCAGCGTCTTCCCCGAAATAAGACTAAACTTAAAAGAATATTTGTGTTTAATTCACATGGATCTTATATAGGTAGGATAGATAATTTTTACGATTACTTTTATTTGTAAGTCTAGGTTTCAAGAATAGCTAGATATGATTTGCATACGATACGGGCTTCATAGGGGATGAAATGAAAGCACTAGTAAATTAAGCATGTTATGAGCTAGACAGGAACAAAGATAACATTTTTGCTATTTAAGTGCCTCATAGGCCTTTAAAAATATTTGTCTGGGTATTTGAAATGGAGGTACGTAATTATTAGGAATTTTTATTTTTAACCTTGTGATTAGAAAAGGGTAAAATAATCAATTTAAAAATACATATTTATTGTTTCTAGACATTCTAGAAATATCGGCGAGCTCCGTGGTGCATTGGTTAACACGCCAGCCTGCGGTACGGGAGTGCCCGGGTTCGTTCCCCGGCCAGGTCAAGATGATTTGAAGTCAGGTGATTTTTTCGTCTGTTTTTCCAAATGTTTAGGTCCATCCATATATCTCGAAAACTAGCGTGTCGATTTTTTTAATTTTGATTCTTAACATTCTCTGGCTAATGGATGTCAGTCAGCTTTGCGCTTAATTTAATTTGACCTTATTTACTTACTTTCACATTTATAATTTTAAGGTAGATCCTAGAGGCTCAATTAGAACTTTTTGAAAGATATAGAAATCCTGAACGGTTTAAGTATTTGTTTTGTTGGTCAAATGTGACATTTAAAATCATTTGGACTTGACAAATATCCGAAATATAATTGAAAATGTCGTAATAAATTCATAGTTTATGTAGTTTTTTTACCTTTTTTTACACAGGAAAACGCTTTTGCGTTTGCATTTAACCCAGTTTAGTTAATAGCGACCTGGTTGCAGGAGGTAAGTGTAATTTGAGCTCATTAATTTCCGCGTGTATTCTGCACGTTTCACGAAGGACGTACCTAGTTGGTGACGTCACTCGCACAGGTGCCAGGCGGTGATGCGCGCGGATGCCTCGTTGAAAACCAGGGACCCCCGATGTAGGTTAAATTAAAGTAGGTTATTGCACTGGCAAGTTATATTTAGGTGGCCAGTTCATCACCGGCTGGCGAAACGTGCACACGTCCCGATGAGATAGGCTCCGAAAATGTGGGTGACATTTGATCAGCTGATCTGTTACAGGATTTTGGGCAGTTGTGAATGGGGCTCATGGCTATAACAATGGAGCTGGAGGAAAGTGCCTCGGACTCGAAGATACACAGGGAAAGCGCAGCAAAAAAAGAACGGCGCCCGTCAAGTGCTGTTTCGTTATCCAAGTCAGAATGTGGGCCAGGTTCGTCGTAGAGCGATGCTTAAATGCCTCGATGGTAGCCCTTCGTATTTTGATAAATCAGTGTAGTACACGGTCCTTCTGTACGTCGTTTTACGTTGTTGAAGTAATAACGTCTTATAAATCGATGAACGAGGGCTGCACGCATGAAAAAGTGTCACGTTTCTTGTGCAAGCAAACATGGAACAAGCCATAGAGAAGCACGATCGGCCTAAGTATTCGGCTTGTGAAGCATCTATCTCTCTTCCGCTGTTATCACGTAAAATTATCGTCCGTAAACCGACTTTACAGACAATAAATTATTTGTTTTTAGTAGCTTTGGGATAAATGGTTAGATAGCACATTATATCATCAAAGACCTATTATCATCAAATACCTACCTATTACAGAAATGTAGTTGACTGCATTCATAGACATCATGTACTAGGTATAATCATTGCAGTTATAGATTTTATATTAAAATATCGTGTATAAAAAACAGTTGAAATCAACAACTACGCTTATTACTCCTCATAATTAAAAGTGATTATTGTACTACAGTCGAGTCGTCTTCGGCGGAACAGTTGAGACAGTACAAGTCATGGTTCAGCACCGAAAGATGGAATGAGCTTAAGAAAATCGCGGATAACGCGATGAAGGATCGGAAGGTGTTCATGATCAAGGGTGGAGGGTTCCCAGCGGTGCGACGAGCACTGCTTGAGAGGGGATGGGTCGAAAAATACGAGTCCAGTAAGGTAAGAAAGAACCTTTGAGAATAGGTGGTAAGGTAATTGGCGTTTTAGAAATGTACGATTCAATTATCCTGCAAGAGTTAGCCAATGATAGTAGGTAACGATAGTTCTAGAATAGTACCTAGTGTACTAGAATAGTACCTAGAGTACAAGAATAGTACCTAGTGTACTAGAAAGTAACCTACCTATGTTCAGCAGTGGGCCTAAAAAATATGATTTTGGCCGAAATGTGAAGGTCTGAAGTTACTAGTTCAAAAACTTTTTAAAAACAACATTTACCTTAATTTAGAAAATTGTATTTTTGGTAATGTTTCAGCTTATGTTTTGTTCTGTGCCTAACTTTTCCTTCAATTTAGGTATTAATATCTACTTTCATGAAGAGATAAAGTTTTATTTGTACGTAGGGGGGAATCTGTGGAACTATTGAAGGGTTTGAACAAATTATTTCTGAATACATGAGCGGCCTGCTAGTAAGTACTAGTAAAGTGCAAGTAAACTTTCAATCTTTGCACTTGCACTCCTATTCCTACCACACTCTCGCAATGTCGTCAAGGGGAACTGGTAGCATTGAATTGTAGTTAATCAAAATCCTAGATAGGTACTCCAAATGCTATGTATGTTTGTCCGTCCAAATCACGCAAAAACGGAAGGATGTTATAACTTGCATGATATTTGAGGCACTGGGGAGTAATTTTTTACCCTGGATTTTTCACGAGGTTACCTTAAATTCAAACTCATCGCGTGTGTCATCAACCACAAAATTTGCAGAACCAAAACAAGTAGAGTAATAGGTATTTGTCTTAAATGAAATTTATACAAAGACTGTACTACTTTTTAGGTCCGCCATCCACCGCTGAACAGCGATCCTAAAAAAGCCACTGGCAAGGAGCTCTCCAAGGTCGAAAGGATGATCCTGTACAAATTCATGGAACAACACTCGGTCGACTTTCTGTGGACAACCAAGAGGGACAAATACGACTGGTTGCTAAGTAACAAAGAAGTTGTTATAAGCAGGTACTTGAATGTTGCGAAAGGTGTATTTTTGTTCATTCATAGTCAACGTCGTCACGTTTGTATAATTTATTCGATGCTGCACTGAAGTGAATTCTTTTTTTTTTTTAACTTTTTCTAGATCTATATCTAGACTGGGTAAATCAGTAAGTTTGTATTATGTTGCAATTGCTAATTCTAGGTTCTCCAGATCATTGTTCACAACCAAAGAAGGACTAACATCGTCTCTAACACAAATGCATTGGTACACCGAACCTGGCACAGCGGTTACAAAATTCCCACGTAGCTACAACATCCATAACTCCGATAGCCTGGAGGAGTTCATCGACGATTTCAGAATCACGGCATGTATTAGCGTCCTAAAATGGCTGTGCAATTCACTACAAAACAAAGAGGAAGAAAACATGGTCACATACAATGGCAAAGTGCCGTTCACTGCGATTGACTTCGCTCTCTGCAGACTTAACGAGTACATTACGTTCTTTACACATAAGGACATCGATGACACGGAAGATCAGACGACACATATTTGGGAGCACGAATGGGATCAATTTCTTACACATCATTACCTCCTAGTGCACGAGAAAGCGACATTTTTAGAGGACAAAAACTGGAATTTAAGGTAACACTCCCAATATACGAGTACCAATCAAATTGATAACGATTTTGATTTGAAACACTGTTTAAAGCATTATGGTAATTAGATCAGCGACACGCGATGCCGTTTTAGCGACTTAATTATTGTTAGTAATCGAATCGATAATGGTAATGTGAAATCGTAATATCATTAACGATGTACGATAATTTCGTAGACGATTATGATAAGTGATATTTTGATGTCGAAAGCAATTTGTTAACCACGATGTCGAAACCAGAACCAATCTGAATAACAGCTTCAATTTGTGTAAGTAATGTTTTATTGAGAATATCAAGAAAATGTACAAAAAATGCAAGATCATTAAAATGTTCAAATGTTCTAAAATTAAATACTCGTAAATACATAAATTTATATAAACGAACAAATCACACACAAGGATTGAGCTAGCCCTATTGTAGGTTGTAAACTTGTGTCGTGGGCATTCGTGGAATACTAGCTCATCGATACTATATTTTATAATAGATACATATATATGTAAGTTTATCTATATATTTGGATGTTTATCTATATAGATAAACATCCAAAATTAGTTACTAAGTGATTCGTTTAGGCTGTAATCTAAATTGGTGTGCTTTTAGACAACTAGAAAGAAAAGCAGGGAAAGTTTTAGCAATGATGACAAAGTTTTGGCCTCAAATAGATATCGATGGTGTGCTCAATATATGGATTGTAAAACCTGGCAACAAGTGCCGTGGGCGGGGCATTCAGCTTATGAACAACATTAAAGACATAATAGGTCTCATCAATTTTCCCGCTCAAAAAACTAGATACGTCGTTCAGAAATATATCGGTAAGGCTAACAACGTATTACTTTGAACATTATTAATATCTGGTGTTTTATAAAACAAGTATATTTTCTTATTTTCAGAAAATCCTTTAGTTATTTACAATACTAAATTCGACATACGACAATGGTTTTTAATCACTAATTGTCAGCCCCTAACAATTTGGGTGTACAGGTAATAATGCTTCAAGTGTGTACTTTAGTTTTGAGTTTTGTTTATCTGGCGCTCTGCTCATGTTTTTGATTTTCAGGGATAGTTATTTAAGATTTAGTTCTCAAATATTTAGCTTGTCAAATTACCACGAGTCCGTGCATCTCACAAACAACGCTGTCCAAACAAAATATAAAAATACTGGAGAGCGGGATAAGGCTTTGCCTGATGAAAATATGTGGGATTGTCATTCGTTCAAGGCTTATCTGAGGTAAAATTGAGTAAAGAGCTTTGCACCGTGTAAATTTACCACCGACATGCCCTTGAAGGGGGGAGTTAGCCCGTCAAATGAACAACTTTCCCTTTGGGAGTAATAATGCGAACTCGAAAAATAATCGACATTTCCATGAAAATGGTGTTCAGCCGCTTCGGCAATGTGTATGAAAATGACTTGAGATCACATAATTTAATTCCACCACATCCATCATTACAGCCGCAAAAAGGCCACTGCTCCCAAGGATTCTTCGTTCCATGGGAGGATATTGCCGTACTCTGTTAATATATTATATTAACTAAATAAATAACCAAAAAACAATGTAAATTCACCAAATGTAATTTATATACTATTTAGTATTATTTACTATCTCAGTAGAGATTTTACAATTTTTTAAGTGAGTGTTTGCACCATGGCAACGTAAGAATATAAAAATCAAATCAAATGATTATGCCAGCCAGTAAGAAAACTTTCAAGTATGAAGGTTTTAACACTGCCCCTTACTCGAACAAACTATGCAAAGGTATTGCCAGCAAAATGTAAGAGTACAATATTAAAATTGAACCAAATTAAAAAATAAATAAATCAATACATGTTACACAATACATATTATAGGACATGAAACAAATGTTACATTAAATCTAAGCACTTAATAAAATAATTGTGTTTCACCTTAGGTAAAGCTTTCGTAAAAAGATCTGCCTCCAGCTCAGAAGAAGGCTTGTAATCTAAATTAATTAATTTACGATCAACACATTCTCGTATAAAGTGATGATGAACATCTATGTGTTTAGTCCTACGAAAACACTCATTTTCTACCATTTTCAATGTACTACGATTGTCGTTATAAATGGTGATTGTCTTAGATTTCAACCATTGTGTACAGTTAAGTTCCTGTAAAAAATTACGGATAAATTTCGCCTCTTTTACAGCATTGCCAAGAGCGTAATATTCAGCCTCTGTACTAGAACAGGCCACGTTTTGTTGCTTGTGGCTATGCCAGTTTACGATGCAATTGCCTAATCTAGTTATAAAACCAGAATAAGACTTTCTGTCGTTGATATCCCCCGCCCAATCTGCGTCGGATGAGATTGTAACTTCATTATTTCCTCTTTTAAAATTAAGTCCATAGTCAGTTGTACCCGATAGATACCGCAAAACACGCTTAGCAGCAGTCCAGTGAGACTCATTATAACAGGTGTTATATTGACTAAGCTTACTGCATACAAACGCTATATCTGGCCGTGTACAAACAGCAAGATACATTAAACTTCCTATTAGTTCCTGATACGGAAATCTTGGATCTATTTTATCTGCTTTTGTAAGATTAAAGTTAACTTCCATTGGAGTTGCTATGCTATGACATTCATTCATGCCAAACTTTAATAACAGATTTTTTACGTATTCAGATTGACTTAACTTCAAAATGCCTTGCTCTCGGTCCCTTTCCACTTTCATACCTAATACTTGTTTTACAGGTCCAAGCAGTTTAATTTTAAAGTTAGAACTAAGTAAATTGTAAAGCAATTTCTTTTCATGTTCATTAGAACTGAATATGAAGAAGTCATCTACATATAAGGCTATAATTACCTTATTTTTGAAATAAACACATTTCTCAGTTTTTAGTTGTGTAAAACCATTTGTAACTAAAACTTTATGAACTTTTTCATTCCATGCTCTACTAGCTTGTTTAAGTCCATATAAACTCTTTTTAAGTAAACAGACTTTATTCTGCCCCTCAATCATAAAACCAGTAGGTTGTTCCATAAAAATTCTCTCATTGAGGTCTCCATTAAGAAAAGCTGTATTAACATCAACATGTTCAATGTCCATGTCATTTTGAATACCAATTGCCAAAAGTAAACGTAAGGTACAATGTCTAACGACAGGTGCAAAGGTTTCTTCAAAGTCAATGCCGTATTGTTGAGTAAATCCTTTAGTAACTAATCTAGCTTTGAATTTTTCAAAATTACCACTTGGATCAACTTTTTCTTTAAAAACCCATTTGCATTTTATAACGTTACTATATTTTGGTCTATCAACAAGTTCCCAGACGTTATGCGATAAAAGAGAATTATATTCTTCCTGCATAGCCTCTAACCATTGTTTGCTTTTCTCAGACTTTATGGCTTCATTGTACGTTCGAGGTTCGCTCCTTCCCAATAAGCCTATTTCATTAAAATAGTTCATTTCATAATCTTGAAATCTTATAGGAGGACAACGGGTACGTACAGGTCTAGAGTTTTCTGCGACCTCAGAATCTGTATCAAATCTTACAGAAGCAGGCTCTATATTTTCAAAAGTTTGAGTATTATTCAATGATGACTCAATAACATTTTGTTCATCAGGGAAAATCTCATCAATAATAGGATGATCTACAACAGTTTCCTTATTAATATTATTCTGAATTTCAGAATTGATAGATAAATCTGGTGTAGCATATTCATCACCGTCAGATTCAATAATGTCTGCCTGAGGATTGTTCTGATTATAAATCGAAACTTCGACAGTATTCATAGAATCATTTAAATTATTCGACTTATTAGTCTTGTATTCAGTACCTCTAACATTCTCAATAAATTCTACTGAACGAGCTTTAATCATTTTGCTGCCATCAGCTGGATCACCAAGTCTATATCCTTTTGTATGATCACAATATCCTAACATAATGTAGGGTTTTGATTTAGGATCAAGTTTTGTACGTTGGCATTGTGGAGTGAGAGCATATGCTATACAACCAAAGACTTTAAGATGACTAAGGTTAACTTTAGAACCAGTCCACAGCTCTTCAGGAGTAGCCTTCTTTAGAGCAGCGGTTGGACTACGATTCTTTAAATAGCAAGCAGTATTGACTGCTTCAGCCCAATACTTTTTTCCTAAGCCAGCGTCTTGCAACATTGCTCTAGCTTTTTCCATTAAAGTTCTATTAAGACGTTCAGCAACTCCATTTTGCTGAGGTGTGTAACAAACAGTAGTTTCGTGTATTATACCGCATTGCTTTAAATAACTCTCAAAACTTTTGTTGCAATATTCTGTGCCGTTATCACTTCTGACACGCTTAATCTTTAGATCGGTTTGGTTTTCAACAACATTTTTGAATTCAATAAACGTATTCAAAACAGTAGATTGATCTTTTCGATCCAAAAAATAAATAAAAGATTTTCGCGTAAAATCATCAGTAAAAGTAATAAAATAACGACTTCCACTCCAACTATTAATGGACATCGGTCCACAAATATCAGTATGGATTAAATCCAACTTCATCACGCTTCTATGTGCTTGACCACGGGGAAAAGATTTAATCTTTTGTTTACCTTCAATGCAAGGAGGACATGATTTCAGATTTCCATTTGGAAAAGTAATACCGCGTGCCAAAGAATCACGAAGGGTTAACATACCTTTAAAACTTAAGTGTCCTAAGCGACGATGCCATAGCTCCAACAAATCTGTACTGGATACAAAAGCTTTACCTTCGGTTGACATCTTAGGCTCTTGGTTATTTAATAAACATTCCTCTTTTTTATTTATTTTGTAAACACCGTGTATATTAATTGCTTCCAGATCACATGATCCAGTAATGGATACATTATCCTTCCTGTAAACATAACATTTATTAATATCAAATACTAAAACATAACCTTTTGCTGCTACTTTGCTAACCGACAAAAGATTTGCTGCTACCTTTGGTACATACAAAGCATCTTTAATAACTTTAATACTGTTATTATTTAATGTCACATTGACATTTCCTACGCCTTCACTATACATTGTATCGCTATTAGCTGTAGTAATTTGGGTTTTAACTTCAGAAGAATAATTAAGTAACCAATCCTTCCGATTAGTCATATGACTAGTGCAACCTGAATCTAAAATCCAGCTATCACGATCACAAACAGTACTAATTAAAGCAGTCTCAGTTGAAAATAAAGAAGTATTAATTCCCTTTTTCGATGATGATGATGAACCATCTTGAGATGAATTATTGTTTATTTTTTTCTTGAAATTTTTCAACTTTGGACATTTAGGCTTGATATGTCCTTTGACATGACAGTTGTGACAGATAGGAACAAATTTGTTCTTTGCTAGTAAAATCTTTTCGGATTGTTCTAAATTTGAATCTATTGACTTTTTCTTGAATTCACTCTGAATTAATTGACATTTAACAAAATCTGATGTTAGCTTTGTATTAGAAGCTTCCATTGCCATAATAAGTGGATCAAATTCAGTTGGCAAGCCAATTAACATGAGTTCTGCCAATTCTTCATCGTCAATATTGCAGCCAATATCTGCTAATTCTTGAATCACAGAAATTATATTTCCTATATAATGATCCATGCAGTTAAAGTCCGCATATTTAATTTGTGCTAATTTCCTTTTTAAAGAAAGCCTTCTGCTTATGCCACAGTTTTCATATGCTGATTTCAAACTCTTCCATGCTTGTGAAGCTGTTACAGCATTCTTTACGTGTGGATAACATATAGGTTGAATATTTAGACAAATCTTTGCATACGCCTTTTGATCTTTGGTGGGATTCTTTGAAGCATCACCAGATCCATCCACAAACTCCCATAAACCATGGTCAATCAACACCAATTTCATCTGAAATTTCCATGTTGCATAATTGTTGACACCTTCCAATTTACCGATGGACATATTAGAACCGGTACTCACGATTACATTATCGAACGAAATATCTCCATCCATGATGAAAAAATTATATTTCACTTCACAAAAAATAATCACGTAAATAACACATAAAGAACAATGCCGATTCGACTATGGGAAGTGGCGTCTTTTTTTTTTCGCGCGGCCACTGACCAAACCTTGTTTTTATTATAGATAATAGCATAATAAACAAAACGTAATATGAAACATATACCTCTAAACTCAGTCCGAGCTGAGTTATTTGAGTTTGAAATCGGTAAAAATCATATATTTAAGAAGGCAATTTTCGTCAAAAAAGTGGCTGGTTAATTGAAATATGCAATGAAACATTATCTTTGGACTTTTTTATTATCACTTTACCCATTTGCGGCCTTCCCCACCAACAGCAAACGTTGTTCGGCGAGTTTAGTGGTACTGGTGAGTCATCGATCATTATGCGAACAAAGTAGATCTATCCGTGGGTACACATGTAGCTAGTGTCCTTGCGCTAATCCCTTCCCCCACCTCCTTTCCGTCATCTCCACGCGCCACTCAGCAGGTATCTATTACCTTCCTGCTTTCACAGATGCAATCTCAGATTTGATTGTCTCTTTCTTCGAAAGCAAGCGTTTGGAAAGATTCAATTTCACTCACCGTTCTGTTTTCGTGTCGTACGCGTATGTAATTCCAGTTTTTGTATAGGAGTGATCAAACGACGATTTGGCCTGTTTAATTGATTCCGACACTGATATCTTACCTTTGTGGATTGGCTTGTTATATGGACCTTACTGATATTCCCCCTGTGTAGTGAATCGACTTGTGTATTACGGACTCTGATTGCCAATATTGTATGTGCGTGTGTACAAAGATGGATCGTAGACAGTGCATTGCTTGTCTTTGAAGTATAAGTAGAAGTAATAACAGTACAAGAAGATCCTACCCTTTGACTGCGTAGTGCTTCCAACAACATCCATTCCTGATAGATTTTTTGGGAAGAAGTTTTAAATATTACAGTATTATATGCCTTCGGGCGTCCTCTGATTGATCATAGATGGGTTGAAGCAATATTATTAGCAATAGAAGCGACCGCAGAAACTGAGAACTATCTAGGCGATTATATCATTAATAAAAATATAAACGCAAGAAGAGCAGTGTTCCTGACGAATACAGCAGAGGATTTTAATCACATAGTCCATGACTTTCCTGTTATTAGTATGGACGAGTTAATTATTTATGCCTTGGGAACTTATCAAATCAAACAAGCTCGTAGTTATTACGGAGAATAGAAGTATGTAGAGATATGGACTAAGAAAGTCTCGAAGAACATAATATTACAGTCACAAATCCATGGTTGCTAAGGGCGCGAATACAATCAAGGTATAGACAATCTCGAATTTATTATACGTATATTTTAATAGAAGGTGGTATGGGAGGCAGGTAAGCTATATGCGCCCATTACTGCAGTTGCATTATCGGCAAACGAACGCTTGGCTGCTGTTCCCACGTCATGTCAGTATTATAGTACTTAGCATGGGGGAGATACTTATTTCCCTGTTCACATCTTCTTTTGTGCTGTATATCACCACACCTATATTATTGTTGCAATAACGTTATTATGTAGGTAAACCTGATGTTTTACAAATAAAAGTACCTACTCGATCAATGTATGTATATGTTTTTTACCTGTAGTTTTTGTGACTAAAATCAAACAAATATTATTATAGGTAAAACGAATCTATTGTTAACCTCTTTTACGCTATTCATACTATAACAACCAAATAATATAAAATCTTAATTGGTTGCGAGTTATACCATATACTGTAATAGTTATAAGAGTTGGGAATTATTAAATAAACACACTTAAAAATTAACTGGCAATTTATTTTTGGATGTATTGTGAAAAGAGAGAATGGGCAGTACATACCTGCACTGTGGTGCGCAGGGTTGGCAGAGAGGAGGCGGGGGAAGGGTAGGGAAACTATATATCTGTGTATACTAGGCTTTTATCTGCTTTGTTCGCAAAATGAAAGATGACTCACCAATACAACTTAACTCAAACAAGGTGTGCAGATGGTGGGGGCCGGCCTCAAAGGGGTAAAGTAATAATAAAAGTGTTCAAATATAATTGTTTTATTGCATATTTTCATATAAACTCGCGATTATGATAAAAATTGCCAAATAAAATACATGATTATTTACGAATTTTAAACTCTAATAACTCAGTTCGGACTGAGTTTAGAGGTATATATGTCATAATAAGTTTTGTTTAGTATGCTATTGTCTACAAGAAAAACAAGGTTTGATCAGTGGCCGCGCGAAAAAAAAAAGACGCCAATAACCGGCATTGTCCTTTATTATTTGTTATTATTAGCCATTATTTGCCCATAACCAATGTTAATATATTATATTAACTAAATAAATAACCAAAAAACAATGTAAATTCACCAAATGTAATTTATATACTATTTAGTATTATTTACTATCTCAGTAGAGATTTTACAATTTTTTAAGTGAGTGTTTGCACCATGGCAACGTAAGAATATAAAAATCAAATCAAATGATTATGCCAGCCAGTAAGAAAACTTTCAAGTATGAAGGTTTTAACATACTCACCACGCTTGGCAGGCGGGTTGGCGAGCGCAGTTTTTTTGGCTTCTTGCTTCCGACGCTGCTGCCCTTCGCAAGCATTTTAAGCTAGGGAAGGATAGGAATTTGTTGGACTTGGGAAGGGAATGGTAGGTATTGAGATACTACTCACTCGAATTGACGTTAAAAGTGCCTGAAAAGGCCTGTTTCCTGAATAAATCTTTGAATCTTGGATGAATAGGGGAAAAGCAAGTAACAACTCGGGAGGCCGGGCGCGCGTACCCAATGATATACCTGCAACCACCGTACGGGCAGTTGAGGATGTCACCCCTGACCTCTTAATGGAAACCCCACTCTCATGTAAAGTTGTTCATTTTGACGGGCTGAGTCACCATTTCAATAAAATGTGGTAGTTCACTTACACGCAGTATGGCATAAATTATATTCAAGAACAACATGCATAATAAACATATTTTCCATTCTTGAAGACAGATAGGAAAATATGAAATGTGGGATACAAAAATCTACCCAGGGATGAAACAGTGCCTAATAGGTGCAATGCTAGCTTGCCAGGATGCCATGGACAAGCGACAGAACAGCTTCGAGCTGTACGGAGCGGATTTCATGCTGACTGAGGACTTCACCCCCTGGCTCATAGAAATCAACTCCAGTCCAGATATGGCGCCCACCACTTCAGTCACGGCCAGATTATGTCCTCAATGTTTAGAAGATGTTGTAAAAGGTAATTTATTATAAATTGTCTTTTGATAAATCAAAGGCGTCACTCAAGAATTCCTAGTAATACTTTCAATTCGATTTACAGTTGTTCTCGACCGTCGGCACAACCCTGAAGCTGACACGGGCACATTTGAATTAGCCTACAAACAGGTCATCCCAAAGGCGCCAGCATACCTAGGTTTGTCGCTTTGCATCAATGGGAAGAAACTTCTAAAGAGATCGAAGGAACGCAAACACGAGTCCCGAAATACAACTCCGCTATTACCTCGGGAACCTGCGGGAGACAATACAATAGAGCAAGACCAGCCAGTGCCTGCCGAATACAGTGGGCCGATCATAACAGACTTCCTTACGTGGCTCAATCCTTATGATTCAATACCCATGAACAAGGACGGAATCGTTTTAGGGCCTAAGGATTCACTAACGGTACGCCAAGCAATCACTTCTGTAAAATCGATGAAAAGTGGATCGAAAAAACGTAAAACGTCCGCGCTCTCTTTTAGGACTCACAGAGGAAAACGAGAAAAAAATTTAGAATATAGGAGACGTGTTGTTCCGCACTCGTGCTGCCGTCCCGATGAAAGCCAGACGGGCAGCTACACCGCCGGCAAGTACCGGACCGAGTCGGCAAGCAAAGCGGAGAAACACAAAGTGGACAGGTCGGTTGGCAACAAACGATGTTACATAGACCCTGTAGAATGGGAACGGGAAACGGCTAGTATTTTGCGTTCAACCATATCGGTTCAAAATAAAATGACAAACAGATCTAGCTTAGTAGAGCCAATGGTGCCTTTGCGTCTAACGAAATCGGGCATTGTTTCTCACAAAGCTCCAGTGGCTCCTCAGAGATTGCAAAAAAGCGTGGACGATTCCGATCCTATCAAAAAACTGAGTGCTATCGGCAGAAATATTTGTAAGCTAAGAGACGAAAATAGGGCCCAAGAAGGAATTGCGTTATCAAAAAGTTGCACGTCTATCTATCCATACCGAGTTGTCGTCACACCCGTAAATGACGAACCGCGCAATAGGAAATAATGTTAAATGTCCCAAATTCCAAATTAGTGTTCAAATATTGAAATCAATCTTATTATATCCTGTTATTTCATTCTATCAAATGATCTTTTTGAATATATTATTATGATTGTTACTAGTAATATTAAATGGTTTAGCGTCAAAGTATTGAGTGATAAGATCTGTAAGTATTAAATCGGCAGAAACCTTTACGAGTTCCTATCGTGCGCAGTGAATACGTTACCAAACCTTATTGTGCGTTACTTGTTTATTGAAAACACGCAACTGATGTCCTTTAGCTTTAGAAGCGATGTCGGATTTCGATTGAATGAAGAGTAAAATGAAATTGTTAAAAAGTATGAATATTTTTCTCACTGTTGTTAAATCTTTAAATTCTATGTATAATACATTATTTTCGATGATAACGTGTTACTGTTTCAGTTTCAGATTCTCCAAACCTCTGCCCAAGTTCCTGAATCCTGACCTCAGATCCCAAAAATACATATTTACAAAGGAAATCGGTTGTATATCACGTTGTTTTTTTCTTTTATTCATTAATCATTATCAACATGACACAATATGCCAAATTGAAGTTCGAAATGTCATAAACACTACAAAATTTATCAGTTAAAAATATTTTTAGAAACATATAAAACCATTAAAATTAACTAAAAAGGAAAAAAAGAGTTATAAAATAGCAGCATTTAAGTGAAATTTAAGAACCAAGCATGCCAATGAGTGGATTCTACATAAACCTTCTGAAGCTTCTGTTCTTGTGTTCAGCCACCGCTGGACTGGGATTCATGTAGAAAATTATTTATCGAAAACCACACCAAAGCAAAAGGGTTTCTTTCAAGCTATAAACAAACAAACTGTTAGAATTGAAATAAATGATCTGGATAAAGTTGTTCGTCTACATCTTCACGATCAATAAGTGGAGATAGTTTATGGTGAAATAAAAACAGGTAGATTCCAAGTCCCTTGATTTTGGTTAGCTATCTTGGGTATCAGCACAGCAAAAAATTCCAAACACATACATGCCGATCGATCAAGAATCAGAGATGAATGAGAATAAGGTAAGAGCAAAATATTTATTAACGGTTACTGTTCTAATGCGTTATTTAAAGAACTTTTTTTTATTTTGTTTTATTTTTATTAGATTTTGACAAGAATGACTTGAATCGACAATGCCGCCAAAAAAGCGCCATTTAAAGAAAAAGGTAAATAAAATGGATATATTATTATTATTCTAAATTCTTCGCTAAAATATTTAATTAAGTAAATATATTCATTAACATAGCACATTTTTCACTTTTAGAAATCGACTGGACCTAGTTCATACCCGAAGTTGAAAGCTACGTCTAGCCCTCTTTCGCGAGATCCTGGTGTTTCCAGAAAGGTGATACAACATACACGTATGTCCACTATTTTGGGTAAAATTCCGCACTGTAAAATAAACTTAGTATTATTCTTTGCAGTCCCCACGCACTAAAAGCTATGACAAAGGAGGCCTTGCTCGAATATATTCTCCTTTTAACAGATTCGGTAGCTCAAGGATAGGCGATAAACATATTTCGATGCCCTACCAAAGTACTTACTATGCTACAGGACTGTCTCCGAAAGAAAAGAGTTATGTAATAGCAAGTTGCCAAGCAAGATCCACCAGGTATGCAAAACTCAAAGCCCTCGCTGCGGCCGCTATGAAACAAAACAAAATATTCTCAATATATGGGAGCTGTAACCCTGTTCGAAAAGCATTAGTAGAGCGAGGATGGGTTGAAAAAATACCATTAACTAGAATGAATCTCTCTAAAATACGAAATGGAAAATTTAGTAATAAATCAGAAATACACGGAGAGTTAGAGAGACTGCTTCTCTCGAATTTGGTTGAAAAGTGTAGTCCAAACTTCGTTTGGAAAACGCGAGATGACGATCATGACAATACCATTGATATGAACAAAGAAATCACCACCATTGTTAATAAGCTGAAAATTGACGCGTTATGGACCTCAAAACAAGGTCTTTGTTCGTCTATAAAGAGAAATTATTGGTTTTATATCGAGGACGTCGCCGATGTTAATTGTCCTCGAACATACAACACCTGCGAGAGCGGGGAGATCGACGACTTCGTCAAGGATTACAAAATTACCGCGTGCACTAGCTTGCTGAAGTGGGTGCTTTCGATGGTCGCGAACGACAGACCCATATTCCAAGACACGGGGGAAGTTTCCCTCAATATCATTGAATTTGCTATGAATCGATGTAGAGACTATTTATTCCGAAAGCAAAATAAGGACATCGATCGTTCTGTTACCACAGTGAGTGTCGGACAATGGAACTCATTTTTGAAAAAATACTACCGGATAATTGAAAAAGAAGATGTTTTTCAACTAGACCGACAGAACAAGCTTCCTCTCTATTTGGGTTATGCGAAAATTTTGTTAAAGGAGATACACAAGTATCGACCTCAGTTGAGTTGCGAAGGCTGTCATAATATTTGGATCATTAAGCCTGCTAATTGCTCCAGGGGTCGCGGAATCAGAATGGCTTCCAAATTAGGAGTAATGACGACCTTGTTAAATAGGGCTAATAGCAAATACGTCATTCAGAAATACATAGGTATTTAACTGAAAACATTATGTATATGCTTTGTTTCTTTCAGTGTTTCGTCCTTTTAATTGTACACTTTCTTAACTTTTCAGAAGAGCCATTGTTAATACACGACACGAAGTTCGATATCAGACAATATTATCTGGTTACCAGCACCTACCCTCTCATTATTTGGTGTTACGCCGAATGCTACTTGAAGTTTAGCTCTCAGAAATACAGCCTCAAAAATTACCACGAATCCATTCATCTCACAAATAATGCTGTACAAAAGAGATACAAAAATTGCTTGGGACGACATTCGGAGCTACCACAACAAAATATGTGGGAACTACAAACATACAAGGACTATTTAATAAAGATTGGAAAAGACCAAGTGTGGGACAACATAATATATCCCGGAATGATCAAATCTATCATAAGTATTATGTTGAGTTGTCAAGATTCGCTATCGGTTAGTAAGAACCGCTTCGAGTTGTATGGCTGCGACTTCATACTGGATAAGGAGTACAAACCTTGGCTGATAGAGATCAACTCTTGTCCAGATTTGAACCACACCACTCCAGTCACAGCAAAAATTTGTCCAGCTGCAATTACAGATATAATTAAAGGTGAGGGAACCAATAAGTATTAAAACAAATCAAACCACATGAATATAATTTTGACATAGGTACCCAAATGCTTTTAAGATGATTGAGTTATAGATATTGTGTAAGTAAAATCATCAAACTTATTTATTTGTGTTAGTTTATGTATGTAAAATATAGAGTACTTACCCAAAATCTGAATTCATAAAAATAGGGCAATGAATCTTAAAATAACAACCGGTTTATTTACAGTGGTTATTGATCGCGCTGCAAATCCCAAGGCGTCCACGGGTAAATTTGAATGCGTTTACCACCAGCCTATGACGATCCCGCGATATGGTACTGCAGCTGACTTGACCATTAGAGGTTATTCGCTTCCCAATGAATATTTCTACAAAGGAAACATAGAAATTAAAGAGTCATATCCAGATACAGATATAGGAAAGCAAAGAGACTTGAAAGCAGTTCTCAACAAGTTGAAGCGGCATTACGTCGTCGATATAATGATGGAGCCAGAAGAAGAGAGCGAAATTGAGAAAAAGGTTGAAAGAGAAACATGTACTCACGTCACCGAGTCCGAAGATGATTTGAGCGCTGCAGCTACGGTCATCACGGAGCAAATACAAGATTTGATGGATAGGGTCACGTCGGAACACAGCAACAGTAACAAATCAGTGCCGCTCAAAGACATCGCGTCTCTGTGCTCGCAAAAGCCTGTAAGACGCTGCTCGAGCGCTAAGAGCGTAACCGATATGAACTCCTTTATGAAATCCTGCAGCGGCGGCGCAAGCAGTAGACATCTCTTACCAAAGAAGTCATTCAGTTTTGGCAAATTGGATGATGGGCCGTTGGGAACAGCCAGCTACTTCGATATGGTTAATTTCTTGAAATTTCCCAATGAAAAACTATTTTTAGAACGCGCTCGGGATTGTGAGCTAACTGCCTCGCAGTTAAATATTGCAGAAGCAACAACGAAATTGATTTCCTTTATAGACAAGAAAGAAAAAGAGTACATGGGACGGTAATTTTTTTACTAATTTTGTTTCAAAATCATGCTACTTAAAATAAATCATCATGAATTTTATCGCGTTTGTTTAACCCTGGGTTCATTTACGGGTCTAAAAACTGTTTCCCTTGAATGTTGCTACACGTAGATGACGAAATTTGTAAAAAAATACACGTTTATTTCCGCCAAGCGACATGAAATTTATTATTATTAATTTCATGTCGCTTTATTACTATTTATTAATACTGCGCGGACAAAGTGTAACTTATTATTTTATCTGATAAGAGCGCACCGCGGACTTTTTGTCGGCCACTGTCCGTCGTCTGCGTTGGGCCTTCTCTACAAAACGACATTTTTTTACATTTGGCGACTAAATATTGGCATGGTCTGATCTGAACCTTAACTTTCTGGCGGGGCCACCTTCGAATCTACGAAACTATAGCAAAGATCTGTTTTCTCCCAGATTTAATCGAAAATTTGTTGAAATTAGTAACCAAATATTAGAATTGGCCGGCAAGTAATTAGAGATATTTAGCTGAAAACGAAATATAATATTTCCCCTATATAGGGAGTAGAAAATAATTTTTGATGTCTTTAACGTGTGACGTCCATAGCAATTAGCAATGAATTTTAATAAATCCTTTCATAACAAATGTTAAATGCGAGTCGATGTGCATCAAAGGAGAAAGAACCGTTCCATACATTCGTGGCCCAGATTTGTATAATACTTGGGTGGGCCGCCCACCCAAGTATTATACAAATCAAAGTTGCTTTACTTTATAAAAAAATGGGTGCTAATTCAACAGGCTTCTTATTAATAGCATTATTCGCCTCTAAAAATGTAAGTTGCCTTCTAAATTACTAAGTCAGCCACAATTAACGAGCATCCAAATAATACTATCTTAGCCACTAGTTATCTTCTAAATACAACTCAGCATGATATTTAGCATCTAAATTTGTAACTTGCATTCTAACAGTAAACTTCTAAAATACTAACATTTGGCATCAAAAAATATATTTATTTAGCTTCTAATTTTTTAACTGAGCATGTTTAAAATGTAACTCATCCCAAATGGGTGCTAATTAAATAGGCTTCTTTTTAATAGCATTATTCGCCTCTAAAAATGTAAGTCGCCTTCTAAATTACTAAGTCGGCCACAATTAACGAGCATCCAAATAATACTATTTTAGCCACTAGTTATCTTCTATGTAAGCCACTGTTAATAAAAAAAAAACAAAAAATATATTTATTTAGCTTCAAATTTTTTAATTCAGCATGTTTAAAATGTAACTCATCCCAAATTAATTGATCTTCTAAATTTAGCTAAAATTGTCATCACATAGTATATTATGGCCACTCATATTACCAAAAGCTTCAAGGATGAAGCTTCAAGAGGAGATACAAAATAAGACTTTATTTTTGAAAAAAGTGTTTATTATATTAGCATTATTTTACTAGTAATAATAGTTCGGAGCTGGTACCAATTTTGGGCAGGTATTTGAGGCAAGCTAAAAACTTGTCACTTAACTCTTCTATTATACCCCAATACGGAACTGCAGATCTGACTGGTGAGTTGTGAGTAGCGGGGCTAAATCAACCCCTAATTTTTTGGCGCCCTGGCATGGAGAAATTCCCATCAAAATGATCCGTCTTTTTAAGAATCTTATTTTTTAGTTAAAAATAGTACCCTATTAAAGTTTCAACCTGCCTTAAATAGATTTTTTAATTTTTTTGCAAAATATTTTTGCACGCGTCTGGTACCTAATGTTAACTCTTTCCCGGACACTGCACGGCTATAGCCGTTATAACAATAAAACTTCTATTGTCTCGTTCAGTGTCCGTCAAAGTGTACCCGGACTAAATCGTCTGGCTTATTTTTTTTTCTTCTTTAAACATTAAACTACAACAAAAAAAAAATGCATATTGCCTCAAATATCTATATTTTTGGAAATGAAAAAATAAAATTTAAGAAAATTAGGAGTTGATTTAGCCCTGCTACTCACCAGCCAGGTCTGTAGTTCCGAGTTGGGGTAGAGGTATGTGACAATTTTTCAACTTGCGTCAAGCCTACCTACCTACCTACCCAAAATTGGTACCAGCTCTCCTGCCCATCGATACACGAATCGAATAGCGCAAATGACCGGTCGCTGTCGTCTCGCACACTCACGCCAAATCATGTAGTGGCTATTTTCACGATAAAAGAATATGATGTAATATTTTACATGCTAAGTTATACCTAATAAATGATGCTGTCTGTAGAAGCTTGAATTATATTTTTTTGAGAACATAGTGTTGAAGCTGTAAAAAAGAAAATGGTGACGAGATGTGAAATCCGTGGCAGAGTTAGTAAATGAGGATCCGTAAAGTTTTTAGTTGAGAATGCGGGATTATAGAGCTAAGAAATCCATAACATACAGTGCAAAAATTATTGTTCTACGATAAAAATTGACGAAGTTATGACCAAATTACTAGCAAAATTCACTGGTCGGCCGGCGCGGTGGCTGTGACGTCACTGTGACGGACGCCGCTAGTTGCCCGTTGGCAGTGACAAGGCGCGCAGTGTTTTCGTGGTAATTGCGACTTTAAAACAAATTATTTATGTCTAATTTATCTTTTTAACTATGTACAAATATTGTATAGTGCTGAACTATACAAACACTTCTTTTAAAACGCCAGAAAAACTATCTTTTAACGTACCGAAAGACACAAAACTTCTAGAAAAATTAATAAATTTTTTTTCACGAAGTTTTGTGTGAATTTTATATCATCTCTTTTTACAACGGAATACAATTTAAAATTATATTCCGTTGTAAAAAGGGATGATTATAAGACTCCACCCTCTACCCCGGCTAGTAGACAATGTTGCGAATATCATTTCGATGTAAGTACCTACATAACTATTATTACCTTTTATTAAGTTGATATGGAAGTAAGTTAGTACCTATGTATTCTCTTTTTATAAGGCGGATGTATTAAAAAAAACATACCTACTTATTTTTTTCTAGTTTGGTGGACAAACCTACTTACCTTCCAATACTTCCGTTTCCATTTCTATGTAATATTCCAAGGTCAAAACAATGACACAGGGACGTACTGGAGTAAAAAGCAAATAATGAATGATATAATATGTATCTGTCCCAACTATGCCTGATTGTTGTAAGCAAATAAGTTAATACAGGATGTAAGGGTGAACACCGTTGTACCTAAAACCATTAAATCAACCCGTCTAAATGAACAACGTATGGGACCCAGGATTGGACTAGAAAACAATATCGACATTTTCATACAAAAATGTGAGGCCGATTAACTCTTTCCCGGACACAGCACTGCTATAGCCGTTATAACAATAAAACTTCTATTGTGTCTAGTTAAGTGTCCGTCAAAGTGTTAAAATATGGTATTATTTTATATTTATATATTTCAGGTGGAAAAAGACATGGAAAATTACGTTAAGTTTAACTGAAGAAGGGAGTTTTGCCTCATTAGTTTGAATGTCAAAAGTTATCATAAAAACCGGCGAAGTGCGAGTTGGCCTTGCGCACGTATAAGTTTGAAGTTATTATAAATATCTTTATTATATGATGTAACTAAAAATGTATGCAGTTCGCAATTTTTTCATTATCTGTGTTATAAGACGTTGCTTCGTACCAAAATCTAAGATTCTGATTTCACGGGAAGTACCCTGAAGTTTTGATTCCCTTGCGAATATCGAAAGATTATTAAAATATTTTTCTTATATGATGTAGCTTAAAATGTATGTTTTTCGCAATTTTTCCATTATCTGTGCTAAAAGACGTTGCTTCGTACCAAATTTTAAGATTCTGAGTTCTTGGGAAGTTCCCTGGTATGTATTGATTCCCTTGCGAAATCGAAAAAACACGAAAATTTACGGCACAACCAGCTGTATCTTTAGATTGCGTTGGCTTCGAAAATTTGCGGCATAAACTGAATATTTGATATGAATTTCAGCTTGATATCTCTACGCTCCTACGTTCCTAAGAAAAAGGGTCTTGACAGACAGACAGACGGATAACCAAGTGATGAAATGGAACCCTTATAGGGTTCCGTTTTTCCCTTTTGAGGTACGGAACCCTAAAAATTATAGACCTGATTTTAAGAAAAGATAAGAAATAGAACAGTTTTAATGAGTTTTAAGAACGGACAGTTCCAACCCAAAACCCAAAGCAGATGAAGTTTTGCAAACAAAAACGATCGCTGATATAAGCGACAAGAGTTCTCGATGAAAAAAGCATATGGAAGTTGAAAGACTATAAAATGATCGGACCTCACGCATATGTCCATATTTCATACTTTTTTTTTATAATATTGTAACAATAGCATGTGATTTAGTTAATTTACAAGATTGTATATAGCAATCAAGAGTAAAAATAAAAATTCTTTCTTTGCTTTGTTTTCTTTGTTAGTTCCCATAATAAGTACGTTTTATGCGTAAATATTATAAAAATTGCACTCTAACAAGACTTTATTTCAATAAATTGTTAAATATAGCGACGAACCGCGTCGTCATCACTCAGTCTAATGGTCGCTCTATGAGTGCCGACTGCCGACCGCACTCAGTCGGTCACAGTGACGTCACACGCACCGGCGTGCAATGCCTTTTCGCGGCAGGAACGGCATGATGTTTATTATTAACCCAGATTCTCCTACGGGGCGTTATAACGACCACAAAAAACTACCCACAAATATTTTTATTTTTATTCTAAAAATGTGCACGGTAGTTATTATTTCTTATCTTGTTTGATTCATTACCAATGGAACTTTGATTTCGTGCAGTAATTGTGACTGTTTTGTTTGCTTATTAAATCTTTATTCGTATTTGAAAGTTACAAAGTGTTTTTGTCGGATAATGTCGTCAAAAAGGTATGTGTTATATTATATTATCAAGTATAAAAAATATCTGTTTGACATAAATCTTGTAAGTGTATAGTATTATCAATTATTTGATGTCCGTTACTAATATCGTACAATTATAGGTTCTTTCATATCTAAATATTTCATGGGTGTTATAACGCCCCGTAGGACAACGGACGTCTATAATAGTTTACTATTGGTTTTCAGATTGCAGCACAGAAAATTTTTAAAGTTGAATGAAATAATAGATGAATTGGAGGCGGCTGATAACGATGTTCCTTTCCCGAAGGCAGTTGCAATTTTACCACTAGAAAATGCAAACGCCGAGGTGACTGATGAGGATTCTGGTGATGAAGATTATGTAAACATACAAAATTTACCAGGTTGGTGGAATTATATCTCACTAATCTTTTCAGAATTTTGTCGTAACTGTCAAACACATCATAAGTATAGTTAATACTAAAAATCGTTATCTTTTCTTTTACAGGGACTCAACTGAGAGCGGAAGCCGAAGTCATTTACGCCGATTTATCGTCTGACGATGAAGACGACATTCCCCTATCTCGTATCACCAAAAGAAGACGCACTGTAGAATGCCCTACACAAAGCCCTGTTGATTATCTGATAGATGTGCTTCCCTGCCCTTCTGCCATACCAAGTACATCGTCGTCAAAGCCCTGTTCTCCCATACCAAGTACATCGCCGTCAAGTGGTAGTATACTAGTTGCCCCTACTGTCTCGAAAAACCAAACTTATAAGTGGCGTAATCGTCATAATCCTAATAGTTATCCAGAGTGGAAAGATGTTCAGGTCCCCAATAATAACCACCGCAACAGCCACCGATATATTATTTTAATTCTATGTTTGAAAATCAGCTCAGGTGCACTCTTTGCAAAGAGAAAACCAATTTCTTTTGTATAAAGTGTAATGTTCATATTTTGCATCCTAAATCTTGTTTCGTTTCATACCATACAAACTGACAAAATACTATGTCATACCTGGAGCCTACATTTTCCTACACTCAATATGAATTAGTACTTTTGTTTGTAATAGTTTATAAAAATACTTATACCTAAATAATAATTTGTAACTAATATGGTTAAATTATGTCCAAATGTATATATATATATATATATAAATATATTTATATACATATACATGTGGACATAGTTTAACCATATTAGTTACAATTATAATATATAATATTATAATATATAACTACAATAATATAATCTTTTGTTTCGATTTCCCCCCCGTACATATAAGCGATAGCAGGGCATTCTCCTACCGGGCGTAATAACACCCATAGTTTTCCGACTTCTCCAGAAGACTAAGATTTTTTTCAGTATTTTTCCGAGACAGTTGGTGACATAAATATCAACATATCAAAAAATTACGATAATCTAAAATAAAAAATAGTTTCAGGAGTAACTGGGTTAATATCTTCGTAAGTAAAGGTCCGATTTGGATAATTCAAAAAGATAAATCATTGTAATGACATGAAGAATAATGTGGATATTAGACCTATTGAATTTGCTACAACTTTACTGATCCTCATTAGGTGGTAATGTATAAATATGGGCGGGAAATAATAAATCGAGCCAAAATTATTTATTGGCCACGTGAGCAAACTTCTAATTTCATAACTAAGCAACGGGAAAATGACATAGCCTCTAATAAACTAATTCGTCTTTTTTACACCGCCAACTAAATATTCTATAGAAAGCGTGAAATAAAGATCATCAATTATTATGACTTGTCCTTCTTATTTATACGTTGCCACTTAATTTACTAACTCGGCCACGGATTTTATATTTCGTCACCATTTTCCTTTTTACAGCATCAAAACTATGTCCTCAAAAAAATATAATTTAAGCTTCTACAGTCAGCATCATTTATTATAACTTAGCATGTAAAATAATACATCATATTCTTTTATCGTAAAAATAGCCACTACATTATATGGCGTGATTCATGTATCGATAGGCAGGAGAGCTGGTACCAATTTTTGGGTAGGTAGGTATTTGAAGCAAGTTGAAAAATTGTCACCTGACCTGGCTGGTGAGTAGCGGGACTAAATCAATCCCTATTTTTTTTTAATATTCTTTTTTCATTACCTTCCAAAAATATAGATATAAGTATGTGGCAATATGCAATTTTTATGTTTTATGTATAAAAAATATAAGCCAGACGATTTAGTCGGGGTTTTAACATTACCAGAAGCGAGAAAAAATTTGCAAAAAAATATAAAATATCAATTTGAGGCAGGTTGAAATTTTAATAGGGTACTATTTTGGTGGGACTTTCTACCTGCCACGCTGCCAAAAAACTAGGGGTTGATTTAGCCCCGCTATTTACCACTAACCGGTCAGGTCTGCAGTTCCGTGTTGGGGTATAATAGGAGAGGTATGTGACAAGTTTTCAGCTTGCTTACAAACAAATACTTGCCCAAAATTTGAACCAGCTCTCCTACTATTACTATTAGTAAAATTATGGTAATTTAATATACATTTTTTTTTTCAAAAATAGGCTTATTTTATCTCTCCTCAATAGCTACTGGTAATATTAGTGGCCATAATATACTATTTGATGACAATTTTAGCTAAATATTGACGATCAATTATTTTGGGATGTTTCATTTTAAACATGCTGAGTTAAAAAAATAGAAGCTAAATAAATATATTTTTTGATGTCAAATATTAATATTTTAGAAGTTTACTGTTAGAATGCAAGTTACTTTAGATGCTAAGTAATAACCATCATGCCGAGTTGTATTTAGAGTGGCTTACATAGAAGATAACTAGTGGCTATAGATGCAAATAGTATTTTAAACGTTTAAAACCATTTGGTTTTAAACCGTTTTTTTGGTTTAAAACGTTTTAAACAAAATATAATTATTGCATTATCCATCATATATTTGGGTTAAGTGAAATGAAAAAAAATGTACTATATGTATATTTATGTAAAAAAAAACAAACTTTACCATGAAAAATTATACTTTAAGGTGACCTTAAAAACCTAGCGGACGCGACAGTGACCCTGGTTGCATCAAATGTCTAAAATGTGTATTAGACGCGACCAGAGTCGCGGGCGCTAGGATTGGAAGATATATTTAACTGTTACATTACTTTGTCATTATCCATTAAGTTAAATGTCTAAATTTCGCAGTAAATACAAACAACGAAATAACAAACTATTAATTTACATACTTAAATTTAGTTTTTAGGGTTCCGTATCTCAAAAGAAAAGAACGGAACCCATATAGGATCACTTTGTTGTCCGTTTGTCTGTCAAGATCCTTTATCTCAGGAACGTGTTGAGGTATCAAGCTGAAATTCATATCACATAATCAAACAAACTCACTTTCGCATTTATAATATTAGTAAGGAAAATGATAATGATACGGAACCCTTAGTGCGCGAGTCCACTCGCACTTGGCCGTTTTTTTTATAACAAAAAGCATACCTACTTACAGCTTATGATAGGAAAAAGAAATGAAAAAATACGCATATTTAGATTGTAATCTTTCTAAATCCTAAAAATATTATAAAACGTCATTTAAACTAATAAAAATGTTTTCAATTAATATTAATATTTTTACCTTCAAAATAATACTTTGTTAATAAACTAGTAATCACGTGGTCACGGTTTTAAACCGTTTTAAATTTATTTAAAACGGGTTTTAAACCACGTAGTTTTGGTTTAAAACGGTTTATTTGCAACTATACTAGTGGCTAAGATGGTATTATTTAGATGCTCGTTAATTGTGGCTGACTTAGTAATTTAGAAGGCAACATACATTTTTAGAGGCGGATAATGCTATTAAAAAGAATCCTGTTTAATTAGCACCCAATATGGACAAGTCATGATGATCTTTATTTGACGCTTTCTATAGAATATTTATTTCGCGGTGTAAAAAAGACGAATTAGTTTATTAGAGGCTATGTAATTTTCCCGTTGCTGAATTATAAAATTAGAAGTTTGATCACGTGGCCAATAAATAGTTTTGTGGCTTGACTTATTGCCTACAGAAAAAATAGTAAAATAAGGCAATCTAGGAATCAAGATATTTGATTTTCTTGTGGCTCGATTTTCATATATTTATACGATTTTTTAATGCTCAATATGAATCGAGTTCACTTGTATCAAGGGAACGGAGGTTTTACCCCGGGAAAAGTACTGTTCCAGAGGGATCGTATTAGCCTCTAGAACGAATTCCCCTATCCTTTCCATTCCACTTAATCAGTCCAGTAGATGCAGAGAAAATCTGTTGTGCGTGACTAAAATTAGTCGAAATTAGTCACCAAAAAGGGTTTCATTTTGATTTATAAGCAGAAATAAAAACAGTGTCTATTCTGTGGACTTCATTTATTGAATAAATCAAGTATTAATACTAAATACGATAAGTTGGGTGTAGAACACCAAACCAAGTAACCTTTCGAGAACGCCAGGACTGAAAACAACATTTCCCACATATCTGAAAATAGGCTAGTTTCCTGGATCAAAATATTTTTTTAAATTGAAACTAGCGGACAAATTATATATTTTTTTAAAACTAGCCTATTGCTTTACCAAAAGTATCTAGAATCTATGCTAATATAAAACACACTTCTCAAAATTGTATTTCAGTATTGCCATAAATGTCACTAACACAACCATGGTACTGCGCATACTAGCTTTCTGTGTACGACACGTCACATTACCATTCATTTGGGGAAGATTCTTTTGACGCACCTCGGGGCACCATGTCAATCGTTTGAATTAATAACTACAAAACGATTAATCGTAGAAACATTATTTTAGTGACATTATTTACTGTCAGCTGCTAACACCTTGAGTTTGCATCGCGGCATCTGTTTTTCTATCAATCTTTAGGTTACACTAAAAGCGACTCGCTGATAAAGACGTTTCACATTAAAACCATCCGACACAGCCCCACCTGTATTTTTTTCCTCCAACTTACTATTAGGTTGGGGAAAATATTTTCCCCAACTTACTATTAGGTTGGAGAAAATGTCTTTTCCATTACGGTTGGGGGAAAAGTTTTTTTCCCTAATTTACTATTAGGTTGGGGAAAATGTTTTTCCCCCAACTCACTATTAGGTTGGGCAAAATGTTTCTTCTTTTTTTTTAGGCATAAATTGTAGTCAGTTTTTTTAAAGTAAGTATTGCATTAGGCATTTGTGTCCCATCTATAAGTGGTAAGATATATTCGGTTATGCCGTATGTACCTGACGAGTTTTGAAAGATTATAGTATAAAGAATATAATAAAATTGTAAAAGTTATTATCCTGCTTTTTTTCATTTATATTACTGTTAGAAAAATTTATTAAAATTAGGGGAAAAAGGAAAAATAAGCTGCGAATAAAATTTTTGTTTAAGATTGTGTAAAAGTATTTTGTATGGAGTCCATGTAGGATAAGGTCTCCATACAAAATACTTTTCTCCGACCTAAATATTTATCATATGTATTTATAAAAATAAAAAAAACACCTGTCAAAAAAAGCCTACGTGTCTCGGAATAAGGCAAGAATTCTAACGATATCACACATACATCCTAATCTGCTCATGCCTTAGTAGATAAACATGAACTCTGAAAACATAACACTGCTTTTTGGGCAGTCAGGCAAACAAAACACCAAAAGAACTTTGTGTTTAGGAGTATAGATACTCCAACAGAGCATGCGCAGTACCTCACTAGCATCGCAGTCCAATAGCGCATATCTATTGTAAACAAACCTAGCAATGCATCTAAGGCAACTCTTTGTACTTAGTAATGTAAGTAATAAATTTAACTTTTTAGTTACAACACCAAAAAGCGAATTAATCTATATAAACAGTAGACACACTTGTTTAACAGGCAACTGCAATTGAAATCTACTTTGAAAGTCCACTGAATTCACACTATGCCATCCTTATTACCATGATACCGCTCCCAAACAGCAAAATCTGAGTCTGTTGTTCAGGTACAATTTATAGTAACAGGATTATCATATTGCACTACATAACAAGTACGTATTATCGACATTATTTTAGTGTTTGGGAGCGATTTGCTACGTCTGCAATAACTCAGCTGCATTGGGCGTAGTCTGAAGTCGTACTTACAAAAACAATAGAATATGGGTGGATATATTATTTCTGTGGCCAAGACTTTCCGTACACCTATTATTGTTTTTGTAATTTCAATAATGATATTTTTTTGTTTACAATTTCATAACATGTAATTTACACTTTCGACGGCGAAGTGGTGCGCATGTTACACGCAGCAAAGAAAATTAGATCTTTGTTAAATTCCTATTTGAATGGCGGCCGCCGGTGACATCCATCTTGATCTTGTTTATTCAATTCAAATAGAGTTTGACAGGTACTATAGAATAGAAATACCATTTCTTTGTTGTATGTGACATGCATTCCACATAAGTATTGTTATCACAGTGTTATTGCTGTTTTTCCATTTACTCTGTCAAGTATTTCTTGACCAATTTATTAATATTCCCAAAGTTTTGTCTAAACATCAAATTAGACAGCCATGTATTTAGTAGTTGTTTGCGATACACAGATTCATATGCATTTTAACAAGATGCAAATATGCAAACATTTGCCAATATATCAAAAACATCTAATAAATGTGCATGTTTTCGAACACTAGTCATAATAAATATAAACGATTTACAATGCACATGGCCATATTTTGAATGAAAATAGTACCTACTGACGAATAAAACATGTGTGCATATATTAAACAACCATACTGATATCAAATATTGCAAAACCATATTGACACAGTGCACAAATTGATAAACTTATAGATAACAATGTTCGATACTAGTGCTTCTGCACTGCTTAGGTTAATCTACCGAAACAGGTCATATCCAACAATTGTTGATCTTACTTCTTACAAAATGTCGATGAAAAAGAATCCTATCGTACCTTAATCTAGAAGTATTTACATAGTCTTATTGCTACTTTGTTAAATATAATATGTAATTTTATTGTGTTGATCGCTCTATTTAATTGAATATCTAAAGTGTAAATATTCCGTCAACACATACTAGAAGAGACAATCAATATGAGCAAATTATCCTATGGGATCAATGATCTGACAGCCCATATTCTTGTTACAGTATTACCATTTTTATAAATCACCTTGGCATTGTTCACTGGCGGAGAATAGTGCAACCTACCGCCGCGCCGACTAAAAACGAATGAAAACATCATTACATGATACTCGTACGGAGCGGCGCTACAGCGAACTCCAGACATGGCGCGAACGCCTCGGCCAATAGCAGACGGATATGTTTGCGCCACAAATTTAATTTCTGCGCAGATACACCGGTAACTTTAAAAGTGGTAGTACTGAACACATTTCTATCCCATTACAAGAAATCATTCGCACAGATATCAGGAAAACTAGAGGAAAAACAACACAGTCCGGGAGTGCCGGCAGAAGTGAAAACTCCGCGCGGTAGAAACAGTGGGATATCACTTCCTCTCCCACGCCGCGCCGGCGGTCTCAGGTCAAATGTCCGTCTTGCGAATTTTCGATCAGGTCACGTGTCCTGACGCGAGTTTAAAATTTTTTACCCATCCCCAAAAGTGCACAACGCCGCAAGAAGTTTTCACTTCAAAAATGTTACATATTTATAAGAATTGGCTGATCAGATGAATACAATATGAAACTTATAAAACGAAGGGTCTTTTGGGATATCAGCATTGGTGCCATAGGAAAAGTTGATCATGTTGATAGCCTAAGTCTCCCCTTTAAGTATGTGGCGTAAGTCTCGACCCTACATTTACACTCAGTATACGAATAACTTATACAGGGTCGAAGATTTTGGTGATTTGCCACTTACCCATACCGACATGTACATGAGTGAGAAAGAGGCAAACACGAACACTCGTTATTCAGTCTGCAAAAGCTTAACAGTAAAAAACGCATGAAAATTATCAATTGCACTATTTCAACAGCATAAGATATTATTAAATATTGCTTTTGAAAACTTAAGAAACGATATCATCATCAGGTCTATTTAGTCTCCACTGCAGGAGGATGACCCTCTCTGTACTACCGGAGCCATACTTGGGCAGAGCAGACAGAGGATTTGGCCTACACTCTCCTCGCTGGCCAGACGGGTTGGAGAGGTCTCTTAGATGTTTATAAGCTTTATTTAGCTTGTATTTCCTAAGTCGCCTTCTACGACATCCACGGGAAGACTGGTCCTATTCTACTCTGCCAGAGATACAGACGGATGTTTATGAGAAGAAACGATATGACTGTTGTAAATTAATATTACTATATATACACATAAAATGTTTAGATTAGACGAAATGAGCAACATTCTTTCATACAGAGCTTGCTATTAATCATTTTGTATAACAGTTAAAGAATAAAATGTAAGAAACCATGGTTGCGTAACCTTACATTGTTTTATAAAAATAAGCATTACCTTGACAAATTTAAGACATAATATATACAATTTGCATAACATACGAACCAATTTCTTTTTTAATGCATATGATATAGGAGAAAAATATCTCACTTTGTTAACACAGAGAAATGATAATACCAGGAGACTGTTTGCACTAGTAAAATTTCACTATTATAGTTTCTATAAAACTGTGGCTGGAATTTGAAATACAGACTTATATTTTCATTTACTACTGACGCAAACAGAGGGGTGTTATAAGTTTGACCGCTATGTGGATATGTATCTGTCTGTCTTTAAGACCGTAGCTCTTAAACATATGTACCGATTTAGATCAAAATCGGTCCAGCCGTTTAGAAGATAAAGGGGACAAGTTAGGGGATACGTATTTTTATTTTTTCACTAAAAAACATAACGTAAGGTATGTATGCAAGTAAATAAGGATAATTTTATTCATGAGTTTAAATGTTTTTATAAACGAAATATATGTATTGCATGCTTAAGAAGGTGAGAATAACATTGAATTGATATTTATAAACTACTATAGAATAACTCCAAAGTTCTGAAGGAATTGTTGCTTCAATCAATAAGTACACTCATATAAATCATAGAGGTTTTAAGGAAAACGAGAGTTTAGGTCTGGAGTTGTTTTTGCCTAGGATTTTCTTTTGTTCCTCTTTTATTCTCTTTTCTTGTTCTTTTTTCAGTTTTTGTCTTTCTTCATCCATCTTTCTTTGTTCTTCAATCATCGCCAGCCGTTCCTCAGCCTGTAATTATGTGAATAATTATAAACACACTTGTGAATAAAGTATATTAACACCTTGTGCATCCCAAAAAACCTAGGAAACGACACCCATGTCGATTTTTCATGAAAAGACGCATCTTGAGTCAAGATGGCGGACGCGACATTTTTTGTTCCCAAAAAAACACAAAAATCATTGCCAGCCGTTCCTCAGACTGTATTAATGTGAATAACTTTGTGATCTGCACTCCGAAAAACCTAGGCAATGACACCCATGTCGATTTTTCATTAAAAGTCGCGACCGCCTCTTGGATTGGAGTCTCAAGATGGGGGACAAACTTTTGTTGTTCACAAGAAAAAAAAAAACGACACCCATGTAAATTTTTCATAAAGTCCCTTCGGCCATATGGAATTCCCAAAATATCGTTATTTTTGTGATCTTCGCTCAAAAAGCTGCCAAAAATATTTATATAAATATAATTCAGTTCATGCTAGGTCAAACTAGTAAGGCCTAGGAATACAATCTAGTTGTCTAGAAATCGAAGTTGGCCGGTAGCATAGACAATTATACTATCTACACAAAAATATCTTTCATTTGTTACCAAACAAAAACAATAATTCCCTTATAGGGGTCAAAAAATTCGACATCTTCATACAACAGTGTTGGGGCGGCCCCGCAATTTGTTAAATTTTGTTTGAGAACGGCATGATGATTGGTCGCCTAAGAAACTTGTTCATATTGATGGACCGAGTCGCCTCATTGAGATTGCCGGGCCGGCCGAACACATTTATATGAAAATGTTGAATATTTAGAGTTTCCAGAATTGGTCGGACAGGTAAAATTTTATTATGTAAATTTACATGCGGTATATCAATATTTTTTATTAAGTACGCCACTCTTTGTATTCTAGAGGGCGCCATTTTGAATTTGGTGTGACGCCACATAGCATATAACCAGCAGACGGTCAAGACATGTGTAATGATATGTCAAGTTATGTTACCTCTATGTATGTATGAACTATTTGTCCTAAACTAGGATAAATGAACGCTCATACATACATAGAGGCCAACATCATAATCCATCGGTTTCGCCGTAGTCGAGTAAAAAGACGCCATAGTATGAATGATGGTCTACTTACCAACTTGCGCTGAGCCTCCTCAATCTTTTTATTATTTTCTGCCATGATATCCTCCAGCTCTTTCCTTTTACGAGCTTCTTCCTCCTGTTTAATAAAAACTTCACATTAACTCAGCCCTCGGCAACAAAATACGAACAGACATCAGAAAAATAAAAAGTCTCATGTTACAAAACTGTATTGTTAATAATGTGTCATACATGAATTAATTGGTAAAGTACCAATAGAAATATACATCTCATTATTCCAAAAACAATCATACAACATTGTTGTGCTAAGAAATAAAATTCACAAGTTCCTATGTAAGTTACTGAATTTCACCTAAAAATGTTGTAGGAAACAGAATTACAGCCACAATTTATATACTCAATATTGACTGAATATCCCTAGATAAATATAAAAGTTATAAAAAATGTGTACCAAACAATTCTTCAATGATTTGTATCACCCCCATAATAAAATAAAAATTATTATGAACACCTCCCCTTAACTACTGATCTGCCTTGTATTGAACTGAAAATATTGTTATACAAAAAATAGGTTCAAAAAATACCTTCAGCATTCACGACCGGGTCCTCAAGCAGCGTCTCCGTAAAATTCTTACAGCTTCTTGCTCTTGATCAGTCTTCTGACCTGACTTATAGACTACGTGACTGCCAAGCACAGTCAAGCGAACAATTTTAAAATGCTAGCCAGTCGCCTTGGAGGCAGTCTTACTTTATGGCAGAACTTTAGTTCCGCTTCGTCAGTGTAAATGACATGCATGTATCGGGTATGTTGGATTTATAACAGGCCACAGCCTCAGTGAGTGACAATTTAAAAAGAATTTAACAACAAAATTCTTGTAAGCACTCGAACTACACCTGACTGGACCTTTAACAGATATGATCGAAATAATACTTTCATTAGTTTCTTTGCAATATTATGTTGGTATTAAACATTTTATTTTACACTTAGTGTGTACTAGGTGCAGACAAGAGGATGTTCTCGCGAGGCGAGGGTCATGTGTAAGAGCAATGTGTTTTAGGATTGCTGTTGCACATGACTGGCAGAGGAAGGTAGCAGTTACCTGTCGAGCAGTCTCCTCGCGTCGCTGTTGCTCACGCTGCCTTTCTAGCTCTTCCATCATTTCTTTCTCCATTTTGCGCTTGGCCTCCTCCACTCTTTTAGCCACTTCTTGCTCAATCTCATCCTTCCTTTTTTCAAGTTCTTCCTCAACTCTCTTCTTTACTAGCAGCTCTATCCTTTTGGCAGCTTCTTCTTCTACAACCTGAAATTATATTTAATCAAAGATAATTTAACCAGAAGAGAACGCTAGTGGGGGTGAAGCCGCGCCAACAATGTGGTAAAATAAGTAGTTATTTTTATTATTAACTTTATTCATTCATTACTTGTTTTTCTGTCAGTTCCCGGCTTGCAGTGTGACGTACGCCCGTAACAACGTTATTAACTGTTAAAATGTAGGATAAATTATTCTTTAAAAAAATTAAATCACGAAAATTATTGTATTAAGTTAAGTGTTGTGGGAAGAAAAGCCTTTCTTCAAATTACTCGAAAGATTAAATAACTTTTCACAGGCAAGTGTTTTATGTCCTTTTTACATTTTTTTATTATATCAAAAATATGATTTTTCATTCCCTAGCTCCCAGTTGAGTAGTGATGGGTCACTGAGAACATTACCTCTGGAATGTTCCCAGGAATATTCTGGCAATATCTGGCTGGTTATCTTGGGTGGGAATTTATGGGAATATTAGATTGGGTTTGTTGGTGGTCTTTAGTGGTTATGTTTGGTAGGTCTTCATGGTTGTTGTAGATAGTTGTTAGTTGTTTTTTGAGCTTTTTGGGTTTGTTGAAAGTTCTTAGTGATTGTTGGTAATTTTTGATGATTCTTGGGTTTTTAGTGGTTGTTGGTGGTTTCTAAGTGTGTTGGAAGATCTTGGTGGTGTTGGTAATTCTTGGTGCTTTTAAGTGATTTTTGGTCTCTGTTAAAAGTTCTTGGTTGTGGGTAGCGTTCGACGCTTTTTGGGGTCATCTATAGTTATTGGTGATTGTTCTGTACGAAACTACCTTTAGTAATAGGTATATTATTGATTTATTTATTTCACAATTTCGAATCCTATATACAATGTGTTTAGTATTGAACTAGCGATAATTTTTATTCATGTTCTCAGTATCAATGCAAACAACTTTTGTTCAGTACCAAAGGTTGAAATTGAGAAAAATAAACAGGGTGTCCCATAGGATATTGCATGCCTCCTGATTCATTATGCATAGAGCAGCTATTTTTTTCCTCATCACAAGCTTGTTCACAGAACAAATGTTGGTTGTTTTGATGCTGTGAACTTCTTGATTGTCTGTTCATTCCTTAACACCTTACGACACCATGTAGGACAATGTTGTCAGACAAACAAACGAAAAATGTGTGTTCAGTGTTCAAAGTGTTAAGAAAATAACCACATATTCAAGCCAATCACAACTGCCGAAGTATATTACGCTCCCACAGAAATGAGTGAATTGCATTTTTAATTTTATCTAACAATATGCCTATGTATTCTCAATCTTGTATTCAAAAAGCAAATTAAACACTTTCTTTTGTTGTTTTCTTCTTGTTCAAACATAATAATTATCACTTAGGTAATCATTCTTTATATACAGTGTTACATAATCAACATTCCCGTGAAGGGTTGACTCAGCCCATCAAAAAAAACAACTTTTCCTGAGGGACCAATACTGGGAAATCAATTGTTTTTATGACACGTCCGCCTTCTAATTGCCGAGCCGGCTAACACCTTTATATGAAAATGTCAATTTTTTTTGTGAGTGCCCAATATTGGTCCCATGGGAAAAGTTGTTAATTTTGACGGGCTGAGTGACCCCCTCATGGGAACTTTGTTGGTTATGTTACATGCTGTATATAGACTAAAAGGCTAGGACAACAAGCCAGTAAGACACATAAGTAGGTTATAGGCACCGGAATGTGAACCTTCACATTCACTGGTAATATTCGCTGGTAACCTTAACAGCTATTGAAGTTTCTAATGATCACATTGGTTTTAGCAAATGCCTATTCAAACTGAAACCAAAAATAAGGCTACAACTATAACACATATAAAATATCTGAAAACCAGACTCAATGAGGTTATTGAGCTGTGTAGTATACAGAAATTTCGGGCGGTTTGTAATTACAATTAAAGATTACCAGCAAACCTAATACTAAGCACACTTTAAATGTATAACCCGTCAGTATTTGCTGTGCACCTCACTGCTCAATTATATCAATGAGTCAGGTTATTTAGTACAGGCGGATATTTCAGACGGATTGTAACTATGTTTACACTGTAAAATACAATAATGACTAACCTTCTGTTCTGCCTCTCTAACACGTCTCTGTCTCTCCATTTCCGCTAGCCGATCTACTTCATCCATTTTATTACGTCCTTTAGACTTCTTTCTGTGATTTCTGCTGCCTTCGAAAGAAGCTTCGCTACTGCTGGATGACGATACGGAATGCGACCGTTTTCTGAAAGTTTATCATGGATTAACACAATTTGAATACAAATAGTATGTAAGAACGTTAATAATACTAGTGCTTCAGTTTTACCTTGATTTAGAGCTCCGTTCCCTGGATTTCTCAACATGTTTAGAACTCCTACTCCGTGATGAGGATCGATCTTTAGATCTACTCTTCTTACGCGAATGTTTACTGCTTTTATGATGCCGCCTCGGCGACTTACTTCGTGATCTTGATCGGCCCATTTTGTTTACACTATTAGATGTTCGTTTATAATAATACCAAATACAAAATTTGATACTACCTAATGCTAATGCTTTCTCAATGTGACAATTCAACAGACGCCATATTTTTATCATCACAGGTCATACATAGAGAAAAGCAAATTTTTTTTAATTGTTTATGAAAAGAATGCCATGAAGTTAGTCAAAAGTCAATCAAAAGTTTAGAATAGGTACCGATAATAAAATTCGATTTGATTTATCTGTGGTTCGTGGCGTGCTAATTTTCTGAAATGACACCGATTGCTATTTTTGGAATGATGCCGTATCGTAAACGAGCTATTTTTCTATACAATAGTTTGAAGACGAGTATCACACTTTCAAAAATAGTACCCGCCGTTCGTAAACGAGCGATTTTTCCATACAAAAATTACTCGAGACGAATGTCACAGGTACCCGAGATTTAGTTATTGTTCTGAGCCCGAGATCTTGGATCGTGTCGTGACGTTCCGAGAATGACGATGTCTGCCATTGACAGTGACAGCTAGTTGTTGACGTTTGTAGTTTGAACTTCGTCCGCTGCCGTACCTTACCTTACCTACTCTACAGTCCTGCACCGCCGAAATCGATCGGAAAAAACTTTTCATACATTGAATTGTATGATTTTAAATAAAATCAAGTTTATTGCAATAAGACAATATTAATATGGCTGCTTCCGAATTTATAAAAGGCGTATTATTATCACTGTTGTCTGCAGAATGTTACGAAGAGTATTTTACGAAGTACAACTTTCTAGACGGTAAATTTGTTAATTTGTACTAGATTTTGTACCCAAGCTTATTAGAGTATTTCACATATAAAAAAAGTTGCTCTGATGCATTATAAACAGTGTGATTCGATGTTAGATTTAACATGTTTTGATTTATCTTACCACGCTCTAACTTAATTGAAGAATAATTTCTGTGTTATTTATTTCACAGAGCATAGATAACCGGGTCACAATTATAAAAAAAGGTTTATATGTATAACAACGTTTTTCAGTACCATGTTTCAAAACTACACTAAGCAAAGGACTCGGCATCGGTATAATAGCGGGATCTATATTGGTGAAGGTGCCACAAATCTTGAAGATCCTGGGCAGTAAGAGTGCAGAGGGCATTAACATCTATGGAGTCTGCCTGGAACTGTTTGCAATCACTGCCAACTTTGCCTACAGTTATGTTATGGGCTTCCCATTCAGGTAGTTATTTAATCCTGCAGCCAATGAGTAAATAGGGCTTAGTAATTGTAGAATTGTGATTCTGCTTTCGTCAGACTATAACCTGTTATTTCAGTTGTAGTCATGTTTTGTTTTTTTATGATATAGGACGGCAACCGAGCAAGCGAGTCACCTGATGGTAAGCGATCAGCTCTGCCCATGGGCAACTGAATCACCAAGGTGTAACAGGAGCGTTGCTGGCTTTGAAGGATTTGGGGGAAGGACGGGCCTCTAGCTCTCTCACTCACCAAACGAAGTATAGCTTCTACTTAAACGTCGATTTTCTGTGAGAGTGTGGTACTTCCCCAGACGAGCTTGCCCATTCATGCTACTAGCAAAAATTACTTTTGTCGGTAGCGTGGCTTTACCACAGCTAAAGGAGTTACTGTAAAACAAAGTCTAGGCTAGCCATTAGACTAGACTATGTTTTGCAGTAACTATGATTTGGACTCTCTTGGAGCTTTGGCTGTTAGCTTCATAAAGGCAATAAAAATATCCTTTAGGAAGTTTGTTGTTTTTTGTGTGTGTAAGTAAATAAATAAATAAATATATACGGACAAATCACACAGATTGAGTTAGCCCCAAAGTAAGTTCGAGACTTGTGTTATGGGATACTAACTCAACGATACTATATTTTATAACAAATACATATATAGATAAACATCCAAGACCCAGGCCAATCTGAAAAAGATCTTTTTCCATCTTGACCTGGCCGGGGATCGAATCCGGTCACTCCGTGTCGCAGCCTGGCGTGTTGATCGCTGCGCCACGGAGCTAGTCTAAACTAGTGGCCAGCAATGGTGTCAGATTCTTCAAGCTACTTAAAAGCATCTGACATAGCTTAAAGACTGCCATCAATGATGACAGCCGGCACCAATGGCTTACGATGCCATGCAAAGCACGAAGGAGCTCTAGGTTTTCCCTGTGTGCTATGGCTTTTGGTCCTTCAAAAGGCGTGTTTTAATCTTGTTTGCTGTCAAATATACTTAAAAAAACATATTTTCAGGCCACTAGCTGTTTGCCAACCCAGACCCCACTGGGAACCATAGGTGCAGTCTCTACTGCACTGTTTGTTCCTTGACATGCTCACACCGACTGGGCTCTTTTAAAGTATAACTGTTTTAATTAATTAATTTATTTATTTATAAATCTCACACAGATTTACAGATATATATCCAAAACATCTGCATGGTAGTCAGTAACGAATACAGTTATGTCAAATATGGTTAGTAATAATAGATAAATTACACGGGTCTAAATGGATTTCAAACAAATAAGTGTAAATGACTCAGAAGAAAAATGATAATGTCAACAATATAAATAAAAAAAAAGAAAAGAAGAAAAATGAAATGTCAAAAGTTATATAATAAAATTAAATGAATTCAAATAAGTCAACAGATTGTGTAGAAATACATCAATTGAGTCATTAAATGAGTCTTTGCCCACGGGGTACAGGGATGTGGAGGTATGATGAAAACAGGGGCCGAGTGAGGTGCGGGCTGCAGGTGCTCTTAGTGTGGTTATATATATAATCTGACATTAGTGTTAGGTAACCTTATATTTCTTTTGCTATTGTTTTTCAGTGCATGGGGTGAGGGCACATTCCTAGCAATACAGACTGCTATAATAGCTGCTCTGGTGTTGCACTATGGAGGTTCCTCAGGGTTGGCCACACTATTCCTAGCAGCATACACAGGTGCGGTTTCTGCCTTGATCAGTGGTTACACACCTACAGACATCCTCTGGTCTATGCAAGCTGCCACTGTTCCCATTATTTTGGTAGCTAAGGTAAGCCCTTTATTATAATTATATTAACTTTATTTCCTGTACCCAACAATGGGTGAACACGGGCTGTGAAAGAAGAAGAAGAAGAACTTTATTTCCACACATTTTCCTTTTGTATCTTTTTTCTATTAAGTTTATTCATTGGTGATGCATGGCTGGATCTTGTGACAACATTATCTTTCATATAAAAAATAATAACATACAACCCAATGAAGAGTCCTTTTTTATGGCGGTAAAAAAAATACTTCAATCAAACTACTGAACTAATTGTGATAAAATTGAAATGGGACCAACTCTTGAAAGCACACCATTTCAAAAAAAAGAAACGTATTTTTAAAATCGGTTCTTAAGTTACGTACTTCTGAGGTAATAAACATTGAGATAAATAAAACCGAATTGATAACCTCCTTTTTTCAAGTTGGTTAATAAGCATATTCTATTAACATGTATCACATTATTCATAAAACTTATGCAAAAAAAAACAGGTATTATTTAAGAAATATTGTACATAACTAATAAATATATAGATAAACACCCAAGACCCAGGCCAATTTGAAAAAGATCATTTTTCATTTTGACCTGACCGGGGATTGAACCCAGGAACTCCGTTGTGGCAGCCTGGCATGGTGACCACTAAGCCACGGAGCTTTTTTTATACAGGAATGAGTGTCCACAAGTGGCTCAATAATATTTTGTCCTCTTCAGTGCTTTGGGGCATGATAAGCCATCGCAACTGGTTGAAATATTTACAGAATATTTAGTTATATAATACTAGCTGCCCCGGCGAACTTCGTTTCGCCATAAGTTAAAAACTATCCTATCTCTCAAGTTGGATCGAACTGCACATGGTGTGCGAATTTTATTATAATTGGTTAAGTGGTTTAGGAGTCCATTGAGGACAAACATTGTGACACGAGTTTTATATATATTAAGATATATTTACATTAAAAATAAATAATTAAATTTAAATAAAATTAATATTAAAGCGGGGCTCCCATACAAAAGACATGATTTTTGTGCCATTTCTATAGATAATGGTACGGAACCCTTCGTCCGCGAGGCCGACTCGCACTTGGCCGGTTTTACTAATTCACACAAAATTTCTTTTCCAGACAATCCAAGTAGTCACCAATTACAAGAATGGTAGTACTGGGCAACTATCAGCCATCACATGCCTGCTCCTATTCGGAGGCAGTATTGCTAGGATCTTCACGTCCATACAAGAGACTGGAGACTTCATTATCATCCTCACATACTGTGTCTCCACTGCAGCCAACGGTGCACTGGTCTTACAGCTGTTCTGGTACTGGAATGTGGATAAGACCAGCAAGAATAAGATTAAGAAGAAGAAGAAGCGCACATAAGTTTAAGAGCACTTTTAGAACAATTATTATGATCAATTAATTTAAATAATATATTGATTTGCATAATATCTTAAGATTTTTCTTTCAAGTCCCACTTTTTCCTTCATTGCTAATATAAGGTCAATTAAAAATAAGCTCAAATATTTTAAGGGCACTCACAAGCTAGAAAAATGCTTTAACCCTTTGACCGCGAACGTCGGATAAGTCCGACATACATTTTCCGCGTCAATTTTTTTATTTTTTAAAAAAAAAATGAAAAAATCGTCACGCTAGTTTTCGAAATAATATGGAATATTTAGAAAAACAGACGAAAGAAACACTTTCTTGGTGAACAATTTTTACTATTGTCTACTATGGATGTAAAACTTTCTCTTTTCTTTCTTTCTTACTTTCTCCTATTCTTTTTTCGGTTTTTATTAATACTCTCTCTCGTCTTCTTCATTGTTCGTACCATTTTTATGCTGATGACTTGCAACTTTATATACAAGCTGATATAAACAACATAAACAATGCTGTAGCTTCACTTAATTCTGATCTTGTAAACATAAATGATTGGTCTCACAGCTATGGTGTTGCAGTTAATACTATGAAGTGCAAATCTATAATTATAGGTAGTACACGGCAGTTAGCACAACTTAACACTGATTCAATTGCACACATAGTTTATAATGGAAATGTTGTACCATACTCAAAATCTGTCAAAGATCTAGGTCTATTTATAGATGATAAATTAAGCTGGGACACTCAAATCGCCGAAGTCAGTCGCAAGGTGTTTACTTCGATGCATCAACTGAATCTACTCAAACATTTTCTTCCTTTCAAAACGAAATTAATGCTGGTTCAATCCTTAATACTTCCAATCATTGATTATGGTGATGTGTGTTATCTGGATATAACTGAAAATCAACTAAATAAATTAGACCGCCTTCTAAATAACTGTATAAGGTTCATATTTTGTCTACGCAAATATGACCATATATCCTTTTATCGTTCACAGCTTAAATGGCTTACCATCCGGCAGCGCAGAAACCTACATATCTTATGTCAGTTACATAACATTCTTTATAATCCATTTGCTCCCAGTTATTTGACCTCTCAATTTCAGCTCCTATGCTTGACTCATGAAAGAATTCTGCGCTCTTCAGACTCTCTACGTCTGGCTATCCCTTCTCACCGCACAAATTTTCTTGCCAATTCTTTTGCCGTTACGGCCGTTCGACTTTGGAACAGCCTACCTGACAACATTATGAGGGTGCAGTCACGTGATCACTTCAAAATGCTTGTAGTCAGACATTATCGCGATCAAGTTAAGCTGCAATAGTATATGTATGTCTATTTAGTATTTATTGACATTTATGTATGTTTATATTACTATAATTAAACTTCATTATAAAACATATATTACATTTTGTCTTATACTATCAATAATATTTATTATTATATTTTTGTTAGTCTTATTAAAGAAATATCTCTTTAGAAACTTGCACCCCTTCGATCATCTTTTCACCACATCCCTAAGGTAAAACTGGTAGACAATGCTTAGCATTAAGTTATTACCTTTTGTACAAAAATCTTTTGATTGTATGTGCAATAAATTAAATAAAAAAAAAAAAAAAAAAAAAAACTGACGTCGATAATCAAAACAGCTGATTTATCGATTTTAATAAAATAAAGGACAGTCCAGTTTGGTTAGGACATTGCAGGCTTGAATCACCTGATTGTCTGATAATAAAGATGATTCCGTGCTTCGGAAGGCACGTTAAGCCGGTGGTCCCGGCTGCCATCTGGTAGTCGTTAAAGGAACCACGTCAGAGGCCGAGAGGCGGTTCCGAAGAACTCTGACACCAGGGTGTGCATGGTCGATTGACCGTGACACCTACTCGAAATGAATGAATGAATAAAATTAAAATAAATATTTTGTATGAATACAGAAATAAAAACTAGCGTGTAGATTTCTTGAACCTTGCTACTAAAGCATTTGTTTGACCCTATCTTGTAGAATACGCAAGTCGTTGAAAAATAATAAAACTATTGGCAGTAAAGTAATCGACGAGTTATTCTTAACGCCCATGGACCTTATATGTTCCAAGTCATATCATAATGACCTGACCTGCATACGTCAGGTCAGGTCGTTAAATTGAATTTCCGTTTGGGAATAAGGAGAAATAAAAAACGTAGAATATATATTACCAGCCGTTTTTCTTCCCGCTCAGATCGCAAAAGTCGGTCAAGGAAATGCGTTGAATCTGAGGAATTTCAAATCGGTTTTCTGCCTAAATGGCCACTAACACATAGATGGCCATTAGATTACATGGTCCTAGGCTGGCTCACAAGGGATAAAGGGCTCTAAGACGGCCCAGTCTTATATATAAGGACACTGCACGCAAAGAGAATATAACCACTACTGCACGGTAATAATTTGTCTGTTAATCGTGTGTATATGGAACCAATAAATAATAAACGTTAATTTATATCTGTGTTACAAAGAACAAGAAAAAAATAACATGGACAATTTTTTATTAGCTTTTCATTTTGGTGTTTAAACATGTTCGCCCATTTTTGGGCTAGTCCCCAAAAATGGGCGAAATCCTAACTAATATTATAAATGCGAAAGTGAGTTTGTTTGTTACGCTTTCACGCCTTTACTACGTAACCGATCATCATGAAATTTTGCATACACATCTGAAGTACGGAGAAAGACATAGGTTACATTTTATCTTGGGAAAAAGTACTATTCCCGAGGGATTGACATTGACGCGGGCGAAAACTAGTAGGTTCATATAGAAAACTGTGCTTGGTTACCAAGAAGGGAGGAGGGGCCTAGCTAGGCCCTCCCTAGGATCACATCGACTTGATGTTTCATAAGTTTCTGGTAAGAAACGTTCGCTATCAAATGTAGTATACTACATCTAAGGACAGTGGCGTAACTACAGGGTAGCATTCTAGCAAAATGCCATGGCCCTTGATCCTAGGGACCTCGGGAGACGAGGGGGAGGGTAGAGAGGTCAACCGGGTAAAGCTAAGCCACCAAAAAGCCATTTGGTGAACTCAAACTCTCATGGACCCTATTGAATGTGTTTTCCTCGGACCCCAGACAGTAAGTTACGCCACTGTCTAAGGATGGGTAACACAATTGGGTAAGTAAGGTTGTATTGGTAAGTTTGCGGCTGGATTCACAGCACACAGGTGATATGTACAGCTCACGTACAGCTCGGCCGTATGCTCTCGTAGCGGACATACATGAGGTACCCATGTACACAACGGCACCCGTCTGTCACGTAACGTTCAATCTTACTGAACACTCGTTTCAGAACGCTGCGGGCGCATCCCGTACTAGTCGCCCGTAGCACGGCTGAACCGTACGGGTCTTTCACAGAGCTGTGGAGTGGGTTGGTACAGTTTAACTACCACTTTTATAAGTTACACCGAAATCAAATTTCAAGCATAGCGCGAAAGCGTCCACTATTGGCTGTGTTCGCGCATGTCTGGAGTTCGCTGTAGAGCCGTGCACGTACGAGTATTATGAATGAGACAACAGTCGTATTGTTTTTGTTCGTCCAAGGTTTTTGTATTTCAAATCTTATATAGTAGCTATAAGTTTGATATTTCTAGGATATTTCACTGATATTCAGTATTCGGCGGCGGTAAATTGTGCTACTCTGCGCTAAACAAAGCAGATGCATCTTAGAAAAATTAGGGCTAGGTGTACTAGGTACTATTGTAAGATTGTAAGGTAAATTCAGGTAAATTATGCCAATACTAGGTATGTAATTTTACATTGCCGCTGTCATCTGATATAGCTAACATTTGTATGTTTGTGCCTATCAGCCATGAAGCTATAGTATACCCCATAACAGAGAATTTATCCTTACGCTCTATAATAATTATACTTACGTCGGCCACACACACCGCCAGCCTCCATGGTGCACTGGTTAACACGTCTGTCTGATACAAGAGGTTTGATTTCCGACGCGGAGCAAATATTTGTGTACTCCATTTTCACATGTATTTGTCTGCGGATTTGGGAGCTACCAACCCAAGGAGCGGTTGTATCTACATTACAGCTTGAATACTGTTATAATAACGGACCGGCTCCAACGCGTCATAAATAGCTGAATCAACCGGGAAAACGTTCAGATAAGAGATACCTATATAGGTATGCTCCAAGTATATAGATATATATTTATTTACCTAAACTAAACTTCGATTGTGTCGCAAGAGCGAATGATACCATTGTGTAAGTGCGAGCGTTCAAGAGCGGTTCACACCGCGAGAGCTAGCTGGTTCGCCTCGCTAACTCTCTCGGATATCTTCGGCCGCATCGCTCATTCATTATAGTTCGCCGTGTGAACCAAAATATGAAAAGAGATAAACGATGTTTGCTCGCCTCTTTCACTCGCTGGCGGTGTGAACCGCCCTTATATTCACGCAGCACTGTTATTCTCCGCTTCCACGAGGTTTAGAACTCTGATTAACTATTCAATTTTTGTGATATATTGGGACTCTTTGATGAAGAGAAATCTAGTAATAAGTCACTTTAAATTCACTGGGATACATACCTACATTTTACAAAAATAAATAAAAATACCAATTGATTATATTTCATTTATTTGAATACCTATTTAGTTATCACCTAAGGAACAATGTAATTAATGACTAATAAAAGGTTTGGCAATGAGCCAGCAAAACCTTCCAATAGGAATGCTTACATCCAAAACACAGAGCTTCTTATTTTTACAACAGGTTACAATATATGAAAAATACGAAGCACGAAGAAAGATATTGCATAAGGCAAAATAAATGTAATGCAAATAAATTCCGAATTGACAACACAAAACGAAACCCACTAAAACATATTTACAACTACATATAAGTGACATTAAAATGAACTCGTGCTATGCATCTTAACCTTTAAGTCTACATTTATGTCTTAGAACGAGCGGTTGTTTATTCTTTCGGGGGTTGTTCGGGGGCCTTCTCCTCAGGCTGAGGCCGCTCGGGTTCGTTGCCATCAGCCCACTTGCCGTCGTACTCTTTGCGGTCGACGTACCTTTCCTCTTCATACTCGCCCTCACTGCGGTGGCTGTCGCGCGCATCAGAGTACCTGGAGTAGCTATAACAATTTATAAAAGGATGGCATTTTTTTTCCAATACTCTTTTAACAAAAGTTTTTTTCGATGCTTTCGAACTTTTTCATGTGTTCAGTATTGGTATAATTTCTCGTTTTCGTAATAGCAACACAACTTGTTTCTGTCATAATACGGTCTTTTTCGTACACATAAGTCTTGTTGACTAAACTTCTCGTTGAAACGTTCAGCGGCAATGTATCCTTTCGCTTTCGATCCATCATTATCGTCCTTCGACCCGGATCGGTCGAGCCTTAAGAAAATGAGAAACTATACCCATACTGAACGCCATGCTAGGGGGCTTACTTGGGGGACTATGTAAGCGATAAGCTTTGTCTCATTATCTATGGTTAAACTTGACAACTTGCTAAACACTACCTTTGCCTTTACCTACACAAATAGGGATAAGATACCATGTTCATGTGAAGCCAAACAATGAAAGTTTTATTTCTTGCAGTAACCACTGTAATTTTTATTAAATATAATTATGTTAATTTCTGCCCATTGGGCGGCATTCTCACATCGCAAGAGTATGAAATAGGTTTCTTCTTCTAAAAAAAGAGCTAGCCTCTTGTCTGTGGTGTGACTAATAATTCTAATCTCCATTCTTTCCTATTTAAAGCTAATCTTTTAATTTTTTTCTGAAATATGCTATACGTTACTAATAGTATCTCCTTTCGGTTAATTCGGTTCGAAGGGCATGCTTCCTAATAAATAAAAAAAAATAGGGACCAATCACACAGATTGAGCTAGCCCCACATAAGTTGTAAACTTGTGTTGTAGGATACTATACAATATTTTATAGTATAAATACATATATAATTACAAAAAAGAATGGTTTCCATCTTGGAACTGGGGATCGAACCCAAGACCCTGCTTTTAAAAGGCACTTGCCGTACTACTGAGCCAGAGAGGTCGTCAGCATCTACAGCCTATATCCGACTGCTGGGTATAAGCCTCTCTAGAGCTCCCAATTACTGGTGACCGCCCAGTCCCGGGTGACTTGCACCCAGGATAGGCCCGCCCTTCTGGCAATGTAGCTTTCGGCCTATAAGGCAAAAGATGAGCGTTTCTGCTCTCCAAAGCCTTTAGCCACTGCTTCTCAGATTAGCCCTTCAAGCTACGCATGCACGTATACGCAGCCTATCAGCAATAGCTCTATATAATAGGTCTCTCCAAGCCTTGCGCACACAGGCAACGCCCAAAGCCCAGGTCCGTCCCTCCTCGGGACCCTTTGGTGATGTTGTCTATACATATAGGCTGAGGGCACTCTGCCCTCGCCTCAAACGCCCGGTGAAGTAGCGAAAGCTCACTTGGAACTAGCTACATAGTCATTTCAAACAAAAATAAAGTAAAAGGCCTCCTCCAAATGCATAATCATATTTTTTGCTCGAAAATATACTGCCTTCTAATAATGATATCATCATCATCATATCAGCCGCAAGAAGTCCACTGCTGGACATAGGCCTCCCCCAAGGATTTCCAATACGACCGGTTGAAAGCGGCCTGCATCCAGCGTCTTCCTGCGACCTTAGTGAGATCATCCGACCATCTGGTTGGTAGATGTGCGACGCTGCGCTTGCCGATACGTGGTCGCCATTCGAGAACCCTTCTGCCCCATCGGCCATCGGTTCTACGCGCTATGTAAAATAATAAATATCTCCATACCTATCCCTGTCCTTATCCCGCCTCTCGGGGCTGTAGGACCTGGAGCGTCGGGTCCTGTCGGGGCTGCGAGAGCGAGAGTAGCGCCCTCCACCGCCGCGACGGTCACGGAAGTCTCGGAATCCACCCCTGAGGATAACACCCAATTATTATAATTTTCATTTTCGAAGATTGTAAAATAACTAGAAGTGAAACGGATATCCGGTATCCGACCTAACTGGTCTTGATTCCACTATCCGGCCAGATTCCAGTAGTAAATTTCAAACATTTCCCAATATTTTACACCAGTGACGTGCAATCCATATAGACATAATCTATCTACCTTGGAGTTACTAATCATATATACATTTTTTTCTCGATATAATAAGCTCGGCGCCCCTTAAAAATTCACATGCAGAATCCTAATCCTAACTAATATTATAAATGCGAAAGTGAGTTTGTTTATTTGTTACGCTTTCACGCCGTAACTACTGAACCGATCATCATGAAATTTTGCATACAAGTTCTTTGGAGTACGGAGAAGGACATAGGCTACCTTTTATCCCGGGAAAAAGTACTATTCCCGAGGGATCGACATTGACGCGGGCGGAGCCACGGGCGAAAGCTAGTGCTCCATAAAGCCGAATATGATCAAGCCATTTTCGAGGGCGACGCTGTCGTTCCGTGTGATTGGTTACCGCCGCTAAGCTCCTCTCCGCTCCACTCCGCGTCAGTAGGATGGGGGCGCACCTTAAATGGGCCATCAAACTTCTTTAACTACAAAAAGTATCGGCTGTTTGTTTTTCATGTGTGTAAGTGGCCAACACTTGTGTCAGATTTTTTAAGCTGCCTAAAGGCTTCTTGATGGCAGCCGGGACCAATGGCTAAACGTGGCTTCCAAAGCATTTAATGTCATATTCATATACTTTATTGCAAGTCACAAGTGTCACGACAACTGGGCCATCGAACAACAACAAATGTTCACGACCACTGGGCCATCGCGCTCCTCAAAGTTTCGGCTGCGGCATTAAACTTAGCCTTAAGTAAATTAATGACGTCAAAAATTGCTGAGAAGTGAAATCTAATATATAAAATTCTCGTGTCACAGTTTTCGTTGCCATACTCCTCCGAAACGGCTTGACCGATTTTGATGAAATTTTTTGTGCTTATCCGGTATCTATGAGAATCGGCCAACATCTATTTTTCATCCCACTAAATGTGAGGGGTAGTCCACCCCTAAATTTATTTTTTTATTTTTTAGACATTATTTATATGGCAAAACAACGTTTGCCGGGTCAGCTAGTAGGACAATAAATAAGTGTTCAAAGAAATCTATATTGAATAAACGTTTTTGAATTTTAGCGTACCTGAAGGGCCGTCCGCGTCCTCCCTGTCCGCGGCGCGGGCGGAAGGGCCGTCCGCCGCGCTGTCCGCGCTCGCGCCAGTCTGGCTGGAAGCGGCGGCCGTCGTCGCGCCGGAAGTCGCCCTGCCCGCGGCCGCGGCCTCGCCCGCCGCCGTTGTACGTGTGGAAGCGCGGCCGGTAGTACGTGCCGCGCTCGAAGCCGCCGCGCCCGCGCCAGTTGCCGCGACGGAAGCCCCGCCGGTATCTGCGGATAGGAACACTCCATTTCCAATTCTGTATTGTGGACCTCTTTTGTGGAGGCCTCGGGGCTGTAGCCCCGGTTGCTCCCCCCTATATCCGGCCTTGATTGTGTCATATGATATAAGCAAGTATACAAATAAAAGTAAAATAAGATAATGTCAGTTCTTCGGTCTCAGTGATCGTTCAATCTTCGATTAGTACAGTTGTGTCACATAGTGAGACAGTGCAAAAGTGCAGACGCATCACAACAACACCGCCGTCACGAGCAGCTGGGCCGCGATGACCTAGATCGGTAAGTCATTGCGCTCGGTATGTTTACGTACGACGAATAATTGTTAAGGCGACGTTCTCAACTGCCTTAACAATGAGTACTCCATCTAAATCAATCGAAATAAAAACAGAAACGGAACAGTACCTATATGACAGGTACAAAGAAGAGAGAGAAGAACGGCGAAAACAACAGAGCCTTATAGAGGACCTGAAGAAGCAAATAGCAATTCTTCAACATCAGTTGCAATGCGCTGTTACGACAAAAACAACAACTCCATTAACTTCCAATGTGAAAACTTCCACGTCCCATGCTGAATATGGCACTGACGAGGAAGAACTAGCAAAAGAGACTGAGTGGATACGAACAAAAAGTAGGAAGAAAAGAAAATTGAACACGTCACCCACGCTCTTACCACAGGAAAAAGAAAGCACAAAATCAGCACCAAGTTCAAAGAAAATTCCACCACCACCTCCCATCGTTGTCGACGGTGTGAAAAATTATCAAAGCTTTTATGATTTTCTATCACAAGATCAGCCAGCTAACACTTTTACGATAAAAATATTAAATGGAGACAGCGTGACGATAAATGCTTCCAGCGAAGAAGCATATAAATCCATATCGAAGCTATTGTCAGAAAATAACTGCCTATGGCATTCGTATGAAAATAAACAAGAAAGGCCAATAAGGGTGATGGCAAAAAAACTACCTTCTACTTGCAAACCAGAGAGGATTATCCAAGATCTTAAATCGAAGGGTCTAAAGATTGAAAATGCAGTGAATAAGTTAAGCTGGAAGAGTAAGGAACCACTGAACATGTTCATGCTTACCTTTAGCAACCAGGAAGAAATAGATAAAATCTACAAAATAAGTTCAATCTTGGGTTGCATGGTTGATATACAGCCATTAAAATCCACAAAACTTATTCCTCAATGTAAAAGATGCCAGGCATATGGACATACTCATATGTACTGCGCTAAAGAACCTAGGTGTGTAAAATGCACTGGTAAACACCTGACTAAAGACTGCAAAAAACCACCATCAGAAAAACCAAAATGCGTGCATTGTGGCGAAGCGCATCCGGCTAACTACAGAGGTTGTATGATAGCCAAAGAGATGCAAAAGATGAGAAACAAATCTACCAAAAAACATGTAGTCAGCTACGACAGTAAGGTCTCAACCAACCAACAGGAACCCAAAAATAAGCCTGTATCGACTGTGAGTATTAACGTTTCTTACGCCAAGGCTGCTGTAAAAAATTCTATCTCACAGCGTAAGGAACAAGACAATGTTAACGACAGTAAGTTGAATGAAATTCTGAGCCTTATTACTTCATTTGATGAGCGTCTGAAAAAAATCGAGAAAAATAGCACTAAGTTGGCTATTCCTAAAAACAAAAAATGATAAGTCATTTAAAAATTATGGCATGGAACTGCAATGGATTGCTACAACATAAAAATGAACTACAAGTAATCCTGGATATAGAAAATATTGATGTATGCCTGGTGTCAGAAACACACTTCACTAAGCAATCCTACATACAATTTAAAGGCTATAAGGTTTATTATGCATTGCATCCTGCAAATAAAGGGAGAGGTGGCAGTGCTATTATCATCAAAGAAAATATTCAACATCAAGAACATATCAAACATGAAATTCCACAAGTGCAATGTTCGGCCGTACAACTGAAGATGAGAAATTATTGGCTTACTGTAGCTGCGATATACTGCCCACCGCGACACAAAATTCAGAAAGACTTGTATATTAATATTTTACATTCACTTGGTGACAGATTTATTTTAGGAGGGGACTTCAATGCTAAAAATACGTATTGGGGCTCCCGACTAACGAACACAAAAGGAAGAAACCTTATGTTTGCCATTACAGAAATTAAATGTGACGTTGCATCAACAGGATCTCCTACATACTGGCCAACCGACAAATCAAAAATCCCTGATCTCATAGATTTCTTCATCTATAAGAATTTACCAACAAATTTTATGAAAACTGACCAAAGTTATGATATGAACTCAGATCACTCAGCCATATATTTAGAAATAAGTGAGAAAGTTATACATTTGTTAAATTAATACAACGGGTAGCATGGAAAAATACACCTGAGATAAAAAAGAGAACATCAAAAAATACTTATCCGTTGGAAATAAGAGAGCTTATAGTTAAAAAAAGAAGACAAAGAAAATTATGGCACCAATCTAGATCTCCAAAAGACAAAAAGAAACTAAATAATCAAACGAAACAACTAAAAAGGCTTATTCAAAATCATGTTGAAAAGTGTACTAATACTTATCTACAAAAACTAACCAGTGATCGCAGTACAGATTACTCTCTCTGGAAAGCTACCAAGCACATAAAACGCCCAATAAACCACATCCCTCCCTTAAAACTGGAATCTGGAAAGTGGGCAGTTAGTAATGAACAAAAAGCAGCAAAGTTTGCTGAACACTTAGAGCAGATCTTCAAACCAAACGAACATCAAGAAAAAAAAATAACGACACAATCGATGAAGAGTACATTGACATAAACGAAGAAGCTATGATCCGGCCTGTTTCACCGAAAGAAGTTTTACGTGAAATAAAACAACACATCAACCCCCAAAAATCACCTGGTTATGATCTGATATCTGGAGAAATACTGCATAATCTCCCAAGAAAAGCTTTAGTTAAATTAACCAATATCATAAATGCTGCATTGAGACTTAAATACGTTCCAGACTTATGGAAAATCGCTGAAGTAATCATGATAGCAAAACCGGGAAAACCGCCAACCGAAACTACCTCGTACAGGCCAATTTCCTTGTTGCCCGTTATGTCAAAATTATTTGAAAAAATATTACTTAAAAGACTCAAACCCATTATAGAAGCCAAAAATGTAATTCCAGCCCATCAGTTTGGCTTCAGAGAACAACATTCAACAATAGATCAAGTTCACAGAATAACAAACTTGATTGAAGAAGCTCTTGAACATAAAAAAGTCTGTTCGGCTGTCTTTCTAGACATAGCGCAAGCCTTTGATAAGGTGTGGCACGAAGGACTTATCATAAAACTTCGCAAAATGCTGCCAAAAAGCTATGTAGATATTCTGAAATCGTACATTACTGATAGAGTTTTTAGAGTTCGACAAGAAGATGCATATTCTGAACTCAAGGAAATAAAAGCTGGAGTACCTCAGGGAAGTGTTTTGGGTCCGGTCCTGTACCTGCTATACACCTGCGATATTCCCCATTTAGAAAGCGACTGCATAGCGACCTTTGCAGATGATACTGCAATAATGGCTGTCGGAGACACACACGCGGAAGCAGCAGAAAAAGTGCAAATAGCTGTAAACAATATCTTTAACTGGACAAGGAGATGGAGAATCAAATTAAATGAAACAAAGTCAGTCCACGTTAACTTTACCAACAAGCAAGACCAATACAGTCCTTTATACATAAACGCTAAGCGAATACCATATGAAAATACAGCCAAATATTTAGGTATGACTTTAGACGCAAAGCTTCGCTGGAAGGCCCACGTCAAAAAGAAAAGACAAGAACTTGAAATAAAACTTCACAACATGTACTGGTTGCTTGGAAGAAACTCGGCTTTGTCAGTACATAATAAAATACTTCTCTACAAACAAGTCCTTATGCCAGTATGGACTTATGGTATACAGCTGTGGGGCTGTACCAAAAAGAGCAACATCGAAATGATACAACGGTTCCAAAATAAAGTACTGAGGGCAGTTGTAAATGCGCCCTGGTATGTAAGAAATGACGACCTGCATCGGGACCTTAATATACAGTCTGTCGATAAAGTTATTAAAAAATATGCCGAAGCACACGAATATAGATTGCTTCATCATGTGAACGTCGAGGCAATCCAGCTCCTAGACAACACACATCTAGTGCGACGTCTCAAAAGAACGAAACCTTTTGAATTAGTGTAGTGTAGTGCAAAATGAATAAATAAAAATAAGTATTGTGATAGTGCATATAAAGACACATGAACAAAGTGCCTTCCCCTTAATAGAGACAGTAAGAAAAGTGCCGATGGACACATTCTTATTCAATAATTTATAAAACTAGGTCAATGATTACATTGAATATTACTCATTAGCCTGAGGCTAGGCTAGATTGTAATAATATTAGCGTATTTAATTATAACTAGTTAGGTACGTTATGAAAGGAAAAAAAAAAAAAAAAAAATTTCTTCGGTGGTTTCAGGGATAAAATTACGTCTTTCCAAATATAACTTTTTTTCCTAGCCTATTGATATTGTATCCCACTGTTAGAAAAAGGCCAGAAAGTCTCAAGTTTTGCTAACGAGCAATAGAGCGCAGCGTACTAGGCTTGCGACTTATAGACAAAGTTAGGAAGACATAGAACTAATGAATTAAAATACTTTGAAACGGGTGATTCAGGCCTCGATGGGCTGAATCACCCGTTTCAAATGAACCACCATATGAACAGCTCTTCTTATGGATGCTGGGAACTAAAAAAAACCGGCCAAGTACGAGTCGGACTGGCCGCACGAATATATTTATTATCATTTTAAAATGATGTAATATTTACATATTTTTATTATATTATGTACCTATGTAACTAAAAATGTATGCTTTTCACAATTATTCCTTTATCTGTGCTGATTGAGATGAGATTCTGAGTTCACGGAAAGTACCCTGTAAGTTTTGACTCCCTTGCGAATGTCGAAAATTTCGTCGGCATACACGTTTGTCTGTATTATTCTCATAACATTTGTCCTGTACTATATCTTATATTTTTGTATCCCACTCCACTACATACTTTTTACCTGTTTTCTCAGGTTGACTGGGAGAGAATGCTCTTACCACTAAGTTCAACCACTCTAGCTCCATAGGTTCAAAAACTATTTTAAATAATTAAATAAATAATTAAAAAGGTAAACAAGGACAACAAATGAAAGAAAATAAGAAATGCAAACCTTTCTGCAGACCTGGATCGCGAGCGTGATCTGCTGCGTGAGTAGTAGCTGCGGCTACCATCAGAGCGGGACCGCGAGCGCGGGGAGCGGGGGGACGCCGAGCGGCGGCGGCGCGATGCCGGCGACCCGCTGGCGCTGGAGCCCGAGCGCGAGCGAGAGCCCGAGCGCGACCGGTACTTGCGGGGCCGCGATCTGACACGTACACTTTGTTATCACTATTTATTCATCATCATCATCAGGTCTTTATAGTCTCCACTACAGGAGCACGACCCTCGTACTACTAGAGCCATACTTGGCCAGATAAGCCAGAGGAATCACTCTTTATTATGCATGTTTAACTCATTCACGGACACTAAACCAGACAGGAAACAAATATAGAATTTACGTCTACAGGCGGGCTAGCGTCTGTCCCGGAAAGTGTTGTGTAACTATACAATATGTAAAGAAAACCCTGTATGATCCTTGAAGGCGTGATTCAGCCCGACGATATGAACAACTTTTCCTATGGGACCAATAATGCTGGGAAATATTGTTTTTTACATTCCCATGTTTGAAAATGTCCATTTTTGTTGAATTCAGGTTTGATCCCATAGAAATCACCCGTTCAAGATCGGGCAGGATTTACTTTATGTATAGGGTTATTTGTAAAACTAGAATAACCTCGCAGGACTAAATAGCTAACATTATAAACAACAATGTTCTACGACTTCTGACATAATAAATGAAAGAAAAATAATTATTAATGTTTACATTGTATTATATTCATTACTTCTTTCATAAAAAAAAAGACACTAAACAAAACATATAACAAATTGAGATATTCGATATTTTATTGAAGTCAGACGCAAATGTAATAGAAGATGGTTGTTGAAATATTGTCGTTAAGAGTCCCTGTGTCGACCAGTGCTCGTACCTAGTGATGTGCCGGAGAGAAATTATCTGTTCTCATGAATTCCTTCTCACGGAAATCAGCGGGAAAATTCCAATAATTCTCGAGAATTTCTCAAGAATTCCCTCATTTGCGAGAAAGAAGAAAAAATGATCGGAAAAAAAATTCCGACCCGTTGTCGAAAATTTTGATCACAATACTACTCGTACCTGCTCCGGGAGCGCTTGGCCGAGCGGCGGTCGTCGTCCGAGGAGTTGGAGGAGCGGCGGCGCGGGGAGGGCGGGGAGCGCGGGCGGCGGCCGGCCGGCGTGGGCGGCTTGATGCGCGTCACGAACTGCTCGGGCCGCCCGTCGCCCACCGACACCGGCGTCTCTCCTTCCTGCGCCAGCCGGAATGACCCGAACTTGTCCAGTACCACGTTGCCTTTGCGCACCTGAGGCAAAGAATATATACACTACGCGAAAAGAAGCAACAACGTGTGCACGTAAATTCGCTTGCGGCTATGTGTGGGTGTCTGGATGTGCACAGGGGCATGGAGGCGCGCGGGGCGTGGAACGGGCCATTCGCCGACTCTCCGTGTACGTGAGAGTTTGGGCACCGGTGACCTTGAGCCCGGGCGTGTAAGCGCTAAGGTTGGTAGTCGGTTACACAACACATGGGCTGTATAATAATAATATCACTTTATATAACACTATGCTTACACAACACACAACACATACAGTGTTGTGTTGTGTAAGCATCTCTCGCACGGCTCGCATCGGCAGGCACGAAGTGAATGACTACCAAACCCTAGCGCTTACACGCCCCGGCTCAAGGTCACCGGTGCCCGAACTCTCACGTACACGGACAGTCACCACTGTGCCCGAGGACCAATTTTAAGGTAACAGTTAAGTATAGATCACAAATAGGTAAATTGCTGATGAAGCGAGAAGGAAAAAGAGAAGTTAAATGTGACGGTACAAGTTTCAATAGTGCTTCTTAACTAATGAAGTGTGCTGGTTTTATGATTTACAAATCATTGATAATTGGAATCTTACACGCCGTCATACACAATTGCCTTAATTATTAGTACCCTTATCTACTTTTTGTGTGACGTGACCCAACCAAAATCGGCCTGTTTGCTTGGCGTCTAAAAAAAATTGGTTGCCTGTATAGTCAGTTTACGGAATATAATTTTACGTGATGACGGTGTAAGAGAGATAGATGCATGATAGAAAATGCATAACACGAGTGAGGGTTTTCTGAATGGAGATCCAGATGGCAGCACTGAGTCGTAGTGTCCGATGAGTCTACATTTGACAAGCAGCAGCTGACACATTGCTGCCAAATGACAGCGTATCGGAACTGCCGTCTCAGGAGCCGTTCAAGTACCTACCTATTAGCAGTATATCAGTTATGTTTAACCACCTCCCCCCTCTTGTTAGCAAAAGTCAAAATTCTTCGCTCATCTCCCAAGCATACGCATGCTTAAGCATTGGTATCTTTTTCACAAAATAATATTTTTATTATTTTGTATCCCCTCGACCCCCAAATATTCATCAAAAATAAGCCAAGCCTTGACCCCCTTTCTCTGCTTACGCAATATTTGAATGACCCCTCAGACTGTCACGTATTCCAGACAGCCCCCTAGCGTAGCGTAACGCACAAAAGCTCAATAGTTAGCTACATATTCAATTTAAAAAAAAATGGTAGTCTGTAAAGTCGGTTTACGGACGATAATTTTACGTGATAACGGTGTGAGATAGATGCGTGATAGATACTACTACAGCACCTGGTGCTGTAGTAGTAGTGGCATATACGCTTCGGAGCAGCAGCAACACCTGGTGCTGCTGCTGCTCCGGAACGTGACATTTTTCGTGCATGGTGTTCATCGATTGATAAAAAATGAATAGAGTACCGGCGGGTGGCTGGGCTCGGTGCCGGGCGGGTCTGGCTCGCGGCGCGGCGGCGGCGCACTGGGCAGCGGCGGCGGCTCCTTCATGGCCATGGCGCGCCGCACCGACACGTTCTTGTCGCCACTGGCCGGCGCCGGCTGCACACACATCCCAGTATCGGAATACGTAGTGCAATTTTGCGGGATTTCGGGACGTTAACATGGATATGCCTTTAAATCCCACTTGGTAGGGATTTAACATAAAATATTTTCATTTTGTACTTATATTTTTTTCTTGAATATACCGCTATTGACTAACAATGTATAAGGCTATTTAGTAATGACGTAAAACTTGTCAGAAGAAAAAATTGATCAATGCAAGATATATCCATATTAATATAACGTTCATGGTCATTCACTCGAAATTACACTACCTATTCCGATCACTGCATCACTTGCCTTACTACACTGCTAAACGGTGCTACTTCTTGCTGAGTTGACCCAGTTTTGATGAGCGATCGTAGTGATGCTCAACAACGAAAACGGTGTAAGTTGAAATGCTTTCTACTGGCCTTGCAACATTGCATCCTTTAGTTAGTCGGAAGGTCCAAAGTACTCAGGTCAGTAATAATAGTAGGACAGCTGGTACCAATTTTGGGTAGGTATTTGAGGCAAATTGAAAACTTGTCTCATATACCTATCCTATTATACCCCAACACGGAATTGCAGACCTGCCTGGTGAGTAGCGGGGCTAAATGAACCCCTAATTTTTTCTAAATATTATGTTTTTATTTCCAAAAATATAGATATTAGAGGCAATATGCAATTTTTATATGTTGTAGTTTAATGTTTAAAGAATCCAAAAAAATATTAGCCAAAAGATTTTGTCGGGGTTACAACATTGCCAGACGCGTGCAAAAATATTTTGCAAAAAATATATAAAATTAGGCAACTTGAAATTTTAATAAGGTATTTTTTTTAACTAAAAAATAAGATTCTCTTAAAGACAGATCATTTTGGTGGGACTTTCTACCTGCCAGGCCGCCAAAAATTTAGGGTTTGATTTAGCCCCGCTACTCACCAGCCAGGTCTGCAGATCCTTGTTGGGGTATAATAGGAGTGGTATGTGACAAGTTTTTAGCTTGCCTCAAATACCTACCCAAAAATTGGTGCTACCTCTCGGACTATTATAACCTCAAGAGATGAGAATATAGTCCGGTAAGAAACTCTCGATAGACCGTTTTCGTGATAGAGCCGCAATGGTAAAGACAGATACAAACTTTATGACAAAAAATGTACCAATAGAGGTTCTTAATCACTTATGTTAAAAAAAGGCATGTATTATTTTGTACTTATCCGTATCAAGTAGGCAACACAATTCATAAAGTTTGAATTGGTCCAACCAAAACGAATGTATTGGTAAAAGTAATGAATTCAATGATTACTTGGAGAGAAGGCTTTCATATGACCAAAATTAATAAGCATCACTTGCCTTATTGATTTATTAGTGGCACGAAGCGATGATAGCTAAGATCTTGAAGAGAGATCAGTTGTGTTTGTGATTATTCAATTTTGGATAAATTTTTGAATTTTGTACTCAATCAAATTCTACAGTTTATATTTTTCTCACAAACACAAACTTCAATGATGAGATATAAACATGCAGTAGTTATTATATTATGAGTTACCTTGGTGTTTTCCTGTGAATCGTCAGAGCTGTCCTCGAAGGCGTAGCGTTCTTTATAACTCTTTGGAGCTTCCTTCTTCTTTACTCTACAAGAAATATAAACAATTTATTATCAATTTCGTGGAGCTTTAAGAGGAAATAGGAGCGCCGTATTTCCTTACAAGCGTAATCCGGTGATTTCTCGCCGGATAGTACTAGAACAGCAATGATTTTTTACAAAAAAAAACTATTCATATATTAGCATGTCCCTATGTTTAAACTTTTTCCTTCAAAACTTGAAACATTGTTAAGAATTTACCTTAAGTTTAAACATCTATTAAACAAATTTGACGCGATAATATTAGATAATGAAAACAGAAACACAGCCATAGTTTTGGAAAAGAAATCAGGGAACTACGAAGCGTTAATTTTGTGTACTTTTTATAGCTTTTTTCAGTCCGAACTGTAGTTTTCTCTATCACACTCTATAGGAGGAGGCTTGAGAGCAATAGATTTAAAAAATACCTATTTTTCAATTCTCTCTAGCTTAGTGTTTTCTCTTAACTAGCGTATAGATTCTAGTTTTGAGATGCAGGATGGTAAATGCCCTCCACAACACTGGAGGTTTTGCCTGAGGGCTGCCCAGCTAGACCAATTTATATTATACTATGATCAGTTTCATTGTATATACTCTCACTTCTTTTAAACTGGAACCAAATAATGAAGGCTGTTTAACAACATAAATAGGCTAGTTGCTAATGACTGACAACAATTACGAACGACAAATACCTGGAGAATCATTGTCATTATTAAGGTGGATTGATAGTCTAGCAGCCTGTCATTACGTGTTTTTATCTTTCGGGCCAGATTCTACCTTTAATGTTAGGGATGAGTAAGTAAAATTGTATCAGTGTTAACACTTTGAACGCCAGCATCGGAGACTATAGTTTTTAATTGTTTGCCGGACACCAGGTGACCGACGCAGCCTCTAAGGTGTTAATAAAATGAGGGTTTTCAAAAATAAGCGGCGGCAACACAGAGGCGTCGGGTCCGGTAGACTGTAATTGGGCAAAAATTCTTGCTACTTGTTAAATATTATCCAATTATAATATGTAGAGATGAGAGCGGCTCATCTGACCCCACGATTAAATTCTCAAACGTTGAGGTCAGCATTTCAGAAAACCCTCGTGAATCTCCATCCTCTTCCATGCAGGCCTGAGAGAAAAGTAAGCTTCTCGATCCATGCAGATAGCAGAAGTCGATCTATAAAATAGGGCAAATGTGTGGGATCCTATCAATAGGCAATGCTGCTAACAACCCATCACTATTTTGATTCCGATTTCCACCTGAAGTTTACCCACCATGTGTGTCCTATGAAGTGATGTGCTGGAAATTCTCTGTTCTCATGAATCATCCTTCTCACGGAAATTTCCAATAATTCTCGAGAATTTCTCAATGATTTCGGCACTTGAGAGAAAGAAGAAGAAATTCTCGGGATACATTTTCGACCCGTTCTCACTGTTCTCGAAAATTTCGAGAACGGCCCAGTCTCTGGCTACCTCATAAGGGACAAACACGTTATCAGAATGTAAGTAAGTGGACTCACGAGTCCTTGACGGCGCTCATCGACATCTTCCACTTGGGCTTCTCCAGCGGCGGCGGCGGCGCCTGGTCGATGGGGCTGACGGAGCCGCGCTCTCGCTTGCCCAGCACCTCCTTCTCCACCATCACGTGGTACGCGCTCAGTTTGGATTCCAGCTCCTCCAGGCCTTGCATTTCGTCGATTATCCTGGAGGGAAAAGTTTGTAGGAAATTCAAAATATGCTAAGGTATATGTTAGACTGCAAAACACAATCAATTGGCCAACAAAAATGGAAAAGAGAGAAAGAGGCCTTTGCCCCGCATTGGGACATTAAAAGTTCATTACAGGGTATTAATATCACAATATGGTATAAATATACCATCGCAATAAATAAAAACCATCAACAGCATGCAAATGCATTTACATGTTATTAGTCGTATTGAATGTAATTTTTCTTATACATTACATTAAGAAATAAATTTACGTGCATAACTATCTAAAATTAAAATTAATAAATTGTAGTAGATATTAGTAAAAAGTTGTTGGCAAAGAAAGTGTTTATTTGTACATGGGGTGTTATATTCGTATGTATCTCTAAATGGTCAGGTCCAGATATGTCGTATCTTATTTTTATATTACTTCTAAAGCATTTTTATAGCGTGCTTAATTTAAATTGACCTTATATCCTGTATATAAGTTAAATTGAATTCGTTAGTAAACTTTTAAGGAGTGACGCAGACCACGAACTGAACAACTTTTACTATGGGAACAACACCGAAATTGCAAAAAAAAAATTCAGCTGTTCCATAGACTTTGGAAAAGTAGATATTCCAGTTTTGTATGAAAAAGCATGTAATTTTTTCATGATGTCGAAGTTGGTCCCATAATGAAAGTTGTTCAGATTCGTGGTCTGAGTCACTCCTTAAACGTATGGTAATGAATTAAATTTCACCCTGTAGCAGTGAGTCGTAGACAGCTGCTGATGATGATGATGAAATAGGAAGATAATAAATACCTCTTGTCATGTTTTCTTTCATATTCGCCATCAGAACTGAAGTCTCTCTTTGATTTCCCTTTTAGTTCCTTCCTGTGAAACGATTAAAATTATTAAATTCTATTTCGCCGTATCAGTTAGCATAAAACATAAATTACTGTTATTATTTACTTGAATTAATGAGACTATTAAAAAAATTGTTAATAATGATGTCCATAAGTATAAAGCTTAACTATAATTTTATCAAAAAATATTTCAAATTCTTTTTTTTTGATAGTCCCTAATAAATTACATTTTATTCAATTAGTACAAATTATTCAAAATTGTTTTCAGTATTAAAACACAAATATGTAATTTCTATTCACCTGATAGCATCTCTTAGCTTCTTATCACTAATATTCTCCAGGTCTCGCAGGCTGTACTCGTTGGACCGCGAGAGCTTCGCCTTGCGTTTGTCATCACGTTCCTGCTCCTTGCGTTTACGCTTTGATTCCTTCTTCTTCTTTCTGTAATCATATTATACCATGAATATTCGCAATAAAATGTAAAAATTACAGGGAGTAAATTGATCATCCAGTCAATATCATTCAAACTTATTATGGCTTGCTGTAACTTATTTATCAGTAAGAATAATTTCAGAGTGACGCCGGCGAGACGCACCGCTGACCGAGCGGCATTACATGAAGACGAAAAATGCGAGGGAATACTGTTTAGAGGAAAAATGCGAGGGAATACTGTTAAGAGGAAATTGCGAGGAAATACTGTAATGAGGAAAAATTTCGACTAAGGCACACACTTGTGCCTTTGCCATGATGACGAAAAATGTGAGGAAATACGGTAAACAGCTGCGACATAATTGTCCCTTTAAAGACGATAAAATACGAGGAATAACTGTAAAGAGGAAAACTGCGACAAAGAAATATACTTGTCCTAAAAATGTGAGCACATACTGTAGAGGAAAAATGCGAGAATAACGTGCAAAGAGGAAAATGCGAGTTTAACAGTGTAATGAGAAAAACTGTGACAAAATACTTGTCCCAAAAATACGAGCAAATGCTGTAGAGGAAAAATGCGAGAAAATAGTGCAAAGAGGAAAAATGCGTATTTAATAGTGTAAAGAGGAAAACTGTGACAAAGGGTTAATACTTGTCTCCGTAAAGACAAGATATGCCAGGAAATATTGTGAAGAGTAAAAATACGAGAAAAGCACATACTTGTCCCTGTAAAGACAAAAAAGGCCAGGAATTACTGTAAAGAGGAAAACTGCGAGGAAATTGTGTAAAGAGGAAAAATGGGAGGAAATAGTGTTAAGAGGAAAAATGGGAGGAAATTGTGTAAAGAAGAAAATGCGAGGATATAGTGTTAAGAGGAAAAATGGGAGGAAATAGTGTAACGAGGTAAATGCAAGGAAAAATGCGAGGTTAACAGTGTGAAGAGGAAAAATGCGGCAAAGGGACATACTTGTCCTTCTTCTTCTTTTTCTTCTTGTCGTGGTCGGCGCCGGGCCCCGGCTGCGGCTGCTGGCCCAGCTCCTGCATCTTGCGGTTGCGTTTGTACTGAGCTGTCTCTTCCAGGAAGTTGCGCACTTTGTCCTCGTAATCGGAATCTTCTTTGGTCATCTCCAAAAATTTGCGCACCTAGATTGTTGGAAAATATGTAACGAAAATGAAACACATATTAAGATATAAAACTAGTTCATGCATATGATTTCGTCTTAATAAAAATGTTCTTTGAGTTAATCCGGGTACCTTACTATCTGGGAGGCAAATCAGCCATTTTTAACTGACTTAAAAAAAAGGAGGATTTTATATTTTTTTTTTTTTGTTTTAAAGGGTATGCTTTCAAATTGGTGCCATTTAAATATTATTAAATCCGGTTCAGTAGTTTGGATTGTCAGTTTTTATATGAGAGATTATTTTGCATGATTGTGTAAGAAACATATAGTACAATCATCATAATTTCGAGTTGATGTCACGGTCAATCGACCGTGCACACCCTGGTGCCAGAGTTCTTCGGAAACGCCTCTCGGCCTCTGACGTGGTTCCTTTAACGACTATTAGATGGCAGCCAGGACCAACAGCTTAACGTGCCTTCCGAAGCACGGAATCATCTTTATTATCAGACAATCAGGTGATTCAAGCCTGCAATGTTCTAACCAAACTGGAAGCAACTAAACAAAGTATGCTTCCCGTGAGAATGTAGACCCCCGGGTTTACAGGCAAACACCTTACAGTACAATAAAGTACTATTGCAAACATGTATTATCACAATGTTCGGTCGACTAGCCGGTCTTATTAGCCCCGGCTTCACATGGGTAGATGTATAAATTAGTTCTAGCCTATATTCATTAGGGATAATGTAGGACTCTCTCTCAATGCAAACAAACAAACATTTAAATCTTGCCGTGGCGTCGGATATCTCGTATTTATCATTAAAATTATTTATTTTAAGTCTAGTAGGCTGTAATGGGTTGTATAGAAGTTCATTTACCTTCAATTCATAATCGATATCAGCTTGAGACCTCATCGGTGCTGGGTTAGCTTCTTCCACAGGCGGCGGCGGTGGTTGATAGCCGTACGGATGGTTGAATTGTGAGTTATGCGTCCGCGAAGCTGAGTCAGCGTCTCCTAGCATCGCCATGCGCTTGCTGAGCGGTGAGAGCGAGCGCTGCCGCTTGTTGTTGGACTGCGAGCGCCTCTTCTTCTTCCGGTTCGGGCCTTCTGAGTCTGAAAGGGTTAGACAACTCAACTTCAAACTGTCAATTGCATACTTTCTTATGGGATTCAGCATGATCGATATTGTATAGGCGCGTTGCCGTCTCACGACGTTTCGCCCCACCTGCCGAGGATCAGCTGAGGGGATCGGGAGGCAGAGGAACCACCAAGGATCCCACCGATACGGACCAATCGTTTGACCACTGCAGGTGTTATGCAGGCGCGTCGCATTAGGATATTTTCGTCAATGTATTTATTTAATACACCAGCCATTCTAGAATAGTCCACTCTTTTATTTTAGTCCCACCAGGATCCCACACTAATAATCTCTCATCTAAGCGTGTTCCCGGTTGCATCCTGAGATGCTTCAGAGTCCGGGTCCATACTTTTTATCATAGGTCAGCAGTCAGCACTACCGACATGGTGAAAACAATCACTGGTTTTGTACATTCCACCCATTAGGCCTGATTGAAAACGAACCTTAGATATAGTATAGTTTAAAAGATAGGATAGTTTTTATCGTATAGCGAAACGAAGTTCGCCAGGGCAGCATTATAATTTTGAACAAAATTTAAAAATCGGCCACCTGTTACGTCTGCAATTTCGGCAAGCACTAATCAGTGCTTCCACAGCTGGAAGGTTAACTAATATTTCCTTATTCTTTATTCAAATACCATGACTAACCAACTACAAAAGATAATGCCACCAAAAAGCCAAAATTCATCCAAAATACAACAATATTCATACCACTTGAATCTGATGACGATGATGATGATTCTGTAGAGGAACTGGAGCTCGAGGAATCACTGGAAGATGACGAAGAACTACTTGACCGCTTCTTCTTGCCTTTCCCTCGTTTCTTCTTCTTTTTCTTATCCTTCTTCTCAGTCAAATTTAAAAGCTGTTTCAATGTCTCCTTCATCTCAAACGACTTAGCACCAGTCAATCCAGGGAGCAGTAACTCTGCTGGCTCAATTAAAGGCTTGGTAGTTGAAGTCTTACTTTTCAAGAAGTCCAGTGAATTCTGAGCCTCTTCATGGAATGGTATTATTGCTAAACAGTCTTCATATGCTTTTTGCGCCTCAGTAATCTTATTCTCATCCTCGTAACTGCGTCCTAGAGCCACCAGTGTTTCGCCTAAGTACTTCCTAGCATTTGCATGGTTTGGATTCAATTTCAAAGATGTTTCGAAATCTTCTATGGCTTTTTTGAATGTTCCACTATTAGCATAAAGGGCTCCTCTAGCGACCAAACCCTCCACGTTTCTGGGATCAATGCTTAACGCTTTATTGAGGCACTGGAATGCCTCTGAATGTCGTCCTGCCTTGAAGTGCTCTATGCCTTCAGCAACGGAACGGAATGCCCATTTACTGGCTTGGGCTTGACGAAGCTCATCGGCGTATTCTGACGTTGAAAATCCTCCCCTGTTAAAAAAAATTATATGTTTTACACAGACCATCCTAACTAATATCCTAACTATATTATAAATGTGAAAGTGAGTTTATTTGTTTAGCCTTCACGCCCTATGTACTGAACAGATTGTCATGAAATTTTGCATACCCTTTGTCTGGGGTATGGAGAAGGACATAGTGTACATTTTATTCCAGGAAAAAGTACTGTTCCCGAGGGATCGACATTGGCGCGGGCGGGTCCGCGGGTGAAAGCTAGTGATACTAGTTTGACCTCTAAATGACCACGGCACATCATGGTTGTCAATTTTGTTCTTTTAGAATCTGCACTCCCCATTCAAGAAGGGAGACATTGCTTTGTTCACTTTGTTCTAGCAATGATGATTCAGTAGATATATACAATGAGCGATTCCTTGGGACCAGTATTTTTTCAAGGGATAAAAAGCATTCTATGTCCTTTCTCCTCAAGCTACCGCCATACCGAATTTCATTGAAATCGGTTCAATGGTCGAAACGTGAAGAGGTAACAGACAGAGTTACTTAGTATGGATTAAACTTACCTCAATGATGCAAAGTTGGTGCAATGCATATTTGCGATGCCAAGTAGTTCTGAGAGATATTGGACGCAGTTGGGGTTATTGAAGCCTGGACTCTTCTCCAAAATGCCTTCATAACTCTCTCCCTTCATATCCATTGTTTTCCTATTGGAAACAAGTAATAATCAGCAACACATACTAACAAGTAAAGCATTTTCTTTTCCTCTTTATTAGATGAAGATATTGCTTTAAGTATTGACTGTAATCTCGAAAATCTTATTTATTTAATAGTCAAGCATTAAGCCTAGAAAGTCTTTTTAATGTCACACATACGTTTCCTCACCTGTTCCATGGAGCTGTTCAAAAAATGTTATTTAACTTGTATTTTATTTGGTTCACACACAAATATAACGTCATTATTAGGTGATGCCGCCGCGACTATGTGACATTAATATATGCAAAGGGTCGGCTACCGTCACAGATGAGGTCGTGGCCGACCAGTCTTGGGGATCGTTGCTATACCTAGAAAAGAACACCCTAAAATAGTGGAGGAGTGCATCCTTCTGCCAGTGCATCGCGTCTGATGCAGGACGCTGTAAACCACAATCTTTGTTCCATCGAGAGCCTCACATCAGCTAAATTGAACGCCCGTAGCTAGTTGTTTCATTACAAATAAATAACTCCAACATCCAATAATATGTCATTATAAAAGTCCAATCATAATGGTCTCAGATATTGCTGGAATATTAAATATTAGCTTTAATACAGAATTACAAGGCCTGTTAGAGAGATCAGAATGTAGTGACCCTATATGTACTGACCTTATCCATTATAATAAAAAAAGGTGTAAACAAAATATGAAGTTCTGGAGTAGTTCTTCGATTGAAACTAAAGTGTGCTATTTATCTTCTATTTTGTTTGTTTTTTTTTTAAATATCCCCTCTCATTGTCAAGTCCTAAACAACATCATGCAATATTTGTCACATATTTGGTGAAGTGTGATTTTGTACTGAAAAGTGATCAGAAACCAGTGAAAACATTTATCCAACAAAGCCTTGAAGTATTTTACCACATATACCTACCCATGTGTACACAAATACTCAAATACAGCTGTGAGCAAGACCAACCACATTGCATTCTTTATTATATATATTTCTATAAAAGCAGAGGTATTGTCTCGTTGGCTGGGTTAAGATGTTTAGGCCAATTCGCTACAATCTGTCTCTTCAAGTAAGTCTTATTCACTGCTTCACAAATAAATAGCCTCTGTACTTTAAACTGCTTGTTCTTTATAGTTCCATCCATGTTTTCCGAGTTACATTTCCTCATTTCCATTCATATTGTAGGACTGAAGTAAATTCACATGTAAATACCACTGATTTTATAGGTTTCACAAATAAATAAACACATAAAACAATATGAAACTGTGTTCACTTGGCAAGTCCTGTAAAAATGGTGTTGGAATACTGTGATTAATAACAACAAGGGAACATTTGCTAGTACGTACTTGTACACCAGTGGAAAGTCGTCAGTGCTGAGGAGTCCTAGCGGCGGTTTAGGCGGGGGGTCATCGGGCCCCCGAGTGACTCCTTTCATGCCGCACACCATTTTGTCCGTATCAGGGATTACTTCAATCACTTCACAGCACACAGTGTCATTCATGAGGTAGTTTCTTGACACATTTTTCTTGTCCACTGCTGGTATGATATTCGAAACAGGTAAAAATGCCTGTGAAGCAAAAGACAGCGATTGTTAAACTTTGTGACGAACCAAACCAGAAAAAGACGTATTCACGTATCACGTCACTGGGAGTAGGCATTCAAGTTTCTAAAAAGCCAACACATGTGGCTAAAAATGGAAACAAGTATTTTACAACCAGTGGGCGGCGGTAGGCGACTTTCACATTGACCAATATTATGAAATATTGCAAAATATGGCGTAACATTCGAAACAATGAGATAAATATCGATATATCGCATATAATATAGTATAGAGAAAGTATTTTTATCATCATTCAGCAATGTTTAGTGATGTACCAGCCATGGATGTCCTAAGATACAGTATAGTAGCCTCCTTACTGGTTGACTAATATTGTTTATATTCTAAAATATCACACAACAATCGAATTAATACGACAGATATCGTTATATCGCAATTATTATCGAGAAAGTATTCTTATCATGATTTTAGTGATGGATGAACCATTAGCGTCCTGTGATATATCATAGTTAACTCTCTCAATACAACCAGTCATGAATACAATCATCATCCGAGCATGGGATGCAACACGCTGAGGATGCAACCAGGAAAAACCCTGGATCCGATGGGTGCCCGGGGTCAGCTATTATGGCAGCGTTGATGTTATATGATTTAGCAAAAGTATTTACATCTCATGCCAAACCTCCTTGGGTAAATCCAGAACCGCCGAAAAAATCTATCAAAATGAAGATCGAAGCCAGTGCCCGCTGTCAGAGGCTAGGGCGTTAACCGCTGCGCTAAGGAGGCCATCAAGTCTCAATACAAAACCACTATTACCTCTAATAAATTTTATCAGAGTATCCTGGAGGATATCAACGACCTACGACGCTCACATCAACATGTACACAGATGTATCTAAAGCTGCAGTTTCGGAGCCCCCAGGTCCGCTTTTTAAGTCCATGATTTAAAAATTACACTATTAATTGAATTTAGCATTATCTACAAATAATCTACTTAACAAAGGTTTACAAAAAAAGACTGGCTTGGAAGAAAATTAATAGCCTATGTCACTTTGGACAATGTAAGGAGCCTAACAAGTAAGGTATTTTTAAGTTTTGGTGGAATAAATAAACATATTTATGAGTACACTAGCTTTCGCCCGCGGCTCCGCCCGCGTCAATGTCGATCCCTCGGGAATAGTACTTTTTCCCGGGATAAAAGGTAGCCTATGTCCTTCTCCGTACTCCAGACAACTTGTATGCAAAATTTCATGATGATCGGTTCAGTAGTTACGGCGTGAAAGCGTAACAAACAAACAAACAAACTCACTTTCGCATTTATAATATTAGTTAGGATTAGGATGAAATCAAGAAACAATACCTCCCTTTTTTTGTAGTAGTATAAAAATAATTTGTGGATTGAGTAGATTAGTAGTCAATGCATACCTTCACATTGATATCTGCGACATATCTAGAAGTAGGTCCTGCTGTGCATAGCACCTTCAACATCATTCCCGATGCTGTTCGGTTGATAACAGCTCCTATGATCAGCTCTCCGGTCCTCACATTCTAAATAGAAAAAAATATCTGCATATTACATGTCACATTATGTTTAATAAAGCCCAACCAAAAATATAATAAACCTCGCTATATTGCGAAAAACTACTGAACCAATTTCTTTGTTGCATACATTTGTAACGTAACTTTGCACTTAATGTCATTTGTTGATTGCTGTTAAAGTGTGATGTTGATTTTGCGTCTATTTCATGGATATTGTGACTTATTTTTACCAAAATGTCAAAAATAATTAAATAGTTACTAATTTACATAAGAACAAAGTATTTGAAAAAGTGAAAGTCTGAAGGATTGTACTCTCTCTATACCTCATAACAACATAACAGACCTTGTTGTCAACATGTCGCATATGAATGACCATACAGTGTTGCTATAACTATAGTTATTTTAGCACCCCAAGCCCCATAGACACGCGCGTTAACGACTACAAATAGCCATCTTGTTTACCGTAATATCAAAGAGCGAGTTGTGGATAGCTATAGCTTATCACGCGCGCGACATAAGCGGCATCGTGTAAAACCTGCTGTTTTTTTATTAAAAAAGTATTTTTATTATAATAGAAAAATATTTTTAATTGGGCTTTAATTGTCTGTCAACATAAATGTCAGAGCAGAGGTCATACTGTTACGTCTGATCAAAAGCTTTGCATGTTTAATTGTATTTTAACTGCCCATCTCATTTCATTCTCATCATGATCATAACAACAGGCGATGCAACTAGAATGTGTTTCTATTTTGATTTAAATTTCCACCTACACAAAGAAATTTTAAAAAAATGTATACTTACATCAAAGAAATGCCTAAGTCTTGCAGATTTGTCAACATTTAAGAATGTTTCAAAAGGTGGCATCAGTGCAAATAAATCTGAAACAAAGAAAAAAATTATGTATCCACAATCTTATTCAAATACCCGTAATGTCAGCACCTACCTACCATAATTAACTTCAAAATACATTACAGCTTTGGTATGATTGACTATTTTTATATAGGTATAAACCGTTTCAGTGGCCACCAAAACGTTGTACACTGTAGTTGTCAAGTGTAAGCGAATAGGCCTGCAGATTTGGATGAAACTTTGCTCATAGGTAGACTATGTTTTGACCAATCAAATAGAATACTTTTTATCCTTATATTAGACGTTTTTTTAAAGTATCCTATGTCCGAGCTTTTATTGAAATGACAACCTAACCTGGTATTTTATCTGAATCTGGGTGTACTAAGTAAATATGGAACTTTCTTATATGTACCAATAATATGAACCCAAAATCAATGTTTAAGCTGCAATATATATTTGATGCCTCCATACCCAGCTGTTTAGGGTGGTCTTATCTTCCATTAACTATAATTAAAAATCTAGTCAGCTAAATCTTGTTTATTTTTAATAAAGATTTTCCCAATTCAGTGTGGCTATGATGCCATTACACAAACATACAAATGAAAATATTAACCCTTGTAATTACAACTTGTTTGATAATTATAATAACAAAGGTATACCTCACTCAAAATAGAAAATAATGTTATTGCAGCTACATTAAAATGCTAATATCTAATAACGCTAATATGTGTTGGCAATAAATTCTGTACAATGGTAAACATTTCTACCTAAATAGCAAATTGGATGCGCTAGAAAATATGCATTTCAGGTAGGCTGCTTTGCAAATAATAGAGTTGCAGGCCTTTAGAAACAAAAATATAGATAGTAAGAATTATGGGGAATAATGAAAATACAAATTTTCAATTTGTTTGATAGAAACTGTCCTATTAGTTGTGTAGGCTTATCATCAGAGATCAGCTATTCCAGTGCATATTTACCTGTTCAGACATTGGCAATTATGGAAAGCACTTTCTTATTGAAAAAAATCCTGTTTTATGATTAACAAATTTAAGGAGTGAACACATCTTACTCTATACACTTGCTGCCCTTGTCCAACGTAATGGGGTTGGTTTTTGCTGGTTTTACTATCAGTGAAATTTGACGAAGCTTCTTCATATTAGGTTGTAATAGTGTGCAATCAGGCCTGTTAAAACTTAGAGACTATAAGTACATACTTTGTAAGTATGCGAGTGAAATGGCAAATTACCTGACACTGGGATTTTATTTATGATAAAAATATTTAAAGAAGCCACTGCCGTAATATGTGAGCCAAAAATCAAATTTAGGTAAATATGCACTAGAATATCCAATCTCTGCTTATCAATTTCTGACTCATTCAACAGATTTATATGTTGTCTAATGATCACTTCTAAAAATGTTTTTCAAATATCACAAATTTTAAATATTACAAATCTATCAAGGAAAATTGCAGTTATCTTGGAATTGAGTGTCAGGATACAGAACGTTAAAGGAAAAGCCAATTTTAAAATTTTATTTGCTGTAAATATACATAGAAACTGACCTATTGAGTTGTGTGGGCATAGATCATAAATTCAAGGTCTTCCTTATCCATATTACAATCACTTGTGTAAATGTTATAAAAAATGGAAAATGAAGTTGACACACATTTTTTTTAATTAGGGTTAATATGGATCAAGTACTTACTGTCTTCCGGTGTAGGAGCATCCGCTCCCAAGCTGGATGACGATGGAGCTTCTTCCTGGACTGAAGCATCAAACAATGCATTGGCTTCCTTAGCAATGAACTGATGGAGTTTCAGCCTCTTCCCACGATCCTGGAATGTCAGGTGCTTGTGTCGCGACTGGTACACAGCGAAATCCAACGGGCCGACGCCTAATTTAGCCAAATCATCCTCTCCTCTCTCTGCTTCCCACGTTTTTTGCAACTGTTGACCATGATAGTTGATGGACTGCGCCACTAAAGACGAATCCAGTGTGGTATCCATATCGATATCTGTCCAAATAAAAAAGAAAGTAATGTCCTGTAAAAAGGTATGTTGAAACAGATCGGTAATTACATTTTTGATAAAAATATCATTCGAATTGCCGGCGCCATGTTGATAAAGATAGATAAACGGCATGTGTCGAATTTAGGACGCAAAATATACAATTACTGCACTTTCCATAAACTTACCTCAACTAAACCGGTATATAATACCAATAAACAACTGAAACTTTAATTTATCTACTCCATCAATCCATTTTTTTATAGTAATAAAATTTCACATCGACACAAACGCTAAACGCAAATCAGTCCATCATGGTACTGAATGAACTAAATTGAATGATAGGTAGGATTGATAGGATTTTGTCTATGGTCCACTGAATGAAAAGAAAAAATTGAGAAACAAGAAAATGAATGAACAGAAGGTTTGGAGTTCTTGGCGGGAATTTCGACGGACAGCACGGTTTTTATTTTGGATTGTTTTGCAAATTGTTTCCAGTGAAGTTTTTAATGTGAAACCGGTGTAATTTGATATTATAGATGCCCGTGTTTATGAACAATGTGTGTAATAACTAAAATAAAGTGCCATGCGGCTGTAGTGAGATTTACTTAGCGGGCTGGTGTTTGCTCGCCTCGTTGCGTCGTTTATGATCAAGCCAGTGGATTCGTGGGAATTGTCGCTAGGGGCTCCGTCGAATCAGCGAAATGAATTATACCATCATTTCGTTTATACACATTGAGAGAATAACTAAAAAAATAAGGCTAAAAGAAGCTTCCTAATAAAGTTTAATGGCCTAATAGAAGAGAAGAAAAAAAAAACAAAAGGATTGACGGCTGGAGAGCTATTATTGAAATGATGCCGAACGTAAACGAGTGATTTTTCCATACAACAATCGCTGGAAGACGAGTGTCACACTTACAAAAATAGTACCCCTGATCATACGCTCCAACCACTGACTTTATAGAATGTATTCAGCAGAGATGACACACTAAAGCTGGGAATGGACGTCCGATTTCGTTTCCGATATTACACATGATACGACTAATGGATCAGGAGATCAGCCGGCCTATTTGCTAACTCAGTGACCAACGTTTTGATAGTCACTTCAAAATATATTGCGGGTTTCCTATGATTGACTATTTTTATTAAAGATATACAAAACGTAATGTACTTTGAAATGACTATCAAAACGTTGTACACTGAGTTAGCAAATAGGCCGGCAGGAGTGCTATATATTTGAAATGACGCCGTTCGTAAACGAGCCATTTTTCTATACAAAAATCGCTCGAAGACAAGTGTCACACTTTCAAAAATAGTACCCCAGATATGTTTTATATTTATAGATGTAAGCGACATATATTACTTTACCTGACCATATGTAGCTTACGGTATAAATGGTAATTTACGGTCAGAAATAATAAATGATGGTCAGAAACGTAGTTTATATTTTGATGTATTTTAGGGATAATCTAATTCAAAAGACACAGATATGTTATAATTTTATTGTTATTATAAGGTATAATTATATTTTTATAAGGTAGTACACTCTCCCTCCACTTATAATCGTAAAAGAATCTTACTTTTTATCTAAAAAAATGTTGTTTTAGAGCAAATTCTTCGAAATAATAAATAATACATACATACATACATATTATCACGTTTTTTGCGAGGTAGACAGAGTTTAAGACAGGTTCAGGACTTTAAGACCTAAAAGCCCACGTTTAGCATGTTGGTGGGCATTAGGTCCAAATTGAAATAATAATGGGTTGCTAGCCGTATCGCCTACTAACATGATTCCATAGTTTTTCGCCCATTCTCTAGAACGGCTATTTTTTCCCAGGCAAGCATGGAAGAGTATAATAGGAGGATTCTGGGAGGATGTATAGAATATGATTTTTTAACCAAGTTGTATATATCTGTATACTTATATTGTACCAAAATGATCAGATAATTATTACCGCGTGTCCCTTTTGCCGTTTGTATGGAGATTTATGCCTCCGGGACCACCTGTCTACTTAGTCCTAATACCAAATTATTTTTCATCGAGACTTGTTATAAACAAGTTCCAAATTTCAAAATATGATTAAAATTCATCTACATGCCCTTCCAACACGCTAAATGTGGCCATGAAGTCTTTAGACCTAGACTCTGTCTACCCCGCAAGGGAAAAAGACGTGATACTATGTATATATATATATATATGTGATTAAATTTATCAACTACTAAAATATTTTATACTAAAAATTACATAACAATACTTTAATATAGGTTGCCTATCAATTTGTACATGTACCTATGTATCATAAACGTAGCCTAAAATAAAATATCATGTGCGAGTAGGACTCGCGCATGAATGGTTCCGTACCATTATCTATAAAAACGGCCAAAAAATTAAGTCTGTTGTATGGGAGCCCCCATAAATAAGTATTAATTTTATTTCAATTTAATTCATTATTTTTTAAGTGAACTCAATATTCTGTGTTTTCTTAGAATGTTTCAAGCGTCTATCTGTTGTCGTTATCAATATCGAGCAAAAACTTTGCGTTTGTTGTATGGAAGCCCCCTTAAATAATTATTTTGATCTGTTTTTTAGTATTTGTTGTTATAGCGGCAACAGAAATACATAATCTGTGGAAATTACAACTGCCTAACAACATTTTTTGACCGAAAGTAATACCTACTTTTTATAAATACTCCCAGATTTTTTTTAATATGTTGTCAACTAAGTAATTTAAAGTTTTTAATTATTTTTTGTAGGATTTAATTAATGTAGGATTTATAACGCAATATCCCCATGCTTAATCACATGACATTGTTAATTTTATTGACAATCTGTCAAAAAATGATGACATTGGAGGCATAGGGCAATGACTAGCTCCGTGGCGCAGTGGTCAACACGCCAGACTGCGACACGGAGTGATAGGGTTCGATCCCCGGCCAGGTCAAGATGGAAAATGATCTTTTTCAGATTGGCCTGGGTCTTGGATGTTTATCTATATATGTATTTGTTATAAATATAGTATCGTTGAGTTAGTATCCCATAACACAATTCTCGAACTTACTTTGGGGCTAGCTCAATCTGTGTGATTGATTTGTCCATATATATTTATTTATTTATTTATTTATTTATAGGGAGGCATGTTGATACAATACCCTTTTCGGTTACCCGTCTTTCACAGTCAATTCGCTCCGAATCTACTAGCCCGGTTTACTAGCAGTGCCCGCGACGTCGTTCGCGTACATTTTATGTTATGTTGATATTGATTAAGAGCCCTATCAATTTTCTTACTTCTAAGTCCATAAATATGAAAATTTCCATACAAACTTTAACCCCTATTTTACCCCTTTAGGGGAGACTTTTGACCATTTCAACTACACACTAGTGTAGTAGTATCGCAAACTGATCTACATCTTCAGAACTCTTCGACACATATGCGATCGTAAGGTTATAGTATAGTCTACAATGCCCTTTGCCAGTCGCTTATCAATTACTGCATTACTACCTGGGGCGGAGTAGCCAAAACACACCTTCTAGAAGCAGAAAGAGCCCAAAGATCTATACTAAAGGTAGCAGCAGGTCTTCCCTTTCGTCACCCAACTGATGAGCTATACAAACATTGGGACGTTCTCACAGTTAGACAATCCTTTATACTATTCACTACACTAACGCAACACTCCCTAATGCAGTATGACCCAAACAAACTTAAAAATAAACGGCGGAACAGAATAGTTTGCGTAATCCCCCCACACAAAACAACTACCGCTACCTCCTTCTTCTCCTACCTCGGACCGTACATTTATAACAAACTTAACAAACACCTAAATATATACCCTCTCCACAAATATAGTTGCAAAAAAATCAATCAGAAGCTACCTAAAATAAAATAAATAAATAAATAAAATATCTTTATTTCAGACTATCATTTGTCCATATTAAAGAGTGAAACAAAAGAGATGTACAACAATTAGAATATTTAGCCAATTTTAACTAAAATACAATCAATAATTTACTAAATACACATAATAACTATGTCTTCAGTTGCCTGCAGCCTTCACATGTAAAGCCGTGAATAAGGCAAAGGCAAAATAAAAACATTAGATTACACCGCTACCGAAAAGCTGCTAGAACATATCATTTGACCCCCAACCACTCTCTGCAATCGTTCAACCTCACCTCACCACACTTGATAACCCCATCCACCCACCCATTCATAAACAACCACTTTCATACACACATCACAAACACGCACACATTACAAACTTCATAGTTAGTCATAGACAGCCAAAATATAAAATTCTAAATATGTATAAATATAAACTAGTACGTAAGTAAAGCCATACTAACTAAAAAAAACGAAATAATATCATAAGATTAGAAATAAATGTATTCAATATAAGCAAACATGCATATGGTTTACCACATTAGTTTTTTAAGCGCCAATAACTGTAACAAGTAGGTACTCCAAGGGAGGGGCCTAGTTACCTGTAGTACAGGTCTCTTAGGAGACCTATTTCAGGAACTAGTCTCTTTACAAGGCTTGCAAGTTCTTGTCATAGGTTAGTCTTATAATATAAATCACTAGTTACTAAGAGCTTTCGCAATGTGAAGAGAAAATAAAGTTATTTTATTATTATTATTATTATTAGTATCTTACTAGTATCTTTTTAAATCGTAATCGAAAACATAAATACCTATTTTCATACTTCTAAGTCTGGAAATGAGAAAATTCCATATAAACTTCACCCCTTTAGGGGTTGAATTTCTAAAAATCCTTTCTTATTGCACACTTGTATCATAAAAGGAACCCCTGTTCAAAATTTCAAGTTTCTAGGTACAGTAGTTTCGGCTGTGCGTTGTACAATAAGTCCCGCGACTCCGTTCGCGTACATTTGTATGGAGGGCATGTCTTATCATAACCGGAGAAAAAAAATATGTAGCCTATCCTGTGTCCTGGACGTCTTAATGTTTAACTACCAAGTTTCAGAAAATCAGTTGGTTCATATAAGAGTTATGGAGAACTTACATACATACATAAAAAAAATCTAAAAACCATCAATTTATAGTTTCAGTATTATGTATAGAGCTTATAAACACGATATCTCTCAAAACAAAGTAACTTATTCCATGACCGACATTTACAGATTTATTATTATTAGCGGTATTGATACCGATATTCAACTTTCAATAACCGGTATACCTTTTTTTCTACGTCCATGACTAGCTCCGTGGCGCAGCGGTCAACACACCAGCCTGCGACACGGAGTGGCTGGGTTCGATCCCCGGCCAGGTCAAGATGGAAAATGATCTTTTTCAGATTGGCCTGGGTCTTGGATGTGTATCTATATATGTATTTGTTATAAAAAATAGTATCGTTGAGTTAGTATCCCATAACACAGTCTCGAACTTACTTTGGCGCTAGCTCAATCTGTGTGATTTTTCTGTATATATTTATTTATATTTATGTCCATGGAATGATAATGCCCTACTCACCACGCCTGGCAGGCGGGTTGGCGAGCGCAGTTTTTTTGTCTTCTTCTGCTTCCGATGCTGCTGCCCATTGGAAACATTTTTAAGTTGAGGAAGGATAGGAATTTGTTGGATTTGGAAAGGAAATGAAGGTAACACTCGGATGAATGGGAGAATAGCAAGTGGCACCTTGGGAGGCCAAGTGCGCATATCCGATGCCATACTTGCAACTACCGGACAGGCAAATGAGGATGACACCCCTGATCGAAATAATTTTATTTCTTGTCAATAAATTTTTGAGACTTGATGAAAAAATCTTCTGTTTATTAGGAAAATCCATACTAATATTATTAAAGCGAAAGTACCTACTAAGTTTGTTTGCTTGTTTGTTACGCTTTCACACCGTAAATACTGAACCAATCATCATAAAATTTTGCATACCCGTTATCTGGGGTACGGAGAAGGACGTAGAGTATATTATGTCCCGGGAAAAAAGTACTGTTCCCGAGTGATCGACATTCACACGAGCAGAGTCGCGGACGAAAACTAGTAATGAATGGGCCTCCTTCGTTGCGCCAGGGCCTCCACACCTCTAAATCTAACCCTGAGTGTGGGAAAACTCCAACTCAAAACGAAATTATAGGTAATATAACACAAGAGGGCTCGTAACACGCACAATGATCTAACAATAAAGTAATGTAATATTTCAGAATTATGTAGATGTTTCGGCCATATCTTGCATACTTCAAAGCGGTCATAAAGCGTCATTGGGAAGGTCTCACTTCAATAGGAGAGGCGAATACAAAGGACGAAAAGAGGGCTAGGTAATGGCGGACACAATGGAACACTGTTTGGACTAGGAGGAGGCCGCCCACCACACAATGCTCCACCGCGAAACTTATTTTATTCCTCTACACTTATTTATTTTCAGTGCCTACTTATCTAAAGGTTCGTTTACGTAGTTTCTGTTCTTACGATGTATTGTAATGGCGATGAATTGGGTGTTAGCCTGTAATAAGTACTAATACGGGTCTGCTCCTTATAAATACATTTACATACTTATACATGTTGAAATTTTGATCGATCTGGACCCTTTAAGGGATGATTCAGCCCGTCGATATAAACAACTTTTCCTATGGGCCCTAACTTGACCAGGCGGCCGAATTTTTTTGTATGAAACTGCCCCTTTTTTTTTGAGTTCCCTGCATTGGTCCCATAGGAAAAGTTGTTTATATCGACGGGCTGAATCACCCTTTTAAGGGTCGACAACGATCAAAATTTCACCGTGTATATATGAAATGTATTATAAAAATGTAGCATTGATGAGTTAGTATCTCTTCGAGATAGGTACAAATAACTGTTTTCCGAAAACAGGGTCTTAAATATATATATCACTTTAAATTTTAATTTATTTTGAGCTTAACGTGCCTTTGTCATCTAATTAGTCCATTGAAAAGTTATTTTTGGGGTTGCGTTTGTCAGAGGACACAATTTTCTTTTTTAGATATAAAGTTAGTTAGGGGGTTAGTGTAAGGTTAAATCGAAGTAAGGTTTTAAAAATGGCGGCCGTGGGACAAGGGTTGCAACCCCACAAACTTGGATCTTCCCTTCATATCTAAAAAATAAAACTGTAAAGTAAATTTTCAATATCCTTATTAGATCATAAATATTGTTACGAAACGTCATTATTTTTTAAAGTTACAGGTCAGTTACATGTACTAAAAAGAAAAAGACACGAATAGGAAGTATTTTATGATGCATGGCATGCATATTTTATTCGCGCCCTGAGGGATTTTTTAAGGCTTAAATGCTTTAGAAAGTATACCAATTATTTATCTAAGACTACAGCACTCTGGTTACACCTAAGCATAAGACATACAAATAAGATAAGACCAGAAGCCATCTACTTTAATAATTTTGTTTACTTTAGTATTCATACTAATCTATACTTCTATATATCTATACTAATATTATAAAGCTTAAGAGTTTGTTTGTTTGAACGCGCTAATCACAGGAACTACTGGTTCAAATTGGAAAATTCTTTTTTTGTTGGAAAGTCCATTTATTGAGGAAGGCTTTATCAAGCTGTGACCAATAGGAATGAAGCAACAATAAAAAAATGTTTTGAAAAGGGGGGAAATTATTCATAATAATAGAAACTGCGAAATTGCGGACGCAGTCGCGGGCAACAGCTAGTGCACATTAAAAAAGTGTTTATAAGGCCCTTGTGTCACAATTACTTGTTATTCGGAGGATCAAAATCAAGTATTATATTTATCTAGTTGATTTTATACTTATGAAATTGTTTATGGTTTGCAGAATGTTACGCTACTCCCTCAGGCTACTCCTTACTTTTGTTTATGATTAATCTTTTTGACTGAAAATTAATTCTGTTTTAGGGTCTGCGGTCACATAGCTCCTCATTGCTTTTGTCTATGATAACGATTGATTGATAACGGTCATCAAAAATTTACTCTATAAAACTTTATTTGCTTGTTTAATTTATATTGTTTTAATGCTACAAGACTTATCGTAATTATATCCATGGGCCCAAGCAGAAAGAAGAACTTTAGTGTCAAAATGAATTAAGCTAATTCTTATTAGAGCACTGTGCATTAACTAAATTTCGTGAGTCAAATTATAGCGTGAAATTTCCCGCTGCCTGTGGCTATTAAGTAGTAGCACTGCACTGTAGAATTCATATGCAGATGCAATACTTGAAACATATAATGAACTGGACAAGTATTAACAAGGCCGTGTATTAACAATGCAAAATATCCATCGGTTCATACACAAAACTACAGTTTCCATTAATATCAGTTATTTTGACACGCAATACACATCATACACTGCAACCATGTCTAATATGCAGCTGAGATAAAACTTAAGCCTCTTATTCGGTTGATTTAGGGCTGTAATTCGCTTGTTAGCGGTTGTTACGGGTGTCAGGTTGATGGTAATATTATATGCAAGGTGTATAATTGTGCGGGTTCACACAATACGCGACGCGGCTTTGTGCCGTGTATTCGCGCCAGTGTATTGGGACATATTATTCAACATTTCCACAATGTATCTCCTGGTGGCGGCTTCTTCATTTTGACGAGACGTGGCTAGATGACTCCGACAGATTAGGCGAAATTGTGAAGAAATGAGCCGCAATTGAAAAATTCCAATTCCGATTGTTCCTATTAGAATATTCCATGTGACTGGCTGGAGCACCTGAATATTATCATCATTTCAGACTGTCCCAAGGATTTACAATATGACCGGTGGAAGTGGCCTGCATCCAGCGCGTTACTGCGACTTGTTCAGGTTTTCCGACCACCTGGTTAGTGGCTGTCTAAGTGCGATTTTCTGATGTATAAGATAGTGTTTGGGGCTTTGGGGACTATATTATATTGATTGGCACTTCATAAGTGAACATAAATATCCAATTTCTTACATCCGGTTAGGTAGGAAGTGTAATAGAAGTTATGTTAGTGTAAAAAATGAAAAATTAAAAAAAAAAAAATTAGCCCTGATGGTATTAAAATTTTTTATAAGCCATTTATAAGCATGGTCGTCAGTATTGTTTTGAGCAGTTTGGATCAATTTCTGTAATGGTTTCAGGAAGCACTTGGTTACTGGTTCACGGCTGAGTCTTTATACCACGGCTAATCCAGATATTGGATATTTATGTTTACTAATGAAGTACCCATCCATACTTTATAGTCCTAAACACTATCATGAACATCAGAATTTCGCGTTGGAACGACGCGACGGTCTAGTTTAATATCCTTTCTTCCCCCATTGGCCATCGGTTCTACGCGCAATGTGCCGCGCCAACTGCCACTTCAAAGAGCTAATCCGCTGAGCTTTATCGGTGACCTTTGTTCATATACGTATGTCCTCGTTCCTGATTCAGTCTCGTTGAGAAACACAGAGCATAGCTTTCTTCATAGCTCTTTGAGTGACCGAGAGCTTTTTCATAAGGCCCATAGTAAGGGCCCATGTTTCGGACACGTATGTTATCACTGGTGTTAGTGTTCGAATACCTTCCACTTATTACCCTCCAAAACAGCTCATACATAAGAGAAACCCGAAACCATACTGCGACTTTTTAAAGTCACCGTTCCCTGGTGACAACTCTGTCACCAGGGTATAGGAAATGAGTACGTTACTATGGGACAAAGTGGGATTGTCTGAATTCTGAAAACAGGGAGATGACGTGTCAATTTCAAATTTGTGTGAAAAATTCAGACAATCCCACTATGTCCTATAGTAACGTACTCATTTCCTATTCCACTTCCTCGACTTATCGTCTAGCCTCATTGTGCGAATGTTGTGTTTCACCAGGGCCAGTCTTCGTTGGGGTTGGTAGCCGGAGCTTTGCCGGAAATTCTTCGAACTTTTTCTTCGCTTTTACGAGGGAAGGGCCTACCCTTCCCTGAAACTAAGGAATAAAGGTAATTGGAATGCTACTTGCTCGGATGAATTGGGGATAGGTAAGTAGCAGATCGAGAGGCCTAACGCGCGTACCCGTAACAAGCATCTGATTGACAGGCAGTTGGAGGATGACATCCCAGACTGGAACCATCCTTCTCAATCATCTTTTCATGTCATTTTACTTAGTCCAATAAGAATGAAACTGATAATTCCTCGGTATTCTGTGAGAAGTAAAAATATTGGTATGTCGAGGAGGACACTTTTCCTTCGCTCTAGGGCATATTGTAAGCTCTAGGGGAATGGCATCTTGAAGACTATATTCTAGCTAGTGCTAACAACAGTCTTAGTAGTCTTATATAGCTGTATTGTGTTAAATGAACCTGTCGTATTTCGACTACATAGATACGTACATCAAAAAGACATGCATTACAAATTTCCAATTTTATTAAAAACGCCTTTTATTAATCATTGGCAATGTAAGGCATTATGCAAGCGGCCAGTGCATTGCATGCGAAGTACGAGGGTGACCAAGTGAAGTGCGCGTGAATCCTGCGCGATGTGAAGGCGCGATATGGGGACAGGCACCCACGCCGCCGGCCGGCTCGCAGTCTGTGCCCGCCTCCGACTAAAAGCGTTCGCTTGGCTGCATGCAGTCTGCCACACTTGACCGAACTTTTTCGACGACGTTTATTTTCCCGCCACATTCTTTTTGAATTTATTTTTTTATTTTTCGTGGAAGTTGTGGTTTTTTGTGAGTGCCTGTATCAATGACAGTGCAGTGCTCAAGTGATTTTTTGTGATTGTGTTGTGTGTTCTCTTTTGGAATTATTTTTTGACCTGCCTGTTATATTTGGGTAAGTTTCTTAATTTTTTAAATTGATGCTTTTAAAATAAGAAAATTGTTAGTAATTTTTTTTTTAAGTTTTTTGGCAGATGAAATGTTTTATTTTTATGTAGACATACACAACGTATTTTTAGGATTATCTATCTATAAGGTTGTTAATGAATATAATGTGAGTATCATTACTATTTACGTATTTGTTAATTCATTGCTTGTGATACGATTTTATATTGTAAAGTAGGATAACTATGAGTTTTTAAAAGAAATCATTTTTCAAGATAACAAGAGCAAAGTACCCAGTTTCCTGAAATTTCTTATTATTTTCCAGTTCGCAGGTACACAACTTTGGTCCTATTAGCATACAACCACGATTATGTTAATTAAAAAAATCTATTTGAAAAATTACAGTGGCTGAATAAAGCCAAAACCAAAACGCTACGTCCGCATCGATAGATGATAATAAAGTTGCAAACAACAAAATAATGGTAGAGTCGCGGAATTAACGCTCCTATTGTGTTAGTACAATAATCCGCTATCTAGGCCAGCTTCAGCGCAGACGAACCTTTTGTCTTTCATGTTCGCCGTTAATAATGGCGGGCGCCGAAACAACCGCGCACAATGCCGCGAAATGTGCGCGTTTTCATTTGCAAGACAAAACGCGCTTTGTTGTGTGTCCGCTCAATACTAAATTTATAGCGGTGGACTGCGAGCGTATTGACGGTTCGCTAACGAACGACCAAACGCCATAAATGCATTTTGATCGGTGATTGCAGCCTAATTTATGCGCGGTAGCGGTGCGAGGCGCTTTTCACAAGGAAATTGTAGAGTGTAGTTCAGGAACTGGGCATTTTCGATAATATTTTATTAAATTAATAAGGACATAATAATAATTATGTATATCGGAGGATAGTAAAAGTATAAATAGAATTAATTAATTAAGGTTGGCAGTTCGCTATTGATCAGCTCAAAGCCATTAATACATTTTGATCGATAATTGCAGCCTAATTTATGCGCGGTAGCGGTGCGAGGCGCTTTTCACAAGGAAATTGTAGAGTGTAGTTCAGGAACTGGGCATTTTCGATAATATTTTATTAAATTAATAAGGACATAATAATAATTATGTATATCGGAGGATAGTAAAAGTATAAATAGAATTAATTAATTAAGGTTGGCAGTTCGCTATTGATCAGCTCAAAGCCATAAATACATTTTGATCGATAATTGCGGTCTAATTTATGCGCGGTAGCGGCGCGAGGCGCGTTTTCATATGGAAATTGTAGAGTGTAGTTTAGGAACTAATTTATTTCGGTAATATTTTACTTAATTAATAAAGACCTAATTACTTATGTATTATCAAAAAATAAAATAGAGTAAATTAATTTAGGTTGACAGTTCGCTATCGATCAGCTAAAAGCCATTTCATTTTGATTGGTAATTGCGGTCTAATTTATGCGCGGTAGCGGCGTAACACGCATTTTCAGATGCAAATCGCAGGTTGTAGGTTGTTTTATTTATATGGTTACTTTTAGTACCTCGTGTAGAATTGAATTTATGTACGTGGACTAACTTTTTAACGGTTTACTTACGAACGCCATAAATGTATTTAGATTAAAATTAGGCCGCAATCACCTGATGCATCCCAATTTTTTCGCAGTAGCTGCTCAACGTGCGTTTTCATAGTGCTTTAATAATTGTCATAATTACTGTTGCAAGATAACCACTGCTGGATAAAAGCCTTGGGAGAAGAAAAAAAGATACCGCCCTATTGAAAAACAGTGCCATTCTAAGGTATTATTATTATTATTTTTTTTAATAGCCTGTTTCAGTGTCCCACTGCTGGGCAAAGGCCTCCCCTTTTTGTTTCCAATCATCCCTATCGCGGGATAACTTGCCAGCCACTTATATAAGCATCTAAGTCATCGCGCCATCTCCTTCTAGGTCTGCCACGTTTTCGGCGGCCATCCGGTTTCCACATGGTGGTCACCTTGGCCCACCTTTCTTCTTGCATGCGGCAGACGTGTCCCGCCCAGTCCCACTTAAGCTGTGCTGATTTTACACCTACATCCTTTATTAGAGTTTTGGTATTATTATTAATTTTAATTATATTCAACATCGGATAAAAAAATAAAATTAATGTAATATACATTAATTTTATTTTCAAGCATTATTAAATATTATTAGAATCCCATTCGATTAGAACTACTTATTTACAATTTTTCCACAATCTTATAGGAGAAGTAGCTTATTAGAATTTCACCAAAAATTTAACTGAAATAAGCCTACAATTATTTATCGGTAGATCTCATGACAAGGAGAATTTCATGATGATCGCTCAGTATGAGGCGTAAGAATTTAATTGGCAAATCACTTATAACTTAAACCTGTAGTAGGTACATTGATTTTTAATACTTTGGCGAGTAAAGAGTGGAAACTACTTCATTGTTTAACTCTTAGCACAAATGCAGAAACCTTATGGCTGCTTCTCGTGTCGGAGTGTGAAAATAAAACCAAATACGAACCAAAGGAAGGAAGCGAAGAAGCAGAAAATCTTTTAGTGCGGCTACAGAGAGTATGGTCAGGCAACCGCAAAGCTTCAGCTGGGTCAGTTGCCTACAGCGGCGCCGGCGGCTTTGCGAATTTGACTCGGAAAATTCAAGGCGCTTTGCGATGCACTTTCTCAAGCAGCTTTTCTTTCTCTCTCATAATATCTTAGGAAACTGATTGAAATCTCAGAAGGTTCGTGCTAAGTCCCGTTTATATACATAATTACGTATGTCTTTAAAGCGCGAATGTTTCTAAAAAGAACGGATTAAGGGTCATTTCTAAGTCGAAGAAATATAAAACTATACGAGTAGGTAAGAATAATAAAGGTATAAAGATATAAAAAATATAGAGCATGCAAAAAAAGATATAATTCGGAAAGCAGTCTTCAAAAACCCTCAACCCGTGAATATACTCGATCAATATATCATCAAAGTCGATGTCAAGTGACGACGGAGACCACCGAAAACGAATAAAAACAGATCCCCATACGTAAAGTTACTCGAAGCCCGAAGAGGTCGCCACAAAGGCGTCGTAATTGGCCCGTTCTTTTTCTACTTCCCTGAAGCATTCAGAGCCAATGAAACGTGTGCATTTAAATGACGTTCCACGGCTTTGTGGGGTCACACTAAAGTTGTTCAGAAACCGCCAGTGAGTCTACGACTTTTGTTTAGTACGCCAGAGGGGCTACTAAAAAGAACCTGCTCCGCGCTTGTTAAGAACTCATTAGTCATGCTTATTTGGAAATGTAATAGTTACTGCTGTGTTGAGTTTACACTAGTGCAATGAGTTAGCATGTCGGTGAAGCATTGCGGAAAGCGTTTTTAAATTCCCTTTTGTAATTCGGGCAAGAAGGGTTTATTTAACAGCCTCCGTGGTCCAGTGGTTAAGGCGTTTGCCTGTTGACCCGGGGGTCGTGGGTTCGATTCCCACCGGAAGCATACTTTGTTTAGTTGTTTCCAGTTTGGTTAGGACATTGCAGGCTTGAATCACCTGATTGTCTGATAATAAAGATGATTCCGTGCTTCGGAAGGCACGTTAAGCCGGTGGTCCCGGCTGCCATTTGGTAGTCGTTAAAGGAACCACGTCAGAGGCCGAGAGGCGGTTCCGAAGAACTCTGACACTAGGGTGTGCATGGTCGATTGACCGTGACACCTACTCGAAATGATGATGATGATTTACACACCTATTGTTTTAGCAATTACTTATTTGCATTTGACTATAATTATTATATTTTTTTTATAAAAGTAAAAAAGGTGGATTGATTTGAACCTCTTGGAAATAGTTGAATCTCGGACTTTGTTCAGGAAGTTTTCAGCTACAGCAGCACTGATCAGTGCTCGCTGAAATAGCCTAAATGACAGGCGGCCGTTTTTTTTAATATTCTCAAAAATGTAATGACATAAGGTCTAAATACATTGTATTATATTTTTTCGCAAATTTCAAAATGTCTTACTTTTGCCATCTTACAGCATTCAGGGAAACAGTAACTGAATTTGATTTTGAGATCTAGGAAGCCTAGATTCCTAGCCAAGAAGTTCAAAATCGACTTAGGTATACTTGCTGTAGGCAAATTTTACTTGTTTTGATTCGGATTCGGAGGAATGATTTCATCGTGAAACTTTGTTCTTCAGTAATGGCTTTTTAAATCCTTATAGGAGTTCACATCGGTGTTACATAAATAGTTGTTTTAACGTAATAATGTCTTATAAATCGATGAACGCCGGCTGCACGCACGATAAAGTGTCACGTACTGTGTGCAAGTGAAGCACAGAATAAGCGATAGAGAGAGAGGCATACTCGGCATAAGCGTTCGGTATGTGAGTCATCTATCTCTTTTCCACCGTTATCACGTAAAATTATTGTGCGTAAATCGACTTTACAGACAACCATTCTTTTTTAGCTATTAAGACCCATTTCTGCATTAATGTCTTGTCATTTCTCTCCAAATTTTATCAAAAAAGCAAGTCATCTGTCCATCTCGTGTATGGTTATTCAGTGGCTTTTCACTGTATTGTTTCTCCTACAGTAAGTGCACCTAAGGTAGTTTTACAAGCCCGTCTTGTCGATTAAGAGTTGATTTCACGTACCAAATTTTGTCCAATAATAAACTCCTGCTTTGATTTCAGAAAAATATATTTAAAATTGGAAAAATCTTTTCAGTTCAAAAGTGGAGGTGTCTTCCATTCTCGCGGACTTCTCACACGCACCACAAAACACACTTACGTAAGAACACACACGCCCCCCTTCCTTTCTCCTATTGAATCGGCTCCCTCCACCCACTCCCATTCATTCTTTACAGCTTTTGTAGAAACGCTCGAGCTTTTTGTAACAATGGCGCGCGCCGTGAATAGTAACTGTCGAAATATTGTTAAGCATGATGTCATCTTGTAGACTGGCTTCTTTAGAGATAAGTGAGGAATATCTCCTCGTTTGTGTTGAGGATTGAAAGGATATACGTATACGGCCAGACTCATTTCGTGAATAATTGTGAGTTAAGGCTCGTTTGATTTATACCAACGATATCGTGCGGTGTGTTGAATGTTTTATGTAACCAATGATACCAATATTCAGCAACTTTGAATTGCATTGGAAAATATTTGTGGCTCAACGTGATAATGGGTCAAAGATTGGACACAGTGTACACCAATGAAACTCTTTGGAGTCACATATTCTGGTTCGGCCACAAAAAATTGCATCGCAGGACCAAAGGTGCTAGTATGTCTTTATTTCCTACAATAACTTCTAAGGTCCTTCGACTTTTTACTTCAAAACATGTGAACCTTTAGAAGCTGTCGTGTTTGAATCCTTTTAAAGATAACTTAGCATACTGCCCCCAAAGGGCCCCCTTTCGAGACGGTAACGGGACCTATTACTAAGTCTCCGCTGTCCGTCAGTCCGTCCGTCACAGGGCTGTATCTTTTGAATCATCACAGGCAGACACTTAACATTTTTAATTTCATTTGTTGTATTAAAAATAAAACGTTATGGATTATGCAAGAAATAGTTTGGTTAACATCACAAACGAGGTCGCATTGAAGAATTTTTATTGTAATTTGTCCCAATAATCTATATTAATTCATCCCTAGTTATCTCGTATAGGGTATACAGGATTGCATCCACAAAATTTTAGAGTAATCATAATAAAAACATACTAGCCGCTAATCGTAACCTCTTAAAATATTAAAAGAGGAGGTATTTCCATTTTTGAATATTTTCACCGCAACATATTAGGAATCTTTCGCTAAAATGGCATGTTGTTGTACATATTTACCGAGAGACGAAAATTTTTTTTTTAAATCTATGTATTTACCTAATACGATAATAAATTTGAAATAGTAGTTTTTAACACTACATTGGGTTTTATTTTTATTTGTAAATTTATAGTTATTCGATCACATTATATCTTAGGGAGATACGGAGTGGTGCTATTGTACACCGGGAAGCAGGCATCAAAATGATTACAATGCATGCATGAAATATTTCTGGATGTAGAAATTATACCTTTAAACCTCATGTAGCTTCAACCTTGAACAAGCAATTTCACGTATACAAAAGAAAGTTATTAAACGTTTACAATAGCCTCAAAAATTACAAAATTCACAGTTCGGTAACTCAATTTCGCGATTATGTTGTCGTCGTATCGATAATATACATAAAAGTCGAGTATTAAAGTAAACAATGGTTAGGTACCAAGTTGGCAGGGGGAAGGGGGCTGGGCGATCGGTATTTGGTGCTCGCATTGTCGTTGAATAACTTTTGTCCCTATTGTGTAGCTGAAAGTACGGCCACAAAGACTCCACGGCGTGGAACATAAACCGAAATTCATCAGGGCGCCGATTGTTCGTCTCTTAATGGTGTTTCAAGCTAGGTTTTGTATGTATGTATATTTTCCTTTAATACCTACCGCGTTTTTTAGCTTTCCATTTGTCAATAGAAATGTTGAATGAATTGGTTTCTTTTGACTGGTTTCTTTGTAATAATTTTCCAATAATGGCATCTTTACAGGTTGTCATGTCAGAGCCATTTCAGCCCCTTTTATTTATACCTAGAAGGGAGTTTGTTAATAACTGTAATTAGGGCGTGATATTTTGACATTAATGCCATTTAAATTTTTACTACACACTAGCTTTCGACGTTAAGGCTACCTATGTCCTTTTCCATACCCCAGATAACGCGTAGGTACCTATGCAAAATTTCATGATGATTGGTTCAGAAGTGAAAGCGTAAAAGCGGAACAAAAAAATTCAAACAAATGAATTTCGTATTAGGTTATATGAGGATTATATAATCACTAGCTTTCATCCACGGCACCGCGCGCGTCAATGTCGATCCCTCGGGAACAGTAGTTTTCCTGGCATAAATGTACACTATGGCCTTCTCCGTACCCCAGACAACAGGTATGCTGCTAAATTTCATAACAATCGGTTCAGTAGATAGGGCGTGAAGGCATAACAAAAAAACAAACGTGCTTACGCATTTATAAGTTAGGATTCGGATTTACCTAGAACTTGCGATGAGTAAGCGCAAACACAAAATTACATAGGTAATGCAGCAACGAGACTTGAGAAACCAAATAAAAATTGTAGGGGAGAGTGATAATTTCGCACAGTTGACAATTCGCGCTGCATGTAGGTTTGTTCCACACTAACGGTACTTGCATAGTGTTTGATTAAGGTTTGATTGAATAATGCTCCATTGCCCCACATCTTGCCTGCAGGCCATTACTTCTTTCCGATCATGCAGATCGGATATAGGCGTACATACAATTTTCGCTCATTTTCGATATAATTTTTTCGAGTGCCTTTTATAAGAGGTAAGTCACCTTTTCACACAGTTATCTTAATATATATAAATCTCGTGTCACAATGTTTGTCCTCAATGGACTCCTAAACCACTTAACCGATTATAATAAAATACGCACACCATGTGCAGTTCGATCCAACTTGAGAGATAGGATAGTTTTTAACTTATGGCAAAACGAAGTTCGCCGGGGCAGCTAGTTTACTTATATAAGTTTGCACATGCTTTGAATGACAATTGACAATATATCACTTACGAATGTTGATGGTTCGTTTTTATTTTAATCTGATCTAAGCCGTTTAGGACATTTTAGCATAAAATTATCCAACTCCTAGTAGTAGAGAATTTTAATTTGCTTAACGTACAAAACCGTTTTTCATTTGATAAAGAAAGTTAAGTGCACTTCACACCACACAACATACAGGGACAATAGAAACATCGGTCGGAATCCCGGGACACTTGCATTGGAATCTTGCATCGCGACAGAAGCAAAGAATGAGGGCGACTCTAAAGAGAGTGGAAAATAGGTTAGGCTGTAACGCCGGATTTCGATGCAGGTGGCTGCGCTGTAAATAATGACTAGAGAGACAATGCATGACTCATATGAGATACACTATGAAAAGGTTTTATCGTAGTCATGGCTCTTTCTCTAGGCAAATTATTTATATAAAAATATCATTTCATCTCAATAAAATCATTATTCGCTGCTATATTTGTGCAATACAATCATTGGTATGACCATAGTATTGGGATTTTATGAAATGTAACCTAGTGGAGGTGAGATAAAATTATTTTAAACAAAAACCGACTTGAACCCTATAACATTTATTTCTATTTTGTAAACTTGCATAGGAGTCTTGCATCGCGACAGAAGTAAAGAATGAGGGAGACTCTATTTAAAGAGAGTGGAAAATAGGTTAAGCTGTAACGCCGGATTTCGATGCAGGTGGTTGTGGTGTAAATAATGACTGGAGAGACAATGCATGACTCTCATGAGATATACTATGAAAAGATTTTACCGTAGTCATGGCTCTTTCTCTAGGCAAATGATTTATATAAAATTATCATTTCATCTCAACCATGAGACGATTTTTTTTTTTAAATCTATGATCTCAATATAATCATTCGCCGCTGTTTTATTTGTGCATAAACAATCATTGGTACGACCATAGTATTGAGATTTTATAGAATATATCCTAGTAAAGGTGAGATAAAATTATTTTTAAACACCACAAACCGACTTAAATCCTACATATATACGTACAAATTTGACTAGCTCCGTGGCGCAGCGGTCAACACGCCTGCCTGCGACACGGAGTGACCGGGTTCGATCCCCGGCCAGGTCATAATGGAAAATGATCTTTTTCAGATTGGCCTGGGTCTTGGATGTGTATCTATATATGTATTTGTTATAAAATATAGTATCGTTGAGTTAGTATCCCATAACACAAGTCTCGAACTTACTTTGGGGCTAGCTCAATGTGTGTGATTTGTTCGTACATATTTATTTATTATTTATTATAATTAAAATAAAAGAAGAAAATGATAATTACTTGAAAGCCTTAAAGGACAATCAAAGAAATTCTTGATACTCACATATCTATTTAAAATTTGTAATTACATATTTTTGGAATCGGAGCCAGCCATTGTAAAATGATGTTTTAATCGTGTCTTTTCAAGAAACCTTCAGACAGTACGAAGAAGTTTGGCTGGCACCTACTCAAACAAAATAACTGATCAAAAATTTTAAATAGGTATACAGGGTGAAATTGAATTCATTAGCAAACGTTGAAGGAGTGACTCAGACCACGAATCTGAACAACTTTCATTACGGGACCAACTCTGAAATTGATTAAAAAATCTGCTGTTCCATAGATTTTGACCAAGTAGATACTCCACTTTTGTATGAAAAAGCAGATAATTTTTTCACGATGTCAAAGTTGGTCCCGTAATGAAAGTTGTTCAGATTTGTGGTCTCAGTCACTCCTTAAACGTTTGCTAATGAATTCAATTTCACCCTGTATACTGAAGTATCTGTAATTTCATGCTGTATTTGCTTTCAAGTTATTAAATTAATATTTCCTACTTTTAAGTTCCATTTTGTACACGCATGCATAGGGCTGAAGTCGGATTTTGTACTTCGTTATTATATATTTTGTTGTAAGTCTATCTAAAGATTCTTGGAGTGAGTGAATTTGAGTCTGCAATTCATACACCTCAGTGTCATATATACGGCTTGCTAAATAAAGATTTTCCTCACTTTGTTTTAGTTGATTAACTAAACACAATTTCTCTTTTCTTAATTGGATAAGACTTTTATTACATTTTTGCTTAATGAGCAATTTCTTAGTACGTTTAATGATTTTATTAATTTTTACATATTTTTTTATTTTATTATGGCTATTTAAGATAAAGAAAGTTGACTGCGGGGTACTTGCAGGTATTTCCACGGGCAGACCCGAGCCACATTCTACGAGTTCACTATAAAAAGCCAGTGTATTATTACACATTTCATCCTCTTTAAGTTGTTCTAGTTCGAGTGCAGATCTATTTGCCTTGTGTAAGCTATGTTCCAACTCGTTAATGCGACTGAGGGCCTGTTCGTGTACCATACTGCACTGAACAGTCTGTTCTAATTTCTCTTTTAAACTTATGTTATCATGCAGTAATTCAGTTATTTGTACATGCTGCATATTACATTCAATTTTTAATTGTTTGTTTTTATCATTCATTTTTTCAATTTCCTCTGACATACCACAGTATAGAGAACCTCCTCTTTTTTAATGTCGGTTAAAAAGTAGACCGACCGAAGGAACCGAAGGACTTGTTCTCCTAAGATAGGCTCAAACACTCTTTCAGAACATGACATCAGTAAATATCTCTTCTTTATTGATTCCACAACAAACGCACAGTTAGCACTTAGCTTTACCCATTGAACGTTGTCATTTTATAAAATTAGGGCGTATTCAATAAAATTCAAAACACAAATAAAAGAGAAATCTTTTGAAATCCCTCATTTTCAGTCTATTGAAAGAGTTCCCAGGCTGGCGGTCTGCGGCGCGCGTAGGTCGATAGTTTTTCACTTTGCATGTAAATTCTACGTATAAAGTGACCGCCCATGAACGTGAATGTGGTTGCTGAGGCGAAGGATTGCCGCCCTCATTGTACCCATCACAATGAGTCATCCTCGACCTTATACAGCGGCGCAAGATCCATGCGTAAGCGACTTTTAATTTAAAAGTATAAGTATACTTTTAAGTATAAAGTTTTAAAGTAAAAAATAAAATTTTATAACTACCATTTTATTTTCAAATAGGCTAATGTAGGTAATTGGATATCGTAGCCGTTCTAAAAAAACTTGCTTGCTACGAATCGTAGCATAAGGTGCTACAAGCGCTACGACATTTTTTCTTACAGGTTTTAATAATTGTAGAAGAAACATGTTGTAAGATCAACTCGAACAACCGAACTGTGAAATGGGGGCGCTATAGGAGAAAGCGAAATGAGACGATGGTTTTTACCTTAATTCGGAGCATTACTCCGTATTTAAAACACATCGTCTTATTTATCTGCGTTAAACAATCTACCTTTAGGAAATTAGGAATTTTGAAAAATAATGTATCGTCATCATCATCATATCAGGTCTTTTTTAGCGTCCACTACAGGAGCACGACCCTCTCTGTACTACTAGAGCCATACTTGTAATGTATGTATGTTTATATAAAAATTTTGTCGTACTTTGCTCTATATATCCTTAAATATCTTTCCGATTAGTGACACCTATTTTTTGTTCTGTTTTATATTTTTCCCAAAGGTTGACTGGGAGAGAATGCTTTTAGCATTAAGTCTACCTGTTGTAGTTTTTAAGGCTCAATAAGGTTTTTAAAATAAATAAAAATCTATTTCATTTATAAAATGTAGTAGTTATTAGAACCAAACTATGCATGCAAGTCAAATATACCTATTTTGGAATCTTCATATTCATAATGGTATTTATTTACCTTTTTTATAAAATAGGATGGCTTAGCTAGCTTGAAGGAGCAAGCGAGTCACGAGCAAACGAGCAAGTGATCACCGCTGCAAAAATAGCCCTCGTGTGTTTTTTCTTTCACATAATGGCTCCGAATTGCCGATAGATACATCAACCCTGCATGTCTCTTCAGCGTATCACTTGTGACGACGCCAACTCCTGAAAGAAACAAAATTACTCGCTATTCAACTCTGCTGGGCGTAATGTATAATTGGAGAATTTTCCCCGACACGGCCACTTGATTTTTCCTTTGATATTCATTTGGAATCGGCCATGTTGGTTAATATTTTAATGAAGATTTATATAGTTACAGTACCTTTGAGTACCTATTTGATATGTATGATTGTCATACCTACCCCATAAAGTATAGGTATCATTTGGTTTTCGAAAGTATCATTTTTGTACAAGCTTTTAGGGAGTAATTTGTAGTCGGGGCAAATAAAGGTGATACCCCCTACAATTTAAAATCTGTTGTTAGAGGGGTCAGTTTTATCTGCCCCCGAATTTACTGTATATTTGAGAGCGGGTCATTCAGTGAAGCACTCTATTATAGAACAACGTGTTGACGTAAACATAAGAGATCGTCAAATATTTCGATGTTTAATTTATTATGTAAATTAGAGTAATTTAAAATGAGAAAATAGAAGTCCTGTGCGGAGTATATGTAAAGGTTTCGTGGTGGTATTACGAGGAGTAAATAATACTTACCATGAGACCCAAGGCAATGAAATGAAACTGTTTACTAAAAAAAAAGACGTGTGGCATTCGGGAACTGCCGCGGTAAAGCTATTGCATAGAATTTTTTATCAACTTATGCAATTATAATTATTTATTTATTTTATTTATGCAGTAACTCCGTTACTGTAACTCACTGTTAACTTACTGTAACAGTAACTGTAACTTACTGTAACTTAAATTAAGTTAACTTACTGTTACTAAGATAACTCACTGAAACAGTAACTCCGTTATTGTAACACTCTAACAGTTCTAACATTAACTCCGTCGAGCCTGTCTCGACACCCAAGTCAAAGTATCACCGCTGTGCCGGTCGGAGTGGAGGGTGTTAGGATTTTTCGTTACGAAACTTCTGGATTCGGTCTCCACGCTCAAGGCCCGCGATAGAAGCTATGCAATAGCTTAATAACACCTTATAAGATATGTTAATATTTATATGGCCGTGAAACGTGATGTGATAAATTACAAAATAAATATCAATGATTATTACTTAACATTACATTTCCTTTGACACATTCATCATGTCCGATTATTAAGGCCGATGTATATTGGTATGACTTAATTTTCTCATCCTATATGATGAATTGATGAAGAAGATTTTGAATTCAATTTTTTCTATCGCCTATATACCTACCGGCCACATATTTGTCTCACCAGTGTGCGGTAAATAGAGTTAATAAAAAATTCAGGACTTTGGACTGACAAAAATATATTATCAGTAGCTATTACGCTCATTGTTATACAAAGCAGAGACATAAGCCTACAGTCCGCTGTTAAAAGGCCAAGCGCGAGTTGACTCGCATGGAGTTGTATTCTTCGTAACATAATAAACAATATATTTTTAGGTTTTCTTGTTTTAATATATAGCTATATAATACATAAAACTTATATTACGTACTTCTTAAAAAAATTAAAGTTAGGAGGCTGTCCAATTTTCTTTCAATTACTTTAAACCAAATAAGTAGGATTTAGGTTACCTATTCTCTTTCATTTGCAATGTGGCAGGGTACAGTTTGCAATACATGTTTTTATATCAGCACATCCTCCAAAACCCCAAACATAAAATTTTGTTTACTTACGAGAAATTTTCGTAATTGGGTCACATAAACGCCGACAAAAATAATAATTCATATATCAATTGATCACGTAGATTTTGACATTGGATGTGACGGACGGACAGACAGACACACACGAGTGATCCTTTAAGGGTTCCGTTTTGTCACTCGGTCGAACGAACCCCTAAAAAACATCACTGTTAACTAACTCAAACAATGCTTTGGAAAGTGCAGCTATTATTCATGGCGGTATTAACTTAATGCGATTCAATACTAAGGTATTAACGACATGGGGTGGACAACGCAGTTTTATTGTGGGGTGGTGTGGTGACAGACTTGCCACATTAAACACCTGCAGTGACGGACGTGGAGATTGAATGCAGTGATTATTCCCTGTATAATTAATGTATTAATGACTATCTTACAGATAAAACTCCATGGAAGTAATCCTTATCCTTACTAATATTATAAATGCGAAATTGAGTTTGTTTGTTTGTTTGTTACGCTTTCACGCCGTAACTACTGAACCGATCATCATGTAATTCTGCATACAAGTTCTCTGGAGTACGGAGAAACAAAGGCTACCTTTTATCCCGGGAAAAAAGTACCAATCCCGAGGGATCGACATAGACGCGGGCGGAGCCGCGGGCGAAAGCTAGTACATTCAATAAATTGTTAATCAATATAAATCAGTAATTACCTAATCTAATATATAAAATTCTCGTGTCACAGTTTTCGTTGCCATTTTTTTTTTTTTTCTAGCCTGTGGTTGTTATGTCCCACTGCTGGGCAAAGGCCTCCCCCTTGCCATACTCCTCCGAAACGGCTTGACCGATTTTGATGAATTTTTTTGTGCTTATCCGGTATCTATGAGAATCGGCCAACATCTATTTTTCATCCCCCTAAATGTGAGGGGTAGTCCACCACTAAATTTTATTTTTTATTTTTTAGACATTATTTATATGGCAAAACAACGTTTGCCGGGTCAGCTAGTGTATAATAATTCAATTTGTTATAAATATGTGAAAGCGTAGCCCTTCAGGCACGTAGGGACCAATACTGGACTGAGTTTCTTTCGGCATATTCTTCTCAGCAGTGGTCGTTTCGAAACACTAGTAGCTTATTGATTTTGCAAATATTAAAAATAATAATATGACGTTCAGAAAAAGATACATGATATCCAAATTTGAATAAAATTTCATTTCATTTCATTTGATCGGTGAAAATATCTACATTTTATTTATTTATTTGTTACATAATACTTCGAAGGCCATTATGTACTAGATTTTATACTAAATTATTAGCATTAAGGACTTAGCTCCACAACTTGAAAAATATTTAATCATATAGGTAATTTAATTTAGTTCTAAAAATAAATACTAGACATAATTAATACTACTAAAAATATAAATATTTACAAATTAAATAGTCCCTGCAAACTGTCACCCGGCTACGTGCACAAAAGATTAGCAGCATTGCCACGTTGGATGGCAATGCTAATCCTTTGAGCCAGGTAATTGCCAGCCCTTCGATACCTCGATCTGATTTCCTTCGATTTGACTTTCTGTCAAAGAGACGATGGGCTGATGGACCCATGGTTTCTACCTCAAAAGGCTCACATTTGTAGCTATCTCCAATACCTACATACTTGCGCCTTTTGAGGTTTTCCTTTGCGGTTGCTTGGTACACAAGCCTTTGGCCTTTGACTTTGTATTCTGAAGATAAGACGGTGCTATGGTATCAACGCATGTAGCATCCCATACCAAAGGCCACCCCAATCTCCAAGGCACCAGAGTTATTGCATAGGCTCTCTTGCCATCATCACGCACCATACCGCTGTAGGGCCTGCGCAAAAGAAAGCCCGACTCCCACACTGCTACAACTTGGCGGGAAGGACTTGGTTATGATTAGAAATGTCTCATTTTCATATGAAGTACAGATGTGCTGCCTATTGTCGCGACACCAATTCGCACGAACACGTGATTTTCGGTGCGGCCGAAGGTTTGGACGATTTTATGCGGAAACCGAAACTGTCGCCGAAACTCAATTTTTCTGTCAGCAAGGCATACAAATTGAGTTTCAGTGACAGTTTAAAGAAAGTTTCGGCGTAAAACTAAACGTTTTACGAGGCTCCCTCAGCACAATGACGCTCCTTACGAAATAAAAAGAATGAATATTGAAGAGTTGCTGCTGAAAATTAAAACTATACTACTAGACATAATAAGATATTTTTTTTATAATAAAGCATATGGTATGTAAACCAAAAATTGGCAAATATATAAAACGTGTTCAATTTATAGGGGTCAAAATGTCGAATGCACTACTCTGTTGGAAAAGGGCCAAAGTCTTTTTTATCGATTTTCTAAACAATGGCCGGGCCGATCTGACACAATAGTTATGAATGACACGCGATGGTAGATTAGGCATGGTAGCCTGCACCCTCGCGGGGATAAGACTCCCTGATTTTATCAACTGACTCTTTCTTTATGCTAAATAATTTCCTTTGTCGTGTATTTGTGATACACGGGCTTATACGTAAATGTGGTCGTATAAATTAGTATTTATTTTGAAAATGGAGTCATATTCTTGCAACATTTATGACACTTCAGTTTGTATTTCGACTCTTCGTATTGTATATCATCAAAATGAAGGATGATTTCAATAGTAATTATTCTTACTTGTACCTATGTATGTAAATTAAAAAAAATATATTTTATACAATGTTGAGTGAGATAGTTTCGAGTAATTCCTTTCGCAGTTGTAAATCTATATAAAGTTTTGGTTAATTTAAAAACATCGTAACCTTAACAACACACGAAATAAATATTTTTTAAATTTATGGCTATAAATTTAAAAAATATTTATTTCTTGTTCTCTACTTTTTTATCTGTCTTATCAACTTTTAAATACAGTGTTTTAAGCTTTAAGAGTGCGCCGCGCGAATGAAGAACGTCGAGTTCTGCGCAAGCCATTAGTCTGCGCAAAACCTTTAAAATTAGGCGTTTATGTTAAAAATTTCAGTCTTAATATTTTTATACCTATTTCTATTTAAAAAAAAAAACATCTCACAATTCCTCACCGCATCGTACCTCACAGTGTGAGATGTAAATATATTTCATGTGAGAATTATTGTTTCAGACGAAGACAGAAAAAGTTTTAAATATCTTAACATATATGGATTACAGGCCAATAAGTTTGACGTCACATATATATAAATTATTTATTAAACTTTTACAGAATCGTATTGTCCCAATTCTTGACCAACATCAGCCGCCAGAGCAAGCAGGTTTTCGCCCCAATTATTCTACGACCGACCACCTTCAGACGCTAAATCAATTGATCGAAAAACATAATGAATACAAGAAACCCCTCTACATTGCATTTATCGACTACACCAAAGCCTTCGATAGCTTAAAACATTCATCGATATTCGAATCACTAAAAAATCAGGGCATAAATAGAACATATATACACCTCTTACAAAATATATACTATAATAGCACCGCTTCCGTGAAAATACACAAACCAGGACCTGTGTTTGGTGTAGAAAGAGGTGTGAAACAGGGAGACCCACTGTCTCCTCAACTTTTTACCAGCTGTCTTGAAGAAGTTTTCCGCAAGCTGACTTCACGATGGGAGACGAGAGGCATTGACATCGGCGGCAAGAGGATAACTAACCTTCGCTATGCCGATGACATTGTCCTTTTCACCCAATCCGCATCCGAACTTCAAAATATGCTTCAAGATCTATGCATGGCAAGCCTTGAGGTTGGACTTCAGATGAATAGAATGAAGACCAAGGTAATGACCAACAGCACCAAGCGCAAGATCGAGGTAGATGGGCAGATAATACACTATGTCGAGGAGTATATATACCTGGGCCAGATAGCTTCCTTCGAAAACAGGCAAAGTAGAGAGATCGATCGCCGTATCGATAACGCCTGGAAGAGCTTCTGGTCCATGAAGGCGCTAATGAAGGGCAACCTTCCATTATGCCTCAAGCGCAAGCTCCTCGACATGTGTATCCTGCCTATACTTACCTATGGTGCACAAACCTGGTCACTCACCGAGGATCAGAAGTCCAAGCTCAAGGTCTGTCAACGGGCAATGGAGCGTAGTATACTCGGTGTTCGCCGCTTAGACCATATTCGTAACACCACGCTACGCTCCAAAACCCAGATAAAAGACGTCGGTGTGAAGTCAGCACAGCTGAAATGGGACTGGGCGGGGCACGTTTACCGTATGCGACAGGACAGGTGGGCCAGAGCTGCAACTACGTGGATACCAGATGGCCGTCGAGGAAGAGGAAGACCTAGGAGGAGATGGCGCGATGACATGGACGCACACATAAACGATTGGCAGACTATGGCCCTTGACAGGGACACTTGGAAACAGAAAGGGGAGGCCTTTGCCCAGCAGTGGGACACAAAAATAGGCAAAAAAAAAAAAAAAAAACATATGTATCATTTTTAAATTTCATATGTATCCGTTTCAAATTCCAAAACGGCGGTGATCTTGTGTAAGGATCGACCTAAACTACAAATACTTTTATACCTACAAATACTTTTAATGTATTTAATGAATCCAGCAAATCGTACTAGTTGTGATTTAAAAATACGTTCAATTCCACAATTTTGTGTTCCTGTGGTACTTTCTTAATTCAATCTGTTTTTATAAATGCAAATAACATCCAATTTCCATACGTAAATCGATACAACACTCAAAATGGATGGTGCGAGCAAACAAAGTAACAAACAAAAGTGGCGGACCACGAATCGCGGGCGGTTTAAGTGAGTTCAAATAGGAAAAAAGGGAAAGTGCGGCCCATTGTGACGGAAAATACTGGGAATCACTTCGTTGCAAGGACGGAGCTATGGCTTGTGGCGTCTGGAAGTGGAATTACTTTACAGAATACTAGTAATTAAGTACATACACAGGTGTTGCTACAAGGTATTATTGGAGTGAAAACTTTTTTGGGTACGTTGGTCATTTTTTGAGATGGGAAAATACTATTGAACTCGCGACACTGTTAACGTTACCGCATGCTAAGGATGCCACTGGGAAAAAAACTAGGATGAGTAGATAATTCTACTTAATAACGATGGAAGAGAGATAGATGCGTCACGAGCATGCCTTGACGTTATCACGTCAAAAATACTTGTTTTACTTTAGAGATCGAAGTGTTAACCTAAAATAGCCTAAAACACATTTTTAATTTATAAGATATTGGGTAGTTTCAATGGCAAATGAGAACATTTCACTTAGAGATTTGACTCGTTTCTGTTACTAGGCTAGTCTAGTATGGATATATCATTGTAAAGGGTGGCGAATAAACGCGTGGCGGGGAAGAAATCTTTTGTCTCCTTTGGAATGCAGTTACAGTGCACCGGAGATGATACTGAAATTTATGATATTGATATTATTGATTAAATGTTTGGGTTCTATTCAGAAGTAAGGTATCGTTTGAGCACAGAGGAAATAATACTATGTATATTTGTGTCGGTATGTTTTCAGAGACAATTTCTAATTTAAAACAATTTCGAGTTTCAAATTCGCAAATTATGTGACATAAACGGTTGAATCTTTTGATTGAATAAGTTAGAAGGTTGATTTTTGTTGAGCTACAAGGGATTGCAGACCTGTATATGTCATAATAATTTCAACTCGATACTTTAATTAACTCGTTCTTGACAAAACGGAAAGATATGGAATTAATCCTTATCTTTCGGTCTGTCAAGAAGAAGAAAGTTTCTTGGCACAGAACCCTAAAATGAAGAAAGAAGTGATGTTACTGCTAGATCAATCCACGAGAATTTTGAGCTCGTAATAGCAATGAGAGGCTGCTGGAACATTGCCCGTTTGGTAGGTCCTTATTTAAGTTTGACTCTTCTATAAACTTATATTTAAACGTAACCCATCATAATACTCCAAAACTGCCCTCAATACACCTTAAACTACGCCTCAGAATTCTAATTATTACGTCCACAATGTATTACGATATCATATTTGTCGACAATAGCCTCCTTTATGTAGCAAACAATCATGTTGCTGATGAATTTCGGGCTATGTCTGCGTCGTGTCTTTGTATTCGGGCCTCCCTAGTGGACAACAATGGGACAAAAGTTGTTCAATGGCGGCAAGCACCTAATACCCTGCCCTCCCTCCATTGTTTCGGATAATGTTCGACTTTTATGGATATTTTCAATGGATCGCCTATAATCTGGTGAATGAAGTTGCGAACTCTTGCCCATTATCGCTTATTGCGAGCTTGGCGGCACAATGGGCAGGTTCTTAGATTTCAACCAATATTCGCCAAATATTGGCAGCTATTTCTCTTTAGAATAAGGTTTTGTTTAAGAAACTTAAATATATATATTTTTAAGTAAAAACATTTTGGAACTATTTTTTGTTTTATCAAACGTCTGTTCAAACAGATATCAACCACCCATCTCATGGTCTCGTTCATCATCATCACTATTACAGGCGTAAAAAGTCCACAGCTGGACAAAGGCCTCTCCCAAGGATATCTCGTTTCATGGGACGATATTGCCATACTCACCACGCTTGGCAGGCAGGTTGGCGAGTTTTTTGACGCTGCTGCCCATCCGAAGCATTTTTAAGTAGCATAATACGGCTGGGCAACTGCCTGGCGCCAGCACTTCTTTTGAGGTATGCTTTTGGATGAGATATTAGTGCTCCGTACGACATCTAAAGACAAAGCTGTATTTCCTATTCTAGTAATGAGATTTAAAAATTATTATTATATTATTATATTGAATCCCTTTGTATTCTAAGCTAGAACCTCAAGGCTCCTGATACATGGCACAGCGGATTTCTTTAGACCTTATTTTCTTAGAAAGTACTTCAATGTCGTATAAAAACAAGAGCTTATCTCTTAAATATTACGAAGAATATATAGATAGGTACATAACAAAATTCACCAAAGACTAGAACTACCCTCACCAGTAACAACCAGTAAGTTCCAGTTCCAACCAGCCATCGCGGGAGTTTCTCGTCCCGTTTCACGCAACTGAATAGATTATAGAGCGGCTCACAACAATGGCGTCCGCAGATAACTCATAATGCAGTTTGCTGAAAGCGAGCCACGCTTCCCTCGATCGGATTTGCCGCGATAATCGCACAAAAGAACTTTGCTAGACTCGCGTGTACCGACGCACGCTCGCCGCTCTATTCACAACTTATCATACAATATTGTGTTTATTCGATTGTTCAGTTTCATGATAGAAATAAATGGATCGGATATTAATTTTATACTTTTGTTTGTGGGGTGTAGCTATAGAGGCTTAGTGATCTAAGAGTGCATACAAGCGAAAGGTCCCGAGGTTCGTAGGAACTCCCACAGAGCAAGGAATGTCGCTCGCGAAACATTGACACTTTGTACATTATGGGAACTCTTGAATTTGAGAAAATAAACTCATGTTTGAGTTCATTTGATTTGTATTGGTAAGTAATTTACAGTATTTTTCAGTACGAATTCGCTCAATGAATCTTATCATACAAGTAAAATTTTTGCAAATGATTTACCTATCATTATTTCGAGTACATGTCACGGTCAATCGACCATGCACATTTACCTATAGTTATTAGATTTAGACTTCTATAAGAACCGAGTTACTTATGATTCATAGTGATACCAGTATCGTACTTTGAAATAAAAGTAGAGTAACACGCACGTTATTCCTTTATGGCTCCGTAGCGCAGTGGTTAACACGCCAGCCTGCGACACGAGGATTAGGGTTGGATCCCCGGCCAGGTCAAGATGGAAAATTATCTTTTACACATTGACCTGGGTCTTGGCTGTTTATCTATATTAGTATCGATTATAAAATATAGTATAATACGACAAAAGTTCACAACTTACTGTGGGGTTAGGTCAATTAGTATGATATGTCCATATTTATATTTTTTTATTTCTTTTTTATTCATTTTATACTTACTTATATTGAATTTTGAATATTGAAACTTGGCTGTTTTCAGGGTAACCAGACTTAGAACCTTTTTTGAGAGCTGGTCCGTTATTGTGACAGCATCCTTGCTTTGATATGATTTGGCGAAAGGTTTTTTACGTCCGATTTCCTGCTTGCCGTCAAAGCTCCTTAAGTATTTTCAAAACCACAGACTTATGTAAATAATGTACAAGAACGTCTGGATTCAAACCCGGTGGCCTTTGCACGTGGCGTTTTAACCACTGCGTCGTATTCTCATATTACATTGTAACGCTAAATTATAACGTCTTCTGTCGGGTACTTACGCTGTACAAATTGGGATGTCATACTTGTCATAAAGCTCTGAATTCACACTATTAAACGCGCACGGAAGCTTTCAAAATGAAGTGCACGGCAAACAATTTGCGGCGGACACATTTTTGGGGGAGGCTGCGCGTATCCGCTTACATGTTAGGGAAAATATTAAATTAATGGTTATTTTTCGTTTCATTCTTAATGCATATGAGAAAATACACATAGGTACTTAAATATAAAATGTATAGAGGATCCTATTATACTAGGCCATTTAAAATAGTTACAACACCTACTCTTTTTTTTTAGAATACACTGATGTCTCCGATTAATCCTTTCCAATCCTTTTTGCCTCACAAAGAAAAAAAACCTTAAGAGTGTACCTACTGGAGACGATCATGTCCATACAAACAATGAGAGAGAATCGTAGCAATATTTCATAATGTTAGTTAGTACAAAGTTTTTTTTTTTTTTTTATTTATATCCGACGGCAAACGAGCAGACGAGCCACCTGATGGAAAGTGGTCACCGTCGCCCATGGACATCTGCAACACCAGAGGAGCTGCTGATGCGTTGCCGACTCTTAAGATACCTGTAAACACGCCTTTTGAAGGACCTCAAGTCATAGCACACAGGGAAAACCTCGGGAGGGAGTCCATTCCACAATCTTGTTGTTCCACAAAGTTAAACATTAAATCAATTTATCTCATCATTATAACATGTACACCTACGTTCTGATAAAGTTTAGTATAAAAAACAATGGCTTGAAAAAACGTCGCTAAATTTCCATATTTTAGCGCCATTTTGCAGTCAAGTTCAGTGGTAATTAAATACCATTATGAACATTAAGATTCCAATATATTTAACGTGCGTCCCTTCGTGTCAGAAGTACTACCGAAAAGTACAACTGGTAGTAAAAATGATACAACCTTGTATCATTTGTACTACTACAAAAACACAAGTAACTCACTTGGGTTTGTTTGTTACTAGAACTAAAGTAGACCGCGCGGCAGATCACCTATGCGCTGGACTGACCAAGTGAAATCTGCAGTAGGAAATGCGTCAGACAGTCTGCCAACAGGGAGAGATGGCGGCTAATCGTGCGAAAAACGGTGTCCGTCTCTACCACCGACGTGGACGCCTCAAAGTGACCACGACCGCTCTGACAGGAGCGAAACGACAAAGAAGAAGAACTAAAGTATAGTAGGCCACATTTTACGGTTGTAAACGGCGAGCGGTCAACGCGTGGACGGCGGCGCGGCGACGGCAGTCGATGGGTTTGGTTATTCATTAGTTTGATTAACTTAATTTCGCATAGGTAAGTACCTATATGAAATTCCACATTTTCTAAAGGATTGTTCAACGCTCCGGATTTAGGTAAAAAATATTGTCTCACCTCATCTCACTCTCATATAGAGTCTCATTTCATGCGGGTGAAACAATAATACTCCGAATAGCCGCTCGACGCGGTGTTCGGTAGCCCGTACAAACAAGACTAAACCTTTATGTAGCAAGAGTCAAGAGTAGTCAAGTTATAGGTATGAGCAACTGTTAACAGCTCGTTTAGTTTTATATCAACGTCATAAATCGAATTCTAGCATCTTCCCGGGTAAATATCTTACTCATATTACATTCTTCTTGTCTCAAAAATAATACCTAACATACATACATACATAGTATTACGTCTTTTCCCTTGCCGGGTAGACAGAGTCTAGGTCCTGACCTGAAGGCCATGTTTAGCGTGTGGACGGAATGAAAATAGTGATGGGTTGCTAGCCGCATCGCCTATAAACATGATTCTATACTCATATTTTACCCAATCGGCTTTGCCGATCTGCGCGGGAAGAGAAACAAACAGTTATCAATAAATGTCGTGGGAAAACGACGGCAGGGAATCCGCGCATAAAGGCTTTATTATACTCGTAATGTTGAAACAAAGCCGTCATATTTGGCTTCATTTTGAATTTATCAAACTATTGATGTACTACACATTGTTCTCCCTGATAATAGGAAAATCTGTCAACACGGGAACAATGTAGGAAGTTACATGGATCAGGAATTAGTAGTCATTGTCCTTGCCACAATGGAGCGAGCAGGCGCCGGCGCTATTTAATTAGATGATATTACTATTTCATATAAATTCGCTTTTGTTCGCATTGTTTCTAGTAATTAGTGTATTAAATTGGCACACACAATAATAATTTGGGAGAGTAAGAAATTAACTGTAACGATTGGTAGTATACATTAGGGATGTTACGAATATTTGTATTCGCAATCGCATAAGCGAATGATTCGCATCATTTTAAAAATTCGCATCAACATTTGCATTCGCATCGAACGATGCGAATGTTTTGCTAATGCGAATCTGTGCAAGTGGGCGGAAATTTAAATACTAAAGATTGTTATAATTTCATATGTTTCCTACCTACTAACTTACCTTTTTACTATTAATATGTATAATCATTAATAAATAATGTAATTACGTACTTATCTTTTGTATTATTTGTTATTTTAATTAATTACCGGAATATTCGCATTCGCACATTCGAATGACCAATATTCGCATTCGCATGATATTCTTAACATCCCTGGTATACATTTTTGAACCTCTGAACTATATTGAAATCCTGGTATCAGAATCCCTAATGGAATATACAATCGCAAGAAAAAGAGAGATAGAGATAGTAGATATTACGAATATAAAATTTTGTCCCCTTTTTTACCTATCACCCTAATGGGGGTGATTAGGGGTAAAATTTCGGAAAATCCTTTTTTCTTTTGTATGACTTAGGCATCCAATAAGAAATTATTGGATGCCTAAGTCATACAAAAAATACACCTGCCAAGTTTCAGGTCTTTACGATCAGCGGTTTAGGCTTTGCATTGACCCGCCAGTCATTCAGGACAAAGCATTTTATATGTATAGATCATTTTTTTTCAATCTATGGTATAGATATTACATACATACATATTATCACGTCTTTATCCCTTTCGGGGTAGACATGACAATAACATTGTATATTTTATTTAATAAAAGGAGTGTTAGATTAATAATCTTTTTGATATCCCTAACAAAGTCGGAGTGAGTTATCACTGTATTATTAATGTTATGTTGATGGCTATGATAGAAAAACTTAAACATAAAAACTTATTATTAAACTAGCTGTTGCCCGCGACTTCGTCCGCGACAATTTTATACCTCCGTCATAGTAGCTTTATGCATGCAAAGTCTCAGCCCGATTGGTTTAAAATTGACAACGTTTCATACAAACTTACATCATTACATCAACACCCTTCATTAGCGGATCCCTACGTCATAACATCTACCCGCATGCCACATTTAGCCCGATCCGTCCTGTGGTTTGGGCTGTGCGTTGATAGATCACTATGTCAGTCAGTCTCCTTTAAGTTATATATATTTAGATAAAACTGAAACTAACTCCTAAAAAAATTGGTGAATCCGGCATTGTCCCAAGGATGCTGGCAGCATTTCCTCGCTGAATTGCAACGCTAATGCGCTGAAACTGCCAGCTCTTCGGTCCCCTATCGTTTCAGCGAGCATCTTACCCAGCTCTTTTACATTGTATTATATAGATATTGACATGACAATAACATTGTACTACGTCACCCTCGCGGGTCAACCTGAAATTCTGATGCCCGTACACGATCATATCAGTGTATTTGTATCCGGATCGCATTAATCAGACCTTCCTGACTCATTGATACGGTGATTGTAGATTAGATTTATCGGTGTCCGAGTTATGTGTTTATTGACATATTATGTATTACAACCACGGAGATTACAACAGAAATTGTATCGGTCTCATCTCAATAGAGAAATTACCTACAGGAACTGTTTAGAATGATGCTGTGTTTAACCCTGACGAAAACCGACGAATACTTGTTTCATCCTACTTATAGTATACATATTATCACGTCTTTATCTATTGCGAGGTAGACAGAGCCCAAGGTCATAAGATCACAATTCCACGTTTAGCATGTTAGTGGGCGTAAAAGTGGAAAACGGAATCAAAGTGATGATGGGTTGCTAGCCGCAGCGCCTTTTGACACGATTCCTCAGATTTTCGTTCATTCTCTTGACGAGCTTTTGTGATTTGAGCGGGAAGAAAAGTATGTTATATTTAATTTTAACATTCTTTTGCAGTTTTAATTAAGTTAGACTCTGTCCTCTTCAGAAAATATCAGCCTCAGGGTGTATGCGCGCGATTTGATGGTCACTATCTAACTTAACAAATCGAAATTGATTGGAAAACTAAAAGTTCACGAACTCTAGCATTTTAGTAGAGAGCGGGACCACTTCTATAAACAAAAAAGTTCCGCAGCAAAAACAAGATTCTCACGAAAAAATTACGAACGAAATTAATTTCTTAAGACGACCATACGATTAGTAATTTTTGACTAGTTTCTTATCGTCTGTACTATGTACGAATGTACATCACGAAAAAGGGACTTAGGTACAGAGAACACAATTATTATGCTAAGGGATTTTAGTTCTAAATGTTGTATTTTCATTATGAATAAATTTAACAAACACTTATTAATATATACGGGTCAGGGGTGCCATCCTCAACTACTAAGCTGATGGTTGCAGTATGGCATAGGGTACTACAAATAAGTAGTAATCGGGTACGTGCGCCGGTCTACCGAGGTACGACTTGCCCCCATTCATCCGTGTGAGAAGTATGCCAATACCTCAATTCCCTTCCCAAATCCAACAAATTCCTATCCTTCCCTAGCTTAAAAATTCCAATGGCCAGTAATGTCGGAAGCACAAGAAGCCAAGGAAACTGCGCTCGCCAACCCGTCTGCCAAGCGTGGTGAGTATGGCAATATCCTCTCATGGAACGTAGAATCCTTGGAAGATGCTTTTGTCCAGCTGTGGACTTTTTACGGCTAAAATTAATGATGATAATGAAACACTTATTCGCGTATTGAGGCTTTTCGTAAAAGGAGAATTAAATTTATATTCAAAATGTACCAGAAAAAGCGCTTTTCATTCACAATTCGCCTGTTAATCATATGCATTCTATTTAACTCATTTGTTTTCATACAATGTTGTCTGAAATTGTGATCCATCACGGGTTGAATAACAGCATTGAATAGTGGTGGCTTATGCCGCGACCAGTTTGTGCTGATCCCCAAAAACACCCTTCACTACCCCTTCGCGATCAGGAATCGTTTTATATCGGCACGGGGAAGAGGCCGGTGTATCCTGGTTGTACGGAACCATTGTTGTAGCGTCGGATTCGAGTGCGAATTGTCACAGACAGCCACTGACGATTTTATCAATCGCTTATTATTCAATTCCTAACAAATGGTTGATGATTCATTAACATTGCAATTAATTGCATTAGTACCAACATATTCTTATGTAACTTACTTCCAGGTTTCATGGGCACACTTTTCCGTCAAATAATTAATCCCCTTATATTTATTAATTAAGAATTATCGGTGTCCATCAGTGTGTAATTAAATTAAATTCATTTTTTACATTTCATCGTAGTTATAATACGCACTAATAGTTATAATAGTAGGTACGTGGGTACAATATGAGCCCAGTTGGGTTCACATCGCAAAAACAAAATAGTTTGAACGGCAAACGGTTTTATTATATAAGTTAGCCAAATATATAAAATAGAGGGTTATTTATCAAACAAATCTTTTGCTCGTAAATTCAATCAAACAAAATCAACATATCGACGTGGTATTTCGCCTTTTAGTGTGTAAACATACATTACATACCGAAGATGCGCGGCCGAAGATCCGCGGCTGATCATACGCTCTAACCTTGGACGACTCTAACGTATTCGGCTGAGATGACACACTATAAGCGCCGATGCTACGCGGCAGATAGTTGGCGGACGGGGCGCAACAATGCTATGAACGTCAAGATGATGGGACCCCCCACGGTTTACCGAATATCAAAGTGTGCCTAGGTCAAAGTCAGAGTCAAAGATTTTTATTCAAAATTGAATACATGTATCTCTATTTGAACGTCATATTTGTATTTATTATATTTTGTTTAATTTATGCAAAATCGAAATACTGCTAGCGTTTCGGAACGACCACTGGTTAGAAGAATACGCCGAAAGAAACTCAATCCAGACTTGGTCCCTATGTGCCTGAAGAGCTCCGATTACATGTATTATATTATTAAATAAATTTATATTAATTGCCATGCATTTTTATCAATTATATCAGCAATGCAGTAATAAGCCTTTTTTACTAACTGGTTTTTTACAGTCTCCTTAAACTTAAGTATAGGCAGACCTAATATTAATAGATATAATATACATGTTTTGCTTCCAAAGCTTCCCCCTGTATGCGCCCAGCTCAGGGTCATCTAAATTCGAAATTCAAGCGTATTGTATGAAATGGCGCCTTTTCTCATTATTTGCTTTGCAAGTCTCAACTGACCCTAACAATAAAGAACCTAACCCTTTATCGTTCTAATTCAGAAGGTCAGTATTGCCGCGTCACTATCCCCGCACAAAGCAATAGTGCCGGAGCCAGGTTCGGTCCATTGTAATGAATTAATTAATAACCTGAGGGCGGCCATTGTCCAGCGCTGATCTCATTAACCAGTCATTGTGTAACAAAACCTACGTAGCTCAGCACTGCGCCTCACCCTGCATACAGTCGGACAGTAATGAGTTTTATCTCTCTCGTAAAGACTGTTTAAACAAAATAAGATGAGGCCTCAGAGCATAGATTAAAAAAGAATGAGTCATACTTCTATGCCTCAGAAGCTATTTATGAATAAAAGGGTGCCAAATCGATAGATTCGGAGCAAACTGGCTGTGACAAATGGACAGACAGACACATGAGCGAATATAAGGGTTCCGTTTTTTCACTCGGTTGTAAGGAACCCTACTAAAAAGCAATAATTAATAAAATCAGTCGAGAGAATGGGTAAATATCTCACTCATAACATAAATGTTGTTATAGGCGATGTGGCTAGCAACGCATCATTATTTTGATTATCTTTTATGTCCACCATCACGCTAAACGTGGCCTTCGCTTTTAAGGCCTTAGATTCTATCTACGCTATTAGGTAGAAAGACATCATTGGTATATTTGTATGTATATCTGCCCCATCAGACACTAAATCTTTATCACCCAAACTCAGAAGGTCACTATTGCCGCGTCACTATCCCCGCACAAAGTAATAGTGCCGGAGTCAGGCACGGTCCATTGTAATGCATTAATTAATAAAATCTGAGGCGGCGGCCATTGTCCAGCGCTGATCTCATTAACCAGTCATTGTATAACAAAGCCTGCTCAGCCAGCACTGGGCGTCATCCTGCACACAGTTGTAAAGTGAGGTGTTTACTCTTGATTACGGGTATTGAAAATAAATAATCGATAATTTACTTTTAAGTCAAATAATTGCAGTTTTCGTACAATATTTCAAATGTTTATACGAAAAAGTAATGATTTGCTTACCGAAAAAATACAGGTAAAATGCTCAGGAGAGAGATCCTACCGATAACTTTATCTAAATACAGGTTTTATGTGATGTTTCGATGACATCACTATTATATATTATATTATATTATTACATAGTCTGGCCAGCGAGGAAAGTGTAGGCCAAATCCTCTGTCTGCTCTGGCCAAGTTATGGATCCGGTAGTACAGTGAGGGTCATGCTCCTGCAGTGGAGACTAAAAAGACCTGATGATGATGATGATAGTATAAAACAAAGTCGCTAACCACTGTCTGTCTATCCCTATGTATGCTTAGATCTTTAAAACTATTACGCAACGGATTTTGATGCGGTTTTTTTTTATAGATAGAGTGATTCAATAGGAAGGTTTATATGTATAATTTATCGTACCCATGCAAAGCCAGGTCAGGTCGCTAGTCATAAAAAATAAGCTGGGAAACATAGTAGTCCTTTTCTAGGCTGTCGCGTACAAAAAGAGTTATTTTCTCATTTTCATAAAGTTTTACGTAGCACGATAAGCTTTGCGTAGCGTTTCGTAGACACGTACTACGCGTTGCTACGAAATCAAAACACTTGCGTAGTGTAGTGTAGACAATGGATTCTGTGGGAAGTGGAATGTCGAGTTTACGTCTTATCGTTGCATGTACATACAACGTGATTTTGAACCCCTAGCTTTATTGAAATTGGGAATCAGAATCCCTAATGGGACACAGAAATGCAAGAAAAAAAGGTGAAAAACGAAAAAGAAAATTAGGTTTCCCATACAAAGTCGCCGATCAGCTGGCCGAATTTCTATGAAAGGTTAAATTAAATTTTTCGTTTTTTACCTTATTTTCTTACAATTCTGTATTCCTTAATGGATTGTGATTCCCAGATTTCAATATAGCTAGGGAGTTCAAAATCACGCTGTATAAGATTAGGGTCTGATGTTCGTTGCATATTGTTTAAATTAAATTAATTATATAACGGTCATATAAAATTTAAAAAAATACACGTATGTTAACTACCTATACGATGACTATATTTAGCCGACTTTAAAAAGGAGGAGGTTCTAAATTCCTCGGATTCTTTTTGAAGAATTACATCATCATCAGATTTTAAACAACACAAATAACTAGTCTAGAAAACTGCCAATAAGTTAAGAGTCGGCAACGCATCAGCAGCTCCTCTGGTGTTGCAGATGTCCATGGGCGACGGTGACCACTCTCCATCAGGTGGCTCGTCTGCTAGTTTGCCGTCGGATATAAATAAAAAAAAAAAAAAAAAGTTTAATAAACAAAAATCAAAGAAAAGCTAAAAATTTGTGTGATGTAAATGAGTGCTGTATTTATTAATTAATATTATAAATTAAAACTTAAATAAAACTAACTATAACTTTATATTTGAACCGTTTGGAAACTCTTGGGCCGTGGGAACCTTCAGTCCACAAATTATTCACAAGCCACTGCCATTGCCAAGAAGTTAATTGAGGTATCTCGTGATCAGAGGGCTGGCCTGTATTTTGGTCAGAAGATTAGCATTGCCATATAACGTGGCAATGCTGCCAGCCTTCTGGGCACGCTATCACTTATCACATAATTTAGTTTTCTGTTTATAAACTAACTTAGAATAACCATTTTCTTGCAATATGCTGACAATAAAGTATGTGATGTCGATAACGATATGTTAACATGCGACAAAGGCGGTAATGGCGGATTGTGAGCAATGCTTGGGATGTCGCGCGACAATAAACGCGATATCTACTGTTGTGTTCAGACAACCCAACGAGTCGAAATAATTACATTTAATCGATTAGTAACTTATTCAACTTTACTTACTAGTCAAGAAAAGCTATTAATATGTTCAGTAAACAAAATTCAAAGAAAAACTGAAAATAAAACAATTTTCTTGCTATATTCGGACAATAGAGTTTGTGATGTCGATAACGATATGTTAACATGTGACAAAGGCGGTAATGGCGGATTGTGAGCACAATGCTTTGGATGTCGCGCGACAATAGACGCGATATCTATTGTTGTGTTCAGACAAGCCAAAGAATCAAAAGAATTACATTTATTCAACTATCATCAGATTTTAAACGACATTACTTACTAGTTTAGAAAAACTGTCAATGTGTTTATCAAATTATTAAAAAGGCTGAAAATAACCATTTTCTTGCTATATTTGAACAATAGAGTTTGTGATGTCGATAACGATATGTTAACATGTGACAAAGGCGGTAATGGCGGATTGTGAGCACAATGCTTCGGATGTCGCGCGACAATAGACGCGATATCCACTGTTGTGTTCAGACAAGCCAACGATTCGAAAGAATTACATTTAATCAACAATCTTCTCATGTTCCAGCATCAAAACAGGGTATTTGCATAGATCTACGTATCGGCAGTCTGGGAGTCTACAGGATTGGCGATTGAATTATTTTTTATTGGATCTTTGCTTATAAACATCTGTGAGACCTCTCGAACCCGTCTGGCCAGCATGGAGAATGTAGGCCAAGTTCTCTGACTGCTCTGGCCAAGTATGGCTCTAGTAGTACAGAGAGGGTCGTGCTCCTGTAGTGGAGACTAAAAAAAGACCTGATGATAAATGTTTACCTATGAAATTGGTGGTTTCTATAGAGAATTTCGAGTAAGTAGATTTTTCAGATACACGATTTTAATATTTATTATGGTTGTTATTAATACAACTAAAGTGAAATATTGCATGTATTTACGGACAGTAAGCTTGATTTATGCATTATAAAATTTACTAGAAGTTAGTAAAAGAATAAAAAAATTACAACAGTTATCAAAGCGGACAACATCTGAAACGATTTCTTTCCATGAGCATTTTTCAAACAAAAAAAAATATATGAATGTTAATAATATAGTCCACTTTAAAGTTCAGCAAAGAAAAAAAACTCCTAGAATATGCTAACGAGTACAATGAAGTGGCTTCTTAACTTTCATTAGCTATTGACTGCAGTTTGCATGATCATAAAATACTATAAAATAATATGCGTTATATGGAGGCTTACCATAATTAAAAAGAGTCAAACCGTGACGCAGAAAAGCAAGAGGCTCATTTTTATTTTTCTTTTCGCTTAATTTTAGTTTTTCACCAAGTGCAAATTCGTCCAAGGGTAAGCGTAGTTATAAGCGGTTTTCCCTTAGTACACGAGACTAGCAACCTGCCCCTACTTAGGATTTCTTACCGCTTCGTATACCAAGTAACAACAATCAAAATCGTGACACTACAAATAAATAAATAATACATACATACAAATTATCACGTCTTTTTGCGGGGTAGACAGAGCCTAGCCTACCTTTAGCATGTCGGTGGGCATTAGGTGAAAAACGGAATCAAAATAGTGATGGATTGCTAGCCGCATCGCCTATAAACATGATTACACGGAATTTTGCCCGTTTCTTCGTTCGGCTTTCACGATCTGCCCGGGAAGAGAAGCAGCTGGTACATTCAAAATTTTTTTGTTTTCTCCCCGACTAGCATGGAAGAGAATAAGAAATAAATAAATATAAGTGTATAGACAAATTACACAGATTTAATTAGCCCCAAAGTAAGTTCGAGACTTGTGTTATGGGATACTATCTATCTCAACGATACTACATTTTATAGCTATATATTCCAAGACCCAGGCCAATTTGAAAAAGATCAAGATTCCATCTTGACCTGACCGGGGATCGAACCCAAGAACTCCGAAAAAAGTAACTAAGAGCTAGCTGCAACATCAGAAACGCATTGTACCTAAACTGTATTCATTCAATCAAACGACCAAATCTCAAATCCAAAGAAAATTGCTTACACAGTTCAAGACTAGGGATGTTTGAAGAAGCTTAACTGAAACGGAGCTTCGAAGGCAAGCTGAAAGGGAGCTTTCTAAGCTCGACTTTAGTTGAAATCAGTAGAGTCGGAGTTACGGACGTAGAGGGTAATACTTAAAGATGACTTTCGTTTATATCAGCAAGTCGGAATTAGGGACTCACATATAAATATAATTGAAGTGGGAAACAGATCATCAATATGAAAAACTATCCTATGGGACCAATGTTGAGAAATACAAAAGTTCTCAGTCGATCGGATGATTTGTATGGGAATGTCGAATTTTTTTCATGATAACACCTTTTTCATCTTCCAAACTGGTATGGAAGAAAATAAAAAGCGTAGAATGTACCATATGCTTCACATTCCGCGCAGGCCGTAGAAACCGATCACGGGAACTAAAATCTGTAATGTCAATAGGCGATGCGGTTAGCAACCCCTTACTATTTTGATTCTGTTTTCCTTTATATTTTATTAATATGACGTCGACAGAGGGAAAATATTTTTCTTTCCACATAAATCGTCAAACTCGATCAAGAAAATAGGCGAGAACATGGTACGAGTACCTATAGCTAAACTTTCCCTATTCTGTCCTCATTTCCACTCCTTTGATTACCATATCACTAATAGCAGTTTATTTCGTAGATACGGCTGTGGGCTGTGTTTATCCAGTGATATATAATATCGTGAGGTAACATTTTTATAGCCTTAAAGATCGGTCAAACATTAAGTTTTCAGGACTGCGCGATCTTCTATCATCACAGATATTGTTATAAAAGTGCACAAAAATGTTATTAGTTACTTATTTATCCAGGCAGGTTAGTTAAAAACAATTCACAAATATTCAAAACTATATGCAGTCACCACTAATATTTTCATACCCCAGATGCAAATAAAAGCACGGAGCCGCCAGCAAAAATCAATTTTTCAAACACAAAACGTACAATTATACGGAAAACTGGCATGTGTGGTCCTATTATACGGACTGGACGTCCAATTGTCGCCTCGTAATTTCCCCATTGTTTTTGAAGTACAATGAAGTACTCCGCTAAAATAGTCCGGGAGTTAGCATATGAATAACTGGACAAAGGACCCCCGCTGTCCATTGAGAGATTTTATTAATTGTGCTGGCCGCGCCGTCGATGCCAGGATTAATATCTGCCAAAGCAAATGGTATCAGAATCACAGCCAAGTGTAGGAAGACAAGAAAAAAGATTAATTTCAAAATTTTATTTAAATGTGTCTAACTAAAACGGTCACAACTTCGTTCCTTACGGGAAGTATTAGAGGAGTATCCTGTAGAATTTAAATACCTTTTTAGAGGCTTTGGTTCATATATCATAGTAAGGGTAAAGGGTAGCATTTAGGAAAGCTTTGGAAAAAGTACATCAGAAATAATGTCAGCTGGCTAGACGATTTACATTGGAGTTATGTTTTTTTTGTGGCAAGTACCACAGATAAATACTGCCTTAATAATTTACATAAATGTCTTAATAATTTGCATAAATTAAAACAGTTGAATGAGGATTTGATAACTTATCATGTTACTCATAGATTTAAAAAAATGGCGTCTACTTCTATGATGTTACTACTGTTTGATATCTAAAGTCTTTTATAGCATATCCTAAGGCCTCAGGCAAAACTCTTTTTAATAATTAAGCATCATTTTTTTTACCTTCAAAACCTACAATAACAGTTGTAGGTATAGTGGTCCGAAGCTTTTTGCAATATCATATTTCAAAAGGCTCTATTCAAAGCCTTTTCAATGGGCAACCAAATTCAATTTTAATATTACGATATGTGGCTGTGGAGATAGAACTTTGATAGTTCGCGGCGGACTCGCCGGCATTGAGCGGCCGAGCGTGACGCTGCACTGAGTTAGGAGTATTGAATGCTAAGAGTGCTTTAAATATGGTAGTTTTATTCGACTGCGCCAGTTTTATTTCAATATTATAATAAGGCATTTATAATTGCAGAGGGAGAAATAGTTTTGATAGTTTTCGATGGTCTGGCTGGCATTGAGTGGCCGAGCGTGGCGCTGCAGTAAGTTAGGAGTATAGAATGCTAAGAGTGTTAAAAAAATGGTAATTTTATTCGACTGCGCCAGTTTTATTTAAATATTATAATGAGTTGCAGAGGGAGATAGAGTTTTGATAGTTTTCGATGGACTGACCAGCATGGAGAGGCGGAGCATGGGGTTGCCATTACAGCGCCACGCTCGGTTTTTTTTTTGTAAGGACTATATAGCTAGCTCCAAGTGAGCTTTCGCTACTTCGATTGATGCGTTTGCCACGCTCGGTGGAGTTAGGAGTATTGAATGCTAAGAACCTAAGAGTGTTAAAAAGTATGGTATTTCTATTCGACTGCGCCAGTTTTATTTAAATATATGATGTTGCAATGGAGGGAAATAGAATTTTTGATAATTTGCGATGAGCTCAAGGCATGTAGTGGCCAAGCGTGGCGCTGCAATCAGTTAGGAGGAGTATTGATTGCTAAGAGTGTCTAAAAGTGTGGTAATTTTATTCGACTGTGGCAGTTTTATTTAAATATTATAATAAGTTGCAGAGGGAGAAAGAGTTTTGATAGTTTTCGATGGACCGGCCGGTATTGGGTGGCCGAGCATGGCGCTGCAGTAAGTTAGGATTATTAAATGCTAAAAGTGTATTAAAGTATGGTAGTTTTATTCGACGTTGCCAGAAGAAGTGTTTTATTTTACTATTGCGATATGTTTCGGTGGATGGTGAAAGAGATTTGATAGTTAGCGATGGACGTGCTGGCATTGAGCGGCTGAGCGTGACGATGCAGCACTGAGTTAAGAATATTGAATGCTAAGACGGCTTAATAAGTATGGGTACATTTATTCGACTGCGCTAGAAAGAATGTTCAATTTTAATATTGCGATATGTGGCGATGGAGGGAGATATCATTTTGATAGTTTGCGACGGTCTCGCCGGCATAGAGAGGCCGTGCATAACGCTACACTGAGTTAATAGTATGGATTGGTCAATTTTAATATTGCGACGAAGCGGCGGTGGAGGTCGCACAGAAGTAATATAAATAATTAATACTAACATACAGAACGGTAACTTGCAGCTTTGATAAACAGGGTTTGTTACTAGTGTTGCTGTTCGCACGTTACGCGACGTCTCTTATACTCGTACATACGTTAGTACTTGAATTCATTCTGTTCTGCGGTGGCGACTAAGATTGTTAACTCACACATTGAAATGTTCATGGATGTAAAGTTTCGAATTGAGAGGTTCTGTAGATTAAAAAAATACAATGAAAAATTCTCATCTATGAAATTGACACCCCTTTTTATCAACGCCATCTATCTAACTTCAACTTTTATTAATCTAGCCTCTATCCGATGAGCTTTTGTCAAAAACTCGTTACTGTGCTGCTATCAGTATAAAAAAGTATAATACATAAAACCTATGATTAAAAAAATCTAAATTTTTATTTTCTGTTTCAGATAAAAAATGGACAATCGTATCTCAATCACATCGGATATGAGCTGACGAGCTATGGTAAGTGTTATCTTTTATTTATTAACAGTTTGCCGAAGAAAGGAGTGTATTGTTTTTAATATTGTTCATGTTTGTATGTATGTAGGATGAAGAAGAATTGAATCGTGATTAAAACCATTATGAACCACGGTAACCGTTTTTCGCACAAGTAAATTAATATAAAAGAAATTGCTATGCGATAAGGCCGCCTCTTGCGCATTTTCCTATTTCTAAGTTTAGTTTGTAAATTTTTGTCTTTTTTATATTTTCTATGTGCAATAAAGGGTTTCTATCTATTTAATCTAAATTAATAATAAGTAAAATAATCAAACTTCACTTTTAAATAATCTTCAATCATATGAACAGTCATGCACATACAAACTGATATTGCGTGTGTTCGCTTCGAGAGTTCACGAAAGAATGAATGCGCGTCGCTGGTTACAAAACAGTCATTCCTCGGAGTGGGGAGTCTTACGTCACTTGTTTACATCAATCGAGACATGTACAGTATTTATGTTGTTGCTACGCGCAAATATGATGACATGATGAACTTTTCCATCATACATAACTTCTATATGCTCCACGGATTTGGACGTATAGCGTATAGGGTATCGTAAGAATATAAGGATTCTTCCGACTTGCAAAGCCTTTTATGTTTTTCAGTCTTGTTTTTATTTGTCTTTGAAAAGCTCGTTTGTGTTTTTTAAGTACTTTTGAATATTACGAACCGTTTTCCTGTTTCCTGGTTTAACTCGTGGTTTCGCCCTATGAAGTTGTAACAACAAATCACATTTCCGCAAATTGCACAAGAGAGGCGACGAAGCCAAGAAATTACGTCCGAGTTTGAGTAATATGAGTCACCGACACGTGATTTACAACATTTAAAGACTGCGTAATCGAGGTGATCTCCATAACAAACATACCGCGCGATTTTGTGCCTTGAACTTTATTAAAATCCTGGAATCAGAATCCCTAATTGAATACAGAATTGTAAGAAAAAACCGGCCAAGTGTGAGTCGGACTCGCGCACGTAGGGTTCCGTAGCATTATCAATAATAAGTTTAAAAGTATTAAAAATATTACAAATTTATGCTTTTCGCAATTGCTTCGGACCAAATTTCAAGATTCTGAGTTCACGGGCAGTACGCAGTATCTTATGATTGCGTGGGCTTAGAAGTTTAATTTTTTCACAGCTCTGAGGGACTGTAGACCTGAGTATTTGAAATAAATTTCAGCTTGATAACTCTACGCGTTCCTGAGATAAAGGGTCTTGATAGACAGACGAACAACAAAGTGATCCTATAAGCCTTTTAGTATAAGGGTTCCGATTTTACCTTTTGAGGTACGAAACCCTAAAAATTTACTTTCCATAGAAATTCGCCTACCTAACTGATAGGCAATTTTGTGTGGGAGGTCCATTTTATTTCATTTTTTACCTTCTTTTCTTGCAATTCTGTATTCCTTTAGGGATTCTGATTCTAGGATTTTAATATAGTTCATATTTAAGAAATAAATCACGCTGTATAGGTAAGTTACGAGTTTCTGTATTCTGAGGATTAGAGCTAACACGTAGGGAACATTTTTTTATTAAAATAGGAACAGTCGGGGGCAGATAAATATTTGATGACACCCTTTGATCAAATATAATGGTAGATACACAGTCTCATACAAAATGAAGCCTAAATAATGTCCCCGAGCCAAAACATCATGAAACTTACAAACAAAAACGGTACATACTGAAGTATGACACTCCATCTTTCTTTTTCACTTTAGACGCGTAGTTTTTGCATCTTTGCACTGACCTTCGTCATCTCGAGACGTGAGTGCTAGCGCGGTTTATTGAAACTGTGCACAAAACAGCTCCGAAACTCGATTAGAGCGCTGTTTTGCCGGTGCCACTTTTCGAGCGCGAATAGTGTATCTTTTTTTTTTTTTAAATAAATAAATAAATATATACGGACAAATCACACAGATTAAGCTAGCCCCAAAGTAAGTTCGAGACTTGTGTTATGGGGGTACTAACTCAACGATACTATATTTTATAACAAATACATATATAGATAAACATCCAAGACCCAGGCAAATCTGAAAAAGATCATTTTCCATCTTGACCTGGCCGGGGATCGAACCCGGTCACTCCGTGTCGCAGGCAGGCGTGTTGACCGCTGCGCCACGGAGCTAGTCAAACCAAGGTATCTACCATTATATTTGATCGAAGGTGACACCGCTACAATAAATTTAATACTGTTGTTAGAGGGGTTATTTAATCTGCCGCCGACTGTATATATCGTGCTTATATTTTTCATGTGAAAGTTTAGATTTTTGCATGTATGTAATGATGTAAAGATGATTGTTATTTATTCACGCAAAAGTATAGTCGGTTTTTTTAAGGATGTTATAGCTTATATGTAGATCGAAACAGCATGTAGAACGTACGTGAAGGAAGTCACCGGTGCTTATACCGGTGAGTTCGTTCAAAAACATTAGTATAGATCAGGTGACATGCACTTGCGGTTTATTAAAATTGGTTATTTTGTTTTTATTTTAAAGCATATCTCTTAAAATTCTGTATTTTAAAATAATTAAATTAATAATTTTAAGCCTTTTCGCATATCAACGTCGATGTTTCGGTGTATAATGCACTTTTCAGAACAAGTTACATTAAAATAAAATAAAAATCCCTGAGACAAAAAATCCTCTATTTTGTAAACTACGTCTATGTCTTAATACCATCGCTAGAAAACCTGCTTTCAAATAAAAAGCTCATCCAAATCGATTCACCAATATAAGAGCTGCGTTGTGACCTCTCTTTTTCCGTAGGGTTAATATAATAACCAAGCATTGTACTAAAACCGCATTGTACGCTGGCAACAGTGATTTTAATACCTATATCCCGTTCCAAATTAAATATCTTTTAAACATGTATACATTGTATACCCATCCATTTATATCTAGGAATTATATTTCTTTATTGCCAATTTGTGAAGAGGTACATTCTACGTTAACAACGTATTTTTAAAGTGAAAACTGCTTTAGCGGCGTTGTGCATTTTTTGGAATGGGTAAAAAATGTTAAACTTGCGTACAGACACGTGACCTGGTCGAAAATTCGTAAGACGGACACGTGACCTTAGACCGCCGCAAAGGCGAGTTTTCACTTCTGCCGGCAACGCGTTGTTTTTTAACCCTACTTTAAATCAGTTTCAGAGATATAAGTAATAATAAAGTCTAAAGCTAGTATTTATCAAATAAAATATCAATATAACAATAACTTAAAATCTACTTCTGAATAGAAAACAAAAATTACAAATAAAATAACCCTGGCAGCTCATTACCCCGTGGTAGCGTGCCCAGAAGGCTGGCAGCATATTAAAATATCAATACAACGCCTTCATAAGTAAGATTTCCCTTTCTGCTGCAAGTTTAACGCACCCCGTCGTATTAAAATTCAAACGACACTACATCACATCCGCAAGCTCAGCACAGCACTAACGACGACAACAATGTGCCCTCAGAAGAGCTCCGAACAATCGAATGAAGACAATAAGCAGCGATACTCAGAGACAAAAAGAGGCGAAATAAAGGCTCACTTGTTTCCTGGCCGCATTGTGAGGAACGGAGAGGGCAGAGACAAAAGCGTAATGTGCCACGGACCCAAACAATGGCCCAGCGCCATTATTGTTACTGTAGCGCCGCTTTAGTAGAATATGTACAGAACTTGACATGACGATGGCCTTGTCAAGTCGGTTGGCTTTTGGTTGGCAAATCGCGAGTGCCAACCCTAGCCGGTCAAAGCATTGAACTTTGACCGCCCGTTCTGAGACAGTTATCGCGAGCGACTCTTACGTTGATTGACTGAAACGCGTTGAATGGACTTAGCAGGAAAAAAGTCGGATGGTTGGCGTTGGTTTGGGGCATCATTAAATATTATTACAGTGCAACATTTTAAGTTTAGGTTTTTGATATATTTGTTTATTGTGTCTCCTTTAGCCACAGAAATAATATAAGTACAGTCAGCCAACGAGATACCTGACCCTGCCATCTACCTAATCTTCAATTTTCTCTCGAACTAAAAATAATATTAAAAAATATATATTCAGAAAAATTTTAATTAAGACTTTCTGAATATACAATTTCATATTAATACAATTTTTAGTTTAAGAGAAAATTCAAGGTATAGAGGGCGGGATCGGGTTTCTCGGTGGCTGACTGTACCTTTAGCATCACGACACGATTATTTGCCCTTTCCGACTCCCGGTCTTTTGGTTGGCATGATGATATGTAAGTCCAGTCGGTTGGCAACTACTTCGAATTGGCATCTGACCACCCGGTCAAAGTGAGGTGATTCAGGGGAGTAATTTTGATATAAGAAATTGTCGAAGAAATGTCTTTATAATTAATTCATACATAGTATCACGTCTTTTTCCTTTGCGGGGTAGACAGAGAGAAAAACACGTTTTGCATGTTGGTGTGCGTTAGATGGAAAACGGACTCAAAATAGAGATGGGTAGCTAGCCGCATCGCCTACTTACATGACTCGTCAGTTTTTCGCCCGATCCCTAGATCGGCTTTTACGATTTGCGCGAGAAGAGAAGCAGCTGGTACATTCTACGTTTTTTCTTTACGCCCAGACCTAGGAAGATTTGACAATTAATTTAGTATTTATTTTATACTTGATGTTTTGCCTTGTCAAGTCGGCTGGCTATTGGTTGGCAGTTAGTTGCAACCCTAGCAGCCGGTCAGAGTTCAATCGCTCTGAATTTTTTCAGAATAACATTTAAGTTTTTGACTGTTATTCCGCGACCAAATGTATTTTAAATGCTGTTTTCTTTATTAGAAACTAGATTTAGTGGACTAGATCCTCAGATAGTTAATGAAAATTATTGATAAACATAGTCGAAGTTCTAAAGTGGAAGACCAGATCATGTCGACGAAATAATAATGTTCTAAACAACGAAATAATAAAGATGTTCGACTTGTTTAAACTTTTAAACTTTTCAAGTACCAGGTTTCCCTATCCATTGCAAATGGTGGGATTCTATAGAAAGCGCTAAATCACAAAGCAGCCCTTGTAGTTTCCAGGTTACATTCTTGAAAGAGAAAAGGAAAAACCGGGGCGTGCGGGGAACAAAGCGGCGGACAATGCGGGAAACAATACTGAGAGACACTATAGCGCTCAGGATAGAAGGGCAACTTGCTGCTGATCCGGGTATAGGAGTATGTATTATGGTTTGACCCTTATTAAGGCTATGCAATGGATTTTTAAAAGCTTTTATTTTAGTTATAAAGTATTTATTTAAAAAAAATATTGACCACAATGGTACAAAGGACGGACTTAATGCTAAAGCATTCTTTACCAGTCAACATAGTGTCACGTATTTTTCCCTTGCGAGGTAAACACAGCCTATAATACCCAAAGGCCACGTTTAGCATGTTGGTGGTCATTAGATGGAAAACGGAATCAAAATAGTGATTGCTAGCCGCATCGCCTATTAACATGAGTTCTCAGATTTTACCCATTCCCCCGATCGGCTTTTACGATCTGCGCGGGAATAGAATCAGCAGGTACATTCTACGTTTTTTCATTTTTCTCAGACCAGCGTGGAAGGCAGTCAACCTTCGGGAAAAACAGATAGAGACCATTGCGATAGGCGCATAAAGACTATTAAAAATATTCAGTAAATATCTTCTGTATAGTGTATCTTGCATACTCTTATCGTAATATTTGTACGAACAAATTGAGTTGTAGGATTTGACACGAGTCAAATCCTGCAACTCTACAATCTAATAATACTCTAAATCCGGATTGCCCCAATAATCATGGAACATTACAGTATTACACTACAGAGGCTAATAATAATAATAATAAACTACAGAGGCGCGAGCGCCCGTCTTGCTTCCTCCACCATAACCTTTCCCACGCTTTTCATATACCTATGTAAAGCTGTGCATATTATATTGCGGTCTGCGAGGTTGAGTACCAACCACTGGAAAGTTTGCTTGCCCGTTATACTACTGGTAGGTACCATCGGAAGTACCAACGAAAATTATCATTTTTCACGGGAACTTCTCAAAGAGTACACTTCAATAATAATTAGTAAAAAAAAAATGCATGTGTAGCGAGGGATGTGTTTTAGTTTATTTATTTATATTATTGTAGGAAAAACATGGATTAGTGGAAAACAAAAACAATTATATTTAAAAATTTGCGATGATGAAAATCTGAAGAGAGACACATCCTTTCACCACTCACCTGTGCACCGTTTCACAGATTCATTTCGCACCTTCGCACCGCTCAGTGGCTCAGCACATCTCTGGTGGCAACGATTACCTCGTTTCAAATCTTCGCTACGCATCCTCGCAGCGGTGCGGTAGTAATATTCTGATATTTATGGGACATATCAGAATATTACTACCGCACCGCTGCGAGGTGTCAAATTCAGCGCGTGCAGCAGTTTATGTACCTGGAGAGCATAGTGTCGCAATGTGGAGGAACAGAAGAGGACATCACTTCTAGAATTGCTATAGCTCGAGCCACCTTCGCGCAACTCCGCCCCATATGGCGGTCTAGGAAGCTTACTCGCAGAGTAAAACTCAAAATCTTTCGCTCCAATGTAAAAACCGTTCTGCTATATAAGTGCGAAACGTGAAAGGTGACCAAATGCATCACGCAGCAGATCAAAGTCTGTATCAATCGCTGTCTTCGTCAGATATTGGGTATCTTTTGGCCTGAAAAGATATCCAATGAACGTCTGTGGCAGCTTTGCGGCGAGACACCGATCGGTCACCAGATAGCGCGTCGTAAATGGATATGGATTGGCCACACGCTCAGGAGGGAGCCTTCTCACATTCCGAGACAGGCATTGGAATGGACTCCTCAAAGAAAGAGGAAGCGTGGTCGACCAAAGCAGACCTGGCGGTGATCGGTAGCGGCGGAGGTGAGCGGGCTGTCTTAGCCCGAAGTAAAGCGCGTTGCTCAAGACAGAACGAGATGGAGAAGCACTGTAGCGGCCCCTCTGCCACACCCAGGGGACATAGGAAAATAAGTCAAGTAAGTCAACTACCGCACCGCACCGCTACCTCACACATCGCTTGAAAAGCAGCCTAACATTGAAATAAACAAATGGAACATGCTATTATGACTAAAATTATGTTAGAAAATAACTAACTAGTAGTTTAGTTACTTAAACATTGAAAATTTGTAAAGCTTAGTTGTAAACAGCGCGCTCCCTCGGGTTCCATACAGCATTCACGTTCCCGCGTTTTCCATAACAATATTCGCGACAAGAGAAGGCCATTGACGAGCGCAGCAAACTCGCTATACCGAATTAACACTATTCAGGGGAACTTCTGAAAGCGGACAGCTCTCATACAATTTGTGGCATTCATAAGGATGGCATTTATGAAAAATAATGTAAAGAAGACGGTCTATTGACTAAAAGAGAGTCCTGATAAGCCGGAGAGAAAACATTATGTATAAAAACGGGTAGCGTGCTATTTCGTCGGGATTGTCGACGATAGTTTGGGACTCATCAGGAGTCCATTTTCAAGGCGAGTGCGGGACGCGCGAAAGTGTAAACTATAGTCCGTAATCCTGACGCAATAGCACGCGAGTGACCCGATTTTATACATAACTAGCTTTCACCCGCGCGCGGGAGCAGTACTTTTTCCCGGGATAAAATGTACTCTATATCCTTCTCCGTAATTTTATGATGATCGGTTCAGTAGTTACAACGTGAAAGCGTAACAAACAAACAGACAAACTCGCTTTCGCATTTATAATATTTAGGATGTCTTTATCTCACGGAGAGAAAACCTTGGGCCAAGTAACTTATTTGTCTAATCTGTGCCCGCTCCGAAGCAGTTGAGGATGCAACTGAAATAAGTATACGCTGTTTTTAAAGAAAGTGAGAGAATCGGAGACGAATAAAATTATATTATGTACTTAGCAGTAAGTACGCAATAGATACTCGTATATTGTTTTTTAAACTTTCGCGCTTTAAACACATAATTATGTATATAAACGGGACTTAGCACGAACCTTTTTATTATTTGTTTCCGTTGACGTTTCAATGGAGTTACATCCATCCTGGTCTCGTTGCGACCACGATGGATGTAACTCCATTGAAACGTCAACGGAAACAAATAATAAAAAGGTTCGTGCTAAGTCCCGTTTATATACATAGATACTCGTATGTTAGTAATCTACTGCAAACCTATGCGATACCCTATTATCTTTATCTACTAATGGATACTAAGTCACTGACGTCGATAATCAAAATAGCTCATTAATCGATTTTAATTAAAAAAAAAATGGGAATATTCACAGTCCATTTATTGAAATTTGCTACCAAAGCATTTCTTTGCCCTACGAGATCCAGCCCTTAAAATATTTGCGATTAATTTAAATGGACCTTGTATAGATAATTAGTTAATGAATTAAGTAGAAATAAAACATAAAGTAAATAAATACGTTGACAGATAAGAAATACTTATTATTGAGAGCTCGCTAACAATTAATGCTTATGCAATTAATATTTAGTGGCACGAGTATTATATCAAATGCAAGTATTACTGTACCTAAGTACAACACAACATAACTTGTTTAACCCTTTGACCGCGAACGTAGGATAAATCCGCCATACATTTTCTATGAAAAGAATAAAATAAGAAACACGATCGAATTAGTAGAAGCTCAGCTGCAACATTACGATTTTTGGATATGTAGGATATAAAAGTTTTGATGGAACGCAAATTTTTAATGGGCGGCGGAATATCGTCCAGCATCTAGTAGCAGCATATCTGAAACTCATAGTTGCATAGTTATATCCTTAAACATCTAAGTCAGCTCCAATCAGAGATAGATAGGTACTTTTTGAGTAAAAGCTTTACCGCTTCTATGCTTCGCTCGGTGAGTGAGAGAACCGGAGGCTCATCTTCACCTCCATTTACTCCCCCCATGTCCCATGAACTCCTTGAAAGGCCGGCAACACTCCTGTCACACCCTGGTGTTGCATTTGTCTATGGGCAGCGTTGATCGTTAACCATCAGGTGACGCATTCTCGTTTGCCGTCCAGTATCATATCAGTACCTGGGCTCTGGGCGACCGAGCTTGGCTCGCTTATTACTATTTATTGTAATATATGGTGGTGTTTAGGTGATAATCTATATTTATGAGAAATATATATTGTTATCTCAAACATTTACTACATTTTTTTAAACTTGTCTAAAAATAATAATATTTTTTAAAAAATATATAGAAATAAATTTATATATAAACTAGCTGTTGCAATTTCTGTTATTATGATTAATTAGTATAGATGAATAATTTTTCCCCGATTTCAAAACATTTTTTATTGATGCTTCGCTCCTATCGGTCGCAGCGTGATGTTTTATAGCCTAAAGCCTTCCTCAATAAATGGACTATCCAACACAATAAACATTTTTCAATTTGAACCAGTAGTTCCTGAGATTAGCGCGTTCAAACAAACAAGCAAACTCTTCAGCTTTATAATATTAGTATAGATTTCTGCGCTTTCTATACACAATATTCGCTCCACTTCATTCGCTCAAGAATACATTCTATTGACGAGTCAGCAAACTCGCTATGTCAAACGATGGCATTTATGAAAGACTAGCTTTCACCCGCGTCTCCGTCCGCGTCTATGTCGATCCCTCGGGAATAGTACTTTATGTTTAGTAGTTATGGCGTGACATACAAACTTACTTTCGCATGAAAATGACAACTTAGCAGAGTTATAGTACTGTATATGTAATAAATGAAGTGAAATGATAAAACACTAAGATATTACAGCATTACAAAGCCGCGGGAAGCGGTCTCCGGAGTTCTTTCGCATTCGCGTTTCCATACACAATATTGTGACTCGCGACTCGAGGCGCTCAAGAATACATACCATTGACGAGCTCCGACAAACTCGCTATACCGAATTAACACTATTCACAGGAACTTCTGAAAGAGGACTGCTCTCATACAATTTGGTGGCATTCATATAGATCCACTCCTCAGCTGGCTCGATGAATAGCTCCATGTTCTGTATTTTACTCGTAGTTCGAAAGTTATATGCTCTAAGAGATTTTAATTTCAAAGGCGATGTTTGTCTTTGTGTGAAGACGTGTCCGTAATTTGTGACTGAAATTTTCTTTGGGGAGATTTGTTTCAATGATAACCGATGAGCTTTGAACTACTTGAAAAGTAACGTTTTGAGTATTTATCATTTTGGTTATGTTTTTCGCGCGTATGTATGGAGTGCGTTACCCCAGCCGACTAAGTGCTCCTTTTACGAATTGATAAATGCAAATAATTAGATCATTACTTCGTGTAAATGTCCCCGAAAGTAAATAATTTGACACCCCGCCGTTTCAGAGATAATGAGGAAAATAAAATTCGGCTGGCGTAACGTTACCCCAGCCGACTTTTTTTGATCCCGTCGGTTTATCTGGATAAAAAGTATACACAAAGATAGATTGAATTTGCTCTCAAATGTCCCCGATAAAATTAAATTTGACACCTTTATGGATTTCGAGTTATTTCATTTTCTGCTGCGGTAACGTTTGGCCAATCTCTGTATCTCTGAAACCGTAAGACGCAGAATCGTGATTTTTTTTATACGTATACAACGGAATTTGTCACCATTTGACACCTAGTTATCTTAAATATTAATAATATGGTTTGCGAGTAATAAATATTATTCTGAAAACCATATTTTCGGTTCTAGTTATTAAACGAGGGAACCCTGAAAATTCAAACTAGTCCTAATAGATGCCTCTTATAGAGACATACAAAACATCAAAACTTTCATCAGCCTAATCCAAAGCATTGGCAAGTTATAATGATATTACTGGTTCCAAAAAGCCAGATTCTGGGCTCTCGATTTAAACGAGGAAAATAATACTTTCCTTTTGCCTGGCTGATTCCATATTTAAACAATAATTAGACACTTTATCGAAAAACATACATACCAATTTCTAGCTTGATATACTTTCGTATATAAGAAATAATAATTAAAAACTAAACCTAGATATTTTTTTCCGATTACCTGACCAAGTTCTGATGTGCATCTGAAAGCGGCTGCGGCATACTACTAGATATACTTCCATATTCAACGGCATTGTATTCTAAATAGGATGGTACAGGCGAGTGGAAATTTAAAAAAAAAAAAATATATGCCTTATATAATGGAATTACTTATTTCCTCCATACTTATACTTTATAATGTATTGATTCCTAACGGGATTGACCAAGTCTATTATTGCAAGACCAAAGGCAGCTATAGGTAATATTGGAAATACGAGGATGTAGTACTTGCTTTGTTATATAGAATTAGAAAAAAATACAACTGCAGTTGCTCGGAACTGCAATTTCATTGGCTAATGTGCGTGAGCGGGACAGCGCAGCGATAGTCCCTAGTTTTGCTCGCGCATAATAACAAATCCTAACTAATATTATAAATGCGAAAGTGAGTTTGTTTGTTTGTTACGCTTTCACACCGTAACTACTGAACCGATCATCATGAAATTTTGCATACAAGTTCTCTGGAGTGCGGAGAAGGACATAGGCTACCTTTTATCCCGGGAAAAAGTACTATTCCCGAGGGATCGACATTGACGCGGGCGGAGCCGCGGGCATAAGCTAGTATATATATATTTTTTTTATTTTCAAAGAAGGACACAAAAAAGTGTTGATACTCTGTACTGTGGTACCGACTACTTTTGATTTCGAACAAATCTTTGTAAGATGTCCCCTACATGTTCGCATAAAGCAATGCAGAATAAAACAAGCAGTACATAATATAGAAAAAGAAATATGGACTTCTAGTTCATTTGTTTAGCTAATAACGACGCGTTTTCCTAGTTGATGGATACACATTTTACTCCCAATTTGTAAAACTGACACTTTCTACACTAGAGCAGCAAAAATAAATAACACAAGATTTTTTTTTATTTATCTCTTGATAGTCTTACCTTATAGAATATAACCTTGTTTGCGTTGGTTTTTGATTACCAACTACGGTGACAGTTGGATTGAACTATTATGCAGACGGCAGACCTCTATTTAAGAGGTCTGCCTTAAAATCAATCAAACAAAAAAAATATAAAAAGATATTTTATTTACATTATTAGTATGTAGACATTGCCATTTAAGTAATAGTTTTGCTGAAAGAGAAAATCTGTAAGTCACCCTAAGGTTTCATTCATCATCATCATCATCATCATCATCATAATCATTTTGAATAGGTGTCACGGTCAATCGACCATGCACACCCTGGTGTCAGAGTTCTTCGGAACCGCCTCTCGGCCTCTGACGTGGTTCCTTTAACGACTACCAGATGGCAGCCGGGACCACCGGCTTAACGTGCCTTCCGAAGCACGGAATCATCTTTATTGTCGGACAATCAGGTGATTCACGTCTGCAATGTCCTACCAAACTGGAAACAACTAAACAAAGTATGCTTCCGGTGGAAATTGAACCCACACGACCCCCGGGTCAACAGGCAAACGCCTTAACCACTGGACCACGGAGGCTGTTTCTGCTGTTGACCCTAAGGTTTCATTTATTAAATACGAGTCTTTATAATATTAAAATTAATCCTAACAATTTTTCTACTTGAATATACCCAACCACTTATTATTATTGTGCAGATTTTAGAAGGTATACGTTATGTATCGTACGGCCGCTTTTAGATGCACATTCGAATTTGGTCGGGTAATCGGGAAAAATTATCTAGGTTTAGTTTTTATTTATTATTTCTTATATACGATAGTATATCAAGCTGAAAATTTGTATGTATATTTTTGGTTAAAGTGTCTAATTATTGTTTAAATATGGAATCAGCCAAGTGGAAGGAAAGTATTATTTTCCTCGTTTAAATCGAGAGCCCAGAATCTGGCTTTCTGGAACCAGTAATATCATTATAACTTGCCACATCTATGGATTAGGCTGATGAAAGTTTTGATGTTTTGTATGTCTCTATAAGAGGCATCTATTAGGACTAGGTTGAATTTTCAGGGTTCCCTCGTTTAATAACTAGAACCGAAAATATGGTTTTCAAAATAATATTTATTACTCGCAAACCATATTATTAATATTTAAGATAACTAAGTGTCAAATGGTGACAAATTCCGTTCTATACGTATAAAAAAAAATCATGATTCTGCGTCTTACGGTTTCAGAGATACAGAGATTGACCAAACGTTACCGCAGCAGAAAATGAAATAACTCGAAATCCATAAAGGTGTCAAATTTAATTTTATCGGGGACATTTGAGAGCAAATTCAATCTATCTTTGTGTATACTTTTTATCCAGATAAACCGACGGAATCAAAAAAGTCTTTTAATTCCTCATTATTTTATTTTCCTCATTATCTCTGAAACGGCGGGGTGTCAAATTATTTACTTTCGGGGACATTTACACGAAGTAATGATCTAATTATTTGCATTTATCAATTCTTAAAAGGAGCACTTAGTCGGCTGGGGTAACGCACTCGTATGTATGTATAATAAGTTTGAAATTATTAAAAATATTTTTATTATGATGTAATTCAAAATTGATGCTTTTCGCAATTTTTTCTTTACCTGTGTTATAAAACGTGGCTTCATACCAAATTTCAAGATTCACGGGAAGTACCCTGTAGGTCTTGATTCCCTTGCGTGAGTGGAAAAAGTATCCTATCCTAACTAATATTATAAATGCGAAAATGAGTTTGTTTGTTTGTTTGTTACGCTTTCACGTTGTAACTATTGAACCGATCATCACGAAATTTTGCATACAAGTTCTCTGGAGTACAGAGAAGGACATAGGCTACCTTTTATTCCGGGGAAAAGTACTATTCCCGAGGGATCGACATTAACGCGGGCGGAGCCGCGGGCGAAAGCTAGTTAAAAATATTTTTATTATATTCTGTAACACAAAATTAGTGCTTTTCGCAATTTTTCCTTAATCTGCGCTGTAAGACGTTGCTTCGTACTAAATTCCAAGATTCTAAGTTCACGGTAAATACCCTGTACCTGTAGGTTTTGATTCCCTTGCGAGTGACGAAAAATTATTATAAATATTTTTATTTTATGATGTAACATAAAATGTATGAATTTCAGCTCGATACCTCTACGCGTTCCTGAGAAAAAGGGTCTAGACAAACGGACAGACAGACGGACAACCGAGTGATCCTATAAAGGTTCCGTTTTTTTCCTTTTGAGGTACGGAACCCTAATAATGAAAAAAGCTATATTCGCGTTGCCTAGCAATATTTTAGAGTGTTATATATTTTAGTCGCGGGCATATATTTTATTAAATCTATGGTCGCGGGTAACCACGAGACGAACGGTTCCCCGTGAAAACGTTGTGCCTCCGGTTTTCAACATAGGAAAAGGAATATCATTTCATCGGAAGTAAAATATTATGTAAAAGACAAGAAGAAAAAACAGGTTTTGGAATTGTGTTAAAAATAAGCGTAAATATAATTATGTATTGATAAATATATTTTAACACGAACCAATAATACAAAAAACTAGCTTTCGCCCGGAGCTTCGCTCGCGTCAATGTCGTTCTTTCGGGAACAGTACATTTTTCCAGGATAAAATATAGCTTTGTCCGTCTCCGTACTCGAGAGCACTTTTATGTAAAATTTCATGATGATCGGTTTAGAAGTTACGGCGTGAAAGCATAACAAACAAACAAACAAACCTACTCTCGCATTTATAATATTAGGGATAAGGTTAACATAAAAAAATATGTTAAAATTAAATATGACTAGCTCCGTGGCGCAGCGGTCAACACGCCTGCCTGCGACACGGAGTGACCGGGTTCAATCCCCGGCCAGGTCAAGATGGAAAATGATCTTTTTCAGATTGGCCTGGGTCTTGGATGTGTATCTATATATGTATTTGTTATAAAAATAGTTATCGTTGAGTTAGTATCCCATAACAGAAGTCTCGAATTTACTTTGGGGCTAGCTCAATCTGTGTGATTTGTCCGTATATTTTTATTATTAAAATACGTCATAGATAAATCTCATTTGTTGTGTCTGCTGAGGTACTTATGATATTCGTATATCTGTGATATGTTGCTGATATCGTAGAAATAGAAAGTCACATACCTACCGTATGTGACTTTCTTTTTCTACGATTACTTCTAAATGCTCAACGGATTTCCTATCCCGAGTAACATAGGCTATTTTTATAGTGCTAGTGTTTTATTTAATTATGTATATAAACGGGATAACACGAACCTTTTTATTATTTGTTTTCGTTGAGGTTTCAATGGAGTTACAATTATCGTGGTCGCAACGAGACGGTAAAAAAGAATAGTGTTTTATTTTTCTTAGAACAACCTTGTCTGAAATAAAATTGTCAAAAGCTTTTCTTTCTTCTTTTTATGTTAATTTTGCATGCTATAAATGTAGCTGAATAAGTAGTTCATTCGTATTTTAACACCTGTATTGTATTACCTTAACCATGAGCAAATAAACTCATTCATTCATTCATACGCGTTCATAAATTTTAACTAATATTATAATTGCAAAACTGAGTTTGTCCGTTTGTTACGCTCTTCTCTAATGTTAACCTAAACTGTGCCAAAACTATAAACTCCTACATCATTATTGGTGAATATGGCATAAAGATGGATGAGAGTAATATTCTGATATCTATGGATGAGACCTATTGCTAATGCTAACTGTTTTTGTTTTTCGTGTGTGTAAGTGGCTAACACTGGTGTCAGATTTTTCAAGCTGCCTAAAGGCATCTGACATAGCTTAACGACTGCCATCAAAGATGACAACAGCCGGGACCAACGGCTTAACGTGCCTTCCGAAGCACGGAGGAGCTCGAAATATTTTTGTGCCAGTTGCGGTCACCCATCACAATAGGGACTGCGGCCAAGGTTGCTTAACATGCTAAGCGATTTCAGTGCTCACGACTAGGCCATCGCGCTCCTCATAACTGCTAACTAATGGCTATATAACACGTAAAGCAAAAGTCGCGCGAAAGGCAATAGCTAGAATAAATAAAAGGCAATACTGTAAACAGTCTGCATGTATTTTAAGGAGCAATAAGTATTGAATATTGAGTATAGAAAGTGTTACGTGGTTTTTTAACTTTCTCTTAAACAATCTACCGAAGAATCTACCTATTAATATGAATATTCTCATTATGATATTCTGTTTTTCCACAACAGAGATACGCCATAATTACTTTCTATGTCAGCGTCGTTTGTCGCTTTACAAATCCATTGAATGTTATTCATATTGGCTCAAATCATAGCCGGAGGCGCTCCTTGGAACCATCTTTCAGGCCTCTGAATGGTGTTAATTTACTGCTGAATTGCCAACAGCCGAGTGTGAATCAATAGGAGATTCGGTCGACATTACAAGGTCGAAATTCTATATGGAAAATGTGGAAAACATAAATGGAGGCTGCAAAAGCGACTCCAAAGGAGGGTGATTTTCTAAAGGCTTCAGCTCGTTTCAATAGCCCACTGTTTAACATTGCTCATTGAGCGATATTTTCTGTTTCCTTTTCAAAATACACGACTCCTTATACAAATAGGCTCTCGTGAAAGGGGCAGGGAACTTTACTCGGTTTTGTTCTTACATCTGAAAGAAAACCAACTTTACAAAGAAGTTTCGAATAAAAAGTGTAGACTCAAAAGCTCTCAAAAGCCATAGTAGGTTACCAAATGTCAAGTCGGTTATGGGTTGGGCATTTTCTCGTCAAAGAACTTGAATTTACCTACCATCTACGAATAAGTCAACTTATTACTTACTAGCTTTCGCCCGCAGCTTCGCTCGCGGCAAAGTCGTTCCCTCGGGAACAGTACTTTTTTCTGGGATGAAATATATCTATGTCCTTCTCCGCACTCCAGGGAACTTGTATGCAAAATTGCATGATCATCATGCCGTAACTACGGTTTCGTAGTTACGGCGTGAAAGCGTAACAAACAAACTCACTTGCGCAAATAAGAATTCGTAGCCTACCATAGTCCAGCCGGTCTATTTGCTAACTCAGTTTTATTTTGAAGTCGGTTAAAAATGCATAGATTTATGATTTTTCACATAATCTTATATCTATGCATTTTTTTAGATCTGCTTTCATGAAATCCCATTTGTCACAGTGACTTTAAAAATGTCGTTATTCGAGTTCCAGTGCTTCTTGTATATTCAATGTTTAATATTTACACCATTAGGTCTATGATTTATACTTAGTTATTTAATGAATTATTAATTGCGATTTAGTATTAAGTAAGTATATGTACTTATTATGAAAAACTTAGTTGAGTATGGTTGAAGAGTGGTGGTCGCTCACCCATGCCCACTCCTCCGGAATATGGCGTCGAGACGGCGTCATATGGTTTTTGGCGGTTGAAAGTCAGTCCCTCACAACTGTTCTACTCCCGCGTGGCAGAGCATATAAACTTTAAACGAACTAATAGTAAGTACATCATATAGTACTAATCGCTTCTTTATACTATACGGGTTAGGCAGAGCCTAGGGCCTAAGACCTAAGCGCCACGAGCGTGATGATGAGCGTGTCGGTGGAAAAGGCAATATGAATAAAATACAAATAATGGCGGGTTGCTATGCCTCGTCCTCGTCACATATAGAAAATTATTTTTGAGATGTTGATGAACTTATCAATGGTGTCATTAAACTTTAAAGCGGACCCCGGGTTCCCCAAGCGTTGCGAGTCGAAGCACCACAGTTAAGTATAAAACGCTCAAATGAGGGAGGAAATATCAAAAACTTCTAATTTCTTTCAACGATAAAAAGACCCTTAGTCTTCGATCTTGGAGTCTTGAGGTGCCCGAAAATGATGATGAAAACTTTGGTATTATGTAATAGTGGAATACATAATTGCAAGAAAAAAAAGGAAATAAAACCGGCTAAGTGCGAGTCGGACTCGCACAAGAAGGGTTCCGTACCGTTAGGTCTCTATAAAAACGGTAAAAAAAACATGTCTGTTGTATGGGGGTTCCCATACAACAGACATGTTTTTTTTTCCGTCTTCTAATATTATTTTTATTTTTATTTAATTATTTATTTTAAAAGTTAATATATAACTAAACATTCTGTGAATATTTGAAGCGCGTATCTGTTGCCGTTATCAATATCGAGCAAAAACAAGCAAAAAAAATCACGTTTGTTGTATGGGAGCCCCCTTAAATATCTATTTTATTAATTTTTTTTGTATTTGTTTTTATAGCGGCAGCGGAAATACATCATCTGTGAAAATTTCAGCTGTCTAACTATCACAGTTCATGAGATACAGCCTGGTGACAGACGGACAGACAAACAGCCAGACAGACAGACAGCGGAGCGATATTAATAGGGTCCCGCTTTTACCCTTTGGATACGGAATTCTAAAAAAGAAAAAAAAAATGATAGAAACTCGACCAGCTAGTCGGCAACTTTGTACGGGAATCCAAATTTTTTTTCGATTCTCGGCTATTTTTCTTGCAATTATTTATATTTCATTAGGGATTCTGCTTCCAGGATTTCAACAGACATTCAAAATCACTCGGTATACGAAAGTGTGCATTTAAGGTATGTAGGTAAAGATAGCAAATACTTTATTTTCAGTCGACTATTTTAATAAGGAGACATGAAGAGCCAAGGCCCATTCAGCTTAAAGAAATTCGCCAGCGATGATCCGGCTCGTTGCCAAACGCCGGATCCAGACATGAAGAAACTAAGCATCAAATGCTGCATCATAATGGCATTCTTCATTACGATAGTCGTGGGACAGATAGCCCTTTTTTTCATATATATTTGGAAGCGTAAGTTGTAGTTGGTGTTAAGTCGTTTATATGTACTTTTGAGATGAAATGAAATAAATTTCAATCTACAACCTGCTTTATTTGATCAAACAGCGTCCCGCAGATTTGAGTCGAAGGAGTAAGAGTTTAATTTATCATGTTATCTATATCTACTTATTTACTGACTAACTTTCGCCTGCGTCAATGTTGATCCCTCGGGAACAGTACTTTTCCCGGGATAAAAGGTAGCCTATGTCCTTCTCCGTTCTCCAGAGAACTTGTATGCAAAATTTCATGATGATCGGGTCGCTAGTTACGGCGTGAAAGCGTAACAAAAAAATAAACAAACAAACTCACTTTCGCATTTATAATATTAGTAAGGATTATATATAAGCTTGTAGATGCACGGATGGCCTTGGCCAATAAGCCTGTAGATGAGCACAATGGCCTAGTGGCCATCAGGCTCTACAGGCTTACCAATGCTCATGCCCACTGGGGCGTGAGCATTATAAGCGCTTAGGCATGTTAAGCAACCCTGGGCACTGACCCCACTGTGATGGGTTCCCGTAAGTGTCCTAAAAATACCTCGAGCTCCTCCGTCGTCTTAAATGAAAAAATGAAAAAATCTTTATTTCCAAGCCTTAGTTTATAAAAATACATATTTCTGGGACCCACCTAGTAAGCTTAGATAAAGCCTGTGACAGGTGGATCCGCTCTTCCAGAACACATCATAATAACTTAGGCCTAGTTAACGTAAATACATGATGAAAGTTAGAGCAGAAGATTATATATATATCTATTTACTTACGTGTGTATGTGTGTGTGTGTGTGTGTGTGTGTGTGTGTGTGTGTGTGTGTGTGTGTGTGTGTGTGTGTGTGTGTGTGTGTGTGTGTGTGTGTGTGTGTTTGTGTGTGTGTGTGTGTTTGTGTGTGTGTGTGTGTGTGTGTGTGTGTGTGTGTGTGTGTGTGTGTGTGTGTGTGTGTGTGTGTGTGTGTGTGTGAAGGTGTGTGTGTGAAGGTGTGTGTGAAGGTGTGTGTGTGGGTGAAGGTGTGTGTGTGGGTGAAGGTGTGTGCGTGATGGTGTGTGTTGGTGTGGGTGTGTGTGGATGTGTGTATTGGTGAGAGGGTGTGTGTGTATGAGAGAGTCTGTGTATAAGCGTCTGTGTACTGATGGCCGATTTGACATTATTATTATTAGATAATAATAAGATTATACGGAATAGTACTACTCAACCCTGCGATAAAATCTTGGGATCAGAGACCACTAGCGGACTGTTGTCAAAGCTAGTTAGTCCAGCAATAAGTAGTGGTCTCCATTGAGTTACTTATTTAGTTTATAATTTATATATATATATATATATATATATATATATGTATGTATTTTGTTTTTCTTCAATATCACAGATTAGCTATAAAATTTTCAATCTCATCATAGTCTAATGTAGATAGCCATTCAGTTATTGAGGTCTTACATTTGTATTTAGTCGTCTTAGGAAGCTATGTTCAGCCGTTGGTCCCAGCTGTTATAATTGAAGGCAGTCGTAAACCTACGTCAGATGCTTTTAGGTAGCTTGAAAAATCTGTCACCAATGCAGTGTTGGCCGCTTATACACATGTAAAATAAAGACCGGCCAAGTGCGAGTCGGGCTCGCACACTAAGGGTTCCGTACCGTTAACTATAAAACGGCAAAAAAAGTCATCTGTGTACCTATACAACACACATGACTTTTTTTGCCGTTTTATAGTTAACGGGAGCGCCCCTATAATATTAATTTTATTTTTATTTAATTACTTATTTTTAAGGTGAATATAAATAACTAAGAAAAGCAAAAAAAATCACGTTTGTTGTATGGGAGCCTCCTTAAATATTAATTTTATTATATTTTTCAGCATTTGTTTGCGGGTCCCGTTATTACCTATTGGATAAGAACCCTAAAAAATAAAAAATAGGGATTCTTATTCCGAGATTTCTAAATAGCTCAGAGGTTTAAAATTCACGCTGTATATGTTAGAACCCTAAAAAATAAATCTTCAATACATTACCAATATGACTGATTAGTATTATATTTGCTTCGCGCTTATGAATGTCAATAGGAAGGGTAGGCTGGCGAATCACGCTCCCCGCTGCTTCCAATTTCTTCCTATTCAGAGCCATATAACACATCCGGAAGTTGTATGAGCTGGTTTTGAATTCAGAACGACATGGTATCTTATATAATAATTATGTAACCTTTCTTATCATACTAACGGAAAAGTCGGTTTACGGACAACAAGTTTACGTGATAACAGTGGAAGGGAGATAGATGCGTCACACACAAGCGGAATGCTTTTGATAGATGCGCCGATCTATCCTCTCTATCGCTTGTTCCGCGCTCTCACTTGCACGCGGAATGTGACATTTTTTCCTGGGGCAAGCCAGCGTTGATCGATTAATAAATTTATAAGATGTCATCACGCCAAAAAATCTAAAAATTATCATGTTTGCGAAAAGCCAGCGGCTTTGGTGTGTAGACAGCTTTACATTAAATAAGTGTACCTACAAAATTTCGTCCCATTCGGCTACGGATAACTGCTTTAAAATTCGGTTGCAAGATTTGACACCAACAACAATTTATGCGATTCATGCCGTTTGCACCGAGGCAACAGGAAGGCAGGCAGTTATTTCGAATATGAAACTAAAGCTCTGCTAAAATGCTGTAGTGTAACGCTAATAAGAGCTTAATTAGCTAAGAGCGAAATTAGTAGGGTCCCGTTTTTACCCTTTGGGTATGGAACCCTAAAAATTTACTTGATGTAGGTATCTAAGCAAAAATAGGATACCAACTGACGCAAGCTAAATCACACCGTATCGCTAACTAGGTACATTGAGTTGATATTTCTGTGAATACCTTTGCAGAGTGCGATTTCTGTACGTAAGTACTAGTACTTATTCTGTGCCCGTGCACCCTCGAGTTTGATCGTCTCATCCACAGTGAACGACCAGATCTGTGTACCATAGGTGTATAACAAGGGACGGAATATACAGGGTATTATTAAAAACCCTGTATATTCTGGCAACCTCGCAAGATTAGATAGCTAGCTAATAGATTCAGATGTTACTTTGCGGAAGTCAAAGCTACATTTACTTTGAGACAATTTACTTTGCGTGTTTCCGCCACCAGCTAGTTCATGCAAACTATTGCTGGCCAGCGCCCATCCGCTACTGTCTACATCTATCAGTTTTAGCCTACTATGACACTCTTTAGTATATTTAACTGCCTGTTCGTCATTTCTTTCTCCCCACATAACCTTCACATTTTCGTCAACAATATTTTTGAAAGATATTAGCGGTGTCAATAAATGCAGACTGCACTCTATTATAAGAGGAAAATGATCAGACCATGTTCAAGTTCAAGTTATTTTTCTATGTCACCTGGGTGGGGCAGAGGGCCGCTACAGTGCTTCTCCATCTCATTCTGTCTTGAGTCTTGAGCAACGCGCTTCACTTCGGGCCAAGACAGCCGCCAGGTCTGCTTTGGTCGACCACGCTTCCTCTTTCCTCGAGGAGTCCATTCCAATGCCTGTCTCATGATCAGACCATAATGTGTCACAAAAAACAGAAACATTTACAACCGTTTGTTTAGCTGATTGGTTCGTTAAGCCACTGCGTATCCAACCAACTGGATTCCTAGGTCAACTAGACATCCATTAATATTACTGACATATTGTAATAGTGCCTGAACTGAATCCTCGTCTAGTAGGTCTACATCAACACACGACCAACACTGCTCTTGACAATAGCTTAAAAGTTCGTTATAAGTTATTATTTAGTTATTGTTAGTCCCTTCAAGCCCGCTACCAATAGTTGATGCATGCAACCCTGGTCGATACTGCTGCATCCGTTGAGGCTGCAGCAATGTCGGCCGTCGTGCTCGCGACACGTGTTTCGCCTCAACACGTCGTTCGAATGACAAGCAACGAACCACCATAATTAACGCTTAAGCAGGTTAAGCAACGCAGTCCCATAATAATATCTCGAGTCGAGCTTCTCCGTGCTTCGGAAGGCACGTTAGGCTGTTGGTTCCGGCTGCCATCATTGATCGTAGTAGTTAAGCTATATCAGATGCCTTAAAGCAGCTTGAAATCCAGTGTTGGCTACTTCATCATACATCCTCTCTGTACTACCGGAATCATACTTGGCCAGAGCAGACAGAGGATTTGGCCTACACTCTCCTCGCTGGCCGTCTGGGTTGGAGAGGTCTCATTGATGTTTATGAGCTTTGTTTAGCTAGTATTTCCTAAGCCGCCTCTTACGACATCCATGGGAGGAGATGGAGTGGTCCTATTCTACTCTGCCGGAAACCACGCGACTAGTTGGCTACTTACACACACAAAAACAAACATTAATAAAAGAATTTATGACTTTGCTGTAGATATCATAAAACAAGAGCTTCTTTATTTTACAGCGCAGAACATCGCTCCGAATCCGTAATTTCTTTGATTCCCTTCTATTGTGCTCTGATAAAAGCGACACTTTCAGTCTCCCGAATGAATACACCCATTATACCGGCACAAAAGTGGATACTCCAAACAAAAACATCATTGGCGCGGTTATTGCGAATAAAAAACAGTTCAGACTATTCCATTATGATTGTGAACCGTGATTGTGAACAATGTAGTTGCTGAAAAGTGTTTTGCTGCGAATATTATTCGGATCGAGGTTTTCGGCTAATTTTATTATCTTTGTTCACAAAGAGCTTTAATTTACATTAATATTACCTAGGTATGGTGAAGTTTGCTCAATTTTATTGTCCCATAGTGGAGGAATTTGAAATATGTTTTAATTTCTAGCGAATATTTAAATAGTAAGTATGTAGGTAGGTAGGTACCTACTTAAGGCCTCATCGGTTTTTGATAAACAGCTCACCTTCATTCCAAAACTTCTGGTACCTACCTACATTATAACAATCGAATATCTTAGCGTAACTTAGAAATATTAAATTTTCGAAAATGTTTCCGCTGTGTCATCATGATCTATGAAAAACTTGCTAAAGTACTATTTTGACCTCTGTTACTCGTTTATCTTAGAATTCATGAATTTCAGTTCGGTGCCGCCATCTATGAAATGTCAGGAAAACAGCGAGAAGCGAACAGTCGTGCTAGTTAAATGAAAATTCAGCAGATGGCGCTATCGTACGAGGTTTCAGTTTCGTACCGTACGTAATCTTGCCATTATAAAAAGTGTCATGACGATGAAGTAGAGGGCGCTTTTTAATGCGGGCGTCCATTTTACAATACAGGATTGCAGGGTAAAATTATATATAACAAACCACGTCCCTATTCTGATAAAACAGATCCAAAGGATGTTAGATATCTATCTCCGGAATTTTACGCTTTCAAAATGACCTATTTTCTATAGCTCAGGAATTGCTTCTAATTCAATTATTAAATTACAGGTAGCAAATAGAAGTTTGCTCCCTGTAATTTAATAATTGCTAAGTAGATACATTAATAAAATCTATTATTTTTTACCAGGCACTCTGACGCCAGGACGGTGGGTTGATGGCTTCCCTGTTCAGTATAAAAGAGAACGATTATACATTTTAGTGGCACGACGTTTGCTTACTGGCTTCTACAAAAAAAAATTGTTCCCTTTTTTTAGGTATATGAAAAACTAGCTGTTGCCCGCGGCTTCGCCTGCGTTAATGTCGTTCCCTTGGGAACAGTAGAAATGATAAAAATTCAATACAAACCCCTCCCCCTTTGCTTTTTCCCCTTAAGGGGGAATTTAATACATTTCACCTGCATAGATCTTTAGCCCTTAAGGAAGGGATTTTGCCCATTTCACCTACACAGATATTTATTTATTGTAATGGAGAACTTCTTATTGTCATATTTCTAAGTAAATAAAAAAAATCCATACAAACTTTACCCCACCTATTTTACCCCTTCAAGGGGAAATTTCGTCCATTTTAACTACACAGATCTTTTTAATTGTAATGTAAACATATATACTTATTTTTATACTTCTATGTCCGGCAATGAGAAAAATTCCATACAAACTTTACCCCCTATTTACCCCTTCAAGGAAGAATGTTGTCTGGTTCACCTTAACAGATCTTTTTTAATTTTAATTGAGAACTTGGTACCTAATTTCAAACTTCTAAGTCCAGAAATGAGAAAATTCCATAAAACTTCAACCCCTTTGATTTTCTAAAAATCCTTTCTTAGTGCTCATATACATCATAAAAAGAATCCCTGTGCCAAATTTCAAGTTTCTGGGCACAGTAGTTTCGGCTATGCGTTGATATATTAGTCAGGTTTGCCTATGGCCCGCGGCTCCGCCCGCGTAACTGTCGATTTCTCAGGAACAGTAGAATTACCCGGAATACATTAGTTCATGACTTTCAATGAAACACCTTAATATTGAATTTCAATTGAATAACTTCAAAAACGAAAAGTTTCATACTAACTTTGCATCCCCGTTATACCCCCTTAAGGGATGATTTTTGAGAAAAATATTTTACTCGTGTTTCATGCCTTTTAGTAAAGAACCTTCATGCTGAATTTCATTCGACTAACTTCAAAAATGGCAAAGTTTCATGCTTACTTTGCACCCCTATTTTACCCCCTTAAGGGATGATTTTTGAGTAAAATATTTTACTCGTGTTTCATACCTTTCAGTAAAGAACCTTCATGCTGAATTTCATTCGAATAACTTCAAAAACGACAAAGTTTCATACTAACTTTGCAACCCGTTTTTCCCCCTTAGGAGATGAATTTCCAAAAATCTTTTTTTAGTGCTCTCCTACGTTATAAAAGGAACCCCTGTGCAAAATTTCAAGTTCCTAGCCCTTATAGTTTAAGCCCTGCGTTGATATGTCAGTCAGACAGTCAGCTTCTTTTTTTTTTAGTATGGATTACTATGGATAGTATTGATAGGTAGGATAATGCTGTCGTATAATGATGCTGAATTGACTTTGGATTTTATATTTCTTATGTCACTTATTATTTTATTTTATTTTTGTTTTTGCTATATGTTTGCTGGCAAACTCATGCCTTGAGTTCATTCAAATGACGATAACTTTTTTTTTAATGAACTGATTTTGATGAAACAAACTTTAAATGTTTTGCTGAGTTAAAACAAAGCAATTGGTGAAAGTTTGAAGTAAATCGGTTCAGTATTTTCGGAGATAATCGTGATCATACATACAGACAGACAGACAGACAGACAGACAGACAGACAGACAGACAGACAGACAGACAAATTTTTTGCTTTCTATTATTCTTTTTAAGTGTCCCTCTATCCATTTCAGTCAAAAATTCTAAATGTACAGACAAAATATTTTTACTGTTTTATTTTATGTATAGATATAGGTATCTTCAGCTCCAAGCAATTCTAGTTTTTTGGAATCGCAAGCCAAACGGGACTAATGTATGATGATATTAAAAAAATATTATACTGCCTTGTCTATTTAATTTTTGGGAGCAAAAAAATATTAATATTGAGAGCCTCTGCCCCCTCAGTATTTCACCAACCCGATCTGGGGTACTATTTTTGAAAGTATGACACCGTCTTCGAGCGATTTTTGTCGGCATCATTTCAAAAATAGCACTCCTGTTCTTGGCTACGCTCTTTACTTCGGGCCAGTTCAGCCTAATTGCCTCATCTCCGTCGCTACCGCGCCGCCAGGTCTGCTTGGGAGGGCCACTCTCCGCTTGCCCTGGGATCCCCCAGGACTTGGTTCGGGATGTGTGTGAGCCTCTATCCATGTCTATTTGCGGCGCATGATCTGCTTGCCAATTGGCATTTCCCCACAGGCGTTCGTTGGAGATCTTCTCAGGTCAGAAAATGCCAAATATATGCCGCAAGCAGCGGTTGATACAGACCTGAATTTGTTGCGTGATCTCTTCATTTACCTTTTATGTTTCACACCCATACATACAACATTAGACATTAAAAACCGAGCATATGTTGGGAAGTCCCCCTAAATTAATTTATATATTATATATTCTGTAACTAAATGGTATCGTCGATAAAAGGCATCCGGCATTCTTAGAATCTGGCGTTTTAAACTCATCTGACATTTCTAGAATCTGATCTAGAAATGTCAGATGAGTTTAAAACGCCAGATTCTAAGAATGCCGGATTCTACAAATGTCAGATTCTACCAATGTCGGATTCGATAAACGACAGATTCTAAAAACGCCAAGTTCTAAAAATGCCAGATTCGACAAATGTCAGATTTTGTCATAATTTTGGAAAAATCTTACATTTTTAAAACTGGTATAATTAGTTTATATGAAGTTATAATCTAAACTTGTGTGTACAGTTTTTTTTCTTTTTTTTCAATGCAAGTTAGCCGTGTGGTTTCCAGCAGAGTAGAATAGGACCACTGCTAGTCTTCCCATGGATGTCGTAAAAGGCGACTAAAAAATACAAGCTAAACAAAGCTCATAAACATCAATGAGACCTCTCCAACCCGTCTGGCCAGCGGAGAGAGTGTAGGCCAAATCCTCTGTCTGCTCTGACCAAGTATGGCTCCGGTAGTACAGACAGGGTCATGCTCCTGCAGTGCCTCCTGTAGTGGAGGTTTTGTCATGTTTTTTTTAAAACATCAGCAACTATTCCAATATGTATTATAATACTTTGAAAATAAAAGCGATAAAACCGTATAGAGTTATTTATTTCCAATAGCGCATAATTCAAAATTTTGCGTTAGAAAATTCTTAAAAATATTTTTTATTTGCAATTTGCCAAAATTGTAAGGGAATTAAAAAACGAGTTTTCGATAATCATTTAATAACAAAGTAATTGTAGAAAGATACAAAATTACAAAGGTTTCATCGCGTTTATTTTCAAATTTTATTAATACATTCAACTAATTATACCCGTTTCAAAAGGTAAGATTTTTCTACAATTTTGAAAAAACTGACATTTGTCGAATCTGGCATTTTTAGAATCTGTCGTTTATCGAATCCGACATTAGTAGAATCTGACATTTGTAGAATCCGGCATTCTTAGAATCTGGCGTTTTAAACTCATCTGACATTTCTAGAATCTGACTTTTATCGACGATACCAACTAAATATTAAAAGTCTCTTCTTGTTGCCTACCGAGCAAAAAGAGGCAAAATTATCACGTTTTTTGTATAGTAGCCCCCATAAATTGCCGTTAAGAATATCAAGCAAAAAGTGGCAAAAAATAATGTTTGTTGTATAGGGCCCCCTTAAATATTGATTTTATTCTGTTTCAAGTATTTATTGTTATAGTGGCAACGGAAAATTTGTGAAAGTTTCAGGTTAGCTATCACGGTTTATTATAATATACAGGCTGGTGACAGACAGCCTCCGTGGTCCAGTGGTTAAGGCGTTTGCCTGTTGACCCGGGGGTCGTGGGTTCGATTCCCACCGGAAGCATACTTTGTTTAGTTGCTTCCAGTTTGGTTAGGACATTGCAGGCTTGAATCACCAAAGATTCAAGATTCAAAGATTTATTCAGAAAATAGGCCTTTTCAGGCACTTTTTCACGTCAATTCACCTTTAAAATTAAATAATACTTATTATATTATATTCAAATTATTAATTCTTGTTTAAAAGCTACAAACTACTAGCGTTTCGGAACCGACCACTGCAGAGAAGAAGACGCCGAAAGAAACTCTTCAACAGTATTGGTCGCCTACTTGCCTGAAGGGCTTTGTATGATATTTAATATTTTTCTTTTCTTTTTTTTTGATGTCATGTTATATACAATTTTAATTAACATATTTTTGTGGAACACGTTAAGTTAGCGATCGAGCGTGCAACAACAACAGATATGATAAACAACAGATATGATAAAAGTGTCAAAGAGGCCGAGCAGACCTGTCCCCCCTGGCAGCACCCGTTCACGAGTTGACGCATGGATCAGCCATCGCTGAGCTCAACCATATTAGAGGGAACTCGACGACCCGACACACAACGCCGCCACCAGTTTGAACATTTTAGTGAGCATGACTTACTCGATCTCAAGCACAAAACTCGAAAACTAATTGTCGATACTCGCTGACCGCAAACATATACATGTTTTACAATTGAGAGTTTATTTTAGACAATTATACAAAATAAAATAGCAGCAACAAAAAAAAGAAAACAATTATAAGTAAAATTAAAATAAAAGCGTTTAGAGAAGTCCTGCATATCACTCGAGGTCTCGACTCCAAGCATCCTTATCAACGAAATAATCATTAATGCCATAATAAGCTCTTTTCAATAATATATTTTTTGTAACGTCTTTAAACTTCGGAAATGGCAAAGCTGTAATATTGTCAGGAATTTTATTATACAAACGAATACTAAGCCCTAAGAATGTATTCATAGTTTTCTGTAGTCTAAAAGCTTCATTAACTAGTTTATTTTTGTTTCTAGTATTGTATGTATGAACATGACAATTCTTAACATATTTGTGAATATTTTGATGTACGTGCAGTATATTAGCAAGAATGTATTGTGACGCAACCGTTAAAATTCCAGTTTCCTTAAATAACTCTCGAAGAGAATCCCTAGCCCCTAGTTTATAAATTGATCGAATAGCACGCTTTTGCAGAACGAAAATGCTGTTGACGTTTGCACCATTTCCCCAAAGCAATATCCCGTAAGACATTATACTATGGAAATAGCTCATAACGCCGCTAAACCTGATTGTCTGATAATAAAGAAGGCACGTTAAGCCGGTGGTCCCGACTGCCATCTGGTAGCCGTTAAAGGAACCACGTCAGAGGCCGAGAGGCGATTCCGAAGAACTCTGACACCAGGGTGTGCATGGTCGATTGACCGTGACACCTACTCGAAATGATGATGATGGTGACAGACAGAGAGACAATGGAGCCAGTAGCGGAGCGTTAAGGTAGGCGCTGGAAGGGGCGTCATCAAACAAGGGCATAGGGCGCAGGGCAATGTGATTCAATTTGCTATCTGCCAAGTGCAAGTCTAGTATGGGCGTATCCAGGTCGGGTTCATAATGCTCGGCATTCTGAATAATGAATGACGGATAACTTAGGGCAAAGTTATTAATTTTAACATTAAAATTAAATCTAATCATATTTTTACACCTAAATTTTAAAATGCTCGTTCATTGTTTCACCCAAATTGTCCAATTTCCTGCACTTAAACAAAAAGGCCTAATGAGGCAAACGACTGGGCGGTTTATGGTTTTACTTACTCTGCTTTATAGGTACCTATGCGATAAACATTGTAATTAATGTTAGTTTTTAGGGTTCCGTACCTCAGCAAGGAAAAAACGGATCCCTAATAACTTCACTTTGTTGTTCGCATGTCTGTCAAGCAAGACCTAGAGTGTATTACTACTGTAATAGATACTCTAAGGTCAAGACCCTTTTTCTCAGTAACGCGTGGAGTTATCAAGCTGAAATTCATATAATATACTCAGGTCTACTGTCCCTTGAAGCTAAAAAAATCAAACTTCTAAACCAACGCAATCAAAAAATAAAGGATACAGCCGTTTATGTCGCAAATTGTCGACATTCGTAAGGGAATCAAAACCAAGAAAGGTATGAAGCAACGTCTTATAGCACAGATAAAGGAAAAATTGAGAAAAAACTTCATTTTAAGTTACATCATATAATAAAAATATTTTTAAAAATTTTAAACTTATTATTTGGTACGGAACATTTCGTTTGGCCGCGGTTTTTAATTGTCATCACATGACCCTCTTATCTTGGGCATTTTTCAAACTGCTTGTGCTTTTGTCACTATGTCCTATTAATCACTTGGTCCCTAACATATCCATTATAATGAACCCCCTCAAAGATGGATCTGCCCTTGGTCTCGTGTTTACTACCGGACAATGACGTTCGCAGCGCAGGTCGTGATCGCGATGACGTGCCCAACATTTCATTATCTTGTCTTGGTAAATACCTTTATCTACACTAATATATTATAAAGAGGAAAGATTTGATTGTTTTGTTTGCATTGAATAGGTCCAGACGCTAATGGAACGATTTAAAAAAATGGGTTGCACTCTTGCGGGCAGAAGTGAAAACTCCGCATGGTAGAAAGAAATGGGGATATTACTTTCTCCTACGCCGCGCCGTCGGTCTCAGGTCACGTGTCCGTCTTACGAATTTTCGATCAGGTCATGTGTTTAACATTTTATACCCATCCCAAAAAGTGCATAACGCCGCTAAAGTCGTTTTCACTTCAAAAAATTAATTTTTTTTTACAATTTTTTACCTTAGAATCCTATCATCCCTGATGAACAATATAGAATTAAATACCTATATCTGTCGGCGCGAAGCCGGCGCGGACGCTAATTAATATATAAACAAATCGGCTAACGAACGATTCCACTAAAATGTGGATTGTTTTGTGAACATAGGTAGGTACCTATCTATGACCTGAAACTTTAAAACGTGCGTTGCTAATTTCTGTTATTGGCAAAGCGCCCAAAGTGTTTACGCCACGAAACGTGACCAATTTTATTAGTTAATGTTACAGATGGAATTATATCACACAGAGATCAAAAAATAACATTGCTTTCACCGTCCATCGCGTCATTTGCAGCAGAAAATGCTAAAATTAGAAGTCATGGTTAGAAAAGACCTTTATTGCTGAACAAATAAGTCTCACTTGTTCGACGATCGAGTTTTTTTTTCTCAATTTACCCTATATTGCGAACGCTCGGTCGATCCCGTTTTGGCCACAAGCAAATCTTAACTACCTAACCTACCCTTTGTGGTCAAGTTGTTTTAGTTATGTATGGCACGATGGTCGATCAAGTGAGAAAAATAAACCGGCCAAGTGCGAGTCGGACTAGCGCACGAAGGGTTCCGTAACCCTTATCTATAAAAAGCGAAAAAATCATGTCTGGTGGGTGGGAGGATAGGAGCCCCTCTTTAATGTTAATTTTATTTAACTATTTATTTTTAAAGTGTTCTGTGAATAATTCAAGCGTCTACCTGTTGCCGTTATCAGTATCGAGCAAAAACACAAAAAAATCACGTTTGTTGTATGGGAGCCCCCTTAAATATTTATTTTATTCCATATTTTTGTATTTGTTGTTATAGCGGCAACCGAAATACATCATCTGTGAAAATTTCAACTGTCTTAAGTATTACGGTTCATGAGATACAGCCTGGTGACAGACGGACAGCAGAGCAATGTTCATAGGGTCCCATTTTTACCCTTTGCGTACGGAACCCTAAAAAACAACGGGTTGCACTCGAGTGCCGGCAGAAGTGAAAACTCCGCGTGGTAGAAAGAGAGGGGGATGTTACTTAAATAAATATAATATTTTTTATAACAAATACATATATAGATACACATCCAAGACCCAGGCCAATCTGAAAAAGATCATTTTCCATCTTGACCTGGCCGGGGATCGAACCCGGTCACTCCGTGTCGCAAGCTGGCGTGTTGACCGCTGCTCCACGGAGCTTCTTCTATACGCCGCGCGTCTCAGTCTTACGAACTTTCGATCAGGCCACGTGTCATGTCATGACGCGAGTTTAACATTTTACTCATAACGCCGCCAAAGAAGTTTCCATTTAAAAAATATAGCTCGCTAGATCGAAGGTCGAATAAATGAGATAAATATCTATTGAATCGAACTTTTTGAGTACAAAACGGAAAAGAAAATTTTAAGCTAATAAAACAGACCGACGAGCATATGATATTTAGCACCGTGAGCTCACCACATTAGCTGGGCATCTTTTCTAATTTCTTTGGTTATAGACGAAATAAAACATCAGCGTACATATAAAAATATTTTATTAAAAACATTTTGGTAACATTTAATAAGAACACTTAGGTAAAAATAAATCAACCTCAAAATCATTTTAAAAAGAACAGCCTGGACTGGAAGTTCACGGAGGAAGCCGGAACAGCAAAAACTAAAATAAATAAAAACAATGATAATATTCTAGGCAGACATGTCTAATTGACAACCAGAATTAAGGCATCGCAAGAATAATTATTTAAGTACGATAAAATACCTACGGCTATTATTATAAATTACAACAAATAAACATCTAGTGTCTATCGTTCAGTTGAGTGCGCGCGCCGGGCGAGGTGGCGGCTAGGGTTGCCAGCCGGGAAATTGGAAAATGCCCGGATTATTGCAAGTCCCGGAATGCAGTCTGTCAATACAATTTAGACAAATACGTCGTCATATTAACATTTTTCCCGTACTCTATTTTAGGTGTTACCCCGTGTTTGGCTAATGGAAATCTGGCAACCGTAGGGCTCGGCGCGCGACCCTGTAGCAGCTTGGCAGGGAACTTACATCGAGTATTATTGCCACTAACATTATTTCACTTTACTCACGAGACATTTTGCTTGCCACTACGCCGTAATTATATACTACTAAATACTAAAACATCCCAATTATACGAAGCTATGTTAAAATTTTACCTAACTAATAATAATATTAAACATCTTCGGCTAATTTTGATACTAGACTGATATAACATCATCTCATATTGTACTCTTAACATTACGCTGGATTAAATTATAAGTGAGGATTGAAATACATAATATTGCAAGCATTACTGAGATTGTGCACGTTACGTGATTCCGATCAAATTAACAATGGAAACTTAGTGTTACAAGAAGGAAGATTGTTTATACTGAAGTTGACATGAAGAGCCGAGCTCTCACACAGCTACGATAAAGGAACAGTCGTCATACAGACTAAATTACGAGCATTGGCACTTTCAATATTAAATCTTAATTACACTCGAAATAGCACTGCATATCAATAACCAACTTAAAAACTAAATTCAGATCAGTCATTTATGATATCACATCAAAATAAACGGGGAAATACATAATGTGATTATCGATTGGATATACTATATAATATATATTATTCTTTTCAAAAGAGGTATTAATTTTCTTAAGGGTTACTAAAATATTGAGCTTTGCGCCGCGCGGCGCTTTATCACCATAATACGAGAACAACATTAAACCAATAAGTTTTGGTACTTGGAGACCGTCTCCCAGTTAATCTATTTCGCTAAACCTACATAATGCTTATCAGATATACGTAATACACGCTAGACGCGAGGCTGTCTCCCGTCGGCTGACAGCTAACAGCCGCAGCGCCTAGGCAAAAACCCTTCATCCTTATACAATTTTCATTATAAAAATACTGTCATTTGACTACAGTTCAATGAGAAATAATATTTATATGACTGAACTATAGATAAAATACAACATATAAGTAATATTATGTATAATATCAATGTATGTATATGATTTGACTAAACAAAATAAAATGCATAAAATTGAAATGATTAAAATATTGTAAAATCACTTGCAAGACACTTAGTAATGGAAGGTACTAATTGATATTTTAGAAAATTTTGTTAAATAAATAGTAGCACAACAACCAAAATATTTGGTAATGTGGATTAAATAAACATTAACAACTACTACCCTCTGCTGCTAACTTAACACAAAATTGGAATGCAAATATTGCATCGCACCTCGGCCTCGTAATGCGCGCGCGGAGAGGAAAGGTGCGTCTCCATTGATGCGGAGTGAACCAGAGAGGAGCTTAGCGTTGCACGAATTGTCCAATCACAAGATGAAATCAAATTTCGAGTCTTGCGATTGATCAATTCATGCAACGCTAAGCTCCTCTCCGCTCCACTCCGCGTCAGTGGAAACGCAGCCGAACAGGCCGGTGGCGGTGGCGGCTTCGAGGGCCAACGGGGAATCGCGTAAAAACTTAAGGAAACATTCACAACAAGAGCTAGACTATAAATCTGTGCGTATCGCTCCCACCCCAATACTTTTCTTTGAACTACATTCGATTGCAGCTTTGTCATATTAATTAACTAAAAATAATTGAATGCAACATTTGATTTTAAACCAATAACAACCATTTGTGAGTATGTGTGACTGAGGATATAGCACACTAGGCTTTCGAAGACACCTCTGCACATTTTATAAAATGATCATCTATTCGCAATATGTTGAGAAATGTCTTCATTGGCGGCGAGATTGATTATGGTACTGTTAGCTGCATTCTGAGATCCATGCTATATGTTCAGTCAAGACCCACTGAATCATAAATATATAAATAATTTGTTTTTGTATATTATGTTTCAACTAGTTCATATGTTGTGTTCATAGCCCAGTAACATGATAACAGACAAAACAGAAATAAGCGTGTTATAGATGACTCAAAAGATAAGCACTTGATAAAAAAATGCAAGTAAAGTTGATAAAAACCGACATTGATACTGATATTGCAACTGTAAATAAACTAGAAACATCATTGCGTGGATGTTGGTCCCTTCCAAAATATTTGCCAAACCTTTTAGCGTACTTCGTATATAAATAAAATTTTGAAAAACTACATACTGTATTGTCTCATATCATTTTTTACAAAAATAATTTTGTGGGAAATACGTCAACATTGTGTACAAATACTCCAGTTCAAATTTAAAGCTGATCACAACGTAGCCGAACTAAAGTTGCACAAAAGGACAGTATCAATAGTTATCCACTATAGTTAGTATGTTATAAATTACTTACATGTAATCGAAGAGACTCGCACTATTAAATATGTTGACTAAAGTAAGAGACCACAATTATTACATGTTAAATATGCACACAGATAGAGATATTGCCAGTCTGTCAACGACACTTACGATAATTTCACTAGAGCCCAGCACCTGGGCATAATCAATGACTCGAAACGTTTTAAAATGGTCTGTAACAACTACTAATACCTTAGAATATCTAATCACTGCTTTAATTTGTGATGATATGCACTGATAACCCATTTTGAATATGTTTGCATGGGCTCGTCTATACTTAACGAGTTGTTCAAGCTATCTTTTAAGTCGATAGGTAATTCATAGGGCATTGTGTAAGATCATATCCTCTAAATTATATGTCATCACTATTATTATGTAATGCTCGGACGGTAGATCCAACAATCATCATAATTAAATCTTAAAATTAACCTACAGCTTGGCTTTAAATTCGTGCCTATCTCGTCAAAATCGTAAATTTAAATAACATCCGAGAAGCAGCCTTTTGGTTAAAACAATGACGATCCTATTGACAATGACTGTGGAATACATAAAAAAATCCATTAATCTCTAAAGAATAATAATAAAACAATATTTAAATAATAATAACTATTACACGTAATGGTGGGAAGTATTAACTCATTATGATATAAGTAAATGACCATAATTTAAATATTGCTTTAAGAGTAATTTGGACACGAGGTCCAGAGTCAACTCGAGTTGACCTAGTATTTATACTAATCATTATAAATTGTTGTTCAACAATTTATAGTAATATAATATGCACATTAAACAAATAGATTCTTTGGATAACAAATTAACATTTCTAAGAGGAACTAAGTGTAGCGTAAATTAATTTTTATCAGTGCAAATAATTTATGTAGTTACTGAGGATATGTGATACTTACTAATTTAAATCTGCATTGAATTTTAAGTGGGACCTAGAAAATGCTGATTTGGAATAAGTTTGCAAATCTTATGGCAATGCAAGTTTGTAGCATTAATTAAGCCTAACATTATCACACAAATAAGTTAAAACAAAAAACGAAAGCTGCATCGTCGCGCGTCACATTCACAGAATTTGTCAAAAATTGCTTTGTTTAAATTAAGATCACAGTATTAAGTCACGTTTAAATGTAACTCCACGAATGCGCGTGACGATAGCCATACATATTCCACAGTCATCTGTAAAACTGGGCCACAACAGGAAGACATGCACACCTGCATAGGAATATGCCACAGAGCCACTGACTTTAGTTCATGAGAAACTTCATAAAAGCTTTGCTCAAATTGTTAGTTATAAAAAAATAAATTAAATTGTCTATAAGTTTAACAAAACAAAAAATGAGCAAAAACGATGATCACAAAATTCCCTGCCACTTACAAGACAGGTCGTCACAAATTCATTAAAATCGAGGAACTAGAATCACTGGCTAGATTATAACGATGATGTGTTAACCACTGTTAAGTGACAAATAAAATTGGAGTCGATGATATGCATCCTGATGTGTCCCAGTTGTACCCACTCAACATTCGTTTGTTCAGAGTTTATGAAGACCCATAGTCACGTCAATCTGTGGCGGCAACCACCCAGGTGAAGCCACAGTCGCGGCAAGAGTCTTTTACGTACTGTGTGCAAGCTGCATATGGTCCCAGGCGATGGTACTGAGATCTGTTGGCAAAGAACAGGGCCGGGTTGTTTGGGGGCAGCACAGTAGCACGGTAGCTCCACCGAGGATCAGTGAGGTTGGCCATCAAATTCAAGAGATCACGGCCACCATACTTGATTTTGACATCTTCAACTACTTCTTTTGGACATGGCTGCGGCTGCACAACGGGCTCAAATATTTTCTGAAAGCAAAACATTATACATGTTAGTAGTATTGACAGGATAGATAATGAGGAAAGTGGAGTTATAGGCAAAATCATCATCAACCCACACTCGTCCACTGCTGGACATAGGATCTCTCCCATGGCATGCCACAAATGCAAAATCACAATTAAATAATTAAATATTTTTAAACATGGTCGAGGGTAGACTTGCAGCCAAATACAGTATCAAAATTTACTGATAACAGCATTTAAAAAATGTGCACTGCTGTTTTGGCAAGCGATTGATAGGTAGGTATCTAATAGAAATCGAATACTACAATGTAATATGAATATACCTACCTACAAATAGCTTGTAAGAAATTGTTTAAAAACGTGTCACTTAGCAATGAAATCTTTCCATTATCATAGCTGTTAATGTACACAATATTGATAGCGTAATACAGGCGTTCGCCATTACGGAATATTATGAAAATAGAGAGGTCAAGGCCAGGACGAACGCAAACAAAATATTACGAATCTCCAACTCACCTTCTCTGTGGTCTGAGGACTAGACGGCAGGGAGTCACTGTTGACCGACTCCGACTTGAGCGAGCCCAGCGAGCCGATACCGCTAGATTCACTCGAGGCAGAGGGGCTGGGGCTAGACTGAGATAGGCCCGCTATGTCAATGATATGCCCGAACGAGCTGTATGAGTTGAAATTCTCAGTCTCCAAACCCGCCAGAGGTAGTGCCACGCTCAAAGCCATGTCTGAAACCCAAAATTCACAACTGTATTGTAATTACACGTGCAATAAACGGCACTGCATGTAGACACTTAGCTCTGTTGACAGAATTCAACGCGCCAAACTGCTTTACTTTTATTGACATACCACCCGCGAATCAAATCAGCACTCACCTTTGACTAGAATAACAATGAAAATTAACCAAACCACACTGTATTCAATAAGTAAAACAATAATTACCGAAAAGCGTAATCCCAAAATGCACAAACCTCGATGTAGTTGCAAGAGATCGAACATTTATAAAGTGAAGTTAGCTACGGGCATGAATTTGCGTGTGCGTGATTTCGTCGAGCGCCAACCGGAAATGGTAACCCTGACGGTAAAACAGTCTATTACGCAGTTTTGTTGGAATTATATTTTCATGACTTTATATTTCTTTATTGAGCGTTTATAATTTATTTCTAAATTTATAGATTATTATTTTTGATTTATTTGTATTCGTAAAGTTCATTTATAAATTTTCAATTTTAAAAAGATACATATGTGATTTAGTACAGGCAACGCCATCTAGAATCAGCTTTGAGATTTAAAACACTGCCTCTATTTTATTTGTTCCTTCATCTCATTACAGATGGCGCTACTACAGGTTCCTAATATATATAACTTCAAAAGTTCCACCAATATAATCAGATGGCGTTGTTTGATATTTCAACAATCTGCTGTAGGATTACTTTTTATTTTATCGTTTAAGAGCCCGCCATATGCCAGGCGGCGTGGCGGTACTAACGCGGATGGTCTCAACGCGTTGGCTATTTTGGATATTTTAGTTTTTTAGTAATATTCAAGGGTTATTCGAAAAAGAGAAACATATGATGGCTGCCTTATCTGTAATGCAATAATTATCAAAAGTTTCAAGGTTAATTTTAATGTATTTGGTGAATAATGCTATATACCGAGTAAATTAGACGTGATTTGGAGGCAACTTTGCAATTTTTTTCTATCGAGAAAATTTAACGCAATCGTGTTTTTGAGTCATATACTTACCAGAGTTAGTCCTGAACTTTGATGCATTTTTATTTTAACTTGAGTATTTAATTATTATTGATATTACAGACAATCATGCAAAGCAGTGTGAGGTAGTACGGGCCCTTAATTCTGTACATATCCTGGGTTGGGCCGGCGCTGGATGTACATGAATGAGTATGAAACAAACCTATAGGCAGCTATGGGTACGTTTGATATGGGAAAAATAGGGGCTTATATTACATTGTAGTCGCTTTTTTAAACCTTTTAGCCCACTGTCTCATTTTGACCAGTTTAGGAGCTCTGGTAACAGTTTAAGATTGTTGAATCACTTTATTTGTCACCATATGCATTGTAATCAAACCGAAGCGAACATAGCAATAACATGCGAAGCTCTTATGAGTTTACCAATAAGTATTTAAAACTAGGTACTTAACTAAGCATTTTTTAGTCTTTATTTTGGTAGGATTTTGTCAGTCTGAATTTACACATGAACAAATGAAAATACTTTTTCCCCGACCTATTTCTTAATATAAAAAGAGTTTTTATGTGAGAAAATATTAGGTATAGGAATATACATGACGGCCTTTGTGGTGCAGTGGTTAACACGCCAGCCTACTACCCAAATAGCACCAGGTTCAATTCCCGGTGCGGGTAAATAATAATTATTCATTTTCACAGGTATTTGTCCGCAATTTTATTTGAAATCAGGCAGGCAGCCGGCCGTAAAAACTTTGCCGACTCATATAAAACTATGAATGCTGTCTTAATAGCATACCCTGGTCTCCGACGTACCACAGCGTCAGGACGTAACCGCGGAAACGCTCAGATGATGACGATAGGCATATAAAGAAATGCATATCTATGTCGGATGCAAATTTACGCTCGACATCCCTTTTATAGGGGCGACTTAACTTTTTAGCATGTACAACTTCTCCTACTGGACGCTTTGAAGGTGACGGCTGAAAATCAGTGCTGAATTAGGGTGTCCGTAGTCCAGCGTAACGCTGAGCCGTCACCTTTTGTAACACTGTTGGCACAGATGTTTTATCCATTTTCTTTTGTTTAAGTTTTATATTGTGTTGTGTGTCAATGTGTTGCAATAAACATTATTCTATTCTACTAGACCAATGATGGGAAGTCAGAAACCTTTGAAACTTTCATACAAATTGGGTTTGGCCGGATTAACACTTTTGTATGTAGAATGTCAAAAAATATTAGCGTTGGTTCCATAGAAAAGGTTTATCATACATACTGGCAGGTTGAGTGTCGCTCCTTTAAGGGAAAGTCGAAAGTAAATGTACACCTTGTATTACAATTCATGGTCAGGGGGTCATCCTCAACTACCTCTGGTGGTTGAAGGTATAGTATCGGGTACGCGCGTCCGGCCTCATTAGCTGCTAGGTACTTCTTTTCTTGTAATTATATATTTCTTTTGGGCTTCTGATTCCAAGATTTCAAAATAGTTCAGAGGTTCTCGGTGAGAAATCACGCGGTATAGGTACCTACTATAATAAATAATAAATAAATATATACTTACCTTGGGGCTAGCTCAATCTGTGTGATTAGTCCAATCACACAGATTGAGCTAGCCCCAAGGTAAGTTCGAGACTTGTGTTATGGGATACTAACTCAACGATACTATATTTTATAACAAATACATATAGTATAGAGAAACATCCAAGACCTAGGCCAATCTGTAAAAGATCATTTTCCATTTGACCTGGCCGGGGATCGAACCCGGTCACTCCGTGTCGCAGTCTGGCGTGTTGTCCGCTGCGCCACGGAGCTAGTCGCCATTACAGTCGCTAGTACTATATAATATTATTAACAAATAATAGGTATATTTTGACTCGTAAAGATCCATGCTGGTCTGGGAGAAAAGAAAAAACGTAGATTGTGCCAGCTGCTTCTCTTTCCGCGTAGATCGTAGAAGCCTTTCAAGGGAATAGGCGAAAGTCTAAAGAATCATGACAATATGCGATGTGGCTAGCAACCCATCACTATTTTGATTCCACTTTCCATCTATACGCCCACCAACGCGCTAAACGTAAGTCTTTAGTTCTTATGGCATTAGACTCTGTTTACCCCGAATGGGATAACGACGTGATAATATATATGTATGATTCGTAAATAAGAAGAAGAAGAAGTCGTTTAATCGACAGCCACAACAATTTCTTTGCGTGAGTGGAGTGAACCAAGAGCGAACCCAAATACATACCCGCCAGCCAACCCAATTGCTTATACTTTGGATTTCAGAGAACGCCAGATTATGACATAGCTACAGGAACATAAGTACTTTGTCACTCTACCCCTACCCCTCTATTCTAGAACACCTAGAGGCATAAAGTCCTATCTCAAACTGAATTTTTTTTTATGGGTTGAAAGCGTAATTTAATGTCAAGGTGGGTAGAACACGGAATAATTATAGGCGGTGGGATAAAAAACTGGGATGAAAATGGAAATACTCAAGTAGTAAGTCTTGGACGACAAAAACTGGTAAACAAGTGTTAGAAAAGTACGATTGACTTTATTACTTTGCTTACTCAACCGGTGTATGTTTGTTTATTTGTCATGTATGTAAGTGGCCAATAATGGTGTCAGATGTTTCAAGCTGCCTTGGCATCTGACATAGCTTAACGACTGCCATCAATGATGATAGCTGGGACCAACGGCTAACGTGCCTTCCGAAGCAAGAGCTGGAAATATATTTATGCCACTAGCGCGCCATCCCAGAAGGGCCCGCGCCCAGCGTTGCTTAACAGACGTAAACGCTAATAATGCTCACATTCACTGGACCAAGGCAGTTTACTTAGATAAACTTATTCAGACCAGATATTTTTAAGTTGATTATGAGACTTCATTTTGTGCTTTTGCGATAATTGTTGCAGAATATGTTGCTTCTGTCAATTGCATAAGGTTATTTTATTTTTGGTCAGGACTATTTATAGGTACGTAAGTACTTTTTTATTTATTTAGATATTGTTAATAATATGTCATAGATTTAACAATTGAATAAAAAATAGAAAATGAAAAAAAGAATGGATGGGCGCAAATCCAAGGAATCATGTGAATGGGCGTACGGCTAGCAACCCATCACTATTTTGATTCCGTATTCCATCTTTAAGCCCATTAACATTCTAAACGTAAGGCTCTGTCTACCCCGTAAAGGATAAAGACGTGATACTATGTATGTATGTAAATGCACAAGGTACCTTTATTCTTATGGAAATCAAAGGTCCATTGTAGTTTCAATAAATAAGTAGATATCTATGTTTTTAATTAATATATTTTTTCCGGCCTGCATGAAAGAATCTTCTTATTCCTTTATCTTATCCCGCTTTTTATGTGAAGTCGGGTCAGTATGTCAGATCCCTCCATTTTGATCTGCATATGAAAGAATTTATGTTAGAAAAAATGTAGAGTTCCAATTTTTACGTGTAGAGTTCCAGTGTAGATTATTTTTTGCAGTTAACGGTTTTTTTCCCGAAAAATCTGAACGAATCGCCATCTTTTTAGATATGGTTATTAAGCAGTATGCCGAAGCACATGAATACAGGTTGATTCATCATGTGAACGTCGAGGCAATCCAGCTCCTTGACAACACAGATATAGTGAGGCGGCTCAAAAGATCTAAACGCTTTGCATTAGTGTAGTGTAAGTGATAATGACCCAACTATAGTGCAGTGATAGTGCGTACAAAGACACATGAATAGAGTGCCTTTCCCTTAATAGATACAGTAAGAAAAGTGCCGATGGACACATTCTTAAACAATACCTACATTATAAAACTAGGTCAATGTAAAATTATTCATTAGTCTAAGTTAAGGTGTTAAAATAAGGTAGGTATACCTAATATTAGCGTATTTAAGTTTTAAAAGCGATAATTTAAGAAAAAAAATCTTTTTAATTTTATTTTAACCATAGGTAGTACATACATTTTTAAGATGGGCGACTAATCATTCACCCAATAAGCACCACTCCAATCGTAAGAGAATTCTTGGAAGCCGCAATCCGGTTCAAGTGTATCTCATTATTCGCAGCGGGGTAATTGCTCCAAATTGGGGTCTTATCATTTGTAAATATGCCTATATCGTCAGTTAGGAGCGTCCGTTCAATAAAATAATAATAGTAAATACCCGTGCAAATGGCCGGCGGACGGCTCGTCGGGCTGAGAGGGGGGGCGGCGGGGTGGGGCGGGTAGCTTATCGATTCGCGCCCGCGCGACAGTGTATCTCCATCCTCTCATCGATGCCCGCTTGCTGGCCTCACAAAGAAAGAGATAGGTTTCGCCGACTTTGATCCTTTTGTTTTTGGGCAGCGTCCGGCGATACGGGCGGGGGCTGAAAAATGTGAAGGGGCGCTGATTGGCCGGCGTTGGAGCGCCCCGCCCCGCGCCCTGCAGCCTGCGTCGCTGTCGCAGGCTTCGCGGCTCAGTTCAAGGGCGGTTGCCGGCGCGGCCTAATGTTTGGGTTGCCTATTTATAGCGGTTAAGATCTGCCGTCCCGACTGCCTGTATGATTGATTTGTAAACAAAATTGGTCGACATGCTCGTTATTTTTGCCGATTGAAGCTTTATTCATTATGTGATTACCGATAGTTAATAAATAAAATACTTATTACCTTATAATGAAAACGAAATTGTATGATATATCCTCTTATTTGTATGCTCTTAAGCAGGATATAGAAGCAAAATACCTAACATTTATAACCTGAAAAGTTGAACATTTAAAAGTAATTTATAGAGTTAGAAGTTACATACCTATGTAGAGTAGGTAAGGGAAGAAAAATAAGCTTCGTACTTAGTCACTGTAGCTACCTCCCTAACAATTAGATAGGGAGAAATGCTATCGAATTCCTATTGGATACCAAGTATGCAGGTATAATTAATCTTTAGACGTTATTTTGGAAACGTCAGTTGGGAAAACGTTGTACGTAGTAGGAACCTCCAAAAAAAACCTTGATTTTATGATGAGATTATGCCTATTTTGTTTTTGGCAAAGCATTTCAGTGACTTCACTTTCAAATGTATGTATGTCCCAATGTTTTTATTGAAATATCTAGAACGTTTTAAGAAGTTTATTTCTTACGCAACGTAAAAACTAAAATGATGACGATGACGATATAAATGGAAGCCTAAAAAATATTAAAACTGTTTAACCCACAACTGAATCTATCGTGCTTCGGAAGGCACGTTAAGCCGTTGGTCCCGGCTGACATCATTGATGGCAGTCGTTAAGCTATGTCAGAAGCCTTTTCGTGAGAAATCTGACACCAGTGTTGGCCACTTATACACACGAAAAACAAACAAACTGAATCTAAGTATATTTTTTAATTCATTTGCCCCATCACTAGTCGTAAGTATCTTATATCATCATCATCATCAGGTCCTTCTCCACTACAGGAGCACGACCCTCTCCCTTTTTTTATGATTGCCGAAAAAGTATAAATAAGGTTAATTTTTCGATAATTTGTTTAATCATAATGTTCATTAATAGCTCTATTTTTGTATTAAAAATAATGTTTCGTTTTATTTACTTCTTATTAAAAGTTATGGATCCCGAACAAAACGTGGTCCATCTCTCCTGGAATTACCCTACATAAATACATAATTATACAAGTATAAGTACATATGTACTATATTTTAAGAAGACTGTTCTTGTTTCCACATCTCCTACATATTTTTCCCTGGACTTTTCAGTAGTTATCTCAATGTAGAGTTCGAACTATGCTCTGACAGGAGGCCATAAAGAGCGCTACATAATTTTGTCTTTTCTTTGTTTGTCTGTGGAATCATATACCTTCATGCTAATATTGAAGGATCTGTTTACATTAGGAATTAAATCTACCATTTCCTGCGCCTTGTCCGTATAAAAGGTAGGTAGGTATATGTTCATATGTTACTTAGTTTATATCTAAGTACATTTCAAACACGTAATAAAATCTAAAGAATCATGATAATAGGCGATGCGGCTAGCAACCCATATCACTATTTTCATTCCGGAAAACGGAATGAAAATATGACCTTTACTCCCACCAACACGCTAAACGTGGCCTTTCGGTCTTATGACTTTAGGCTCTGTCTACCTCGTAAGGGATAAAGATGTGATAATATGTATGTATAAAATCTTTTCTCTGTATAAATCCTGCTCTCTACTAATATTACAAATGCGATAGTCTGTATGTTGTATGTTTGGACGTTTGTTACTCAGTCACTCCAAAACGGTTAAACAAATTTTGAGGAAATTTTGCTGGTAGGTTAATCAGTATTAACACAGGCTATCTTTCATCCCGAAAAAATACTGTTCCCCCGTGATTTCGGGCGTACTCCGTGGCGCAGTGGTTAACACGCCAGCCTGCGACACAAGGGTTCCCGGGTTCAATCTCCGGTCAGGTCATGATGGAAAACGATCTTTTTCAGATTGACCTGGGTCTTGGCTGTTTAGATAAACTATATTTTATAATAGATACTTATATAGATATATAAGTATCTATTATAAAATATAGTATCGTTGAGTTAGTATCCTACGACACAAGTTCACAACTTTCTGTGGGGCTAGCTCAATTTGTGTGATATGTCCCTATATATCCTAATTGTTTGTTACTGAACCGATCATCGTGAAATTTTGCATACACGTTATCTGGGGTACGGAGAAGGATACAGGCTTCATTTTATCCCGGGAAAAAGTACTGTTCCCGAGGGATCGATATTGACGCGGGCGGAGCTGCGGGCAAAAGTTTATTTATATTTATATTTGCTGTCCGGTTGTTCTATGCAGGTCTCAACCAAACCCGTGAAAAGTTGTGTGCGGGTTCAATACTATATACTACATAGATTTTTCGGCATAACAGTTTTTAGAAAATTTTCAAAATGATGTAATTGGCTTATGGAACATAAGCGACATTGGGTGACATTAACGCGACATTAAGCCTCCGTGGTCCAGCGGTTAAGGCGTTTGCCTGTTGACCCGGGGGTCGTGGGTTCGATTCCCACCGGAAGCATACTATGTTTAGTTGTTTCCAGTTTGGTAGGACATTGCAGGCTTGGATCACCTGATTGTCTGATAATAAAGATAATTCCGTGCGGAAGGCACGTTAAGCCGGTGGTCCAGGCTGCCATCTGGTAGTCGTAAAAGTAACTACGTCAGAGGCCGAGAGGCGGTTCCGAAGAACTCTGACACCAGGGTGTGTATGGTCGATTGACCGTGACACCTACTCGAAATGATGATGATGAGCGACATTGGGCGCTAGGATTACTGTGAGTTCGACGTGAGTCGCGAGGTCTATAGATCCCAGAGCCACTAGTCTTAATGAACTGTAACACTTTCAGGATATTTTTAATTATACCTGCCAAAGCATCTTGTTACCTTTTTCTTTTTAAAATCCGATCTCATTAACATTCAGAGCATTTTAGTGTTCAGACGGCTCATTATGCTATCCGTTACGTTCCACTTACGCCGGGACAATGGTAAGCACATATCGCTTTAAATGTGCACGATTTGTCTATTAATTTACAGTTAGATGTGGGGTCATTGGTTCGTAGGAGCTTAGTCATAGGCGGAGCGTAAAGCGGACGGAAACGGCAATACCTAGAGCAATGGTAAAAAAGACTTATGTGGGGTCATTGATTCGTCGGGTATTGCGAGTAGAAAAGTTTAGATGTTGCAGCAGTTGTACGCAAAGCATACATCTCATTAAATATACACGATTAGTCTGTTAATTAAGAGTAGATTTTGAGTCATTGGTTTGAAGGAGCTTAGTCATAAACGGAGCGACGAGCGATTTAAAGACGCAGACGTCAGTGCGGTGCTGAGCACACGTCGCTATAAATTTGCACGATTTATCTATTAATTTACAGTTAGATGTGGGGTCATTGGTTCGTAGGAGCTTAGTCATAGGCGGAGCGTAAAGCGGAAGAAAACGGCAATACCTACCTAATACCTAATACCTATTTTGAATTTTGAAAATACCTAGGTATTGTTCTAGAGCAATGGTGAAATAAAATATACATTTATATGAAGTCTTTCTCGTCGAGGATTGGTGATGAGGGAGTGGAAATCTCTAGTTTTTGCAGCAATTGTAAGCATACAACACTTTAAATGTAGGTACACGATTGGTCTATTAATTAAGAGTAGACTCCCACACTAAGTATAGTCAACTTGTGTCGTGGGATACTAACTCAACGATACTATATTTTATATTAGAAATGCATATATAGATAAATATCCAAGACCCAGGCCATTTCCCATCTTAAACTGACCGGGGATCGAACCCGGGACACCACTAAGCCGTTAATTGAAATGTGCACAATTTGTCTATTTATTTAGAGTTAGATGTAGGGTCATGGGTTAGTTGGAGCTTAGTCATAAGCGGAGCGACGAGCGTTTCAAAAACGCTGACGTCTCTTTGGTCAGTGCAGTGATGATCACACGTCGCTATAAATTTGCACGATTTGTCTATCAATTTACAGTTAGATGTCGGGTCGTTGGTTCATGGGGAGCTTGGTGATGAGCGGAGCGGCAAGTGACTAGAAAACGCTTATAATAACAGCAATGATCGTAACATATTGCTTTACGCAGACACATGCTTGGTGACATGCTTGGTGACAAACGGAGCGGAAAGCGATTCGAATGCGCCTATTATCACGGCAATGTTGAATATTTCACTTGATGAGCAGAGACTCTCTCATATCTCTGTTAATGTGCTCATTGTGTCAAATGTATCAACTTTTTATTAATTTGCAGTTCATTACAGGCTAAATAGTTCAAGAGATCTTGTGGTCAAAGTAGTGAAGTGTGATTCGAATACGTTATGCCTGAATAAGCATTAAACACATTATATATGTCACATAAACAAGTTAATCGAGGATTTTTTATACTTTAAAAAAAAAATCGGTGGAAGGATATTTATTTTATAGATTTTAAAACTTCCGTACCAACTTTTTTGGGCTACATGCTTCTACAGTGCCAGAACTATGCATAGTTACCTACTTGACTGATAATGCGTCTAATTTATATTCCTCTCGCTTGGTTACTATGGTAATAGGTTTATGGATTTATGGTATGCTTGACTCCACTTCCATGATAAATATGCTTCGTAAATTTACACTAAATACCTACTAAATTATTATTAATGGTTATTTTATTTTGTTTCAGTTATAGCTCGCCTTTATGACTAAAACTGATTAGGCTTAGGTACAAGAGGCTTACTAATAAAGTCAATATGAAACATGTGATTACGTTGCTTTTTGTGCAACTTATACAGCGTGATTTTGAACCTCCTAGCTATATTGAAATCTGGGAATCAGAATCCCAAATAGAATACAGAATTGCAAGAAAAAAAAGGCAAAAACGGAAAAAAAAATTCCTTTCATAGAAATTCTTCCAGCTGATCGGCGACTCTGTATGGGAAACCCTAATTTTTTTTCGATTTTCAGCTTTTTTTCTTGCAATTCTATATTTCATTAGGGATTCTGATTCTGAGATTCCAATATAGCTAGCAGGTTCAAAATCATGTTGTATGCTTGAATAATGTACTTACATTAATATTGATGTAATTATTGTGAAATAGAATACAATAATGTTTATTGCAACACATTGACACACAACACGATATAAAACTTAAAAGAAAATACACAAAGAAAATGGATAAAAGATCTGTGCCAACAGTGTTACAAAAGGTGACGGCTCAGCGTTACGCTGGACTACGGACACCCTAATTCAGCACTGATTTTCAGCCGTCACCTTCTGAGGCATCACGGGCCTACTCACGGCCCGTACACAAAAACAAAAACACAAAAAAGAAAACAATTGCATATACATTAAAAGATAGAAAGAAATATATATATATATTATAACAAAATCCACATTTGTTCCTACAACTAAAACCCCACTTGACCTCGTCACAGTTGGTTAAATTAAGTACACCATGACGGACGATACGTCACCACAGAGATTATAGTGCCACGTTCCCAAATACTCAATTATATATAGAAATAAACTCAATAACAAACAACAACAAAAGGTCTTACATTTCTATAAGATAATATAACAAGAAATTAAGAGTCAAATATCTAGCCACCTATATCTACAATATGTAAAAAAATTCTTTCCGACCCTTGAAGGGGCGACTCAGTCCGTCGATATGAACAACTTTTTCTATGGAATCAATGGTGGGAATTCAATTTTTTTTAGGTTCCCATACATATTGACCTGGCGGACGATCACTTTTGTATGAAATTGTCGAATTTTTTTTATCCCAACATTGGTCCCATAGAGAAAGTTGTTCAAATTGACGGGCTGAATCAGCCCTTCAAGGGTCGGATAGGGTTTTCCTAACATATTGTCTATCCACCTATAGTTAAAATATTTTGGAAGGTGTTGTGGGTAGAGATGTGACGAATACAAATTCTCTGTTCTAATAAATTCTTCTCTGAGGGGAAGAAGAAGAAATTCTCGGGAAAGATTCCCACTCCATTCTCTCCGTTCCCGTGATGTTTTCGAGAGCGGCACATCACTAGTTGTGTGGCATGCATGATCCTTGCAACTAAACAACAGATTGTAAAACTTCTAAGGAAAATATACTACCTTCTAAGGAAATAGACTCAGTTTTATTAAGCTTCCAAGTTACTACAGCTTCGGAAAATATACCAAAATAATTTTCCTAAACCTAAACTATCATATACTGTTACCATTAGCGTTACCTTCGGGGACTAAGCGACGCAATATTTAAATAGGCTGCGACTATCTCAGATAAAACGCTCCAATTCACATGGCGAGGCCCGTGATGGATGAGCCCTGCGATCAGACCCTTCGCCCCTCCCTCGGAAATTTGCCTTCTTCACCCCCCTCGGACCGTCCACAACAGCGGCCTAAGTCGATGTGTTCGTGTTGTCTCTTCTATTTTGACCCCACAAAATAGTTCTACGGTTAATAAATTTTTAATTTTAGAATTGCTCTTATGATGCATGGTATTTTGCGATCAGTTTCGTTACTTCCTCGGAAATTAAAAAAACATTTTTGTTATACGATGTAACTAAAAATGTATGCTTTTCACAATTTTTAGGGTTCCGTACCCAAAGGGTAAAAACGGGACCCTATTAATTTCGCTCCGCTGTCCGTCTGTCTGTCTGTCTGTCCGTCTGTCACCAGGCTGTATCTCATGAACGGTGATAGCTAGACAGTTGAAATTTTCACAGATAATGTATTTCTGTTGCGGCTATAACATAAAATACTAAAAAATAGAATGAAATAGATATTTAAGGGGGCTCCCATATAACAAAAGTGTATTTTTTGCTTGTTTTTGCTCGATATTGATAACGGCAACAGGTAGACACTTGAAATATTCATAGAATATTTATTTCTTTATTTACTTTAAAAATAAATAATTAAATAAAAATAAAGTTAATATTAAAGGGGGGCTCCCATACAACAGACATGATATGTTTGCCGTTTTTATAGATAACGGTACGGAACCCTTTGTGCGCGAATCCGACTCGCACTTGGCTGGTTTTTCCTTTATCTGTGCTATAAGACATTGCTTCGTTCCAAATTTCAAATTAGCGGGACCTGTAGATTTAGATTCTCTTACGAAATTCGAAAATGTCGACAATTAGTGGCATAAACGGTTATATCTGTTGAGAGCGTTGGCTTAGCACTTTGATTTTTCCACAGCTCCAAGGGACAGTGGACTTGAGTATTTAATATGAATTTTAGTTTGATACCTCCACGAGTTCCTGAGAAAAAGGATCTTGACAGACAGACGGACAACAAAGTGATCCTATAAGGGTTCCGTTTTTTCCCTTTGAGGTACGAAACCCTAAAAACGTGCAATGTACCTACCAGCTGCTTCTCTTCCCGTGTAGATTGTGAAGAATGGGCGAAACTGAGGCGTCATGAAGATAAGTAGGCGATGCAGCTAGCAAACCCATGACTATTTTGATTCCGTTTTCCACCTACACGCCCACCAATACGATGTTTAACGTGGCTTTAAGCTCTGTCTACCCTACAAGGTAAAAGACGTGATATTATGTGATGTACTTACCTTATGTATTTTTTTTATTAGCCGTGTGGTATTCGGCAGAGTAGAATAGGACCACTCCAAGTCTTCCCGTGGATGTCGTAGAAGGCGACTTAGGAAATAAATACAAGCTAAACAAAGCTTATAAACATCTGTGAGACCTCTCCAACCCGTCTGGCCAGCGTGGAGAGTGTAGGCCAAGCCCTCTGACTGCTCTTGCCAAGTATGGCTCTAGTAGTACAGAGAGGGTCGTGCTCCTGTAGAGGAGACTAAAAAAGACCTGATGATGATGATATGTATTTAGTTTGTCCTACACCATATAAAAAATTTTAAATGGAGAAAATAAACATTTATTATTATTATTATATAATAACGAGTAACAATCATGTTCTATGGCAGCTTTTAGAAATAGTGGAAGTTGCTGGGCCGAAATCAGAGGACCCAAGCGGAACCCTGCCCTAGAGTCCAGTAGGTGATCCATTACACTGGCATTTTTACGTAAGCCCGTTTATAAATATGAAATTGAAGGCTGATGCTTAATCGACTGGAGGTCGGGGTCACCAGCCCTCTGTTGCCAATAATTTATGGCGAGAAAACCGCCAAAATGTACGTATTTTTTGGAAATCTGCGATGTCCTGTTTTGAATTATTTCGTTTATAAATCACGTTTGGAATGATGAAATGTTGAGTTTGGGTATTTATGGCCATTTTAACTTCATCCTGCTTCTTTCATCTTAATTTTACTCGAGGCAACAGTCGCTACGGCCTGATATCAACTACATATCATTAGAGATTGGGCAAGAATTATATATGTTAACTTACTTACTTACTTCGCTGGCTCAGCGACCCGAAGTGGATCTTGGCCTCCGACATTAAAGTGCGCCATTCTTCCCTATTCTGTGCCACCTCTGACCAGTCGGATACTTCCAAGTCTTCCAAGTCTTTGGCGACTTCATCCTTCCAACGATATCTTGGACGCCCCACTGGACGGCGCCCGGAAGGTTGACCATGATAGGCTTATATATTTGATGACATTGTTATGAAACCAACAAAGAAAAATATATGTTAACTCTAATAATATAATAAATCCTTACTAATATTATAAATGCGAAAGTGAGTTTGTTTGTTTGTTTGTTACGCTTTCACGCCGTAACTACTGAACCGATCATCATGAAATTTTGCGTACAAGTTCTCTGGAGTACGGAGAAGGACATAGGCTACCTTTTATCCCGGGAAAAAGAACTATTCCCGAGGGATCGACATTGACGCGGGCGGAGCCGCGGGCGAAAGCTAGTTGGTCTATAAATTAATGCGGTCAGGGGTGTCATCCTCAACAACCTGTCCGGTGGTTGCAGGTATGGCATCGGGTACGCGCGCCCTTCCTCCCGAGCTGCTACTTGCTGTTCCCCCATTCATCCGAGTGAGTGGTATCCCGTTACCTTCATTCCCTTTCCAAATCCAACAAATTCCTCTCCTTCCTCAGCTTTAAAGTGCTTCCGACGGGCAGCAGCGTCTGAAGCATAAGAAGCCAAAGAAACTGCGTTCGCCAACCCGCCTGCCAAGCGTGGTGAGTATGGCAATATCCTCCCATGGAACGGAATATCTTTGGAAGAGGCCTTTGTCCGGCAGTGGACTTTTTACGGCTGTTATGATGATGATGAACTCTAATAATCTTTCATATAAAAAAATCGACTTCAATTAAACTACTGAACCGATTTTGATGAAATGTAAAAGGGATCAATTTAAAATCATAAGTCGACACTTATCAATTTGACGTTTGATCAACTGTCATTGTCAATTACCATCAGCCTCCGTGGTCCAGTGGTTAAGGCGTTTGCCTGTTGACCCGGAGGTCGTGGATTCGATTCCCATCGGAAGCATACTTTGTTTAATTGTTTCCAGTTTGGTTAGGACATTGCAGGCTTGAATTACCTGATTGTCTGATAATAAAGATGATTCCGTGCTTCGGAAGGCCTGTTAAGCCGTTGGTCCTGGCTGCCATTTGGTAGTCGTTAAAGGAACCACGTCAGAGGCCGAAAGGCGGTTTCGAAGAACTGTGACACCAGGGTGTGCATGGTCGATTGACCGAGACACCTACTCGAAATGATGATGATTGTCAATTAGAGTTAGTCGGATAATGGTTTAAACCAGGTACTAAAGTTAGTCCTCGTTTCATAGTAAACCGAATGTCTTCAATTAAATTTTTTAAAGAAAAATTAAAGGCTTTTGACATATTTTGACCAGCTCTTAAATACAGCAAACAATATTCTATGAAGGATTTAAGCTTATTTTCGTGGTAACTTCGATTAATGTCAGATTCTAGAAATATCAGACGAGTTTAATATACCATATTCTATGCATGTCGGATGCTAAAAAATTTCTGATTTGATAAACGCCAGGTTCGATTAATGCAAAGTTCTATAAATGCCAGATTAATATAGTTTCTTTTAATTAACGACTCATTACAACTGACAAACATTTAAATTTTTAAGACAACAACTTCCATCTTTCTTCGCTGTAAAAGAATATTTATGATAGAACCTATTATATTGTAAATCTCTTTGTTTTTTTTATTTTAATTCTGTGCACCAATTTAAGAATCATTGTAATAAATATTAATTTACTAGCAACCCGGCTTAGCACGGGTGCAATGTACATATAAACCTTCCTCTTAAATCACTCTATCTATTAAAAAAACCGCATCAAAATCCGTTGCGTAGTTTTAAAGATCTAAGCATACATAGGGACAGACAGTGGAACGCGAATTTGTTTTATACTATGTAATGATAATGATTATTCTAAACATAACTCCAACTAGGTATACTAACAAAAATAGGACATAAAATCTTATAGAAAATATGTTACCCCAGTTGCTCATAAACCGCGTCCATAATTTTTCAGATCGACCCCATTATAAAGAAAATTATTTGTTCCAGACAAATACAACACTCTCATTTAAAAATATTCACAAACAGCCAACATTTATGATGTTTACAGCATCTTAAAAATTAAATACCCTCGCAAAATCGATGTCCACGTACAAAGCGAAGGGTGGAAGCCCTCAAGGGACGCGTATTATAACCCGGCAGATCTGCGTCGTCACTCATGCGCAATAAATACCAAAATAAAGCGCAAATAATACCCAAATCGCTCATCAGCGGCAACCCTAACTATAATTATCTATAATCAGAACCCCCACTATAATATAACGCACTTACAATTACTGTTATTTGCATGTGACGTCTGTGTTGTGATTGAATTGGATGTATTTTTATAAATTTGAGAATTTCTGGTTAGTTGTAAATATCAGGTAAAGAATACTCGTATTGCAGTATAGTTCTAAGTATGTCGTAGGTTGTAAGTTGATGTCATTTGGAGAAAATGCGCTGTGCAGTTTGTTGCCACTTCTTCTGCACTCCGCCTTGGAAGCGGCGTAAACTTAGCTCTAAGTAAGTTATTGACGTCAACAATAATAATGTTGTAAATAATAATGTGTAATTAAAGTTAAAGTTCACCAAATGATATTTAAAATATCTTACGATTAATAAAATATTTGACTATTGAACGACTACCAGACGGCAGCCGGGACCAACGGGTTAACGTGCCTTCCGAAGCACGGAATCATCTTTATTATCAGACAATCAGGTGACTCAAGCCTGCAATGTCCTAACCAAACTGGAAACAACTACACAAAGTATGCTTCCCATGGGAATCGAACCCACGACCCCCAGGTCAACAGGTAAACGCCTTAACCACTATACCACGGAGGTAGGTACTAATATGAAAGATGTTAACAACATGTTCCTAATTATTTTCTAAATTTGTCACTGGGTGCATTTCCTTCCACGCAATGACACTTAAAAGAGCCTCTAAATACCAAAGAGAGAGGAAGAGTGAAGAGAGAGAATCAAAGTGAGAGAGAGAGTAGGAAATATAGTAAAGTAAACAAAAAAATTGGCTGTCTATAAAGTCGGTTTATGGACGATAATTTTACGTGATAATGGTTGAAGAGATATAGATGCGACACAGCCGAACGCTTAGGTCGATCGTGCCTCTCTATAGCTTGTTCCGCGCTATCTCTTGCACACGGAACATGACACTTTTTCGAGCGTGCAGCTGGCGTTTATTGATTTATAAGACGTTATCATTTCAAAAAATATTGATGTAATACAAAAAAAACGTGGTCCCTTACTATGGGCCTCATAAGAAAGCTCAAAGTCGCTCAAAGAGCTATGCTCGGTGTTTCTCTGCGAGATCGAATTTGACCAAGAAATTTACAGAAACGAGGAGATTCGAAAGAGAACGAAGGTCACCGACATAGCTCAGCTGATTAGCTCTTTGAAGTGGTAGTGGGCGGGGCACATAGCGCGTAGAACCGATGGCCGATAGGGTAGAAGGGTTCTTGAATGGCGACCACGTATCGGTAAGCGCAGCAGATCCAACCAGATGGTCGGATGACCTGACTAAGGTCGCAGAAAGACACTGGATGCAGGCCGCTTCCAACCGGTCGTATTGGAAATCCTTGGAAGAGGCCTATGTCCAGCAGAGGACTTCTTGCGGCTGAAATGATGATGATGAAAAATGATGATGCTGAATACAAACAAAAAATGAGATTTTAATACCGTGTAAAACAGGAAAGAGCAGCTAGTTAGGTGCCTATAATATTTTATCAATAAAGAGGTAACTTCGTATTCTGATGTTCGCCCCCTCGCATATTAATTAGACTAAGGGTTGATAAATAAAACCATCGTTTATGTTACGGATCTGTTTGTCTGCATTGTGCCTCGTTGCTACGAAACTCTCGTCCAAACGTCAATTATCAAGATTACGTCAATTCGGTTTGGGCACGAACAATAAAATGTATAACTATACGACCGCGAGCGCGTCGCCCCGACTTTAAAGTTTTAATTGAATTTCGAATGTGTTTAGTTTCAGTTTCAACTTCACTTAGAAGTTTTTATTTCTCTCGTGTAGTTCGGATGGAGTGTGCAGTCTAGACTCTTTGGCTAGGTAGTAAGTTTATTAATATAAAATGTATTTGTCTTTACCTTGGACGAAAGGTCTTTACGTAAGGATTTAAATGTAGCCGATATTTTTAAATTGGTGCCTTTATAAATCTATCTCGCAACTCTATTCTCTATTAGATATTAGACCATGGGTGAAATACCATATTGATATCAGTAGATCTTGACTAAAGAATATATACTAACTAATAGAATAGAACTAAATGAATACTAACTAATAGAATAGAAATTAAATGACAGAGACTGGCTTACCTAATTAGAAAAACGTACATTTTTTTCTTAGGTATCTACTTATGAGACACTTTTTATTACATAGAGAAAAAAAAGTCTTAGTTAATAGAAGTTTAGTCGTGGTAGATCCACACTATCGGCAAAATGAATTGCTAGAGGACGAGCCGGCCCATTCATGCTGGGCCGGCTCATCCGGGGAAGTACCACACTCGCACAGAAAATCGACGTCTGAGTAGAAGCTTTACCGCTTCTATGCTTCGTTCGGTGAGTTAGAGAGCCATCCTTCCTCACCTCCCCTCCCCACTTCCTTCCCCCAACTCCTTGAAAGGTCGACAACGCACCTGTCACACCCTGGTGTTGCGGTTGTCCATGGGCAGCGGTGATCTCTTACCATCAGGTGACCCGCATGCCGTTTGCCGTTCTATATCATAAAAAAGAAATCTTTTTTTTGCATACACAAGCTAAGGTGATTATTTCCAACGTGGCACGCTATAATACCTGGGGCTATGTATTCATTAGCTGCAGATGCGGACTTAGCGCACCGATGTGCGATAAGCGGCGTTGTGCGGTGCGGTGCGGGGTGACCGCACAACCGCACACTCTTTGCGTTTTAATGCCAATTAGACGAGACAATATCGGCCACGGCTGAATGGGCTGAGACCTTTATTGGCGTATGCTGATCAGTAGTGCGGAATCGCCCGAATAATAGATAACGAGCCGCCTCGGGTAGGTATGTCTGTTAATTAAATTAATGTGCGATTGTGTTTTGTTGTTTAATACGTAGTTCGGGTCAGGTTACTGGTATATTTTGATAGTGTATAAAATTGTATTATATTCCATTGCTTATACTATCAATAATAAGTAGGTACATCTAAAAATAATATTATATTATGCAGTAATAAGTAGAAAACGTGGCAGATCTAGAATGAGATAGCGCGATGACTTGAACGCATATATAAGTGGCTGGTGGTGACAAGAAAGGGAGGCCTTCCCAACAGTAAGTTGTGGGCTTGTGTTAATATAATAACTCAACGATACTATACGTATTTTATAGTAGATATACCGATATAGGTAAACATCCAAGACCTAGACCAATATGAAAAATAAAGATTTCCATCTTGACCTGTCCGGGGATCCAACCGGGCCCCTGTGATTTAAAGGAACTTACACCACGCCACAGAGGTCGTCAGAGATGTTTTTAGGCAAGTGCGTTTTCTCACGGCGTGTTAAACTGTAGATTAATTGCATTATGACGTGTTGGATCAGTGTTATGGCTAGGGTTTGCACCCCCTTTAATTAGGGATCCTCGTTTATCATGGTAATGGTTGTGTGAATTATAGCACTAATTATTGTTATCGGCATAGACAAGTGTTTGTGTTTGAATGGACTGTTACATTTCCTTCTTCAAATAAGTTACGCAGTAGGTTACGATTATGCGTCTCGTATCACTACATAGTATGAAAAAAAATTGTCGCTTTCCGCTGTCTGTCAGTTCTTATGTACGCTTAGATCTTTATAGGTTTTTAAACTATGCAACGGATTCTGATGCGGTTTTTTTAATAAATATAGTGATTCAAGAGGAATTTGATATGTACATTGCACCGGTCCGGGTCGCTAGGTTTGAATAAAATAATTTGTTTCAGTAAATTATACTATAAGTAGGTAACGCAAATAATACAATCTATACTAATATTATAAAGCTGAAGAGTTTGTTTGTTTGCTTGTTTGAACGCGCTAATCTCAGGAACTACTGGTTCAAATTGGAAAATTATTTTTGTGTTGGATAGTCCATTTATTGAGGAAGGCTTTAGGCTATAAAACATCACGCTGCGACCAACAGAAGCGAAGCATCAATAAAAAATGTTTTGGGAACGGGGGAAAATTATTCATCTATACTAATTATTCATAATAAAAGAAATTGCCGCGGACGAAGTCGCGGGCAACAGCTAGTACTAAATAAACTTAGATTAACTATGAGTAACCTAAGCTTATTTAGTCAGAATCGTCACCTAGGTTCGGTTTATTTTCTTTCTGTATAATCGGAAAAAGTTGAAGATATTTATCATGTAAGAAAACTTAAGGAACCAATTTCACGAGTATGCTTCCTTGGTCATATTAGAAAGGGTCTTGTATCCTCAAGAAAGTCGCAATTTTAAAGAAACTTATAAATAAAATTATGCCCTCCTCCAACTTCTTCTAGTTGCTAGAATGCATTTACAGTGACGTTCGTTAAATCCTTGTAGGATCTAAAAGAACGTTAGTCGGCATCTTGTTAAAAAAGCCATTACTTGTCTCTCACTCACACGAACGAGTATAGATACAGTAAAACTTCTACTCAAACGTCGATTTTCTATGACTGTGTGATTCTTTCTCGGATGAGCCGACCCATTCATGCTACAAGCAAAAATGAATGTTGCCAGTAGCGTGGCTCTACCACAACAAAAAAAATTATGAAGAAGATAAAAAATCTACGTTCATAAGAAACCTTATGTTTAAGGACTTTAATATTTGATAAAGGAGGTTTTTCTGGGGTTTTAAACACATTCAGAATCTAAAATTCACTAAATAGGGAAGAAATCTGCCAAATTGCACATGTGAGTTCATTTTTTAAGCACCATAAGTCCCTAAACATTTCCATGTGGATCGCCAATTGTCAGTCTATTCGCGATTCCCCTGAAGTCGGCCACAGTCCGGAGGGCGAGACATTTCACGAGCGGCTGCCCGCTGACCTTTGCGCCCGGGGACTAAAATGCCATGTTTTTTCACGATACTCGATTAATTCGCCACGGTACGCTTGTCAAAATGTGATTTAATACTCGCTAGGGCCGCTTTGACGGCTGATGCGTGAGGTCCGGTGCATTCGGCTGTAGATTGTTTAGAGACGGTTTATAGCAGACAGTTTTTTCATTCCCGTTTAGACTTGATGAAATCGTTACACATTGAATGAAGATTTGCGTGTTTAGAATTTTGTTTGATTTTGGAAAATCTCAGGTATGCCTAGTTTATTTAGGTAAGATTAGTATTAGTCCAGAGCCGTGTGGTTTCCGGCAGAGTAGAATAGGACTACTCCTCGTCTTCCCATGGAGGACGTAAGAGGCGACTTAGGAAATACAAGCTAAATAAAGCTAATAAACATCAATGAGACCTCTCCAACCCGTCTGGCCAGCGAGGAGAGTGTAGGCCAAATCCTCTGTCTGCTCTGGCCAAATATGGCTCCGGTAGTACAGAGAGGGTCAAGCTCCTGCAGTGGAGACTAAAAATACCTGATGATGATGATGATGATTTGTCCGGAACCCATATTGTAAGTGTTAATTCGACGCGAACTTGGACGGTTTTATTTTCTAAAGCCGACAAAAGTTTTCACCAATACTTTTTCAGCTAAGCAACTTTTTAGGTACAACATGTTACCTTTATTTACGCATTTTTAAATTGGATCATGATGTAGAGTAACGTTGAATCCTTTCACTATATATTTATAATCTAAGGTGTGAACGAGTACCTACATAAGGTATGTATAATATGTAATTCTATATAATTCTTATCAACATTTTTACATTCGCTGAAATAACGTAGCGTAACTTGATCGACGAGAATTTTATAAAAATAAAAATTAAATTGTGTTCGATTCCCACGGGAAGCATACTTTGATTAGTTGTTTCCAGTTTGGTTAGGACATTGCAATTTGGACATGGTAGTCAATAAAGGAACCACGTCAGGGGCCGAGAGGGCGGTCCCGAACATCTCTGACACCAGGGTGTGCATGGTCGATTGACCATGTCGCCTACTCGACATGTTGATGATGATTTAAAGTGGATTTCAAGATGTTTGGATTGTCAATATAAGACCCAAAGTTCTATAAATCTTTGTTATCTAAATACTAATCAAATTAAGTACACATATAAGAATTAGGTTTCCCTTTTATAAAAAACTAACGTTTATTTAATAGAAGCATTAGATACAGTTCGTATAAGGTATTACAGCTCCGTGGCGCAGTGGTTAACACGCCAGCCTGCGACACGGAGTGCCCAGGTTCGATCCCCGGCCAGGTCAAGATAGGAAATGATCTTTTTCAGATTGGCCTGGGTCTTGGATGTTTATCTATATATGTATTTGTTATAAAATATAGTATCGTTGAGTTAGTATCCCATAACACAAGTCTCGAACTTACTTTGGGGCTAGCTCAATCTGTGTGATTTGTCCGTATATATTTATTATTTATTATATGGGGTAAAGAAAAAACGTAGAATGTGCCAGCTGCTTCTCTTCCCGCGCAGATGGTAAAAGCCGATCGAGGGAATAGCCAAAAATCTGTGGAAACATGTCAATAGGCGATGCGGCTAGCAACCCATCAGTATTTTGATTCCGTTTTGCACCTACACGCTCTCCAACATGCTAAAGGTGGCCATAAAGTCTTGCAGACCTAGGCTCTGTCTACCGCATAGTATTGTTTAAGAGACAATAGAACTTATTTATACAAATAGTTTGACTTTAATTTCCATATTATTCTCACTAAGTTTGACACCTTTTGCTTTCCACGATAAAATTACGAATCTCCCCAGCTGTTGATAATCCAAACCCCATTTCCCCATCCTTTTAAAACACTTTACCAGCATTACTTGCATTTTCAGTTACAAGTGGCATTATCTATCAATAACGCCAAAAATGGAACCGCAATTTCCAATTTGGCCCGTCACTCCGGATTCCAATAGGAAGTGGGATAAATGGAGTCACATTCCAATATGTCACCGAGCGGGACCATTCGGCTTTACGGCATTTCGGTATTTTGGCCTTTCGGTATTTCGGCGCTTTGGGGTATTCGGCATGGGAACACATTTCCGTGCCCGCGCGCATACCGCGAACGGTAATGAGATTCTGAGCGTTGTCCGGTGGTAGTTTGTAACTAATTGGTTTTATACAACATTTTTATACGTGAGCTGATGCTGGATAGAGACAAATTCCCTAAGCTTCTGTGTGTGAACATTCTGTTTAGTCCCTCTGTCTAACACAATAACTTACGGTTGTACTTGAGGTGTTAGAGGTATTGCCGTAAGGCCCTTAGGTTAAACATCCTCGTCTTCATCGTCACTTACCATCAGGTGAGATGGGAGACAACGGACTATTAATTTTTTTTTAACTAACCTAATTTGCCCACTGCTGGGCAAAGGTCTCCCCCATTTCCTTCCACTAGTCTCTGTTCAATGCAATTTCAGACCATCCACATTCAAAACTGTCGATGTCGTCGCGCCATCGTTTATTAGGCCTTCCCCTTAATAGGGTAAGTCCGGGGTAGTTGGCCATAGTTTTTTTAAGACCATGTTATAAATAAAATATACGTATTTAAGTATTTATCTTTATTTCTAATTAAACTTTAAACATTTCACTTTAAGGAAAATAACAAAACGTTAACATTTTTGTATGAGATCAAACTTAGAATCATATTTTTTTTAAAATCAAGATTGGCCATCTCTCCCCTAGTGTCCGGGTATGATGGCCATCGGAATACAGGAAAGATGGCCAGCACTTAATTCTAAATTTGGCTCGGTTTTTGGAATGAATTTTTAATTATTTTGCATCTTTGACTCTTTCTTTTTCATCTGACTACATCTAGAACACATATCAAAGCTGGCAAATAATATATTAAAGCAATCTTGTATCAGGCGAGTCTCATAATAATTTTCTCCGCCACCAAGACAGTTCTCCTCTTCATTTCTTCATCTGATAAATCACACAATACTGGTTCTTCTTCATCATCACTTCTCTCAGATATCCGTCTAATAGCTTTTCTCTTTCTAACAGTACGTTTCAATTTAGATTTTTCTTGAGGTTGGTTTGACCGAATCAGTTTTCTCTCTTTTTTACTTTATTTAGAATCTTTTATCTGTTTCTATTTGTTCCTTAACTTGTTTAAATTGTTCAGCTTTTTTTTTCAATTTTTTATATGTTATTGAGATGATAGTAGCATGCCAACTTGCTTGGCTGCGGCGAGAACAGATAATCCATCATTTTTTACAGCACTTATAGCTGCTTTTAATGCATCCTCATTTCAGTTCCCCCGCAAAGCAATTGCTTTTCTCTTGTATTTGTTAGGCATCTGAAAAACTACAAAAAAATGTATTTTGATTGCATGATTCTCAAGTTAAAAACATTCAGTTGTAAAGATGGCCATATGGCCATCTTAGACTGGCTGGCTATGGCCATCTCTCCTAATGTTACGGGAGAGATGACCATCAATAAAATAAAAAAATATTTAAAACACCATGTGCGCCATTTTGAGGTTATAACAAAGCATTACTAACAAACTAATAAGACGAGTATGAAATAGCTTGTTTTTTTTTATTTTGGATGATCCAGCGATTGATCACAATCTCACCTGATGTTAAGTGAAGATGTGACCTATGGTGGAACTCGCTGGCTCATTAACAACCTATTCACTCTAGTCTTAAAGAGACCCAAATACTGACACATATAGTGTCAGGGAAAACATCCGGTGGCAAGAGATTTAAGCAAGACTTGTAAGGGTTTTACTTACTTTTTCTTCTTTTTTTTGACAAATATTTGTTCGTACACCTTTACCTGCCCTCAACACTGAGCGAACTAAGTAATAAGTGGCGCCACCCAGCGAATATTTTTAGAAATAAATCGATTGGCCATCTCTACCGTATGGCCAACTCCCCCGGAATTACCCTAATTAATAAAATAAAAGGTCTTCTTGAGTGACCAAGAAGTGTCCTTAGGACTTCTTGAGTGATCAAGAAGTGTCCTTAGGTCTTCTTGAGTGATCAAGAAGTGTCTTTAGGTCTTCTTGAGTAATCAAGAAGACCTAATGGATGACCTAAGGGATCATTCACAATGCTTAGCACTTTACTGGACTTTTCTGGAACTGTTGTCTCTGGATAACCCATTTCGAGAAAAGGGAAAGTATGACGCTGCTCTTCCATGCTGGTAATACGGAACAAAAAAAAAAGTAAGATCGTAAAAGCCAATTGAGAGAATAACTGAAACTTTGAAGAATCATGTTAGTAAGGGACGCGACAAGCGACCCATCACTATTTTGATTCCGTTTTCTAACTGCACGCTCACCAATATGCTAATCGTGGCTTCTATGTCTCATAGACCTAGGCTCTGTCAACCCCGCAAGGGAAAAAGACGTGATAGTATGTACGCATTGGTATGTGTGATCCAGATTGTGTGAAATGTCATCATGTAACGTCAGTAACCATTACACAACCCCTAGTGGCAAAACTTGACATACATAAGCTAAGGGTTTTGTTAATAGATTAAGGTGTTACTTTGCGGAAGTCAAAGCTACATTTACTTTGCGTGCTTCCACCACCAGTTAGTTCATGCAAACTATTGCTAGCCAGCGCAAACCCACTACTGTTAGTCCCTTCATGCCCGCCACCAATAGTTGATGCATGCAACCCTGGCCGATACTGCTGCATCCGTTGAGGTTGCAGCAATATCGGACATCGTGCTCGCGACACGTGTTTCGCCTCTACACGAGGCATCTTCAGGCAGTGAAACCTAGATGTTGGTCGTTCTTTGCTTGTCACTGGTGGCGGAAGCACGTAAAGTAAATTATCTCAAAGTAAATATTTTTGTCGCCCTAAACCAAATCACAAACTACAATACAATATCTGTTGAAGCTGTAAGTACTACATAGGAATCTGCTCTATTTCTCCGAATATTGCAAATCTATTCGCAATAAATACTTGTCGCAATTGAGCCGTCACACGCACCGATACTCAAATTAACATTACGATTTAACACGACATCCATTCACACTAAGAGTGGCACAGTCGAAGAATTGATCGTATAACAGTGCCTTTAGAATAGGCACGCGGCGAGAATACGTGGCGTAGCGTGGCACAATGAGGCACAAAACTCGACTATGGAGCGATTACCCTCTCGTGTGAGATCCATGCTTCGCGGGTGTCGCGGGTACCACGACTGATGGTTTTGATACTTTTGTGGTGTCGAAGATCAGAAGATTTAGTATGTACATATAGTATGAGTATATAATGTGTTTCATCCTAAGCTTCGAGGCCGAGAGGCGGTGTGTATGGTCGATTGACCGTGAGACCGACTCGAAATGATGATGATGATGATCCTAAGCTCATTTATGACGACTGTGGCCTAGTGGTCTCATGCCAGGCTGCCACAGCGTAGATCCTGGGTTCGATCCCCGGTCAGGTCAAAATGGAAAATTATCTTTTTCAGATTGACCTGCGTCTTGGATGTTTATCTATATATGTATTCTTACTTAATATTATAAATGCGAAAGTGAGTTTGTTTGTTTATTTGTTTGTTTGTTACGCTTTCACGCCGCAACTACTGAACCGATCATCATGAAATTTTGCATACAAGTTTTCTAGAGTACGGAGAAGGACATAGGCTACCTTTTATCCAGTACTATTTCCGAGGGATCGACATTGACGCGGGCGAAAGCTAGTTTATTATAAAATAAAGTATCGTTGAGTCAGTTCGAACTTACTGCGGGGCTAGCTCAATATGTGTGATTTGTTCCTATATTTACATTTTGTATACTTATCTTTCTGAATAAAAGTGACTCAGCCTCCGAATAGTGAGTTGTTTAATAAAATCAAACCCGAAACCCCAAAATCAATCTTAGATTTAAGCTAGTCTAAGCACACCTAATAATCTATGGATGTACATCATTTTATTTTCTATAATCCTACACTTAGGACAATTAAGCTCCCATCTTTTTTCCGACTAACTTCTAATGTAGTAATTAGCCATTTATCTAGACCTAATTTTTTCTGTATTTTGTTACTTGCTTTAGCCCGCAGCTTCTAACGGCACTCGCTTTAATATAGGTCCCTCGGGGATAGCAAATTTTCTGGGATAAAAGGTATATCGATGTCCTTCCCCGGGCCTTAAACTGCTTTCATATCAAATTTCATCGCAATTAGTTTAAAAACTAAAACGTGAAGCGAACAAACAAACAGAGTAACTTTACCATTTATTATACTATGCAATATGCATACCCTGATAAAAAAAATACTAATATATTTATTCCGCTAACCTGATACTCGTAGGTAAAGTCGGTTATTGAAATATGCAACCAAGCAATTTTTGCCAAACAAAAACCATTGTAATCCGGTGAACATCTCATCGCATCAATCTCTCTTAGCGAAAATTTACGTGTGAGGTAAGTTAGTTAATTTTGTGCTAATGGCGTGCTAGTTGGATTTCTAAACCACGTAAGAAATAAGACATATTCGTGGTTTGGAGTGCGCAAATTGAACTGCAAAAGTATTAACTTAATTTCGACGTTACAAAATAATAAGATAGTGGTGTAGCGGTCAAACGCTAAGATTGACTACTACTCGAACTTTCTGCCAGCTTTTGTTCAAATCTCTAACACTACACACTTCCACAGCACTTCACTTTTTTGTGTACATTTTTTCAAATAAACTACCTAGTTCAATGGAGAATTAAAAGAAAACCGCAGAGATTACAGCAAAGAATTCAAAAGATATCTGACTAAAAGTACCTCTACAGGTAGATCTGCGAAAATAAATCTTAAGTAAGTTCGTTTTTTAAAACGTAAAATTTTTAATACGTAGTTGCAGAGAACAGGGTTTTTTGTAGAATATAAAGGATCAAGATCTCTCGTTCCATATCACGATCCTGTTTGCGAGGTGCGAATAAGTGGTTCCGTGGAAATATTTCAAATCAGCGGCTGGCGCTATACAGGCAATAAGGAGTGACGTGACGCGCATGCCACGACACTGCCTAATGTGCTCGCCGGCCTTTCAGCTTATTTATTAGCTATGTGTTCTTCGTATGTTAGGTATGTGCTTGTATACTGTTATGGGTGAGCAAAAAAGTATTTTACTGTGATACTAAATAAATATATTTAGACAACACAGATTGAGTCCCAAAGTAAGTTCGAGACTTGTGCTATATCGGATACTAACTTAATGATACTATATTTTATAACAAATACATATATATTAAATGCGTTAAAGGGAATCGGCGCGAACGTACAATTTTTAATCCAGACGTTTCGACCAGGCAACCTGGTCGAAACGTCTGGAGAAAAACAGTATGTTCGCGCTAATTTCCGTTAATGCATTGAGTAAACATGCATCGCGAAAGTTTCAAAGTATTTAAATACATATATAGATAAATGTCCAAGACTCAGGTCAATCTGAAAAATATCATTTTCCATCTGGTGCTGACCGGGAATCGAACCCGGGACGTCCGGTGTGACAACCTAGTATGATGACCTCATAAAAATTTTGGGATTCTTATCATAAACAATGACAGTCGTGTCGGATCTGTTAATGTTAGCATTCGCGTTCGGTATTCATTGGAAAATAAATAATTTGAAACAAATAAAAATATGAATTCTTGCGCAATCGAACCTGTGCCATTTTTTAGAGAAGTTTCAGTAAAAGCCCCAAAAATGATTTATTAGTGATGATCACATTGCAAAATACATTGTGATTTCACTAGGTACGTGTAGGTAATAAGTAATAAGACAGCTAGAAATAGCAATTTCAGAACGTGTGACATAAAAATTAGACATTTACATATTCTTAGTAACGTGAATTAATTAAATTTGTGCAGTCTCTTCATTTCTACTATTACGTGAATCGACCGAAAGATAACACCGTGACGACATCAGTAAACGATAATTATAAGATAAACGGAATTTGTGAAAAAATCACACATCTGCTTCGATCGAACCGCGGGGAGCCGTTAGGCGCGAAATATCTAGCAAACTGTCATCGTTTTGATATAAAAAAATCGATTAAAATCTTGCGCAAGCTTCGGTGTCTTTTGTTGTAAGCAGCTGTGCGCGTGCGCAGATCTCACCTGTCCCACGTGGCCAAAGATAATAGAGCTCACAAAGGACGCCGAAAATTCCTATTGTACGGTGTTCGCCGTGCATTGATTTAAGAAATATTTAGATACGCCATTGTGACATCCCTATGTCTTGGACACTGTACACCTGTCTATTGTGCAGGATATGTTACAATAGGTTTATTGGTTAATGAATCATGGTTGCCTGAAGTTTTATGATGCCACTGTGTCTATCGGACATTTGTTTTATGACCGTGACGAAGTTCATCGGAAAGATGCTGACACAAAAGAGCTTGAATTTATATCAAAATTACAAAATCTATCAACTCTGTGCTTCTGGTTATATTTTTCAGAAAAAAAGGTTATTCATATTTTAAACGTAAAAATATTTCTTTTTTTAACATTTAATTTAACATAACATACTTTACACGTAGAGTTAGTAAACGTAATGTTACATTTAGAGGAAACAAAAATTAATGTTAAATTTTAAAGTATAAGATTTAAATTATAGTTTTATTAGCTAAGGTAAATGTACCAGTAGTTGATACTATAGTGGGAAAAATACACATTTTCTTTTATAACAATGTATTTATTTCAGTTAGAATTTTCAAAGTAAGTAAAAAATATTAATCAGTCTTTCATTTCTCTTACATTGAACTTAAGTAAAGAAAATCAGTGTTGTTTATTTTAATATAGATTTTTGTCGAGAGGACTAAAATTGTACCAGTAATTGATGGGCAAATTTTCAATTGTCCCCCCAGTAATTGACTATGACTTTTTCATGCCAGTGAACTAGTACTTGATAAGTACGCACTTGACAAAAAAATACAATTAACTAAAAAAAAATAGCAATTATAGATAATTATTAACAAAACTTCTTAAAATTACGTAAAATCAACATCAACCGGCCAAGTGCGAGTCAGACTCGCGCACGAAGAGCAAAAAAATCATGTCTGTTGTATGGGAGCCCCCCTTTAATATTTATTTTATTGTTATTTAATTATTTATTTTTAAAGTGAATATTTATATAAATATTCTGTATATATTGTAAGCGTCTACCTGTTGCTATTATCAATATCGAGCAAAAACAAGCAAAAATCAAGTTTGTTGTATAGGAGCCCCCTTAAATATTTGTTTTATTATTTTTTTTAGTATTTGTTGTTATACGGCAACAGAAATACATCATCTGTGAAAATTAACTATCACGGTTCATGAGATACAGCCTGGTGACAGACGGACAGACAGACAGACATACATACAGATCCATAAAATAATAAGTACAAATTAGTAGTATTATAAACAGTAAGTATTTAAAAACATCTTGAAATTTCTAAATAGTCAGAACAATTTTAAAATTATTAGAATAATCGCTATTGAGATCATCTGTCTGTCCTACCACCAGAAGGCTTCCGTCCGCTGCATTGTTGCACATTCAGATTCGCTACTTGAATCAATCCATATTTTTTCATAAGTAAATTCTTTTTTCTTTCATTTTCTTTGTGCGGCGTTTATCTTTTTTGTTTTTGTTAGCTTCTTCTTTTTCTTTCTGCAGCTTTTTTCTGTTTCTGTTCAAGTTGTGCAAGCTTATTTCTCTCTTTATTTTTTGGTACTCTTGCCACTTATTTGATGTGACTTCTGGGGAATTTTCTCAGGCTTCCTCTTCTTCTTCTTGTTTTTTTTTTCTTTGGCCCAAAATAAAGAATTTTTAATGGTGTGGTAACAATATTTTATTAATTAAATAAGAAACAGCACAAAAAAAAGACAATTTTTCTTCTGTCCTAGTATTTGATATTTTATGTTCCAGTAATTGATACCCCCTATCAACGACTAGGTAGAAGTCACTTAGAAAAGCTATATTTGAAACTGAGATAGTTCAACCTTAAGCTTATTGTAATAGTATAAAAAATCGATCGAATCGAGCAAATGAGAATTTACCTAGTAGATGATAGTTGTATCAAGTACTAGAAATCAGATGATTTTTGTCCTAGTATTTGATACCCTTGTATTTCATTTAATTATTATAAAACTGTTAAAAAAGAAAACATATACATAATACATACAATCCCAAATAGAATAAAATAAATACTTACCACTTTATGAGCTTCAATTTTGAGTAACACAGTTCGAAACAAGTAAGGTCCTTATCAAATTCTTCAACATAAACATTGAGGGCCAACGCGTAATGACACTATTGTAAACAAAATGAAAATGTTAATGTTTGACAGCAAATCACAAAGAAAGTAATTCTAGGTTGGATTCAGAGATGTTGCTAATAGTTTAATTAATAAACGTTTCATTGATACCTGTGGAGGAATTCTTATTATAATGAGTTAAAGTAAAATTTATCAACTTCTAGGGCAATATCAATGACTGGTACATTTACCTTAATATAAAAAATTGTGCAATGGAAAGACTCCCAAAAATAGGTAGGCACATAGTAAAAATTCCTTTCAGGCCCAAAATCTCTAAGTAAAATGTTAAAAAGTTACATTCATTTGTCTCGGCCTAGGCCCTAAAATTTCCTTCGAAAATACTACAGACTAGTAACGTCATTAGTTTAACAGTATTGTATACGCGTGACATGAGAATTGTTCTGAAACTATGTTAAATATTGAGATAAGATAATGGTCTCATAATAAAAGGTGCTAAATATAATGTTATATGCAAGTTATATGTTAAAGGCTATCTTATGGTCATATTATTAATGTCTAGCTCCGTGGCGCAGCGGTCAACACGCCAGCCTGCGACACGGAGTGACCGGGTTCAATCCCTGGCCAGGTCAAGATGGATAATGATCTTTTTTCAGATTGGCCTGGGTCTTGGATGTGTATCTATATATGTATTTGTTATAAAATATAGTATCGTTGAGTTAGTATCCCATAACACTAGTCTCGAACTTACTTTGGGGCTAGCTCAATCTGTGTGATTTGTCCGTATTTATTTATTTATTTATTATTTCTAAATATGATCCATACTTTTGAAATTGAATTTTCCAAATAAAAATAAAATACCTAAATTGTACGTACAATGTTTTTTTACAATATTTGTACAAAAAAAAAAGTGCTGCTAACATTATTTTTTAGCTAGATGCTTAGATAATGAGAAACATCTTGGATAGGCATGTAACATCCTCGTCTTCATCGTCACTTACCATCAGGTGAGATGGGAGACATGCCTAATCCATCATTTAGATAAAAAAAAAAAAAATTCATTTGTCATTCAAAGTAAAAAGCTAAGTCAAGATAATATTACCAAGGTGGCAGGTATAAATTGGAAACTGTTTCACACGACTGTCCAAAAACGGAGTGTAATGTTTTGAGATTTCATATATCATATGTTATTGTATGAAAGTATGTATTTCACCTTATCTTCTTCTATATGCCTTAATAGATTTGAACGTAGTTTGTGATTTTAGTAGAATCCTTACTCTATAATTTTAGCAGCGCAGCCGCGTTTTGTTTTGTATATCCTTGTTATAACATAATCAAATTTAAAATATTTTAATTTGCGGTAGACACTAGGTCTGCGAATTATTCCATTCATCCATAATTCAATTTATTTGAGGAACTTTAGCTTTTTTGTTATTGGGACTGGCCACACACCAACGCGTTCCAGAAAACTATTATACCTTCTTGCACAAAATTCGGCAATCTATGCAATGCATTCTCAAAACTCATTCATAGATCACGCACTACGACAATGGCTCTTTACCTGTTTATGAACTGGTTTATGGTGATTTATAGACTACGAGCAAAAATAGTTATACTTTATGACTTTAGGAATAAAGGTTCAATTGCCATTTTAGATTTGACAAGTTTTTAGTCGTGCAATGTCTTCAATTGATTTTAAATCGTTTCTCAAAGGTTTTACTGCAGATTGTAATTCATGTTGTCTGGCTGTCAGGCTGGACAAGTTTACGACATAGCGACATTGATTTAATGCAATTATTAATGCGTGTCTATTTATTTTGATTTGACGAGGTCTGTGGCCAAATGGTTATCATGCTTGGATGCCACTCCGGAGGTCCCGGGTTCAATCTGGTCAGGTTAAGATGGAAAATTATCTTTTTCAGATTGGCCTAGGTCTTGGGTGTTCTATGTATATTCAGAGTCGCTTCCCGCTGTCTGTCTGTCCCTATGTATGCTTAGATCTTGCAAACTACGCAACGGATTTTCATGCGGTGTTGAGTGATTGAAGAGAAAGGTATATGTATAATTTATCGCACCCGTGCGGAGCCGGGGCGGGTCGCTAGTTTGTTATAAACACAGATCGGATATTCCAGTGCATATTTAACTAAAGTTGATTCTTGGCTCTCATATATTATGGCAGCGGCTTCTTTTAATATTTTTGTCACAAATAAAATCCTATTATTTAGGTATAATTTGCCGTTTCATTCGCGCACTTGCAAAGTACTTAGGTATATTCCCTGAGTTTTATTAGGCCCGATTGGACACTTACAATCTAACATTTGACTAGCTCCGTGGCGCAGCGGTCAACACGCCAGCCTGCGACACGGAGTGACCGGGTTCGATCCCCGGCCAGGTCAAGATGGAAAATGATCTTTTTCAGATTGGCCTGGGTCTTGGATGTTTATCTATATATGTATTTGTTATAAAATATAGTATCGTTGAGTTAGTATCCCATAACACAAGTCTCGAACTTACTTTGGGGCTAGCTCAATCTGTGTGATTTGTCCGTATATATGTATATGTATGTATATATGTATAACAAGGGTGTTTTAGTTTCATAGTAAAACCAACGAAAACCAACCCCATTACTTTCGAGCAGGGCAATAAGTGTATGAAGTGAGGTGTACTCACTCCTTACAAATGTATTAATCATAAAACAGTATTTTTTCAATAAAAAAGTGCTTTCAATAATTGCCAACTTTGAACTTTAGGTAAATATGTACTAGAATATCAGTTCTCTGGTTATAAACTATAGTATCGTTGAGTTGGTATCCCATAAAACAAGTCTCTAACTTACTTTGGGGCTAGCTCAAATCTGTGTGATTTATCCGTATATATTTATTTATTTTCTAAACTTATCATTTTTTTATTACTACAGAATGTTTTATTACTATTAGATGTGACACGTTGTTAATGTGTACGTGTGTGGACTGACAATTGATTCATGTATACCATCTTTATCTGAGGAGTACCTATACCTCTAGAACGGAAATGGAAACCTTAAAAAGATTGATTATTTAATTCGAGTCAATATGGAAAATTTAAAAAAAATATATTTTCTATGCTAAAAGCTATAGTTAAGCTGGTTAACCTTGCTAGCTGTCACTATTTTTCTTCTCTATTTTTCATATGTATTTTCTATATATATATTTATGTAAGTGTGAACTTTGATATTTCGATCGACTGGCTCTTTTTTCCGACTCACTAGAAGGTTTATGTGATTCGCGCATATTATGTATGATAGTAAATTTATTACTTACCTAGTATTTTCCAAACGACTGGATAGATTCCTAGTTACAATAAAATAAATTTAAAAAAGGTATCGTTAGATTTGTCTCAAAAATCCAAGTGATTTAGATAGATTTTTAAAGGGCATAGTCGGGGTTTTTTATTTTAAAATTAGGTACTAATTACTTTAAACTCTTCCTGCCCCAAAAAGCATAAGGATGTGTTATGTAAAGGTAAAAATGAATTCCATGTTCTTTCTTTTGCTTCCGATAAAATAAACAAAAAAAACTTTTTATAAGGTTTATTGGTGGATTATACCATCATTAGAAAGTATCAACCGATATCACATAGTTTACTGAACTTTTTACTCATACCTACGTCATAGGTGAGGTTTAGTTTCCCCTAGTTAAGGCCATAAGTTATGAATTTACGGTGGTAGTTGTCTGCAATTCCAGAACTCGCAAAGCGGCCGCCTACCTGCGCACTTACCTCACTACGCGGAAACGCACAATAGATTTTTTCTACAAATCCAAGTGAAGCGCAGTTTTTCGGCGCAAATTCCAAAAGGACACCTGGTCGGAAACGGGCCCCGGGGGTCCTACCCTGATTGATAGAGGTCCGTCGCAAACGCGATTTCGCTTCACAATGGAAAATACGATCTGGATCCGAGCATGGGTCGGCGACGGCAAGTCTGTTTAAAACAATCAATGATCGAGTTTGTGAATGGGTGAAACAAAAATCTTTTGTTGGCTCGGCAGTCTCGGTGGGCGGCAGTCAGGTGGGACCGAAGACTGCCCGAGACAAAGCACTTGTCTATAACATCACTTTTTAAGCCATTCGATACGCTCTGTCAAAGGGAATACGCAAAACGTTTCAAAAATCACGTTTTAATAGCTTGGTAATTTATCGCTTGAGGATCCCGATGACCCATTGGTCGTGAGCATTAAAAGCGCTTACGCATGTTAACCCTGGGCGCGGTGACTGCCCGTGATGGGTGACCGTATTTTGCATTAAAATATCTCGAGCTCCTGCGTGCTTCGCTTCGGAAGGTACATTGTGCCGTTGGTCCCGGCTGTCATCGTTGATGGCAATTATTAAGCTATGTCGGATGCCTACGGGACATTGAAAAATATGACACCAGTATTGGCCACTTACACACACGAAAAATAAAACAACGTCATTTTGAAGCTGTGACGAGACTGTCTAAATGACCGAAAATAATACATAGAGTTTGATGTAATAAGTTAATTATGAAAAGCTTATGAAATAGCACAGACACTGTTTAGATAATTTAATAACAAACTGGCGGCGATGAATTATCTTTAGAATCTAGCATTCAGTAGAACAATACTAAATCAGGATTACACTTCCATAAAATCTAGACACCGCAAAACGCGGGAATACAATAATTTGATTGATCTCCTAATGAATATGCAGATGTGTTAAGTGTCGCCGTGCCGCAAGTCCCAGAGGAGTGATTGCCGGCGCCTACCGACTGCGCCAGATTTTAATCTCAGATAAGTGCGAGCACAACAGTTTACATAAATTCTAGAGTTAGCGCCTTGTTAACAAACTGCACGTTTGATTATGAGATTGCTTGATAAGTGGATCGGGGTTTATTTGGAACGCGGCGTATTTTTTGGCGCTAATATTAGAGTTTATTCAGAAGATACACGATAAAACTAGTATTACTTAAGAATTATTTTTTTTGTATTGAAAAAACATGTGATACTTGTATTTATTGTAAAAAATAAAATATGGCGAAGATAGATTTGGCTTAAAATGTTATAGATACTCTACCAATATTCAAAAGCGACGACGTAGTCGAGTCGAATTGACCAGTTTATATATCTGAGATTTGTAGGTACATCGTGTTTTCAGAAAAATCGATAGCGACTTCGTGATCTAAGTGGTGTGAGGTGACTGGCGTAAGTGGTGTGAAAGACCTGTCACTTAAATCTAGAAGAGACAGGTCTTTAAATTCATCATTAGTCCAGTTTTTTACATGGAAGTGAAGCGTGACGTGAGCGGCACAATCAGGAGCTGTGAGCCTTTGAGATTAATAAGTTAAGCGTGTGAGATAAACTCCCGAATGCGCGGCAGTCTCCAAGTCCGTGACTTAGTAAGCTAACTTCTAGATAGTCTTTACGGTTTGCGCAAACAGGAAAATTACGTAGGGAACAAATGTCACGATTCAGGATATTGCCGCCTCCATCTAGCCCCGGCAAGGGAAGATAACCCAAGAAGTTCTGACTTGATCTTGTTAAGGATGACATGTGTACCGATGGACTCTTAACCTAGGATGCCGAAGACTTTCAAACTTTAATAAAGTCTTTTAAACAGATAATTAAAGAAAATTCTGGTTATCCTCATACATTCTGGTGGTTTTGGTGGTGAGGTTTCATCTACATCAGAGTACCATAAACTATAAGAAGCGTGGTTTTTGTAGCTAAATTTTGTACGGAACCTTAGTGTATGCGAGTCGAAATTGGCCAGTTTTATTATCCATAATGTTGCCTCACTTAAGACTTAGACTTTATATCGAATTTTATTTTATGTTATCATATTTAAACTTTCTAATAAGTGCTTATTTTTGACCCATGAGAAATTAATTCCAATCAGATTTTGCTTTAGTTCCAAAACAAAGAAATAGTATCTACTTTACGTAATCTCAACAAGTGTAATCCTTTCTTTTTTTCATTGCGTCCAATCTTTACAATAGTGCAAGTAATCAGCTGCTGAGCGGCCCACGATATTAGCTTGTGTTTTGGAGGCCTACCGATTTATCATTACGTAGTAGTTGTAATTAGGATATTTAAGGGTTCGTAAATTCAGCACAAATTACCAAGTTTTTTATTTATTTATACATACTCACTTATACATTATACATATTCATACATATACGTTTTTAGGGTTTCCTTACTTTTTAGGGAACCTTTATGGCTTCGTCATGTGTCTATCCGTCCGTATGTCACAGCCACATTTTCCTATAGCTAACTATACTGTTGAAACTTGGTAAGTAGATGTTGTATTCGGTTATAACATAAAAATAGAAAAAAATCATTTTTTTTTCTAGTATAATACTTAGAACTAAAACTCAAAAAAAGTATTTCACCAAACCCGTACGTGTGGGGTCCCTCTATGGATTGGTCTTCAAAATGATATTGAGGGTTCTAATATAATTTTTTTCTAAACTGAATAGTTTGCCCAAGAGACACTTCCAGCGGTAAAATGTGTGCCCCTCCTGTAACTCCTAAAATAAGAGAATGATAAAACAAAAAAAACATTTGTATTTACTTTGAGACAATTTACTTTGTGTGCTTCCGCCACCAGTTAGTTCATGTAAACTATTGCTGGCCAGAATAGTTTTGCATGAACTAACTGGTGGCGGAAGCACGCAAAGTAAATTGTCTCAAAGTAAATGTAGCTTTGACTTCCGCAAAGTAACACCTGAATATAGATTTAGGTGTTACTTTGCGGAAGTCAAAGCTAAAGTATTAACTATCTTAAAACATTTATAATGTACATTACCATGCAAACTTCCACCGAAAATTGGTTTGAACGAGATTTAGTGAGTAGTTTGTTTTAATACATAATAAATCGTAAATCGCAATTCAATCAACTCAAATACAACAAGAACTTTTATATTATGTTGTCCGTATATATTTATTTATTTATTATATTATTATTTATTTTGTTTCCGGTTTCCACCTACACGCCCACCAACATGTTAAATGTGACTCATAAAGGTCTATAAAATAGACCTCGGTTGTATCTGTTAATTTATACTATAGCCTGTATTACTGCAATCGCAGGTGCAATCGATTTAAATAGCTTTATGCTTTAGCTATTTAAATCGATTGCACCTGCAGTTTGATACAAACTGCAGGTGCAATAATTAATTAATTAGAAATAATAATTATTTGAGCTGAATGACCTAGAATTGCACTAAATCTGCACTAAATACTGACTTTTAAAATTATCTCTTCTCATAACAAAATATATAATAACTTTTCGTGATCTGTCAGCCCTGACGACTCCCCCGTAGGTCGCGTAATCCAACTATACAATTTTCAGCCAAAAAAGGATTTTTCGCGTCTTACGCTTTTTATCTCCATTCATCCGTTACAAGCAGTTATAGCCAATACTGCACGGGATATTCAACCTTACGTACTTAATTAGATTTCTTCCGTAACACCCGCTTTGAAATGAAGTTCTTAAATACCTTTTTTCTATGCCATCCAATAGAGTTTAATTCGCTTAGACTGGACTGGACTAAAGACAAAAGTTTAAACTCTTTGCTTTATATTGTTTGCTTTACAAAATTGTTGGGAATACAATTTAACGTGAACTAAGTTAGCTTAGCGCAGTTTGTGAGAGTCGATCAAAGGAATTCATTAAGCCCTAGAGATATTTGTTTTTACTGGTTTACTTTTTTTACTGGTTTTATTAACTTCGTTGTCACCGCTCGTCTCACACCCGCTGAATATTTATCGACTTCTGTTTAACGTATAATAAGTGAATTGCTGATGAATTAATGAGAAGCCCGATGGCCCAGTTGTCGTGAGCATCAAAAGCGCTTACGCATGTTAAGCAATCCTGGGCGCAGTCCCGACTGTGATGGGTGACCGAAAGTGGCATAAAATATCTCGAAGTCCGCCGTGCTTCGGAAGGCACGATAAGCCGTTGGTCCCGGCTGTCATCATTGATGGCAGTCGTTAAGCTATGTCAGATGCCTTTAGGCAGCTTGAAAAATCTAACATCAGTGTTGGCCACTTACATACACGAAAATCAAAACAAACAACTAAATATATTGTCTTCTCCTTAATGTATCGACTCGAGCAAATCATAAAATGATTTTCTTGAGTTACATACATTGCGTATAGCCACAGTATAGCTTAAGTACTTTTTAAAACGATAGTGATAGATAGTGATAGGCGAGACTAGACTCGTCACATATTAATGCTTTAAGGGAGCTATGCTTAGTGTCATAATGCCTTTATATCTGCACAATAAAGCTGCAAATATCATTAAAATTTTACTTCCAAATTAAATCTTTTTCATACTACCACGCCTCTTATTCCTTGCGGAATAGACAGAGCCCAGGTTTTGGAGACCTAAAAGCCACGTTTAGCAAGTTATTGGGTGATAGATGGAAAACAGAATCAAAATAGTGAGGGGTCGCATCGCCTTTTTACATGATTCGTCAGGTTTTCGCCAATTCCCTTAATTGGCTTCTACCACGGAGTACATACAGAGTGGAGACGGCGTTAGCTACTGTGCACTGTGATTCCAACTAGGTCCTGACGTCATCATGTTAACATCGAGAGGAGGCGTGGCCTATTAGTCTGCTGTTGTAGCTGTCAATGTTCGTACGTGGTTCGTTCTGTGCACACAGTGAGATTTTCGGACTTATCTTGTTTTTTACGAAGAAAATCATGAAGTGTTGCATTATATCATGTAAAAACTACTCAGATAAACGTTCAGATGCTATGGAAGGAATCACATTTCATTTGTAAGTATATTTATTCGTAATTTACTTAAATTATTCTAGAAAAATCTTTTGGCGACGTTCCGTGCTACTCATCGTTAGATGGCACCACTTTGCGTAATGGGACGTATGAACTATAAAAATATATTAAAGCTAATTATCGTAATAAATAATAACCATAAGTACTGAAATTTGTTCTAAATTTATACCTAAAGACTTATACCTTGACAAAAAGATTATGTTTATGTTGTTTCATAATTCTCTTTTCAGCAATGCGCCACCTGTCGTCAACGTTGAATACGTTGAAATAGTGAACGTCAAGATGACGGGACTCCGCCCGGTTTTGCGAATATGATGTGATTAGGATGTAGTACCATATTAGTGCTATTTTATACTTACATAATAAAATTTTATTATGGAGACAGTTTTATTATGGAGGTTAGGCTCTCTCTACCCCGTAAGGGAAATAGACGTGATAATATGTATGTATGTTTTAACATTTTGGTTTTGCACTTAATTTTTAGGCAAAGGTAAATTAAAACAAATTCAGTGTAGAATAAACAATAAATAATATTAAATTACAAAATAAGTCAATATATGTACAATAAGCACAAAAAATATATAAATAGAGAGATAAAAAAAACCACTAAATTTTATCATTAAAAAATGCACTAATATCATAGTAACACTTCTGGTTTAGGAATGATTTCGGTTTTTTCTTAAATAAATTTATATTTAATGTTTTATATTCCTTAGGGATTTTATTATAAATTTTCGGAACAGAGCTGTTTTTGATTGATGAAGACAAAGTCTATCGCCATTTCTTCTGTTTCTTGCACACACATCCGATATACGTTTGAATAAATGGGGATTATTTTGAACAAATACAGCTATCTCAAATATATACAGTGATGGCAGAGTTAGTATTTTATATTGTTTAAAATAAGATTGACAGCTATCAGTGCTTTGTAGACCAAACATAGAGCGGATACACCGTCTTTGCATTTTAAAAACCAATTTTTTATCTGTTGAATTTCCCCAGTAAATCGTTGAAAATATTTTTTATTTTTACAATTGAAGTGTTTTTTAAAAACTGAATTGTGGTCCCGCCATTTTGATATTATAATAGCGGGACCAATTTCTTTGTTGAATATCTTGAAATCATTTGAGTGTACAATTTTATTATAGCACGTATGTAAGTATAAAATAGCACTAATATTACTACGTACGTAATGGTACTACATCATATTCACAAAACCGGGCGGGGTCCCGTCATCTTGACGTTCACGAATAATAGCTAAAACATGGCAAAATGTCTAGGGTTGCCAACCACCTAGTTTTCGCTAGTTAATACTTTTTACTGTTTTATCAAAAGACAGTATACAAAATACTGTTTTCTCAACCGCTGATAAAACTACGATTGGATTTTGAAATTTTATAAAAAGTTACATGGAAGATGAGGGAATAATGATGTTTCTGAGCACCCCGAGAGCATTTTTGATCAAAGAAACCTACTTTCAGTGAGTGCTCACCCCATATGCAGACAGCATCGACCACAATTCTTTCATAGGTTTTTTCCAAATCTACGAATACGCAGTACATTTTTTGACCTATGCCCAAAAATTTCTCTAAAATGAAAAAGACATGGAAAAGACCTGCCAGTCTATTTGCTAACTTAGTGTACAACGTTTTGATGGTCACTTCAAAATACATTTTGATGGTCACATCAAATACATCTTATATAAAAATTAACAATATCATACGAAAGCCGCAATGCATTTTGAAGTGTCTATCAAAACGTTGTACACCGAGTTATCAAATAGGCCGGCTGATCTGTACATCCCATTCCTTTTCTGATGCCGCTTGTTAGTTAAGTTAGTTGTAAATAAAACTTTTGTACATGTTGTATCATTTTTTGACATTCATACAAATCGAATATTGCACTTTGGCGTTACGTGATACTTTTCAATTGATTGAGATTATGTCTGTTAATGTCGATTTATCATGGTAAGAAAAAAATTTATGGCTATTCTTAAGCTTATTTACACTCCATGCTATGTTTATTAAATCATAATACTTCAAGAAATATATGATCGAAGCATAATAGTATTTGATTTTTACTATTGGAACCAATATCTCCCTATGTCCTTTATTATTAATGATGGAAAAATGTCATGCGATCGATGTAATTTCTTGATAAGATCAACGATCAACAAAAGATCAATCCACCAGTTTCTATATTTTTTTGACATGTGGGTCGAGCATGTGGGTCAAAAAAATATACAAACTTGTGGCGGCGTCGAAGGCAGGCTAGTACTACTACTAGCTCAAGTCACCTCTAGTATGGCTAAGTTTTGGGTGGCCCGTGCGTCAACTCGTATGCTGCCTGGATTTTGACTACTCTTTTACATGATATGGTCACTGACATTATGGTTTTATTATGGAATTTGATTAATTATCTATGAAAAAAAACAGAAAGGAAATAATTTACATAAAACATATTGATTCTTTGTTTTTGTGGCTGTGAAGATGTAGTCTCCAAATAAACGATTGCTTTGAACAGGTACAGAACTATACTATATACAACAATATTATGTTGTTTAATTATTCTTGAAGAAATATTAATTTGTGGAAAATTTTAAATTTATATGTTTTAACCATAGTTTTACCAGCAGTCGTGAAAACAGTGTTTTGCAAACTCTTATAATAGAACAGTAAAAAGCATTAACTAGCAAAAACAGTATTATACTGTTTTTAACAGTCTGGTTGGCAACCCTAATTACTCAGCTATCCGACACTAGATGTCAGTAGGTGTTAGGGACATCTAGTGACGGATAGATAAACTAAAAAGAAAAATCAACATCGAACTTATTAAGTAGTTGGGCTATTCGCCGCTAGATGGATATAAAGGAGGGAATGAGACAGAGCAAGTAGAGTGAGACAGATAATACTCCCCTCACCCCCTGTAAGTGCCACGCATTGTTTCATAGAAAATATTCCTTAGGGCAACTCCTCTTCGTATGTACTCCGTGGCTTCTACGATCAGTGCGAAAAGAGAAGCAGCTGGTAAATTCTACGTTTTTCTTTACCCTCAGACCAGTATGGTAACACAGTACATTATGCAACAAAATAATCATTGTTCACACTAACTCCCAAAAGTCCAAACTCGAGTAAGAAACTCTTCAATGCCTAAAAATAAGATACAAAGTTTGAAGCACCGAAATCGTCACATTAAACATTGCCAACTTTCCTAATTGTAGAGATTTACACCAGGGGAGAACTTGGAGTTGCCAGTGGAAAAAAGCAATTATCCCTCTCTGTTTTACGGAGGTGAGGAAGCATATTAAAAAACTTGAAGCCTCCGAGTGCCGCAGACACTGATGGCTATTAATTAGAAGGGTTGGATGGAGATATTTCATTATTTCTTCTCGTCTGCTTCTTTCTTTGTTGGCGACGGGTTGTTTGGCTGCATTTTACGATAATTATGATTGAGATTTTATAGCTGTTTATTCTCAAGTTGCAAATATTGACGTAAAATATTCAATTTTTATTTACAAGTTTAAGTTTACGTAATTTATCCTCTAAATCTGAGCGTTTTATTGGTGTAGTGTATAAAGCTATAGGCATTTGGAGCTTGCTGTTAAACATTATGTTAGTGCTGACACCAACCCACCTAGGGCCTGTTTTCTCAAATTGTACGAGTAAATTTTAAAGCATTCCTATTGTATCAACAAATGTATAGAACAATATTCATCAAATCGAGATGAGTTGAGAGCTGTTTTACGCAGCGGGTTGCCAATCACCAGCTCCCAGCTCTCGCAGATCAGCTTGCATAGCATCGCATCGACGAAATTTGCAGATATCGAATGGCCATCGCCCTAATACTCGTCTAGATTTGCCAGAATATCTTCCATCATCTTTCTAGATGTGGTCATCTAGAAAGCCAGCAGTGGCGGAGTAATTTGGTATTGCCGATCTCTATTACACTCCTTTAACCTTTTGCACGCCAGCGCATCTTCAGGTAATTTCACTCCCGACACCAGGCCTGTACAAATTGTAATAACCTTAGTTATCAATGGCTCTCTCAGTCACGTGACCGTTTTGCAACTAAAGTGCTCAATGGCTCTGAATAGGTTAAAAGCTTTTCTATCTCTGTATATTTAGAACTTTACAATTTTCGAAGTTGTTCTGAAGCTGAACCTTTTTGCGCTCCTTCGACAAGGACTGATTCTTGTATCATTGAAACTAACGTGAGATGAAGACATTATGTATAAAAACGGGTTAATCACTTACTATTTCGTTAGGATTACCGAATATAGTTTCGGACTCGCCAGGAGCCCATTTTCAAGGCGATTGCTAGACGCGCGGCGGCGGGTCCCATACTGAGTTTTGTAGTACCGACGAAGTAGCACTCGAGTCACCCGTTTTTATACAAGAACTGGTTCTCTTGTTTTAGTGCTAGTTCATCAGCAAAGAAACTGTGTCAAACGCTTATGTAGGACTGTGCATCTCGAGGCATTTTGGAAGTTGCACGATATGTTATCGTGAATCCCACTTTTGTAAATCATAGGTGCTGCATGCATATTTTCATATGTAGATTTAGTTTGCGCGTAGAACATCATCATCATCATCATTTCAGCCGTAAGAAGTCCCCTGCTGAACAAAGGCATCTCCGAGGGATTCTTCGTTCCATGGTCCCCTCATGGATTGCAGGGTTTCACCACGCTTGGCGGGCGGGTTGGCGAGGGCAGAGATAAACAACTAGCAGCTCGGAAAGCTAGGCGCGCGTACCTGGTTCCATACCTGCAACCACCGGACAATCGGTTGAAGATGACAACCCTAACCTTTAAATATGTTCAAATCTCGCTAAAACATGGCCAAAAGTTCTTATGAACAAGGGTATATATATACATACATATTATCACGTTTTTATCCCTTACGGAGTAGACAGAGCCTAAGGCTAAGAAAAAGGGTAAACCCAGAGAATCCGAAATGATCTAATAAGTTTTAGGTAAGGTTAACCGATATGGTCACCATCTGTTCAACGTCCACCCTGGATCTTTGACGTATTGACGTTCAAATTATCGCCAAAACTAAAATAATCGCGATAAGTTCCTTAGCGTTAATAAAAACCAAATATGGCACATCCGCACTAACAGTTCACCTTGATAAGTAACTGTGCACTAACAGCTGGGGCATCGCACGCCACTTAAGTGGTAAATTCGAGGAAGCCATCATCTGCAACTCGTTGCAGTCGTCAAGTGGTCTGCTAACGAACACGCGTGTCAAAGCGAAACACTTCATTAGGTGAGCGACGCTCCAGCCACCTTCCCACCTTCCCCACCCCAAGCCACCTCGCCTTCCAGCCTCTATTTAGAGGTAGAGGGCGTCTTATTCGCTAATTAGACGAACGCCGACTCTCTTCTCATTAGTGGCGAAATTATGCAGTTTGCTAGAATTCGGGTTAAATGTAAGGTCGAGTTCGCGCAAAAATGGAAAATATTCAGCGAGATAAATTTGCGATGCGATAAGGCCGTGTGCATGTTGCTTCAGTGGGCTTTATGAACGTTGTTTTGATTGTATACTGCAAGTTTGTGAGAAGATTATACGTTGTATGTTTTAACTAGTTCACATTTTCTAAATATAGTTGATATCTACTTCGTCGTGTTGTGTTCTGAATATAATATGCCTTTTATTCCAAACTAGCTATTGCCTGCGGCTCCGCTCGTTTTAATGTCGTTCCCGCGGGAACAGTACTTTTTCCGGATTGAAAGGTTTCGTCAAAATCCATTGAGCCGTTTTGGCGTGATTGAGTAACAAATGTTCATACATACTCACAACCTATATAATATTAGCAAGGATATCTTCTGCCACAGCCATCGCATTGGAACATAATGGGCATTCAAGTAGGTGCGACATTATCTGCGACTAGTAGCCACACTGGCTATCATTAGCGAAACTCGATCTTACCATATTGCTTTTGCAGCAACTAACTTGGGTTCTACAGCCTATTTGATAGATCTCCAAAGACGAAGACGAATCATGGCCAGGAGGCAGTTCTTCGGTGGGTTTGTAACGTTGCAGCATGCCACCTGCATGCTGCATCTCATCCAACCTCATTTCTCTCATCCTGTCCATTTTTCATTCGTTCTTTTAATTCCAATTTCAATTTTAATTCAAATTTCATTCCATTCCATTCCATTTTTAGATTACTTTCTCACTCTCTCATCACTCATTCTTGAGTCTGCTACAACCTTTCAGTCTGTTAACATCTTTCAGTCTACTACCATATCTTGGAGAATAAGTCTCTGTTTTTTAATTTATTGAAGTTGTAAAGCGAAGTTATAATAAAGTTATTCTCTGTGTTCTGTGTGTCGTCTTGTGCTCTCCCTAACATCCTTATTTGTGGGAACTCGGCTAGAGCGTCGGGACGGTCGAGCCCTCACAGGTTTATGCAATCTGAGGGTTGATATCTTATATTGCGTGTACCACCCTAGACCTCATCGTTGCTTCCTATCAGGAGACATAGGGTCTTACGCACTCGAAATATTCATTTATGGATATAAGTATATCCCACTGAAGATATTTTTTTCTCTCATTTATCAGTTTTGAGATTGTCTAAAAAAGATTACGAAATACAACCACTATGAAAGAAACCGTCCAGAGATATTATTACTATTTAGTTATATATTTTCTACGATAAGTAAGGTCTTTAGATATAGTTATTTATTATTTAATATATATATATATATTTATACACGGTCGAATTGAAAAATTTCCTCCTTTTTTTGAAGTCGGTTAAAAATACATTACAACTACGTAGTTGATACGATATTGTACGTGAGTAACCCACTCACGTACAATATCACTGTCAGCTACTGGCCGATATGTTTCGACTTCACCCGGAGGTTTTCCTCAGGGCAAATGTGAACTGGATCATTCTGTCAGGGTGGCCATGTAGAGGTGGTACTTAGTAGATGAATCAAAGTCGTAGTTGATAACGGACTGCGAAAGTGATTTTATTCGTTTGTTTGTTAGGTTTTCACGCCGTAACGTCTGAACCGATCATCATACAAGTTCTCTTTGGGTTCGTCCGGGTTTGGGGTGCGGGAGATCCACCAAGATACAGGTTCAACCTAGTTTGGATTGGTTTCCTTCCGCTCTTTGAGTACTCTCGATCCAACTTATAATTTCTATATCCTAAGTTTTCGCTCATAATTATAAGTAACATGTATATGGTGTACTTAACAATAAATATTTTTGTATTTGTATTTGTATTTGTATCTCTGGAGTACAGAATAGGACATACGTTTCAGTCTACCTTTCATTCATCATGAAAAAAGTACTGTTCCCGAGGGAAAAAGGTTGACGCGAGAGAAGCTGCGGGCGAAAGTTAGTATTGATATAAATGCACGCATTGATGTTTATTGTTACAGTCATCAGTTTCCCGAAAGTACAGTTAATTATAAATCAGGGATAGCAAAAAGAAGACCCAAAACGTGTTTCTAAATAGCAAAAAATGAGAGAACACGAGACAATGACGAAAAATTGGCATATTTTGTAATGGAAGCGTCTCTCGGGCTTTGCACTTATTTCACCACATTTGTTAATGAGTGGGGGAAGCAGGTATTATTTTAATTAGGAAAGCTCGCGGCTGTGGGGCGCTGGCCTAGGGAATAGGGTATAAATTGCCCTTGATTACTCAATGGGCATGTATCGCTTATGAACGGTTTTGTAAATATTGTTTTGAGGACTTACAATATATTTAGTTTTTTTGTTATCTGTGTGTGTAAGTGGCCAATTTTGGTGTCAGATTTTTCTACCTGCCTTAAGGCATTTGACATAGCTTAACGACTGACAGACGGGACCAACGGCTTACCCTACATTCCGAAGCACGTAGGAGCTAGAGTTATTTCTATGCTATTTTCGGTCACCCATCTCAGTGGGGATCGCACCCAGGGTTGCTTAACATACATAAGCGCAAATAATGCTCACGCCCACAAACAGCCGTCTCCTTCGTCTATACATTTAGCTTAAATTTCAATAATTAAAATGTAGAGATGAATTAAAGGCCCAATAATTATATATCTAGTCAACTGTGCCGGCGACTCCGTTCGCGTACATTAGAAACTGAAAAAAAAGTAAGTAGCGTATCCTATGTCCTGTACGTCTAAATCTAGCTTAACAGCTACTAAGTTTCATAAAATTCAGTTAATTAGTTTTAAGGAACATATATACGGAAAAAAAATATTTAAAAATCGTTAATTTAGTTCCAGTATCCTGTATAGACCTTATAAACACGATATCTCTGAAAACAAAGTACCTTACTCCATGACCAACCCTTACAGATTTATTATTAGTATTAATGACTAATGAGGTCAGTAAGAAGGCCAAAAGAATCAACTTTAAGTAACGGCGTCCAATACCATTGTTAGGCTCCGGGCGGCATGCTTTGTAAGGCCCCTTCCTGTCCAATTGCGACTGAAGAGAAGATGACTAGAAGACATCACTACATAGTATAAAACAAAGTCGTTTCGTTGTCTGTCCCTATGTATGCTTAAATCATTAAAACTACGCTACAGATTTTGATGCGGTTTTTTTTAATAGATAGAGTGATTCAAGAGGAAGCTTTTAAATATGTAATATTTATCGCACGCGTACGACGTCAGGGCGGCTAGTTTAAAATAAATCAATTAATACGGTTTTATAGAGTTTATTAGATTATTAAATAACATAACGATTCGAAAACTTTAATTTTTCTTTGCTATCGGGGTAGCAACCTGCTCTCCATGACAACACTAAATAGAATGAGTTGGACTTATAGGTATGTATAGATAGATAGATATTTAGATACGGGATTCTCGTCATCTATACATACATACATACATACTATTATGTATTTTTCCCTTGCGAGGTAGACAAAGCCTAGGTCTTTAGGACCTAAAAGAGTACTATTTTTTTATACCACGTTTAGAATGTTGTTGGGCGTGCAGTAGTAAAACGAAATTAAAACATTGATTGGTTGCTGGCCGCATCGACTATTAACTTAATTCCTCAGATTTTCGCCCGTTACCTTGATCGGCTTTTACTATCTGCGCGGGAAGAAAAGCAGCTAACACATTCTGTTTTTTTTCCTCCGAGACTAGCATGGAATTCGTCATTCGTCTATTGTTCTACCATTACTATCTACCGCCTCTATTTTTTATAGGCGGTAAATTATTTCGTTTCTGTAAGTACCTGATTCACGTGTACGCGTTGGGAAACTGTTAGTACCGTGAATAATTCCAATAAAGTATAAACTACTGAATACATACATTCCTAATATCATTGTTTCAGTTCCCTATACCTTTCGGCATGGAACTGATTTTGACTAAAAGATTGAAAACTTTTAGACAAAATCAGTTTCATCCGGACTGACCGACTTCAAAGTCATTTACAGGTTGTTAATTTAAAATTCGACGCTACCGAAACCTGTCCATTAGGTGCTAAATGCTAAATAAACACAAAGTAAGTTCGTGCTAGAAGCCCCGAACAAAGCGGAAGGCGCCTAAAACGCCGCGTCACACTCGAATCATTTACGAAATATCGACAACAATAACCGTAGCCCCAGGCGCAGGACTTTAAAAAATGCCAGTTATTAATATTTGTTTTCTTTGTTAGACCACGTGTCCCCACACCTGAACTCTGCGAATGACATTGCCGAAAAAATTGCAAAAAATATCCGGTAAAAGAGCAGGCGCAAACAGACAACGGGCCGTTTGAATGATTGCTTCTCTGGAAGCGCGGCAAGTCCATTTTTCACAAGTGCCATTCACGGCTTTCATGTTGCGTACTGTATTTTATATATTTTTATTTATCGACACCCCCACCCGCTCTCCACCAAATTGATATTCGTCGAATGCGAATTTACGGCGTCCAATTCCTCACTGTTTTATTCATTTAGTGATTTCGTGATGGTAAACACAGGTAGTTGTGTTTAATTTCGAAATGAATGTTTATTGCTGGGTTTCCGTTTCGTTTTCAATGATGTGGCGGTGGATACGTCTGTCTGTCTGCGATTGTTTACGTCATATAACTGGGTTCCATTTACATAGTTTATCATTTTATGTTTAAAAACGTGGGAATTTTAATTGGATTCTGTGCATAATTAAATACTAGATATTGGGTTGACGATTGCCAATATAGTCATTGATATAGGAGGTTAATTTTTTAGGGTGCCGCACCCAATGGTAAAAACAGGACCGTATTACTAAACTTCCGCTGCCCGTCTGTTGGGCGTACCTATTGAATCGTAATAGGTGTAGACACAAAATGTTTATAGTATGTGTATCTATTGCCGCTATAACAAACAAATAATAAAAACTTCGAGTTCTGAACCGCACTTGGCCAAGCTCAGTGTTATCGCAAACTGCCTCCGTGGTCCAGTGGTTAAGGCGTTTGCCTGTTAATCCGGAGGTCGTGGGTTCGACTCCCACGGAAAGCATAATTTGTTTAGTTGATTCGAGTTTGGTTAGGACATTGTAAGCTTGAATCACCTGATTGTCTGATAGTAAAGATGATTCCGTGCTTCGGAAGGCATGTTAAGCCGTTGGTCCCGGCTGCCATCTGGTAGTCGATAAAGGAACCACGTCAGAGGCCGAGAGGCGGTTCCGAAGAACTCTTACACCAGGGTGTGCATGGTCGATTGACCGTGACACCTACTCGAAATGATGATGACCGCAAATGCCTTTGAATCGCTGGTTACTGGCTTCGTACCCCGGTCAGGTCAAGATGGAAAATGTTTTTTTTTCAGACTGACCAGGGTCTTGGATGTTTATCTATATGTGTCGATTATATATAAGACACAACTTCACAACTTAGGCACTGTGAGGCTGGCTCAATCTTGTGATTTTATCCATAATATTTATTTATCCTAACTATCAATCCTTACTTCCTTACTTCCTTATCCTTACTAATATTATAAATGCGAAAGTGAGTTTGTTTGTTTATTTGTTACGCTTTCACGCCTTGACTACTGAACCGATCATCATGAAATTTTGCATACAAGTTCTCTGGAGTACGGAGAAGGACATAGGCTACCTTTTATCCCGGGAAAAAGTACTATTCCCGAGGGATCGATATTGACGCGGGCGGAGCCGCGGGCGAAAGTACTATATAAAGCTGAAGAGTTTGTTTGTTTGAACGTGCTAATCTCAGGAACTACACTGGTCCAAATTGAAAAATTCTGTTTGTGTTGGATAGTCCATTTATTGAGGAAGGCTTTAGGCTATAAAACATCACGCTGCGACCGATAAGAGCGAAGCATCAATAAAAAATGTTTTGAAAACGGGGGAAAATTATTCATAATTTTTTTTATTTTTTTTATTTCGATCCATCATGTGTCGCACTGCTGGGCAAATTCATCTATACGAATAAAAAAAAATGATCATAATAACAGAAATTGCCGCGGACGAAGTCGCGGGCAACAGCTAGTAGTATTATAAATGCGAAAGTGAGTATGTTCTTTCACGCCATATCTACGGAACCGATCGTCATGAAATTTTGCATACTCGTTATCTGGGATAGAAAAGAAGGACATAGTGTACATTTATCCCGGGTAGAAGTACTGTTCCCGAGGGGTCACCATTGACGCGGGCGTAGCCGCGGGTGACAACTAGTTATTTTCATAAAATACTCTTTGATCAACCATTCCAATACATCAATCACATTTCTTACCATTCGTATCGCCATTTTAGCACCTCAAAAGATAGGCGGTATTTGGCGACATGCAAAATGATATACAGGGTGACAAGCCGCGATCAGGCGATTTTACCCTTCCCTCATCAGTCATCGCCGTCACACGGCTAAGCGGTCGCATTCAAATTGCCATTGGATGACGACGTGCTTTCACGACCCCTGGTTGTCTGTGGTCGAGCGGCAAAGATTAGTATGCTAAATTAGAGAGTCGATGCCTATGTCGTTTGTCTCTGGGAGGTCTTATATACTGTAATAGTATCACACATCGTCGTCACACGGCTAAGCGATCTCTAGAATGAACTATGACAGCACTTTTATTTTAATATCTATTTGAGTGGAAAGTGTATATATATGCTTATACTGCTTGCTACTTTGCTTATAAGAAATATTGGACGAATTAGAATCCAATCAAATTTAAGACTATCCGTAGGCATAGTATTTTATTATGATGATAGTTCCGAATACACATTTTGTAGAACGTATTATAGGTACAATACCAGCTCTACCAATCGTTATCGTCGCTATACTTTTTAGGTCATAAGACATTGGATCTGCGTTACTGGCTATGCAGAATCGATTATGAACCTTTGCCTTGCGCTTTACCTTTGTTTTGCAGCTATCCAGACCATCCCTTTCGCACCTAAAACAAAATACTGTACATATACTAATGAAAAACATATTATATGCTCTTCATTCGATGTCATGGAATGATTTTTTAAAGAATAGTTTATAGTTCATTGGAGAAGACTTTTAGTTACTGTACAGCTATCTAGGCTAGCTTGTCTCTTCTGTACCCAATGAAAGCTATTCCACATATCGTCCTCATCCGGTGTTACGCAGGGACATATTATTAACGTTATTAGCCATCGGATTTGCGTTATGGCTACGCTGAATCGATAACGAACATATCACACGGTCTACTCTTCTGTGCAAAGTGTGCAACCATACATGCTGTCTCTTCTGTACCAATACAACTACTCTACATATCGTCCTCGTCCGGCGTAATGCAGACATACTTTTTACATCATTAGACTTTGGTTCGGCGTTATGGTTACGCAGAATCGATTATGAACCATGGTTCACATATCATACATGTTTTATAATGTTTGTTTTTTTTTTTACTTTGTAGCTAATTTAGAATAATTCTATGAAAACACGTATATTACTCATTTTTTAATCAATCCCGTCAGATTCTCATTGGACAACTATTATCTATATCTATCTATACATATAATAAAACAGTAAAAATATTTTGTCTGTACATTTAGAATTTTTGACTGAAATGGATAGAGGGACACTTAAAAAGAATAATAGAAAGCAAAAAATTTTTTTTCAAATTTCTTTTCTGTCTGTCTGTCACGATTATCTCCGAAAATACTGAACCGATTTACTTCAAACTTTCACCAATTGCTTTGTTTTAACTCAGCAAAACATTTAAAGTTTGTTTCATCAAAATCGGTTCATAAAAAAAAGTTATCGTCATTTGAATGAACTCAAGGCATGAGTTTGCCTGCAAACATATAGCAAAAAAAAAATACTAATAAAAATTAAAATCCAAAGTGAATAAATTAAAATCCAAATCCATCATTATACGACAGCATTATACCTATCCATACTATCCATAGTAATCCATACTAAAAACAAGGAGAAGCTGACTGACTGACATATCAACGCAGGGCCTAAACTATAAGGGAAATTTTGCACAGGGGTTCCTTTTTTATCGTAGGGGAGCACTAAGAAAGGATTTTTGGAAATTCATCTCCTAAGGGGGTAAAACGGGTTGCAAAGTTAGTATGAAACTTTGTCGTTTTTGAAGTTATTCAAATGAAATTCAGCATGAAAGTTCTTTACTGAAAGGTATGAAACACGAGTAAAATATTTTACTCAGAAATCATCCCTTAAGGGGGTAAAATAGGGGTGCAAAGTAAGCATGAAACTTTGCCATTTTTGAAGTTAGTCGAATGAAATTCAGCATGAAGGTTCTTTACTGAAAGGCTACAGAAGTAAAATATTTTTCTCAAAAATCATCCCTTAGGGGGTATAACGGGGATGCAAATTTAGTATGAAACATTCCGTTTGTGAAGTTATTCAATTGAAATTCAATATTAAGGTGTTTCATTGAAAGTCATGTACTAATGTATTCCGGGTAATTCTACTGTTCCTGAGAAATCGACACTTACGCGAGCGGAGCCGCGGGCCAATTCAAACCTGACTTATATATCAACGCACAGCCGAAACTACTGTGCCCAGAAACTTGAAATTTGGCCTTAAGGGAAAAAAGCAGAGGGGGAGGGGTATGTATGGAATTTTTATCATTTCTACTGTTCCCAAGGGAACGACATTAACGCGGGCGGCGCCGCGGGCAACAGCTAGTATTATACATTTTATTAAGGTTATAATATAATAGTCTATAATAAGAGTTGCTATATATAAATTAGATCATAAGCTATTTATTTTTCGTCTTTACTATTTTGTCCTATAGACCTTGGGTGCAGAAATTTATTTTACTCATTATACCTATATTTGAAAATATTTTCTTTTAGTTTAATCCCAATCAAAAACAATTCATTCGTGATTTTTATATTACTGTGCAATTTTGGCATTAATTTGACTATTTAGGTAGGTGACATAAGGTGACATCTTTTTACGTGAAAAGCCTTGCTTACAATAATATTCACATAATCTACCTACAATCTTCGCGGTCAATCATTTTGCCTAAATATCGATGCGCATTGTGATGCTGACGACGTCCGCGTATGCAAATATGCGGCCGCCCTAAACGGCGTCTTGGGTTCCGCAGTCCCACTATTATCCCTTTGGACACGATATTATTTTGTTGAATTTTTATTGGGATATTTATTTTGTCGTAGTAAATATTGTTTTAACTTTTGTTTTTATTATACAGAGTAACAAATAATCTGCCTAATTAGAAGGCCATTAAGAGCGATACAGATTATTTTAGTACTTTATCTACGTGGATGTGGTGTGTTGACTTATTTTTGTTTTTCCTTCCAACTACCTACTTCTAGGACCCATGATTTTTACCATCCAACCATAATCGACGCGGCCAATCATTTTGCCGAAATATCGACAAGCATTGTTATGCTAACAGCGTCCGCGTATGCAAATGTGTGGCCGCCCTAAGCGCGTCTTGGGCTCTGCAATCCGCCATTGTCCCATTGAATGCTTTTATTATTTTTGTTGGCTGTTTTTGTTGGGATATTGATATTTGACGAGGTAATTGAATTGTTTGTGGAGTTTAGTTTAATTAGTATCTTACTACTTTGGCGAACGGTAACCATCTAGTTTGTCTAATTTGCCGTAAATCGGCAATGAGAAAACATAAAACAGCCGCCGGCTGATTGTCGCCGTGACAATCAGCCGGCGGCTGTTTTAGGTTCACCACACATCAGATTTGAATTCGGAACGTCTCATACCGCTCAAAAAATATATTTCTAATCATAAACAAAAATAAATACTTTTCCGCCAAACAGAATCCAGCCAGTTTATAAATTTGAATTCGCCGTGAATCGGCAATGAGACGGCGACAATCGGGCAGTGGCCGTTTGCGGCGACACCAATTCGCATTCATTCACGGCCGATTGGAAGCGTTGGTTGTTGCTCCAATCGCCTCGGTAATGTATTCGTAATTTGAATGTAGATCTGCCTTCTGGTAGTTTGATTTGACTTGACTGTAAGCTGTTGTAGAAGTTGACATTGGAACTTTATTTTGGATGCACTTATTGGTAGATACCTAACTGTGTGCTTTGGGTATCGTAATATACTAGTTGTTAAACTTTATAGAAGTAACTAAATCAAAAGAGTATAGTTACTTTTAGTATCTTCCGTGGAGAGATGGTATGATCACATTGTTGCAAATCAATTTCAACAATATATTTTACAGAGGGTTGGTTTAATTTTCCATTGAAAAAAACCTTTCGTTCCAAACAAAACTCGGAATTTTTTTGTACCATCCACGTACTATAAGGTCTTAAAGGATTAAAATAACTAATAAAACACCTACTACTTATTCATAGTAAAACACCAGCAAAAGCGCTAAGGCGAAAAACGGCCAATAACCACCGTCAGCGCGAAGCGATTTCCCCATTACGGCGCGTTATTATCTAACTAAATATTAACGCGAATTTTCGCCAAGGAAATAAATTAAAAACGCAACAACAAGCTTGTAACGAGCCGCGAACAAAGGGGCCCAATAAATCAAGGCAGGTGAGGCAGAGTGTTGTTTGTGCATTAAGGAGGCACGGTTTCCCGGCCTTTCTTGCCCTTTCTTCGTTTTAAAAAGCAGTCGACGCCCGATATTTTCGCGTAGTCATCGACAACACATAAATATTGGAAATGGGCCCCTTTTCTTGTCTCGGTCGAATAATTAATGCGGCATCGCTTCTCGTGTCGCGACCTTTTTGTTGCCAAGAATTATCGTATCGCCAAATTGGCTAGTTCTGGCTGCGGCAAATTACTACAGCATTTTCAGTGTAAAATTGAATGCTCCACGTATTCAAGTACTCGATAACGCTTTGATGTAATTCGAACGAAACATTTTTTCTAAATGTCAGGTTAATATTTCCACAAGAGTCGGGTTAATATAGTCCGAGACAATGATTTTACGACGCGAGCTCATCATCATATCGTGTAGGTGTCACGGTCAATCGACCATGCCCACCCTGGTGTCAGAGTTCTTCGGAACCGCCTCTCGGCCTCTGACGTGGTTCCTTTAACGACTATCAGATGGCATCCGGGACCACCGGCTTAACGTGCCTTCCGAAGCACGGAATCATCTTTATTATCAGACAATCAGGTGATTCAAGCCTGCAATGTCCTAACCAAACTGGAAACAACTAAACAAAGTATGCTTCTGGTGGGAATCGAACCCACGACCCCCGGGTCAACAGGCAAACCCCTTAACCAGAGGACCACGGAGGCTGTGACGCGAGCTTATTTACAGTCTCTATTTTGGTATTGCTTTATTGGTATTACCGTGTTACAAATTATAGATTGTTCATTAATAAACGGTAATCATCACACTGTATTTCCTTATTTTTTCGTGATCGTTACATATTTAAATTAACACTATTTAAAAAGGTAGACTAGTCTATCTGCGAAGATGAAAACTGTAAAGTTTTCGAAACGTTAAGTGTATAAAATAATGTAATAAATCAATGCTTAAATCATACACTTGAGCATTCATTAACTGTTAATAAGAGATAAACTATTCAAGCAAACAATATATATTTGTGTTTTATTTTGTATTCACAATGCTATTTTTGATAAATACTTTTATTAAATTAAGAAATAAAATATGGTGAAAATAATAAAGAAAATTTGATCAGTTTTATGAGTAACAGAAATCAAATGATGGATGACACAAATTGGCTCATCTAAATGCCTCTCAAGCCGGTAAAGCAACCAACAGGAATAACTGGCGAATGGATTAGGTTACTGGCCTGGCTAGGATTCTGACCTATTGGTAAAGGCCCAAGTTACAACAAAAGCCATACATACGTGAAGCAGTAACAAAACATACAACAATTCAAAACATTCTCTAAACTTATAAATTCGTGAAAAAACAGTAAGGTTTTATAACGCAGAGTTTGACGAGAAGAATAAGAGTTTGACGAGAAGAATAAATAATCCATACCATTAAAATCATGTTCTAAAGATGTCACACTAGTGTTAACGTGTCAGTAACATAAAAATAGCAGCAAACTAACAAACTTATAACAAACAGGACATGGAACTACGAGTGGCTGGAAATAAGTTTGCGGCGAACTATATGATAAAACTCGGACTAAACAGGCTTGCGTTTTGTAAACATTATTACGATTAAAACTGGGTACGAACTGTTTAATACCGGCCTCCATTGACAAAACTAAATCCTATTATTATTCCAACCATTGATTAAAAAAAATATTGCGTCATACTTCTAAAATTCTAACATTTATTCAGCTGACATTTTTACCTATGACTTATTATTGATTATCAAAATATTTTTTTAACCCTTATTGTCCCACTGCTGAGCAAAGGTCTCCCCCATTACCTTCTAGTCCTTCTACGCGTCAATGTTTTCTCCATCCACTTTTCTATGAACGTGCACTACGTTGAGACCTATTGTTTGAAAGTTTCGTGCCAGTCTTAGTTAATTTAAATGCTACGTTTACGAGGCATAGTAACAACATAAAATACGTTTTTTTTTAATAATATTTTGTTACAAGCTTTTGTTATGAGCGATTCATACTGTAAAGTACTTGTCAAGACAAATCAAATGAGCCCAAACACGATGATGACAATGATCATCCATAAATATCATCATCTATCATCCATCATCTATAATATCATCCATAAATGACAATGATTAACCTTGTATGTAACGTTTAAGCTCAATTGGTTAAGGATAAAAGCTTTAAAATTGAGTTGCAAAATTTGACCCTCACAGACAAACTTACAGGGTAAATAAAAGTTTACCATACGAATTTGGAAACATACATACATAGGCCTTTTTCCCTTACAGGGTAGACAGAGCAACCCATCTAGCTACCGGATGTCCAATACTACAGTCTTATTAACATTTTTACTTAACTTGAGCTAAATTATGCAAGTTATGCACACATATAATTATGTATATAAACGGGATTTAGCACGAACATTTTTATTATTTGTTCGACTTTGTTTTTTTATCGTTGCGACCACGATGGATGTAACACCATTAATACGTCAACGGAAACATATAATAAAAAGGTTCATGCTAAGCCCCCTTTATATACATAATTAAGTGTTTAAGTGCGAAAGTTTAAAAATGAATTATGTACACATATTGTTGGTCGGTTTGGTTAATTTTAGAATAACAGACTCACTCACTGTTTTGTGTACTAATGGAAATAAAATATTTCAGAAAACCGACCCAAATAGCAAAAAATTCAATTAACACACAAAATACATATTCGTTCGCAAATAAAAGTTTATCTCAATTAATTCGGAAGCAACGGAAGCAGAAAAACGAAACAGGCACTCGTCGACAGCCGAACAAAAAAATTTGCTTATCTCACACACGCAATTTGCGCTGGCAATTTTCGTTGCTTCCTCTCATTACCCGCGCTGATATATTTGCGTGTTTATTACTGCAATTACTTAGAGTAAATCTCACGTCCTTCCTCTACCCGCGACCCGCACCCCCCTCGCCCCCCGGGAGGGTCGTGCCCTCCGACGCCATTTTACCCTCCTTCCGGCCGGCCCTGCCCTTAAGTCTTATGTACGTCGTAAGTTTCTTTGCGGACTTGGTAACCGGATTCAAATTGGGGCGAATTTAGTAGCAATTAATTATAGAAGCGAGGAAGTGTTCTTAGTACTCGACCCGTGATTTTGTAATTAATATATTGTGAATAATTTCATGATTTACTATTGCTAGGGTCGATGTAACGCGTCTTAGACGAGGAGTTATGCTGTTATTTTCCTTTCATTGTGAAAAAAGAAAAAAAATTGGAAAGTGTTTGTTCTATAATCAGTTTAATATTGTTTTTCATGTGTGTAAGTGGCCAATATTGGTGTTAGATTTTTCAAGCTGCCTAAAGGCATCTGACATATCTTAACGACTTCAATGAAGCGTTTAGTGTCTTTCAAAGCGCGGAGGAGGCCTAGATATCTTTACGTCACTTGCTCACACCCACTGGACCGGGGTTCCTTCTTATATATTAATTTCAATTGAAATTATGAATAGTAAAAAAACATAATCGCTAAAACTAAACATACTCGTAAAAATCTAAATTAGTGCCAAAATAATCATAAATGTAGAACGAAGAGAAATAAGGGTATGAAAAATTTACTGTAAATTCATTTTTTTTTGAAGATTTCCCATGTTATTGTTTACTTTTGTATCTAAAAATATTTTCTTTGAAGCTTTTTTGTTTGCGCTTTGAGGAAACCCAAAGCAATCAACAAGCTTGATCAATAATTTGTATACATTTTTCTGTTCCAGGTAAGCCAGTTCCATTCCATTGACACGTGAGTTATATCTCAATAAGTAAATTCAATGTTTGTAATTGTATGTTATGTTTAAATAAGTTTTAGTAAGCTATTAATATAATATTAGCTAACCAGGCAAAAAAATAATTGGAGGTGGACCCCTTAATTAACACTGACGGTATGAAAAATAGTTTACGTCCTCAAGCCTACTGAATAAACACAAAATTTAGTAGGAATCGGTCAAGCCGTTTCGGGACAATTTTGTTACAAACACTGTAACACGAGACTTTTATATATTAGAGGAAGAAAATTGAATAGATTTGTCTTAGGGTCAGTTTAGGCAGAGATTTTATTAAGGCACTAGAATATCAACTTTCAAATTATTAAAATTAAGTGCATACTTACATGCTTGAACCTGACAAAAAATGTGCGCGCGTCCTCGAAGGTACGCGGGAAACCTCGCGCGCACTTTATTGTAATAATTGTAAAGGTATATTTTTGAGTGCCTTAAAAAAACCTCTTTGTCCGAACTAATCTTTACTTTCTACAACTAACAAACGAACAAACTTAGTTCGTCATCTGTTTTTTGTAAATAGACTTTCGCATGTTTTGATTTAGTTTTGTAGTAGCTTTTGCTCGCGGCTCCGGTCTTGTGAATGTCGATCCCTCGGCTTCACATTTTTTCCGGGAGGTCCAAGTAACCTCCATATCTGAATTTCATTGAAATCGGTTCAGTGGTCGAATCGTGAAAGGTAGAAAGACATCAGACAGAGTTCCTTTCGCATTTAATATTAATAATGTATAGTATGAATTAAAATGAGCTTGAAATACTGGAAATGTCATCTCTGCGACAGTATAACACCAGCACATAATTTAGCACACGCCACACATTACTAATCCCATTTCACGCGAATTAATTTAATTTAAAGTCACCGAATCCCATAATTCCCGACATATACTCCGAGTTATATAACGCGGTGCAATATTAAATTGGCACATAGCTGTGTAAGGCAGTACCCTCGTCGACTTGGCTGTAATTAATTAACGAGCTTAGTTTAAAAGCAGGGCGTAAGACTTGGAGGGGCCGGGGGGGCATTCTTCGCCAAGAAAGGGGGGGAATGAAGAAATTTGGGGGAAAGTTTATCATATTTAGGCGCAAAATGGCGAATCCAGCGCTCGGGTGCCGCCGAGAGATTAATATCTGACTTTAACTCGCTGCTATGAATTCTGCAAATAATGCTGATGTAACTCCACTGTTTTATGTGTGTTGATCGTGACCTTATTGTTGTTTTTATTTTATTACCTTTACGCTTAAAGTTGTAGACAAACATTTTGTAGCTTGTATTGTTGGTTTAAGTATGTCAAAGTGCGGGTTCACAATCTTTTAGTCTATGGAATAAAGTCTTCGATTAAACGTGTCGCGGTTATATATAGAGTAGAGGTATTTATTATGGTGGTAGTTTCTGATTATAAGTTTGCGCTTCGTAAGTGATATTAGTCTTCTAAATACGTGAAGACTGAACTTCTTACAAATCTTTTTTACAGTAGGTGCAACGAACTTATACTTTTTTGGTGCAGCAATATTATCTTCACAAATTATGGTCGATGAGAGTAAACATATGTGACAAAAGGTTTCGTTATTTGGCATAAAAATATTTATCCTAGTATTTATGCTTCAATTTCCTAAAATATGTTACATATTCGTAACTATTCTTGTTATTTATGTCAATTATATTTTGTGATATTCAAAATTAAGCCCGCCGTCCTGAAACCGGTGTTACATTGTCCTACTCAAATGTACTTTTGTACAAACAATTTTCCGTATAACTTTAAAATGGGAACACGGTTGCCGCGAGGAATACTGTTGACATGAACGTTACATGTGTCACGATTCGCCGACACGTGTTACCGTGAAACAGAACACGTAAAGTGAACACTCTCAGGTTTGCATGTATGTGCTACATATTCTTTGTTTATTCTTATCATATGTTTTACCTCGGTGCAAGTATTATTTCAATGACAAACTAATATAAACATTTGAAATACAAACTTAAAAAAATAGGAACACGGTTTCCGCAAGAAACATTGTCGACATGAACGTTACACGTCTCGTGAATCGTGGACACGTGTTACCGTGAAACAGAACACGTAGAGTGAACACTCTCAGGTTTGCATGTATGTGCTAGGTACCTATTCTTTGCTCACTCTTGCCATAAGTTTTACTTAGTGTTAGATTTATTTCATTGATACACTGAAATAAACGTTTAAAATACAAACTCAAAACAGAAACACGGTTGCTGCAAAAAACATTGTCGACATGAAAGTTACACGTCGCGTGAATCGCGGACACGTGTTACCGTGAAACGGAACACGTAAAATGTAGTGTAAAGTGAACACTTTCAGGTTTGCGTGTACGTACTATATTTCTGTGCTCATTCTTATTATATGTTTCGTCTTAGTGTAAGTTTCATTTTATTCACACACTAAGATAACTATTTTCTGTATAAATTTTAAACTGGGAATACGTTTGCTGCTGGGAAGAACACTCATTAACATTATACCTTTAGCTACATGTTTCACGACCCGCAAACACGTGTAATCGTGAAATTTGTTCATTAACCCTTAGAAGATATAATTATCTGCAGTAGAAACTTGTAAAGTACATCTATTTCATATTGTTCCTTCTTTTACATAATTAATTATTAAATACTTTTTCAAAAAAATTTAAAACGACGGCTTTCCCTTCTACCTACTATTTATCTAAGGACACAGGGTTTTAATATTTTGATATTACATTTCAACTAGACATGTCCATGCGTTCCTGAGAAATATGGTCTGTCTTGAAGAGAAACAGACATTTCTCTTTACCTTTTCAGGTACGGGACCCTAAAAATTAAAAAACGGTCAATAATTTCTTATCTATGTTCTAAAAAAATATTCAAGGTCACGGAATTAAATCGGTATTTATTTTGTCCAAACATATTCGTATTTAGAACAACATGAACCAGCCAGTACGTGTAAAAAACCCCATTTCTGCACAGAACAAAAAGAGTCGTATGTTAAATGAGTTTGCTTTTCAAACTCCCATTACGTAGCTACACACGTACCTGCCATTCGTTGACTGTGTAAGGTCAATGCCTTTTTTAAGTTACTTGTAGTAGGCATTTAAATAAAAAATGTAGTGTTTAAATGAATATTTACATATTCAGCATCCAATGATTTTATATATATCGTATATTTTTACAAAAAAATAGGTAACCATAATACGTCAAATAAAACAGATAACTATAATACATCAAATGTAAAGAAGGGTGGCTGTACGCAAAAATTTACCTCTAGAGTTAGTTTTCTTTAAACGGAGGTTGTCTATTTGAAGTAAACAAAGTGCAACTTAAATACAGCAATTCAAGGAGCATGGCATAATATCATAATAAAACAAAACAATCTACACACAATAATGTAAAAATTGCATCATAAACGATTTAAAAAATAAACAGTGCTCGTCTACGGCGTAGCTCGTAGCTCGTAGCCGTAGGGCGTCTACGTGAAATATGAAATTCTGGAGGAATTACAACCAGACCCGCGGGCGGGCGCCTACCTTTTTTTTATTTGTGCACTTTAAATGAAAATTGAGTGGGATTATTATTTGGCTGTTTGGATTTTACGGTGTAAATAGAGGTGTTGAATCGTTAAGTGTTTTTATAATTAGTGAAAAAGTTAATGCGTTTTTAAAGTTTTATAAGATGGAATCATTTATTTCCATTAAGTTTATCATATTATTTTTCCTAAAAAATATAATTAGTTCGTCCGTTACATAATCCAAAAATATTGCACACTTAATTATTCTTTTGTCAAATAAGCAAAAAAATATAAAGATATAGATCGTTAAATTCTGTCTGACGTCATAGTTTGCTAAACTTTTTAGCAAACTTTGACGTCATAAGCCTATGAACTTTGATGCGCTACATCTTTCACATGAAAATACGATTCCAATATTTTCGAATATCTAACTGACGAACTCATTTAAATATTATAATGTCCTAGAAAAAGAACTTAATCGTAAGTAAAAAAATCAAAAGTACATTTTACCTCACTCTGAAGCATGACTACCTAAATTTCACAAACACAACCCTAAAACGAGAAATTTGATAGAAAATCCATTTTGCAAAATCTTAATTTCCTCGTAACTTCGCAGTCGAGAGGCAGTTTCATTAAAAGTTGTGTGACGTGTCATTAAGCCAGCATTCGTGTAATTATTAATATTCAAATCATAATTCCGAGTTACGGAGCGAAAAAGCAAAGACGTGTACTTATGAATTATTTGGAAGTTCGAAATTTGTTGTTTAATCTTGCTCGAACACGCGTCTCAGTTGCGTAGTTTACGCAATATTAGGTAAGTGCTTAGGTTTGGATATGACACTTAATAGTAACTAACAAACGACGTGTATACACAACTTTTCCTATGGGGTCAATGCTGGGAACTCAAAAAAATTGGTCCTATAGGAAAAGTAATTCATTTTGATGGGCTGAGTCACCCCTTCACGGCAATTTCGTTGGTTAAGTTCCACGCTGTATAGTATTCGAAAATAATGGGAAGTAGTGTCGTGTTTGAGGTCTAAGAGCCGCCTTGTTCGTACTTATTCGATTTGTTAGTTCGATCTGCGTTGAAAAAGACTCGCTATTGCGTTGGTGGATCCAATTAAACAAAAATATCACTAGTTCGACGATCGAACTAATAAATCGAACTAGTGACGACAAAGACGGTCCCTTAATTAAGAGCCTTACTAAAAAAATTATATTAATAGATTTTGTTAATGTTTGCACAATAATCTTGTATCCTTAATCCATTATTCACAACAAACTTTGTTTTTCTGTGTATCTACCTAAACAAAACTTAACAACTACTAAACCTATTAAACTTAAATGTGGTAAAGCGATTGTTTTCGTTCTTTATAAGGATATGATAGAATTCATTCCAGATATCATCCCTTAGGTTAAACAAATCGAGGAAATATACTTGAAGTACGAGTATTAATGAAAGAACAAACGAGACGTAGTCTCGGTATAAACCAGTGCTAGTGAAATTTTATTAAATGAGTCGATTGAATAGAAGAGTGAGTGAGATACAATATTTGGTAAATATGAAAATATCAATACGAAAATTGGGAAGAAAAGGTAAAGAAAAAACAGGTACAAGATCACGTCTTTATTCCTTGTGGTATACAAAAGATAGAGCCATACGTTCCAAGGGCACGTTTAAAGTATGGTTTTGGCACTTATCTCCCGTAGGGTATCGAAAAACGCTCTTAGAGCACAAAATAATAATGTAAAACAGTTACGGTGCAGCGACGATTAAAAAGCAAACATGTTATATTTACAGACCAAAATATTTAAAAATGGAGCAGCAAAATATTTAAAATTAAAACGGCAAGATTTTCGAAATGTCTTCGTACAAGCGCGTTGCTTCCGTTGCGTGCCGGACGGACCCGGACGGGCGGACGCGGGCGCAGGAAACCTATTACGCCCAAATGAATTCCCAGCCGTTTCCGGGCCACGACAAATCCCCCTCCCACACCTCAGGCCCTTGCGTTTTAGGGCTGGCAGCAAAATGTTACTTTGGATTTTCACACATAACCTTTGATTAATAAATACATTTTTGCACTTAACCACGCAAATAATCCAAGTAATATAGATATATTTTTTACCTGTATACGTTTTTTCTTTTATATTAAATACTTCTTTCATATTTAATAGAATTCTTAATTATCTGTGACTTTCTTTTTGTTTTTTTATTGTGAAAAATTACTGAAAATACATACAAGACTCGGCTATATGGGATAGATCCCTTTGCTTCTCCATATTAAGGAAAACAGCAAAAAATAAACTAAAATTACTGTCGGTTATTTGTTATTTGACGACTTAATAATAAATTATCAGCATATTTGACAGAATGTAAAACTACTCCAAAAACACATTCCTAGTATGGGCCCCCTTTATTTTATTTTTATTAATTGAAGCCATCAATAGATGTGAAAATAAAAAAGTCTTTGTATATCTTTTAATAATGTTCGCATCCTGATCTGAGCTTCTTCTTGATTGCATCCTCATTTATTGTACGTCATAGTCCGGGGTCCATTTTTATGACAACATGTTACTAATTGATGCTGTAAATGCATGCTTGACGCTAATCCTCCTTGGATAGAGCAAAACCGCAGACAATAACTGTGCAAAAGAAGAACAAGTAGTTGGAATTTAACCAAGAACCTCTCGTGTGATAGACTAGCGTATTAACCACTTCGCCACGGAGTATTGGGACCTAAATGCAAAAGAATACGTGGAATTTCCCCTCAATATTCTCATAAAAGAAGCAACTCTGTATAAACACTTACCATCAGGTGAGATGGGAGACAAATGCCTAATTCAATATTTAGTAAAAAAAAAAAAAACCAAATGTGTAAAAAAATCTGTAAAAACAAACCTATGGGATCTGATGTAGCTGAGAGCTCAAAGAATCATACAACAATTGGTATGATTGATATGACCGATCACTTTTGAACAGATTTCTTTCGAATACCAAGTATTAGTCGCTTACGCATGTAAAGCAACCCTTTTTTTGTCTGTTATTATGGCAATAGTTATAAATGTTTTCAAGTGTCTAATTCGGTTTAAAAATGAAGTACTCTGACAGATGGACGGACAGACAGACGAACAGTCAAAGTTTACTAAAAGGGTCGGAATCCTAATGAATAAGATGCAATTCTTTCTACACTTACGAGTATTAGTGATAACACTGCAAAGTGGTGTCAACCCTGTGCAGGACCGCCCTCGGACTTGACGAAGCGGAATTTTAATGAAATTTCTAGAAATCATTTTCTCATCTTTTGTCGTCCACACACTACGCGTATTACGCTGTTTTATTTCGCAATTTCTTATTACATTTAAGTAGTATTTACTTCGCTTCGGTTGTCGTGAATATGAATATTATTAACATAAAATCTATTGAATATGATTAAAATATTTTAAATACTTATCTTTATGACTTTGACATATATTTCTATGATCGTAAAAACGTCTTTAACGCTATGTATTTTTGTTTTTCGTATTTTGTTTGTTTTTAAGTTTCAGAGGGACATCTGAATTTTAATATGATTAACCTAAACTCTAAAAAGAGAAAGAAACATCTTAATTGTACAAGGTTAGGAAATACAAGCTAAACAAAGCTCATAAACATCAATGAGACCTCTCCGACCCGTCTGGCCCGTAGGCCAAATCCTTTGTCTGCTCTGGGCAAGTAAGCCATACTTGCCCAGAGAAGACAGAGGAGCAATCTGGGCAAGTATGGCTCCGGTAGTACCGAGAGGGTCATGCTCCTGCAGTGGAGACTAAAAAGACCTGATGATGATGATGAAGAATTGTACAAGAACAAAAACACAAAGAAAATGTAAAATTATCAACATATCCTTAACAGCATGTTTCTATTTTACATCAGCTGGACGATACAGCCTGTTATGCCGTTGGGGACAACGTTTTTTGTTTATGTGTAATAGGCGGGAGCCTATTACACATAAACAAAAAATACCGAAATACTACATAAAAGTAACATACTATTTAGCCGGGCGGCACGGCCGTGAAAGCAGACATTGTCCGCCGAGCTAAAAAATAAATTTTGTATTAAATTGGACTGATCTAAACACTTAATTAGAAGCATGCTTATATTAGAAAAGGTGAAGTTTGCAAATGAGGTGTGAAATTACCAACAAATCTGGTATTATCAGCGTGTTTCTTTTCAGCAACTGCCGGATGGCGCGACCGTAACTTTGTTGTCTGTTTTTATTTTTATTATGTACCTATATTATCATTAGTTCGACATACCTTAATTTGCTGCTGCTACTCGTTAACATTTGACAAATATGGTGTACAATGTTTTTACTTCAACATCAACTTCAGTTTCTATCTCTTAAATACAAGTAAAAAAGTACAAATCGAAGTTGTCTAATATTAGGTTAGGTAGTAGGCCTGCTGAGTATTGAAAAGCGGCATAACTGAGATTAATGACAGGTTGACTAAGTAACAGTTCACGTGATGGCCTAAAATTATCAGCAAGATATAACGTGTTTCTATTTAGCAACAGCCGGCGGCGATGCCGTGACGTCAGCCAATGTCTCGTGCACATAAATCAATTTTGTCTGAATATTTTGATTATAATACTAATAATAATGGCCTAGGAGGTATTGTTATCATCATCATCATCAGGTCTTTTTAGTCTCCACTGCAGGATGACCTTCACTGTACTACTGGAGTCATACTTGGCCAGAGCAGACAGAGGATTTGGCCTACACTCTCCTCGCTGGCCAGACGGGTTGGAGAGGTCTCATTGATGTAGGAGGTATTGTAAGACAATTAAATTAATTAATTTGCCTACGTAAATATTGCATACCTGAAAGGGTAAGACAGTTGAAACTGTTTTTTAATTTATCATCTACTAGCTTTCGCTCGCAGCTCCGCCCGCGTCAATGTCGATCCCTCGGGGACAGTACTTTTACCACGATAAAATGTACCCTATGTCCTTCTCCGTACCCCAGATAACGTCTATGCAAAATTTCATGGTGATCGGTTCAGTAATTACAACGTGAAAGCATAACAAACAAACAAACTCATGTTCGCATTTATAATATTAGTTAGGATGTAACACAGTTATGTGCAATAAATATTTTGAGTTTGAGTTTTATCGATGCCGTTTTAGTCGCATTGATCTTGTCTGCAATCTGCAAGACCTTAAAGTATGTAAAAAACATTCTTATCGCATCTTAATAAATTAAATCGGAAAAATTAAGTGAAACTTTGCTATTACACTTATACGCCTATCAATACGTTAGACTTGACCTTTGGGTCTTCTAGCTTTAGGCTTTGTCTACCCTGGACATTATAACGACATTATAATATGTAAGTGCTATGTAAAATACACGCAATGGTGTAAAATTGTCAGCATCTCTGGTCTATACAGCGTGTTTCTATTTAGCAACAGCCGGCGGCGATGCTGTGACGTCAGCCATTGTCTCACGCACACAAATCAAATAGTCTCCCTTTAAGTCGCATCAATCTTCCCGCAAGACCTCAAAGTATGTAAAAAACATTCTTATCAATTCACGCAACGGAGTAAAATTGTCAGCAAGTCTGGTCTATACAGCGTGTTTCTATTTAGCAGCCGAGCGGCGCGGCCGTGACGTCAGCCATTGTCCCGCGCACACAAATCAAATCGTTTCCCTTTCAGCCGCATCAATCTTGCCCGCATGATTTATCGACTACCGCTGAAATACGGCCAGCCTCTCATCAACCAACAGGTAAAGACTGTAAACTGAACTCGTAAATAATATAAAAATGTCAGAGCGTCACGTGGTTTTTTCCTCGTACAGCAAGATTGTGGAATGGACTACCTCCTGAGGTTTTCCCTCGTCTCGGCCTCGCCTCGAGTCGGCAACGCATCAGCACCTCCTCTGGTGTTGCAGATGTCCTTGGGCGATACTGACTACTTTCCATCAGGTGGCTCGTCTGCTCGTTTGCCGTCAAATATACATAAAAAGAAAATGCAACTATTTCTAAGGAAAATCTATGCACCAAATGAAGGGTGACATAAAATTTTGTAAGTCTATTCTACAATATAGTAAGGGATCTCACGTCATATTAATTATCTTGGCTTAAGAAAAAATACTGATTTCTAATGTACGGTCAGCTTCAAAAGTGCAGTCAGAATTTCTCACACTAATTGCTTAAAAAACTAGTCGCACTTAAGACCTTGTGATTATGAGTTGTTGCTAGTCTCTGTGTGTGCGCCGATGTATTGACGTAGATACGATAAATGTTATTCTTAAATTCAACGCTTTCTGCAGATACGAGCTAGCCTCAAGCTGGGAACAAATTATCTGACGCGTCCATAAGCCGGCTGACGGACGCGGCTTAACAATGTGCACGCCTTTAGGACGACGGGTCTTCGGACGTTTGTCCAGTCATTTCAGAAAGAATTGTTAGCTGGAAAACATGTCAAGCAGCGACAGTGAGGACGATTATTTAGTTAGCGGTAGCTGCGCTGTGTTACATACACAGTATCACGTCTTTTTCCCTTACGGGGTAGACAGAGCCTAGATCTATAAGACCTGAAGGCCACGTTTAGCATGTTTGTGGGCATAAGGTGGAAAACAGAATCAAAATAGTGATGGGTTCCTAGCCGCATCGCCTATTAACACGATTCCTCAGATTTTACCCATTCTCTCGATCGGCTTTTACGATCTGCGCAGAAGAGAAGCAGCTGGTACATTCTACGTTTTTTCTTTTCTCACAGACCAGCATGGAAGAGTTGTGTTGTCCGCCAAAAAAAATAATAAAAGGAGTATTTGGGTCCATAATATCAATTTTTCTTTCATCGCGCTTGACGTGTCACCGCGAGCACGCTTGGTAAGCTTATGAACCTAAAACGTCCGCGGACGCGTCCCCGCGCCCCGTTCATACCGTCCGCGGACGCAAAAACATCCAGCCAGCCAGATCCTGTTCGGACGTCCGTACGCTCAAGGTCGCGTCCGCGATTTATGACAGACAATGTGCACAGTTTAGTGTATTTTGTATTAATCAGATAGAAACAAGCCGCGTCCATCAGCCGCGACTTACGGACACGTCAGATAATTTGTTCCCAGCTTAAAGCTGGGAACAAATTATCTGACGCGTCCATAAGCCGCGGCTGACGGACGCGGCTTAACAATGTGCACGCCTTTAGGACGACGGGTCTTCGGACATTTGTCCAGTCATTTCAGAAAGAATTGTTAGCTGGAAAACATATCAAGCAGCGACAGTGAGGACGATTATTTAGTTAGCGGTAGCTGCGCTGTGTTACATACACAGTATCACGTCTTTTTCCCTTACGGGGTAGACAGAGCCTAGATCTATAAGACCTGAAGGCCACGTTTAGCATGTTGGTGGGCATAAGGTGGAAAACAGAATCAAAATAGTGATGGGTTCCTAGCCGCATCGCCTATTAACACGATTCCTCAGATTTTACCCATTCTCTCGATCGGCTTTTACGATCTGCGCAGAAGAGAAGCAGCTGGTACATTCTACGTTTTTTCTTTTCTCACAGACCAGCATGGAAGAGTTGTGTTGTCCGCCAAAAAAAATAATAAAAGAAGTATTTGGGTCCATAATATCAATTTTTCTTTCATCGCGCTTGACGTGTCACCGCGAGCACGCTTGGTAAGCTTATGAACCTAAAACGTCCGCGGACGCGTCCCCGCGCCCCGTTCATACCGTCCGCGGACGCAAAAACATCCAGCCAGCCAGATCCTGTTCGGACGTCCGTACGCTCAAGGTCGCGTCCGCGATTTATGACAGACAATGTGCACAGTTTAGTGTATTTTGTATTAATCAGATAGAAACAAGCCGCGTCCATCAGCCGCGACTTACGGACACGTCAGATAATTTGTTCCCAGCATAATGGTTAATGGCTGCAGTCGCAGAATAGCGATCTTGCCTGTGGGTAGCAGGTTCGAATCTCACCACACAGTGATGTTTTACTAACGTTTTGTTGGTTTTTTAACATCGTTATTCATGTTATTCGTAAACTGTCTAATACGATGTTTCCGTATCGTATCTCATATGGTGCAGAAATAAAAAGTCTCAGAACAAGGACTAGAAAAGTGAATATTTGACGGTGAATGAAAAAAGACAGATGTTTGTCATTTAACCGAGTTCGTACTCGTTATAGTTGAATCGTGGTGAAGACAAACTGACGTGTGTTTAAGTGATTCTATTTGGGGTGTTAATTACCTACAGTTTTGAAAATGCAGGCGAACATAAATATTGAGACAAAGGCGAATATTGTTTCTCTGTATAGCCGTGGCCGCAATATATCAGAAATTTCAAATGAAACTGGATTAAGTGTAAGTATTTTTACTGCTTTAAAACAGTCGTTATTTACTTAAAAGTATTGGTTATTAAATTATTTCAAATTAAAGTTTTAAGTTTTTAACACATTGTATTGCCATATTAATGATGATTTGCATCAATAAGTGTTAGTTTTTGAAATAAAATAAAAAATATTAGGTTAATATAGTTTCAATCACAGCGTAACGTAACTAGCCTTCTTATTTTATTTTAGTGGAGGACCGTGAAACGTTGGGTGACTTGGGTGCAGCGGTTTGCTGACGAGGGTACTCTTGCCAGTTGGCAGCGGAGTGGAAGACCGTCGATTATCTCTGACCATCAGCGCCGTATGATGTTTTTGGAACAGTTTTGTTGAAATACCCCATTTTTGTTTAGACAAATCATGTTTTACTTGAAGTATACTTAAACATTTCCTAATACTCAATTGTTTTAAAGCCCCGACAAAAAGAGAGGAGTTTAAGTTTGACCACCGCTATGTGTCTATCTATTTGTATCACCGTATCTCTTAAACAGGTGAACTGAAGTGTATCCGTTTTTTATATGAAAGTATTATTTTTAGCGATATCCTTAAAAATATAGTTTTATACTAACTTGTTCATTTTGTATTACAATGGGATGTGTTGGTTATGTTAATTTCCGTAAAAGTTGTTTGTAAACTGTAAAAGATTGAGGTTAAGTTTCAATCCTCTTTTCGTAATGAAAACGAATAATTAAACTTTAACCTCAATATTTACTATGAGCGTAGGTAAAATTTATGTGTAATTAAAAAATTATTTTTAATAAAATAAATAAATAAGTAGATTTCTTAATTAAAAAAAAAATAAGAATTACTGTTCTAACCTATACGAGCATAATAGTTTCTTTTTTAATTCTATTATTAATTCTTAATTTAACCTATATATCAATATTTATTCTACCTATATAATTTTTAATTCTAGCTTTTTAAATGTGTAAATAAAACTTAGGTATAATTACTATTCTACCTATATTTATTTATACATTATACATAAATTTTACCTACGCTCATACGGATACGGACAGTAGTCCGTAGTGTAAACATATTGACCGTTATAATATTTGTCACACTGATATTTTATTTTATTACTTAAATGATCCGTCTAATAAACCGTTACCATGGTCTTTGTGCATTTTTATTTTTTAACAAATGGATTAATACCTATCGCATGCAGTATATAAAATAAAGTTATTAAAAAAATATTATGAGTTAAAAATTAAATTATTCAAAAATGATATACTAAATGCGATACGAACCACGGTCATTATATTAGCAGTCCAACCACCTTCTACTGATTAGACCAATAACTTGCTATGACGTGTGGCGAAATTAAGAACCGGTTCCATCTCGCCTGTCGTAATGACTCGTTATTACTATTCCGGTTTTCTTTACAATACACCTATAGTTAGTGCTATGTTGTCTGTGTCAAGCAAGCACGCAGCAGAGTTGTGTGGGTAATGTGATAATGATCACTGTGTGCATTATGGACACAAACACTCACGCAAAGAGGGACGATGCGTACTGCAAAGTAATTTGATCTCTAAGCTATGACTCCATTTATACTACTTGACTGTACATTACGTCAGGGCAGTTTCGGCATATACGTGATTATGTTTTGTTGAAAGGTCGGCAATTCTTTGTCACATGTTGTTTGGTCCCTGGTGTTGCAGTTGTCCACAGGTAGCGGTTATCACTTACCATCAGATGACCAGCTTGCTCGTTTGCTGTCCCACATCATAAAAACAACTTTGCTTAAGAACTTCTGGTTTATTTTAAAATACAAACTGAAAGTAGAAAAATATTCCTTCATTATCGTTTCTATGACGGCATATACTTCATTTCAAATATCGTACATTATATAGACTTTCGCGTATCTAATTGATTCCATGTGGCTCAAAATTTACGTTTCTTCCCGAGCTTAGGGATGACGCCGTCGCTATGGTAACGGAGGGGAGCAGACAGGACGATATTGATATTTAAATACATATTTATGATAGCTACTTATGGAAGAGGAAATTGTTTTGTGGTGATGTGGAATCCGCCTAAGTCGCCCTTATGTTTGGAATTTAATGAATTTCTGAACAAGGTTATTATTATTTCCTAAACAGTTATATTTATTGCGTAATTTATCGTTATTTCATATGCCATTTGAATTTAATAATATCCGTTTAGGAAATCAATTCAGCGCACCGAAACCCAACTTTCTAAATTATGAATTTTAAGTCATAAAAGAGCCCAATGATGGGAGTTAATCGGAAAACTTCAAACGCAAGAAACCTATTTCCATATTTAATCCCTCCAATACTGGCAGGTGACAGAAAAATAAATAGCTTCTAATAAAGAGAATAAATCGACAGTTTGTAATTTGTTCTATATCGAGAACGAATATCGAGTGAAAATATCGAATGAGTGGATACGGCAAGCGATTGGATAGAATCTTTTCAAGCGCTCAAATTGGTTTTCTTTTTCGACCATCGTCGACGGGCGAGGCAGCGATTTTTTCCAGCCGCGTTTTGCTTTCACCCCGTTTTATGGGTCATGCGACTATGCTGCGACTATTTTTAATGGCCCCGGGTTTTTCATTTTTCCCAGTGATAAATTGACTGTATCCTCACGATGGATGGCCATCTCGTGAAGTATTTTCTGTCCGCCGTGAGTCTGGATGTTTTTCATGCGTTTGGAAACGGTTATTAGTTTTATTTAGGGTTTCAAATTGTCTAAGCATGTCTGTTCTTTACTCTATCGTTGGATCATAAATACTCGAAATAAATCGTTAAGGTTTAATTTCTTTGTGCCATTGAAAAAATAAATTATAACTCTTTTCAAATGTCTTGGCTTAAGGAGAGAGAGAGAGAGAGACAGCGAGAATGGAATGTTATTGGATATAGACACATCCATCTGTTTGGCCATTTAATTACACAAACTCCATTTCGCCAACCAGCCAATCGGGCGGTGTCTCGAAGCTCGTATAAATATTTAATCCGAAGAACGACGGCCAACTTGCGTCGCCGGAACTGGGAACAAACTTGCGAAGCGACAACTAACGTAAATTAATACCTGACATGAATTTGCCATAACACTGCAAAGTTTGGTGTGTTCCGCTTGGCGCCGTTTACTCGACTTTACGGTTCAGGTTCCTAGGACGTTTATCAACGGGATAAGACATTGTGGTTTATCGCTAGACTACTATAGTAGATATAAAAGTGTAATGATTTTATTATTGTAGGAAATGGAGTGAAAAATACCGTGAAGTACATTACCACTGTTCAAATTTATTATAAAAATAAATTATTACCTTAAGATCCTTCAGTCAAGGCCCTGTCACCCACATATGCTGGGCCGGTGGTCGCAGGTATGGCATCGCGTATGCGCGCCCAGCCTCCGGAGTCCCCCATCTTTCCAAATCCAACGATATCCTATCCTGCCCCAGCTTAAAGATGCTTTCGATGGGCAGCAATTTGGTATTGGTAGCACAAGAAGCAAAAGGATCTGCGCTCGCCAACCCGTGGTGACCAAGTGTGGTGAGTATGGCAAGATCCTCCCATTAAACGTAGAATCCTTGGGAGAGGCCTTTGACCAGCAGTGGACTTCTTACGGCTGATAATTTTAATTCACATACTATATACCTATCTTCTGATATTTAAGAGCTAGGTTCTTGTCAGGGTGACTGTGTGGAAAGAAACGCAACTACGACTATTTTTGTATATGTGATTTTATTTTTAAGTATATTTGACGGCAAACGAGCAGACGAGCCATCTGATGGGAAGTGGTCACCGTCACATCTGCAACACCAGAGGAGGTGCTGACACGTTGCTGACTCTTAAGATACCTGTAAACACACCTTTTAAGGACCCCAAGTCATAGCACATAGTGGTTTGCTTTCTCCATTTTACACACTATCGAAAAGTCAACTAGTGGGTAGGTTGCGTCACGATGTTTATCTTCACCTTACAGGTTGGGCGAGGCGGGTATTGAACCCGCTCTGAGACCACTGAGCTACTACTACTTCCATTCTAACATATTATGAACTCGAAAAACAATACACGATTATTTGGCAGTTGCATGTAAAAAAGAATTCCACGTAGCTCAACTTAAAAATACATACATACATATTATCACGTCTTTATCCCTTACGTCGAATTTAAAAATCATCTTTGATATTTACATTAAAAATCACGCACTCACTTGTGTATTTTCATCAGTAAAATGTAATTTCGTGCTGATTGCTGATGTTAACTGAATCTACTGCCGCATAACGAGTACTGTAGGGAGTAATCTCCCAAAGTTTGCAGCCGCCTTGAGACAGTTGTACAAACGAGGTACAAATCCGCGGAAGAGCCGCTCTAATGGACGCATAAAGCAGCGGGCGGCCCCAGCAGCTTATCAATTTGCAGGACGCGATGAGATAGCGGGAGATAGTCGGTAGAAGTGGTAGTTATCTTAGCTCCATTTCTAATCATTTTCAAAAATCACAATTTTTGACCACGTTACAGAATTGGCTAAAACAGAAGAATGTAATAAGTTTCAAGCATTGACATTGTATGTACCGTGTTCTTGGCTATATGAGGGCTATACTTGTTTGTGTTTTTATTAATCGAATGCCAATTATCTATAAAGAAAATAAATACTTTTAAGGGAAATAAATATATTACAGCTACTCATTAAAATAAAAAAGTACATGAGCTATTCGTTCTATTCGCGGCTTGGGTAGCTTGAAAAATTAGACCAGTGTTGGAAACTTACATATAAGAAAAAATATATAACGTTGATGGCCATTCACAGATAAATATATATCTTCTTCTTCTTTTCGTGTCGGTGGCAACCTTTTTTATAATTTTTTCCAAGGATCAGCCACTTGAATGGCGTTAGTGTTGGCTGTCATCAGGTCATCCAATGTACAGGAACATCCAATGTGAGGATCCTTACTAATATTATAAATGCGAAAGTGAGTTTGTTTGTTTGTTTGTTACGCTTTCACGCTGAAACTGCTGAACCAATCATCATGAAATTTTGCATACAAGTTCTCTAGAGTACGGAGAAGGACATATGACATATTATTCCCGAGGGATCGACATTGACGCGGGCGGGGCCGCGGGCGAAAGCTAGTAAATATATATAGGGACATATCATATAAGGGCGTACTAAGCAGCCTTTCTGCAACTACCTACTAAAGTATTGAGATAGATGCCAGATGCATGAGGGGCATGATCGCAGAGGTGAGAAGTATGCGCTGATTTGTCATGAAAAATCTTTTAAAAATATTGATACTTAACTTGACATTAAGACATTAAAACAAAATCGGTGCAGTGTAATACGTGGTAAATCTTCACAAAAGCAAAAAGAACCTTAATATTAACATCCTTTCCTTCTTAAGGACCTTACTAAACAGCCCTGCCGTCTCCACCTACTAGAGTTTCAGGGCACGCGCGCGGCAAGTCCCGGCGCAATCACTTCACTAAACTAATAAATTGGGAGACGCTGGCGCATACGGATGCTAGATGCATGAGGAGGCTGATTACGAGGATTCACGTGCTAGGAGTGCTCTTAGAGGTTAGAAAGGAAAATAGTGTGAAGTACGCTGATTGGTCGTGAAAATCCTTTTAAAAATCTACATTAGGTGTCTATTTTAAGTATGCATGGGGAATGCTTTATTTTAGCACTATTTTGACTGCAAAGTGACTACAAAGTGATACTGTAAATGAGATTAATATATATATATATTTATTTAAATTCGTTCACTTTAATGAATTGGAAGAAAATATTCTTTAGTGCAGGCCACTACCAGCCGGTCGTATTGGAAATCCTTGGGGGCGGCCTATGTCCAGCAGTGGACTTCTTGCGGCTGATATGATAATGATGATGATTCTTTAGTCATTGAGTACCTACCTATAGTACATTTGCATCGAATTTTATCAAAGGATAAGTATCTTTTATACTTTATTTTAAGCCCTACCTAAATTATCAGAGATCCTGTGCTGGGTATTTTGAAATATTTTTTTGAAAATTTTTTTTGTTTACAGTTTAACTAGTGAGAACGTGAAGCTTTACTAAGCGTTTTTAGCAAAAAGCTACCCCTAAATTTTTTTTATTATCTACACTTGTACACTGATATATTTTTTTTTTATTAACCTATACTGTCCCACTGCTGGGCAAAGGTCACTACACTAATATTATAAAGAGGAAAAATTATATTGTTTGTTTGCTTTGAATAGGCCCCGAAAACGAAACTATGACAATGCTACATTATATCTAATGCATATAGGTTTTATAATTAAATATCTGTTCCTACCCGTGACATCCCATAAAATGATTTATTGATTCATCTTGGCCTTTATACCTACCTATAACATCTACGTTTTCTTAAAAGAATTTATTTTAAATGGGGTAACACTAGACCTTGAAAAATTCAGTTATAACCTTAGGCATTACTTTAAGTTAGGTATTTCACATTTTTTATCTAACTGTTAAAGTGAGTTTTCGGTCTAGTGGTCTTTGGCTTGCTCTACATCGTAAGGTATTAAAACGCGAAATCCATCAAATTGTCACCCAAAACCAAATAAACCCGTATACATGATGACTACTATACTAACTATAATAAACCGATACTTGATAGTTTTTTTTCATTACGCCAAAAACGGTAGGCATAGCCACACAAAAGAAGATAAATTCTACCCACTCGGCGCACGTAAGACGAAGGGATAAGCCTCCTACAACAGGGGTTATTAGCTAAATAAATTTGCCCACCCAATATGCTCGGTAACTCGATTTAATGGCGCTGGAATAGATTCATTCAATTATGAGGAATTTTTAGTGCGCCCGGCCGGCGTAACTTTGTTTTACGGTGGGGGAGATACTTTCTCACGAATCCGTATGTTTATTGATTTATTATCTTTTTTTTTTGCTCTCGTGTGTACGATTTATTCGCGGGGGAATGGTCATGATGTAAAGTGTTGGAAATGAATCGTTGCGGAAATAAAAATCTGTGTTTTTTTATTAATGTGGGTAGATTTCGCATGGAAACCATTCGACTTAAGATTTATTATATTTAAAGTCACATACAAATAATTAATATAGGTGCCAATGACATAAGACAAATTTTACAAGAATATTTTTAGTAAGAATGGCAATAAACATATCTGCCAAAAGTCTGTGTTTGTTCTGTCTCTTTGGATGTTCTTATAAACTACGCAATATGATTTTGCAATAACTAATATTATATCAAATATAAAGAGTTGTATCACAACAGATTAATTTTGTTTAACACTTTGACGCCAGGAGAAACGGGGGATGATCGCTAGTATTAATAAAAGCCCATTTATCCAAATCCGCATCACCCGGCCTAAACCCAACAAATCTACGGCACACATCGCAGACATCTCGCGTCCTAAATTTGACGCGAATTTATGTGTAAACGTCGCCGGCCAGGCCATTAGTGCTGCTAATGCTCCATTACCGGGCGCCCCCCACGGCATCTGCCGCTTGTTTTAGGTAATTTATGGCTTCGGGAAGGTGAGGCAAACACGACCAAGACGGGCTGGATGTGGCATTCACCTAGTTTTGGTAGGACGTTTTAAAACACATAAACTAGAAAGTATACGTTTATGATCTAGTGGTATAGTCTCATCATACACAAATATGCTAATTCTCTAGTACAGGGCGCCCCCCATGGCATCTGCCACTTATTTTAGGTAATCTATGGCTTCAGAAATCTGAGGCAAATACGACCAAGACTTGCTGGATGTGTCATTCACCTAATTTTGGTAGGACGTTTTAAAACTCATTAACTAGTACGTATACGTTGCTGAACTAGTGTTTATAATCTCATCATACACAATGTTCAAACAGTACAGGGTGCCCCTCACGGCATCTGCCGCTTGTTTTAGGTAATTTACGGCTTCGGGAAGGTGAGGCATACAGGACCTAGATATACTGGATGTGGTAAGATAAAATTACATAATTTTGATGAGATGACGCAGTGAACCACCACGATGTCACAAAGATATGCTATTACTTTATTACCTACCGGTTTGGGAAGTTGAGGGTGACAAGACTTTATGTAATTTACTACGCACTTTTGTTAGGAAAGGCGTCACTTAATATGTATTACAATTCCCTTCTACGGTTAAAAAAATATCATCAATATTTCTACTGAGGAATTTACAATAAATAATTACTCAAGAAAGAAAGAAAATTAATTGCAACAGTACCAAAACTTTAAAAAAACGACTGAATACAGAGATATAGTGATATTATTTGCAAAGCCACTTCTAGCTGCACTCCCGTCATCAGAGCGTGTTTCTGTTGCATTGTTTATCTGCTATTACGACAGCATGTCAGCACAGAATTAATTTATGTACTTGTTAGATTATCCAAATAATTCTGTAAAATTATTTGGAAAATATCAATATGGCCTGCTGCTTGCCTGATGCCAGCCCAATTTCGGACACCAGTCCCCTTCCTGTCGCTTCCAGTTGCTTTATCTGTGAAATCAGAAGTCCTCGCACTTGGTACATTCCTGCCGGGGCTGCGTGTGAAATATGGCGGGCTTCGAATATCGAGCAGTGTGAACTTTGGGAATGCCTGCGTTTGGGCGGTGTTCGGGTTGACGCTCACTATTACAGAAGTGGAATAGTTTCTTGTACATTCATGAGCAATGATATGTATACATACGAGTTCTTAAGTCAATGTGATAAGGTCTAAAAGGTAATATAATTGTATATACATCAATATTCGTGCGTGACTGTTCTATACCTACTTGCATATTCGATAGATTTTACATCCGTACCTATATTTGCTAAGGTAAAGTTTATGGTTTCGGAGAGAACGATGATGCAAACTGAAGAAGCCATAGTTTTAGATAGCGATTAGAGATAGCCACGTACAGATTGTCTAAGCTAAAACTGAACGCCCCATGCATTCAGGCTTAAAATTGGTTTTCAAAAAGTCTTGTCAAACTACGAGATTGGTCGATCATCTTGTGCATTAATGGCGCGATACCTGTCGTACTTTCGGATGTGTTTTTTCATATTCAAAAGACACTATGCCGCCATACTTGACAACACCTGGATTGATAGCTGGATTAGTTGACATTTTAGTTTGTAGATAATACCACCCATCTCATTTTTTTTTTAAAGTTGTTCGCCACTGTTCCAACTGTTGTTATATATAGCGTGATTTTGAACCCCTAGCTATATTGCAATCTGGGAATCAGAATCCCTAATGGAACACAGAGCTGCAAGAAAAAAAGGCAAAAAACGAATGAGAAAATAAGGTTTCCCATACAAATTTGCCGATCAGCTGGACGAATTTCTATGAAAGGTTAAATTTATTTTTTCGTTTTTTGCCTTTTTTTCTTGCAGTTCTGTGTTCCATTAGGGATTCTGATTCCCAGATTTCAATAAAGCTAGGGGGTTCAAAATCACGTTGTATATACACATATATATTATATCTATTTATTTTTTGTCGTATATATCTATCTATGTATTTTTGCTAGTATATAAGTATGTATATGTAGTATAATTAAAGTTAAGTACATCCTGTCCAGTAATGTGTTGATTTATTCTCCATGCATCGGTTGTCTGGAAGAAATCGCTTTTAGCGATAAGACCGCCCATTGTGCATTTAAATCTTTTATTTGTATTTTATTTTATAGCTCCTTCTTTGGTGTTCAATAAAGAGTTGATTCATTCATTCATTCATTCATTCATCTCATCTGTTCAAAAAGTAGCAAAAATAAGCAAGCAATTTTAATTTAAAAACTAGAGAGTTCGTTGCTAAAGTTATTTATTTAACATAATAGTAAACTTATGAACTATAATTCCAAAAAAAATATTAAATATTTTTTTATTAACTGTAGGTTTAATTAAATATGTTTGTTTAAGACTACTCGTAGCGACGCACGGGTATAAAATATTGGTTTTATAAGACGTAAGTAATGAGCTCATTCAAAGGTTAAACCAAACTTTTCACTTATGTACTTAGTAAATATAGAAGTAGCAAGGCAATAAACCACATTGACGTAGATAGGTCAATTGTTAAGCGTCCAAGCAGTACTCAGTTAAGGGTCTGTATTAGCCATAATTTCCGCGTAAAAAGTTCACTGGTGAACGTGAACATAGGCCTCTACCAAGTGTTCTTCGTTCCATAGGAGAATATTGCCACCCTCACCACACTTGGCAGTCGGGTTGATGAGCGCAGTTTCTTTGGCTACGTGCTTTCCGACGACGCTGCTCATTGAGTTCATTTTTAAGCTGGGGAATCTGGGGAAGGATAGGACTTTATTGGATTTGGGAAAGGAATGTGATTGGGACTACTTACTAGGATAAATGGGAGGAAAGCAAATAGCAGTTCGGGATGCCGGGTGTGCGTACCCGATACCATACCTGCAACCACTAGTCAAGCAGTTGAGGATGACACCCCTGAATGAAGGGTTCTGTAACATTTTATTTTTATTAAAAATGTGAACGGCATAATTGCACCAACAGTTCTAATGCGAGCATTATTATGTATACACTAGTTCATAACTCAATGTGATAAGGTCTAAAATTGAATAAAATTGTATATGTTACGGTTAGAGTGATAAATCAAAAATTATTAATAATTGTCTATAATTATTAATAATTACCGAATGTAGAGGTAAAAGTGAGAAATTATTCACATTTGTCGGTGATTATTAATAATGTAACCTTAGTACCGATAAATGTAATAACTACCGATAAAAATAAACGTACGCTGGTAATTTTTTTCTCGATTGGGCAACAGAGGTGCGGGCAGGTGAAGCATCAATAAAAAATGTTTTGAAAACGGGGGAAAATTATTCATTTCATACTTATAAAAAACTAATTAATCATAATAACAGAAACTGCCGCGGATGAAGTCGCGGGCAACAGCTTGTTATAAATAAATACCTGCCGGACTAAAAACTTTGGGTTTTTATTTTATTTTATAACTTTTACCAATGTGTGTAGTGAATTATTAATAATAACTAGCAAAAGTAATTAATTTCAATTCTTTATTCACATTTAACAAAACACGAGGTTATTATTAATAATGTTATAAAATTATTAATAATTTTCAATTAATCAAGTTTACCGTAACATATATACTATTTAGCCGTGTGGTATCCGGCAGAGTATAATAGGACCACTCCAAGTCTTCCCGTGGATGTCGTAGAAGGCGACTTAGGAAATACAAGCTAAACAAAGCTTATAAACATCTAAGAGACCTCTCCAACCCGTCTGGCCAGCGTGGAGAATGTAGGCCAAGTCCTCTGGCTGCTCTGGCCAAGTATGGCCCTAGTAGTACAGAGAGGGTCGTGCTCCTGTAGTGGAGACTAAAAAGGACCTGATGATGATGTATATATATTTATGCTCGTGCTGTACTTACGGTATGTTTCACTTCATCATCATATCAGCCGCAATCCACTGCTGGACATAGGCCTCCCCCAAGGATTTCTAATACGACCGGTTGGAAGCGGCCTGCATCCAGCGTCTTCACCATGTTTCACTTCTTTCGATACAATTATAAAAACACTACACTTTTATATACGTCATCATCATAGTAGTCAAGCAATAAACCACAATGTCTTATCCTCTTGTTAAACGTCCAAGGAATCTGTATCCAGTTAAGGGTCTGTAACATTTTATTTTTCAATTACAATTGTTAACGGCATAATCAGGAGATATCGCACACAATCGCGCCAGGGCCGGCTAATCCAGATTTATTCGACCAGGGCCGGATTAAGGTGGCGTGAATTACACATTTATAGGCCATAAAGAGTGATCCGGTGGCGGGCTGTACCTGTGCGTTTAGTAGTTATGCTGTTTGGTGGTATACGGGCTGATGTTTATTTTTGTGGTGTTAGTGCGATGTAGATTTTATGTTAACAACTAATTTAAAAACTTAAGAACCGAGGATGAAGGATAACCTTGGCGGCTGCCAATGCTGGCTAATTCAGATTTGTTCGACTAGGGTCGGGTTAAGGTGGGGTAAATCAAATATTTATAGGCAATAGAGACTGATCCGGTGGCGTGCTGTATAGGTACAGGGCCGATCATTGGATTGACCACATCGTGATATGTCCGGGCACATCACGTTACGCCGGCATTTCATAATTTGGCCACCATATCGCGATGTATCCAGTATAAAGCCGGGCAGATCAACAAGAACAACGTATTTGACGATATTCCCAGCTAATATAGGATCGTGAAATAGTTGCATTTCGCGCCGATGATATGCTGTCTTCGCGTGCTCCGCTTTGGCTACGCGAATGGAAGATTATAGTATCAAGATTTTAGCATTTATGGCATAGACTGAGGCCAAGTTTGCTAGAGATAAGATACAGACGAAAGAAGGAAACCGGTTATAGTACAGGATATACGTATTTTCTAAGTAAATCATTGAAATAATAATTTATTATTATATTAAAGAAATGAATCAATTTATAATATGATCTCATTTTAATTACAATAATGACTTTCGGAAAAGGATATTTCAAGGCTAAAAAAATTCGTACGCTACAGTTTATCCTATGTCAAGCATTGTATTGAAAATAAACTACAGTATCGACACAATTACTTATATTTTTGACAACCGAAATAAAGACATCACCCTGTATGTTCAGGCGACGGTAGTTAGTGGTGGCGTGCGCGTCTTGTTGCGCGCGAGTTATGTTCGCCCACGCACCCGGGCGCCTCGCTGTGCCCCGTGCCTGACAGCGACCCTGCCCCAGAAGCCAACTGTACTAACATTGAAACGTCATAAAAGCGAACGCGTCTTATTACCTGCGTGTAATGTTGGCCCCTGCATCCGGGCGTCTCGTTGTGTTCCGTGCCTGACAGCGGCCGCACCCCAAAAGCAAACTGTACTAAAAATAAAACGCCAAAAAAGCGAGCGCGACTTATGACCCGCGAGTTATGTTTGTCTATACTTACCTGGCGTCTCGCTGTGCCCTTTGCCCGACAGTGTTCCTGCCCCTAAAGCCACAAAAGCAGACGAGTTTACCGGGAGCCAGTAAGCAATTCAATTGTTCCTCCATACTTTCATAGCTCTGCGCTATAAATTAACGCTTCACATCGATTCGCAGGCTGTTAAAATCTTATTAGATAATCTTTCTTTACTGTTATAAAGATGATTAGCGCTGATATTGATGGAGTGGAGATAGTAGTCCGCTTTGCCCATAGTTCGGTCCTGCCACTGGAAATGAATGGCCATTTCATTCATAAGCATGTGACGTAGGTCGTGTCCTTCCTGGTTTACAGTACATTGTAAAATTATGTTAATCCTCTACCTAGATAATCTATACAAATAAAATGGAATGCATCAGTAATTTAATTCAAATAGTTATTTAAATACCTACATTTGAGAAGAGTTTAGGCCGGTGTTCATCGATTTATATTATAAAACGTCATCATGTCAATAATTGAATTCATAAAAATGTTCTATGTCTTGTCTCGATGATTGAAACGTCTAACAAAATTTTACGAGAATCTGTTGAGTAAAACAACCGGACAACGAAACATACAAAAGATTTTTTGCCTGACTTGAAACTGAGACGCTTCACTCGCGGTTCATGCTCGTTCGGTCAATAAAACATTCCCTTGATGATGAAGAACGTTTTGCAGAAAGCTTAGTTGAAATGTAGAGATTAATTTGCAAGGACTCAACTGCAGTAGTTTTTAATAAGACTTTTTAACCGACTTAAGAAAAGGAGGAGTTATCAATTCGGTTGTATTTTTTTTTATTAATGTTTGTAACCTCAGTACTCCGTCATTTATGTACCGATTTTAAAAATCCTTTTTTGTTTGAAAGGTATGCTGAAAGCACACCCGTTCAAACAAGTTGGTCCCTTTTAATTATGGTGAATAAATTGTAATGTATTTGTATTTTAAATTTCATCACAATCGGTTCAGTAGTTTGAGTGAAGTCGGTTTTACATTTACAAGATAATGTACAATTCTTTTATTTGTTTTGTACTAGATACGATTTGTTTATACAGCGTGCAATTTAAAAACTGACATTCTCTTGAAGGGGAGACTCAGCCCGTCTATTTCGATGGGCGTTTCCCATAGGACCAATGCTGGGAACTCGAAAAAACAACTACATTTTCATACAGAAGTGTATGATCATCTCGGATTTTTTGAAGTAAAAACTGCAGCGGCGTTGTGCACTTTTTGGGATGGGTAAAAAATGGTAAATTCGCGTCAGGATACGTGACCTAATCGAAAAATTCGTAAGACGGACACGTGACTAAGTAATATCCCTTTCTATCGAGCGGAGTTTTTACTTCTGCCGGCTCTCCCGGAGTGGAACCCGTTGTTTTTTAATGAAAATGTCGACTTTACTTTCCAGCATTGGTCCCATAGGAAAAGTTGTTATATTGACGGGGCGAGTTGCCCCATCAAGGTAATACCGGTGGTTAATTTACACTCCGTGGATTGAAAACTCGCTTCCGTTCTCAATATAAGAATATGTCGCTTTTGTATTTTTTTATTACATGCAACGCTTTTGAATTATTGTTATAATTTCCTTTTATTTTTTTTTCTTATTATTGATACCTGTGAAGAAGTGTTTGTAAAGGGTTTCGTACCAAGATGTAAAAGTCTAACAGAGAATAGAGTAAGATGGAGGGAGCTCCACCGACAAGAGCGTCGCTCTTAAATTTTGAATATGATGATATAAATAATAAATAAATATATAGGGACATATCACACAAATTGAGCTAGCCCCACAGTAAGTTGTGAACTTATGTCGTAGGATACTAACTCAACGATACTATATTTTATAAAAGATACTTATATAGATAAACATCCAAGACAGGTCAATCTGAAAAAGATCGTTTTCCATCATGACCTGACCAGGGATCGAACCCGCGCACCCTCGCAGGCTGGCGTGTTAACCACTGCGCCACGAAGCCAAATGATACCTACCTATATGACCTAATGAGGTTATTCATATCACCCCGTCGTCAGAGTTATTATAAAGGAAATACTGACCTAGAGTCTTTTGTACAGCGAATTTAATGCCTCATTTTAAACTGATATTCAGTGGCTCCCGGCAGACTGCTGTTTATGACACCGTAAACATATCCAAGTTCGAGTGTTCAGCGAGTTTATACGTACTTAGCTCTGTGTGCTATCTAAAGAGTGTGTCGTGAGGAAAGTTATTCAAGCATCTTTGCTAATATTATAAATGAAAAAGTGAGTTTGCTTGTTTGTTACGCTTTCACGCCGTAACTACTGAACCGATTAGCATGAAATGTTGCATATAAGTTCCCTGGATTACTTAGAAGGAGATGGGCTACCTTTGGGAGGGAACGACGTTGACGCGTGCGAAGCTGCGGGCGAAAGCTACGAGTAGTATTGAATAAAATCGATGATACGTAGAAGTGCATAAAAAGAAAAGGATAACAGTATTTTTAAATTATAGTAGCTATAGGTATTAAAAGAATATGCATGTTAGGTTATTTTTTGTCGTGATAATGTGTTATAAATCGATGAACGCATGCTGCACGTACGAAAAATTGTCACGTTCCGCGTGCAAGCAAAAGCGCGGAACAAGCGATAGAGAGTCACCATCGGCTTAAGCGTTCGGCTTGTGACGCATCTATCGGAAGCGTTCGGCTTGTGACACATCCATCTCTCTTCTACCGAGGGTAGTTGTTCATATAAACATCTTTAACATATTTGCATAGTCGTATGTTTAGGGTTTTGCTTGCAGAGAAATTAAGAGCCAATAAAGAGTACCACTCTATGGTGTTGGTCAGAAAGAGTTAGAACAGCAAAAAAAAAAACACATTGAATCCAAGGACTTTCGCCAAACCTTGAGGCGACCCTGTTTATTATTTTTGACAATTCGGCTTATTATTCGTCATGGCTAAGTTTAGGTAAACATCTGTCGCATTAGTAAAATCTGTATACGAAAAACTAACTTACTTAGATGATCGTCATCAAAGCAATGTAATGCCAAGGTTACAATTAACTTGTTATGCCATTCATTTTGTACATTGAAAAGCCAGCACAACAGCATTCAACCTTCGATCCGAAGATCACCATTATTTCCGAATAAACGCGAGGCATAAAGAACATCCTTAAGTGAATCTTATTTCCATATCGCCGCGACATCCGTGGGAGGGGGAAGCGGCTGGCAATGAGGAAAAATAAAGAAGTAAAAATGACAAGACGTTATTTGCATCCCGCTAATGGCTGCCGCCGCCGTAATGCGGGGGTAGATGAACAAATATTGCTTTATCCAGTCGCACAATTTATTCTAAACTCTGGTTCGTTCGCCATTCCAACGCCGCAAGTCGGGAGGGACTCGAACGGTGGCATTTGGATTTTTAAGTGATTCGCAAATCATTCCGCTTAATCGAATGACCTTATTTGTTCGACGATTTTTCCTTATTTTCACGTAAATATTTGCACTGATTTCCTCTTGTTTGTAAAGCGAATTGAAGCTATGGCGTCATCTACACGGGCGAGTGCCATCAAATTTTATAGTAACTATTTGAATCAAACTTCATACTGCGATTTAATGGCGGTGATATTCTCGATCTGTCCGTAGTCCGCACTCGTCGCGTTTGGCTTGCCCGTTGAGGTGATGCCTATGAGTAGCCAAAGGTAGGTATGCAACGTTTGCAGCCATGCCGTGAAAAACACTCAAAGCCCTTATCGTGAGGGGAAGGGAGAGGTCACGAAAATGCCCTTATCTAAATAGCGTGACCGCGCGGTGCCCTCTCCTCACCTGCCGACTTTATGCCTTTCCCGGGAGCCTGCATCGCATACAAACGACGTCGGCCCCCGTCTCCGTCTATCGTAAACCTTGCGATGTGTAAATATAGTTGTTTGTATAAAAAGAACCCGTTGCATTTTCTTTCGAATTACGAAAAATGCAAATTAAAATAACTCTCAAATCCCAACTCAACCGTGTCGGAGCTTAATCCGCGAAGTGACAACGGCATTCTGACGAGGCGCCGGAGCTGGGAATTATTAAAACGAACGCCAACTTTTTCACTAAGCTCGTCGCAAAGCCGTTTCAATTGCGCTGCGCTGAAGATAATTCCGACTGACGTCATCTTTTTTCAAATTCTCGACTCGGCTACGTTCAGTGTGCAGCAATTATAACATTTCCACGGACTAGGAAAACAGAAACACGTGGGAGAGAGCGCGTCAAATTGCACCGTTCGTAATTTAAATTTAGATGGAAATTTAATGATGCATTCACAAAGGGCGCTCGTAAAGTCGGTTGCGAGATATTTTTTACGAGGATCTCGCGAACTATTGCGCGCTTAACGACTCCGAAGCAAGATCGCCCTCCGCTTTAATGAGCGCCCGATAAACGTGTTAACTGCCACGACCTTATTTTTATGCGAATGTAAAATTGCTGAAAAATGGATTCATTACCTTTATTGTAAGCGTTTTGTATAAAGCTATAACTTATAAGGTCGTAAGGAATGGGCGAAAATCTGCTGAATCATGTCAATAGGCGATGCGGTATCACTATTTTGATTTAGTTTTACACCTAAACGCTCTCCAACATGCTATGTGGCCATAAGGTCCTATAGATCAAGGTTCTGTCTAACCCGCAAGGGAAAACGACGTGGTACTATGTATGTAAGTATGATACTATGTATGTCGTAGTTGTTTTAGTAGTACCTAGTATGTATGCAGGGGGTTGAGGGAATATCAGAAGGTGGGCGGCCTTGTTTAATATATGAGGCATGCGACGCAGAGTCGACAAACACGGCCAACCTTCCTCACGGCTACTGTTTGCTCGCCGCTAGTCTCGAGAGAAAATATGTTGGCTTTGCATACCTGACTAAGGCTAGCTCGTAGGGAGAACGCTTGTTTTGCTTTACATGTTTTCTTAGATTTCTTTTTTATGATATAGGATGGCAAACGAGCAAGCGAATCACCTTATGGTAAGTGATCACCGCTGACCATAGACAACGGCAACACCAGGGTGTGACAGGTGCATTGTCGGCCTTTCAAGGAGTTGGGGAGGGCGAGGAAGAAAGATGGGCTTCCGGCTCTCTCACTCACCGAACGAAGCATAGAAGTGGTAAAGCTTCTACTCAGACGTCGATTTTCTGTGAGAGTGTGGTACTTCCCTGGATGAGCCGGCCCATTCATGTAAATATCTTGCCTATTATGTACCATATTTTACGCAAATAAATATTCTGATTCTAGTATTTTATGACCCATGTTATTTTAATTTTATCTGTTAGTAAGTAATTGTTGTTATTACTAACTACTCAAGAGAATGACAGGCGTGGCCGATGATCGATACACTATACTGGACCAACTTATGTTAACTTTCATTGTTAAAATAATTATTAAATGGGTATTATAATATATTACAGTACCCATTTAATACGGTTGTTAGATGTTTCTAAATGCATAGGGTTTGAGATATAATTTTTTTAAAATGACTTTGTAGCAAGCTCCAAGTGAGCTTTTGCTACTTTACCGGTCGTTTATTTGAGATATCAGAAAGTTAGCCTTTTAAAATATAGGGTTTGCATTTAGAAACCTCATTTAACTGTAACTATGGACCTTGCTTTTGCAAAGCTGGACACGTAGAAAGAAAAGTGTAACGCTATATGTAAATTCAAGATTTGGGTTATGCCATTTATATTAGTGAGTGTTTATTAGTATATAGAGATTGACATCAGAAGGTAGATTAAAGATAGACCTAGCCTTGTTTAAGCAGCCGCCTGTTTGCGAATCGCTAGTCATGAGAAAAAATATGTTGCCTTTAGAAAACTCACTTCGGCTCGCTCGTAGGGACAGCATTTGTTTCCTTTACGTGTTTTCTTAGACGAATAAATTTGACGGATATGTTTTTTATTTGTCTATGAAAAATTACGGCATTTCATGATAGAATCTGGGAGGACAAAAACTCGAAAAAATGTAGAATGCCGGTCGTAAAAGTCGATTGATGGAATTGGTGAAAATTAGAAATTTTTATGAATATTCGCTATGTATGGTATTAGTACGTATGAATATTAGATAAGAAATTTCTTTCATTTAACAAGATTGGTTCTCGATATATCACGTTTATGGGTGTGACTTATCTTTAGCATCATCATTTCGTAAAGGTGACACGGTCAACCGACCATGCACATCCTGGTGTCAGAGTTCATAAGCATCAGTAATGTTGGGTATTGATAGACTAAATTGTGTATCTAAAATACACCTGTTAGTCGAATTATGTCCTATACTACGCTGCAGTTATCATTAAATCATTAGGGTTGTCAAACTCGAGTAATATTTCTGTATACCTCTCCTCTCATGGAATATTTCAATTGCTAAAACTCCGATCGATATTCGAAATCATAACCAATGTTTGTTGAAGTGCTGAGCTCCGGAGGCTATAATCCTCTCGCAACTCCACTTAACAAACGTATAAATAATATTCAAGGCGAGGGAACATATTCGAGGGGTAGTTTGACGGCGTAACGAATCGTAAAACCAAATCATCGAGTAGCACCCCTACTGTACACCGCTACATGATAGTTGGTTGGAAAAAACTGTAGAGTCGGGATGCGCCATATGAAATGGACATGATATTTCCATTATAAAAAGTTAACATACATTTGAATGTTATGTTGAATGTGTTTTTTGAAGTTGCCAAAAGCCTATCATTGCCACGCTTTTTGAACCATTTATTTATATGTGGCATTAAGTCATATTAGAGCAAAGATCTTTAGTTCTATATAACTCGTAAGTAAATTTTACTAACAAGTAGGTTTTTTACATAAACATAAAATTTTGACATAAAGATTATATAATTAATTAATCTTATCAATAATAAAATATGTTCAAGACATTTTAAGCAACTTCTAAGCACATCAATTTAAGTGTGACCGACGCTCAAAGTTCCTTAACATACTTGAACGTCATTAATGTGCGCTCTATTGAATATTGAACTATAATATAGAAAATTATTGGATAGGACTGGTTAGCATTAGTGAGGATATTGCGAATATTAATTCCTGAAAATAAATTAAAATTTAAGTTGTCTCCATTCATTTCTGTAGGAGTAAATTTTTAGGGTTGTCCCTCAGTGGTCTGCCGAGAGTGGTGCTGCGTTTTTTATATATTTTAATTTTAATTTCATATCGTGCGATAATGGCACGCAGCCCTGCGTGCCGAATTGCTGCGCCGAGCGAAATGTATTCATGGTGCAATAAAACTTAATGTAGCGATTGAACTAATATTGTCTTATTCAATATTTAATTTTCAAATATGATTTTGGGCAATTTTGGCGATGTATTAACTTCGTTGGAGGGATCGGTTTCTTTGATTTTGTGTGGTAGCCTTAATAATTCGACATGGTCCTTATAAATAATATATGTAGGTAGAACATATTGGTATGAGGTGGTTATGACAAATGTTTTATCAAGATAACATACTTACGCATTGTATAGGCGACTATGGGTGATTTACTCAATTAATATAAGGGCCATGTACTACAATATTTGGTTTTAGTATAAAAATCATGACCTAAATTTACAAATACCTAGTAAGTAAGGCAATAAGTTAGTAAATCTAGATTAGGTAGGTCCCCATCAACCTTATATTTATGGTAAAAAGAGATCTGGTTTTGTTAGCATAATGCATATCACACATAACTATGTACAGTCACCTGCATAAGTCCTCAGCCTTAAGGTGAAAATCGATTGCACTGATTAGGGATTAATATTTATTTAACAACATTATGAACCTTATGCCGCATGTATAAAGTTGAAATTGTTGTTATTTTTAAATACTATCCGTAGCGACACACGACTTTTTACGTAACTGCTATATGGACTTTTGCTGGCGACCGTACAATCTGATTATGTTTGTTTGATCATTCGCGGTGCATTAAATAGTCATCTGTTTGTTACTCCAAACTGTAGCGAAATAGTAATGATTTTGCTATCCATATATTATTAACATATTCTTGAACAGTGAACGTTTATAGCGTTTATAACAATAACAGTTATATTGTGTCGCGTTTAGAGTCCAGCAATGAGTTTAGTATGTTAATTGTAGGGAAGATGATGTAATTTGGTTTGTTGCACAATGTACTATAATTTTTATTGCAACATTGTTTCTTTTTCTGCTAAGGTTGCTTGCAAGAAATTGCATTGCGATAAAGCGTATTTTCCACACGTTATTTATAATTATACATCTATGTAAACTGTTTCCTTTTGTGCGAGGGTATTGTATTGTATATTGTGCACCTACAGGTGAATTGACTTGTTGTAAACAATACTAAAGAGATATTTAGCTAAAAAGTTTATTGATTTATGAATAGTTGTAACAAATCACTCTAATGATCAATGATTGTTATTGGTCTATTCGTAACCGCGTTCCTTTCTACTCGATCCGATGTTATTTACAATGTAGGAATTTCGGTAAGAATACATAGGTAGAGCAGTCGCCTTTTGGATCCTTCTGAGGAAATTCGTTACGTCATATAAAAAAATGCGTTTTACGCAAAAGCTCAAAACGGGACGCTATTGCTAAGCTTCCGATGTCCGCCCGTCCATCTGTCACAGGGCTGTAGGCTATATTGAACCGCAATAGGAGAGAGAGACTTGAAATTCTTACAGAATATGTACATATACAACTAAAAATATAAAAATAGATACTTACCAAAAACTTGTTATTTAGTGTTATTTTTTGATTCAAACGTTACTTGACAAGCACACGTTATTAGAACCTTAATGTTTTTATTCGAGTTGCCTCTTGCCTTGTCAAAAATATCTAATATAAAATTTTAATTGAGCTGTTCGATTGAAACAGATTTATTGTCCCCATAGGCACTCAAGCCGATCGAGTCACGTCACGGTCGCAATTCACATGCCCGTCAGCTAAACGATGTTACTGCGATACTGTTCCAAATAACCTTTAAGCCACCCCTCATGTACTAAGCAAACAGTTGAAGTCAAATCAGCGCCAAGTTAATCCGTTTAGGTGCGCGAACCCACTTGATTAAGTTTAATTTATTTAAAAAATCGGAGCGACTCGCCTCCGGCGGGCGTCCCTCCGAAATACATTATTCAGTGTTTTAGAATAATTTTCAAATTCGATTACATAGGGCCGACCCTTGGTAAGTGGGTGGGCTGGCGGTGCGTCGGGTGTATTTAGCCAACACGGGGGTCCGCCGCGTGCTATTCTGATTTGAATATTCGGCGCACGTGACTCTGCCCTGGGGACCACCACGATCATATTTCAAATGTCACCAGCGATGTCTCACTCAGATGGTATCGGCCGATAAACGGCGAGATACCACCGGCGACGGCAAGGGTGGGAATAGTTCGTCGCAGCTATTTTTTACCCCGCGATTATCGCTGCAGTTGACACCTAAATATTACTTTTCGCCCGGTCGTGGCCCGATACAGGTATTTTGCGGCGATATTTGCAGTTTATCATAGTTGACGACGTGGTCTTGGGTATTTCGTTATTTTTAAATTTCTATTTTAGGATCATCTTTTTCATAGGTAAATGTGGCTATCCACATCTACCTATGAAATAGATGATAACGCAGCTATGGCTCTATTGCCATAGCTGCGTGTTATCTTCACCTGAAGACACCATCAGCAAAGAAGCTTAACGATTTATTTTAGTGTGTATTTACTCATATACTGGTAGAATATGTACGTGTACGTATCTTCTAGCACAGATGAAAAAAATACGTTAATTAATTTATTTATGGGCATTGCTGAAAATCTAAGAAATTATGTCAATATGCGATGCGGCTAGCAACCTATCACTATTTTGATTCCGTTTTCATATATACGGCCATAAACACGCTAAACGTGGTCTATGCCGTCAGGGTCTGTCTATCCCGTACGGGATAAAGACGAGATAATATCTATGTATTTATGGGTAAACGCAGGTGGCATACTCTGTTTAAAAAAATGCTACGAAGTAGACAAGCAGGCATACGGCCCACATGACGGAAAGCGGCCCATGGGCCTGTTGGAACAAAAACAGTACCAACAACAACTAACAAATTTTAACAAACAAAACAAAGCAGTACTAAACAAATAGATTTTCTCTAATAAATTAAGATATAAAATATGGTGAAATTTTTTTTTCATGCGGGCGGGACTTGAGCCAGCCTTAATACGTAGGCGGTAAGCCGTATAAGGGGAAATTGGATATGGTGGAGAATTTCGGCGCCGAGATTGAATTGTGTGGTAGCTCAGATGGCAGAGTATAGGTCGTACATAGACCTAGGTCGCCGGTTCAAGTCCCGCCCGCATGAAAAAATTTTTTCACCATATTTTATTTCTTAATTTATTAAGAGTATATCAAAATAGCATTGTGAATGCAAAATAAAACACTTATAAAAATAGATTTTTGCTTATTAGTCGCAATAGTCTAAATCCGTCTCTCCGTATTAGTAATCCGTCTAAAGGAGAACAATTAAGATGGATTACTAATACATCAAAGACTTTACAATGCAGTATATTAGTTAGAAAATCACGGCATTTCCCTACGTTATCCTGTATAAATGGGCCTTACGCCGCGCCGCCGGGGAACAGGGGCGATTGGCGACTGTTCGATCGCACATCCTATGGGGGATGTCACGACGCATTGATGCACATACGCGACTATTTTTGCCAAAGATTTTAATACCCAAATGGATATGCCTTTGAATTCATATCAATAGAATATATTTTTTCTGTAAATCGTCTGTATAAAGATCAATATACGCTGGTTTTTGAGTATACCTATGGCCTACTGGTCATCATGACAGCCTGCCATGCTGGAGTTCCCGGGTTCGATCCCCGGTCAAGTCAAGATGGTCTCTTTCAGATTGGCCTGGGTTTTGGATGTTTATGTATATGTATTAGTTATAAAATATATCGTTGAGTTAGTATCCCATAACACAAGTCTCGAACTTACTTTGGAGCTAGCAATGGACAAATATGAACGGCTTGACGAATAAACTATTTTAGGAGCAGTTAAAAAACGCTTGTCCAGTTGACAAAATTGTCTCGCTTGACCAATTATCCCCTACATCAAATCCATCACACCCAAACTTTAGGATAAGTAGAATGAATAAATATATACAGACAAATCACACAGATTGAGCTAGTTCCAAAGTACGTTCGAGACTTGTGTTATGGGATACTAACTTAACGATATATTTTATAACAAATACATATATATAAGCATCCAAGACCCATGCCAATCTGAAAGAGATCATTTTCCATATTGACTTAACCGGAGATTGAACCCGGGAACTCCGGAGTGGCAGCCTGGCATAATAATGATGGCCACAGAGCTCGTCATTTTCCTTTATTTTGATAATTTTCTTCTCTACACACCACACTACCACACAACGTCAAGCATCACTCACATGCCACAAACGGCACGTCAAGTCTACATTTTCAATTACGAGTGGACGATATTAATTCCGCCATATCTCGATTTTGCGATACAAGTAGCGGATTACGCGGCGATTTGCTTGTGCACTAGCAATGCAATCGCATCAATGCTGTCTGATGTTGGACATAGATGGAAACATTCAGTATAGAAGGTTCGATGTTTTAGTTTTATTCGATATTACAGCAATGTCTTATTAAGCGGTACAAGTAGCGAATGGGAGATTTCCTTGTGTGGACATAAGTAGGTGAAAATATTCTGTACGGAAGGTTCAGTAGGCATTTGTGTCCTATCTCACCTGATGGTTAGGTTGAAACCGATTACTGTTTGTGAAGGCGTAACGTGAATGTATTCTATCATATTTTTATCCATCAGTGTTGAATGTGCTGATGGTCAGTGTGAGAGGTTCTGGAGAAGAAAGCTTGCGTCAGGGAGGCGGCTGCCTGTAAAAACTTTGCCAAATCATATCACAGCATGAAGAGTTTTATTAAACTACCATGATGTCATGAGGGTCATGCTCCTGCAGTGGAGACTAAAAAAACCTGATGATGATGATGATGACGTCATAATAGCGGGCTCTGCAAAGCACCGCAACGTAGGATACAAGTCAGTATTAACAAACATATTTTTATTGTTGCTTTAGTTGAGTGGGACATACCTCGATTTTCCGATACAACAAAAGATACGGGTACCTACTAAATTGTATGAAAGAGTAATTTAAGTGCGAAAGACAAAGATGCAAAGTGCTGAGGCGCGAAAGAACGCAGGCGCACGTAGAGCTGAAAGTTTATATTTAACTTGGGCGTCAAACTCGTTTATGTATTAAATAGTCATAATTAAGAATATTTATATTCCTTATTTATTTTAACGGGGATTAGCACGAACATTTTTTATTATTATTTTCCGCTGATGTTTCTATGGAGTTACATCCATCGTCGAATTATGATTTACATCATGTTTATAATGTGCGATTTACCGGTGTACATCTGAATGATCGTTTGCCGTGTGTTTTCCGGCAGAGTAGAATAGGACTACTCCTAGTCTTCCCATGGAGGTCGTAAGAGGCGACTTAGGAAATACAAGCTAAACATCAATGAGACCTCTCCAACCCGTCTGGCCAGCGTGGAGAGTGTAAGGCAAGTCCTTTGGCTGCTCTGGCCAAGTATGGCCCTAGTAGTACAGAGAGGGTCGTGCTCTTGTAGTGGAGACTAAAAAGGACCTGATGATGATGATGATTTATTTTAATGGGGTTTGAGGAACCTTTTTTATATTAATTTCCGCTGACTTTTACATCTATCGTGGTCAGCGGTAATAAATATAAAAAGGTTCTTGATAAGTCCCATTACAATTCATAATTAAAGTTCAAAATAGAATATTTACATTAACTTGGTCTATCTGCCAATATTAGAAGTTAGTCTTTGGTGATATTTTGGCACATCGTCAGCGAGGCGACCGCGGTAATGGAGTGGCGGGTGGCGCGTGCAGCGTACCGCACGTGCCATGGACGCGCGCCGCGCGCCGCAAGCGCCACTCCCACCGATTATGTGCTGTCATGTGAGAATTTTAAAAGAGTTCATCGTGGCAGAGCCACGCTACCGGCAAAATGAATTGCTAGTAGCATAAATGGGCCGGCTCGTCCGGGAAAGTACCACCTCTCACAGAAAATCGACGTCTAAGTAGAAGCTTTACGTGAGAGACGAGGCCCATCTTTCCCCCTCCCTTCCCCATTTCCTTCCCCCAACTCCTTGAAAGGCCGACAACGCACCTGTCATACCATGGTGTCGCAGTTGTCCATGGGCAGTGGTGATCACTTACCATCAAGTGAACCGCTTGCTCGTTTGTCATCCTATAACATAAAAAAAAAGATAGATTTGTAAATATTTCATTAATCATTTATGTAAATTCGTTTACTGATTTCTTGGTTGAATCAATTTATAAAGTAGATACAAGGATATGTATGTTAGAACTAAGAAAGAGCGAAGACTCGTGGCACGGCATTTAAATGCTGAAAAGGAGACTTCGTCAACTAGTTTAGTACAAATCAACTTGTAGATGAGGAAATAATTTGTTTTTGTCGGAATGTAAGTATAAATAATGCATATTTCATTGTTAAGTTGCTGATGACTCGGCCACAATTATTCGGACACACTTTAATTTTTATATTTTTCAACTGGCAATGCGGACACCATCAAATTATTGAAGCTGTTTGTCATATAATAAATTTTAAATATGAAAAATCGATGAAAAAATATTAAATCAATATTTATCCAGTTAAAAACTGTACTGTTTCTACACTTTTTGTTTTTTAAAGTATTGGCGGAAGTTTCTTTCTGACTGTACAAAACAATTTTTCTTTATTGGTGTCCGAATTATCAGTGAAAAAGTATTAAAATTAAAAAATGTCAATTCGGACACACTGTCCGAACATCGCCGACATCGGACACACTGTCCGAATTGACAACTCTTCTTATATATTGTGTCCGAATCAGCAGCAACTCTCATTGTTGGAACCGAACGTATTAGTCGGGTTAGTTGTTATAGGTATACCTAACGGTGTAAAGTTAAAGAGTTAACATATGTAAACAGACATATTTTTTTCCACAACTTTTCCACAGCATTGATATTTCAAATCTCTCCAACCTACCTTTTTATACCCCAAATTGCGTACAAAATTCAGGCTAAAAATTTTGCTAAATGCGACAGTGCTCTTTCTAGAGATAGGTACAGTCCAAATCTTAATATTTAAACAAAGTCGGGTTTGTTCGAACACTGACATATAACTTACGTCCTTAAGTTATATACATATATGTGTTCGAACGGTAAACCGATGTCTGTCTTTGATTGATTGATTTTGTTATTACCCTGAACTAATATATTACAAAACTTTAATTTTTTTATATCAAAATAGCATTGCGAACGCAAAATAAAACTCTAAAGATTATTTATACTAGTTGATGCAGGTATTCATAGCAGTTCTACATTTCCATACATAGCTAAAGTTGTGATTGATCAACAAACCAAAGTAAAGACAAATCAAAAATGCAAAGAAATTCAATAACCGTCCGTTCTTTCGATTGTCACCCCAATATAGAGAGTCGCCACGCCAACTTCTCTTTACAGTCATAACGGCCTTATTACATCGGTGCAAAGTTGGTTTTGGTATATTTGATAGTGGTGGGATTACTCGTGGTACAAATCCCGAGATTGGGTGCGGGATACCGCGCGGCGAGGGTTCAATTATTACTCGAGTCGCGATCTCGATACACCACTCGATGCGACGCGGGAGTTGCATTAGTTGTGCCACAGTGGTGGCGGTGTAAGCTGTACTCGATTTGTTGATAGATCGATCGAATCGCTATTTATGAACTAATTCATAGAGAGGTGATATTCTACGAGATTTTTATGTATGTAAATACTCTTAAATTTTTAATGTTTATTTTTTGTATTATTCAGTAATAAAATAACTCAATTGTACCTAATGAGTAATTCATACATGCTTATATTTGTACGCTTAGGTGCAGGTAAAACATAGTGGTACTAAGTTCACAATATTGGAAATATTTTTTGCTGAACTATATCTGACAAATAAAATAAATTGATTGTGACAAATGCTTGTCAATGTTATTAGGAATCTTGATAAAAAATTCATAGTTTGATTTTCAAAATCTAAATTGGCCATTGATGATTGCATCCAGTCATCGCTATACATATAATGAATTAAGTATTAAATTAAAATACCTACTTAGGTACACGTAGTTTCTGTACTGAACATCATATTTCTAGATATAATTACGACACGGAGGAACCAAGTTATAGCCAAACAAATCAAAGGCTAAGAAATTATTTTGGCAAGTCATTTTATTGGTAGATCCATTATAAGTCTTCATCATATAAAACAAAGTCGGGTTTGTTCTAACACTTATAACTTAAGAATGGAAGAATCAATAGGCTTGTTTCCTAAAATCTTTTAGATTACTGAAAATGTACGTATATTTTCATTTTTTAATAAAACAAAAGAAGATAAAGCCCATCAAAGTTCTGGAGTGGGGACTCCTGACGCAACAGGCCGCTAAAAAGTATACCGGACAGTGACGTCACGCGGAACTTTAACGGGCTATATCCTTATAGATTTATATTTGATTGACAAAAGAAAAAATACGTGTCCAATATTTTCCAATAATCTACCAGACGGACTAATTATTTTGTCAAGTAATTTTTTTAGAAAACGCACTCGTTGTTATAATCTTTGTTCTTGTTTTGTTGGTTTTGTTATTACCCTAAATAGGAGAATAACGAATTTAAGTTCGCCGAGACAGCTAGTAGATAATATACTTTCCCTTCAAGCGCGCGAAACGCAGACACAATGGATTTTATATTGTTATGTGGCCTCATTGGACCGCTTGGTAGTTGAGAGGTCAATACAACCTAGGTTAGTATCGTATAAAGATATTTACTATTCAAGTACAATATTGATGTAGTTTACTCTTATTAAATTAAGAAATAAAATATGGTAAAAAAAAAAATTTTTTTTTGCCATATTTTTTTTCACCTACTTTATTTTTAATGCATATTTTATTTCTTAATTTAATAAGAGTATATCAAAAATAACATTGTGAATCCTTATCCTTACTACTATTATAAATGCGAAAGTGAGTTTGTTTGTTTGTTTGTTTGTTACGCTTTCACGCCGTAACTACTGAACCGATCATCATGAAATTTTGCATACAAGTTCTCTTGAAGTACGGAGAAGGACATAGGCTACCTTTTATCCCGGGAAAAAGTACTATTCCCGAGGGATCGACATTAACGCGGGCGGAGCCGCGGGCGAAAGCTAGTGCAAAATAAAACACAAAATGTATTGATGTAGTTTACCAAATAATAAAATGCTTTTCATATGACGGCTTTATATTACAAATTCGACTAAGTAGATACATACATATATAGTATCACGTCTTTATCCATTACGGGGTAGACAGAGCCTAAGACCATAAGACCGAAAGGCCACGTTTAGCATGTTGACTAAGTTGAAATGTAGGAAATATCATAATATAATAGAAATATCAACTTTACGTAGATATCTGTGATTTCAGCTTTGGATTACATAACTTTTGTTTGTCCCTTCATAGACTGCAATTTGTCAAGAAGAACTTCTTCAGAACTACAAATCGCTAAACAAGTCTCACAACAAATCGTTCCGGACCCCACTGATCCACAAATCTGCCTTCTGCCATATGTTGCGTGGAATTTATTATTTTATTATGTTTTTATTTACTCAATATCCTCCGAGACGAGTGTTTAAGCCTCGTTTATGATATTCTCCTGTGGCTGCGAGGGTGCAGGGGCTGATGTGCCATTGTTTCATTCACCCTTGTTTTGTCAAGTTGATTCAGTAACTTCATTGACAACTGCCGAGTTTAGATATTTTGAATATAAGTTATGAGATATGCAAAGCGTTGCAGTTAGTGTTTGCGCTAAGTAAAAATTTGTAAATTATCCAAGCTTTAATTATAATTCTAAAACTATTAAAATAAAAGCAAGAGTGGGTTTTCCTACCTATGTTTTATGATAATAAATTTTACAGTGCAGTTGTTAAAAATTCTGAAAATCGTAAATTTCGCCCTAGAAAATACTAGGTACTGTTATGTTATTACATACTTTGTAAGGCAACTTCTTTTAATTATTCACTCATTAACTGTAGACATATTATTAACGTTCATATTCATTGTTAAAAGGTATCGGTGTAAACTGGCACTGAATTAATTAATAATGGGCCTTAAATATCTACGTCCAATTAAAAGCAACTAATTTGTATCAAAAGTATAGTATATATAGAGGTATGTTGAGGAAGAAAAGTCGTTGGTATTGAGTTAATTTCCCTTTTGGCTCGATGTATGAATTTGTCTAACTTCGTATTAGATACAGCATGTAAAGCCCTCTATATTCCCTAAGGCTTGACTCAACGCGTCAATATGAACAACTTTTTCTATGGGAACAATGATGGGAACTCAAAAAAAAATTCGACATCCCATAATAATTGCCCGGGCGGCTGAACAGTTTTGTATGGAAATGTCGATTTTTTCCCCTATCATTGGTACCAAAGAATAAGTTGTTCATACGGAAGAGTTACATGCTACATGTAGGTAGGTATGTCTCTAATTTACAACGTAATAATATTTGAGGTCTAGCTTAACAATGAGACAATACAAACATAGCTATGAAAGAAAAACAAAACGTTATTTTAATAGAGCAAACAATTTCTGATCGATAAAATAAAAGGAATTGGACGTGTCAACTACAAGAGACAACTTAAGATAAGTTAAAAAAATCCCTCGCAATATTTTAAATCGTCGCCATTGTCGATTGTAGCAGGGCACAGATGAAAAATATTAAGTGCAGCGTCCAATGATCCGTGCACCCGGGTGCCAGAGTAGGGCTGGGAAAATCAAACCGATTTCTAAAATGTTGATATTTGATAGTGTAATTTATTTTCACCGAATTTGTAAAAAAAATATGCATTTTGGAGAATCTAAGAACTTTATTCCAACTATTAACATACAAAAATAAAATACATCAAGCACACATAAAAGAAAATTAGTTAGGTATAGAAAATTAGTGCATTTTGGAAAATCAATGCAATAAGAAAATCTAGATGATCGACATATCTATCAGTTGAGATGGGGGTGGCCTGTTAACCATTTGGCAGATTTGTGGTACCTGGATTGCAAATCTGTTTGTTGTTTCGTTCATAACTCCTGAGCTGTTTAAGATTGACGAACAACCTACAAAATCTGCATGGCATTTTTTCATGATTCGATCATTTCGATCACTCGAACATTTTTTAAAATATGTGTGGGAACATAAAGCAACGGCATAATTAAATATTAACAAGAAAGTATATCAGTATAGCATTGTAGAGTATAGCAGTATAGAATGCAAAAAAACCCTTATTAAGATTATTCGGTAGAATATGTTGATTTATATTAGATATTTATGTTAATTAAATGACCCCCTAGTAACACATATATTCATAAATAAAGCTATCTTTATCTTTATAAAAATATAAGGCAACGGGTACATCAGCATTTTTTGTTTTCTCACACACCAGACACGAACCATCTACTAATGAAGCTGTAGGAACTAGTAGTTTTAGTATTGGGGATACCAGCTATCTATTGTACTATCGATAGTAATAGTCCTACTTTAACATCAGCCAAATTTCTCAATATTTCGGAATCGGAAAATTCCTGTTGCCAGCCCTATTCCCGAGCCATCAAATCAGGGACGTAGAAATTAAAACTGAAATTAAAGTAACTCGCGCTGAAATTATTGACGGCGTGTTTGAACTCTATGGATGATCGGAATGTACCTCTGTATTAAAACGGGTTATGATGGAAATCGAGACAGTTTGATTTATTACGTTGCTGGCGGAAATTTTGTGATTTAGAGGTATGTTGTTTAGTGATGGATCGTTAGATACCTACTCATTTATAGACTAGCTTTTATTAATAAATCTTTGATTGTACACTTCACTCATATGATCTTTCTATAGCTGTCATATAGGCAATAAACGGCGAAATCACTAACGTCTAGTGGACAGAAACATATAGAAGAAGGTTAGGTTAGGTGTTATGGAGATGGCTGGCCGTATATTAAATGTAGTACGTTTAGCACGCACAAATTGTTTATTTTTACTTTTATAGGAAGCCATACTTGTTTTTGTTCTTCATATGCACCTACTGTTAAGATTTCTCCCACGAATAAAATAAAAAAATAAACAGTTTAAAAAAATCTTCTCTACGGCTACAAAAAGCTTCGCTCTAAAAAACTCAAGTTTCATTCCAAGACCGCTAAGCGGACAAACCGCTGAGCAATTAAATAAAATTCAAAACAACTCGTTAAAAACTATTTGTTCAACACGACCATAGAAATCATAAAGATGTCACGACCAAACCCGGGGAGCGCCGTGATGCCGTGATTGACACGGTCATGTGTTGAGCAGCCCAGCGGGACGCTCAAGGGTTATTGAAAAAAAAACTACTGCCACCGGCCCGCCTTGTTCTACCGCAGATTGGGGCGAGGGCTTTTATATTGTACGGCTTGAGATTGCGTCAAATCGATACTGGCTGGCTGTGATTGCGATTTGTTTGAATTTAGAATGATTCATATTTTTGTTTTTATTCTTTCCTGAACCTTCTCCTTTTTTAATTAAGAATAGAGTTTTCGACGACGAATTTTTCGATTGACGAATTATTTATTTACACTAGCATCAATTACTATGTCATCTTGTTTTTAATCCTACCAACATCATAAAAGCAAAAATTGTTGTTCGTTGCTCAATCAATACGCAATTATGGCTTAACAGATTTGGTTTAAACCTTGATTGAAACAGTGGATACTGTTCAGATCAAGTAGTACGCAGAAATGGACAGAACCTAGGTATAGGTTTGATAAATTATTCATTCATTTCAAAAATATTATGCCAATTATAAACCAGATATTATATACAGTTCCTAGGAAATGTACTATAGAATATCGCTTATTTAGGAAATGTGTAAAAATTATACATAAATATTCCTAGGATTCTTAGGAATAGTGTATGTAGGAAATGTCTCACGATTTATATACAATACCTAAATTTTTCAAGGAAAATTATTAAAATATTAATGTAAATTTGTATAAAGCAAACAATATATTAATATGTGAACCTATTTTTTTACATTATATTTATAAAGCTAAGTAACAATTAAGAGTAAAAAACTTAATTATATAACAAGCTAAACAGAAAATATAAAACTTTTTAGATTGTCACAGGGTCATTATTTATTAAAATAGTCAGAACACAACACGCCATAAATTTATAACTTACTTGTTTTAATCAAGACTCGAAATCAGTGCTCTTTTTTTAGTAGGTTAAGGAATACAAACAACTTCATATCATAATATAATAAAAATAAAAAACACAATATTAAACCTCTTATATTATAACAATTTCAATAATTAAAAAGCCAGAACACAACAATTAAGTAAAACGGACAGAACGTAATTTTTTGCTACTGAAAAATCACAATTATTAATTAAATATCAATTATAACAAAATCAGCAGGTTTTATTTCTGCATTCGTCATTAAAATAACAAAAATAGTAAGACCGCGCCGCCCGGCGGATATCCTGTTTCTAACATTTTTCCTTTCACCATACATAACGTATCACGTATTTATCCCTAATGAGGTAGACAGATTCTAGAATCTAAATATATAGTAAAAAAAAAATATATGTCTCATTTTATATAAGATTTTCTTACATACGTTCCGAAAGATTTTTGAAATTCTATATTTTTTTTGGGAATTTTAAAGAGTTCCTGACTTTATATATGTCCCATATCACATACAAGAAATTACAAGACTTACTGAAGAAAAACGTGCTGGTGGGCAATTATACTCTTAGAATAACTTTGTCTGAATAGTTTGAGTCAACACGGTCAATGCCTTGAACTTGAGTAGATTAAATGCATACGAGTAATTGACGAATTCCTGCATTTAAGAAAAAGGAAACATTACATATATGGCTGGTATTTATGCTATACCACGAACCTACGTGAGGTTCAGTTGCCGGTGATTGCAAGATTAACGGACACTCGTGTTTGAATGTTCTATACCTATGTTCACAGTTCATGCAAATGTACCAGTCTTTATATTTGAATAACCCTATAGAAAACACGTGCAAGTGCCTTACTACTTTTGATTATATATTTGAGGTACGGTGCGAGTTTATTTAACTTTCCCTAACAATGATATGCTTTGATCTTTCTTTCATTGGAACGTGTTTCTTGTTGCATCTATATGTGATCTATGGCTGTAATACTTCGGAGCCTGCGTCGCCTTCAGATTATCGTCTGACAAAATTTACAAACATTCATAGGTAATGAAAAAAAAAAGAAATTGAAAAAGTCTTTAAGGCCAGTAACTTGTAAGAACAGCCTTCCTTGAGCATGCGATTGTACAAGAGACGTTAGTGCTTTGCTGAAGTCGACTAAAGAGTTTTAAAATTTTTTTGAACTCTATAGCTAGCTCTAAGTGAGCTTTCGCTACTTCACCGGGCGTTTGAGGCCTCATATTGTAACATTTTTAGGGTTCCATACCCAAATGAATGGTAAAACCGAGATTGTATTACTAAGCTTCTGCTGTCCGTCCGTACGCATTCATTTGTCACAGGAAGGACTGTATCTATTGAAATGAATGACTTAGAATTTTCACGGATTATGTGCGTCTATCACCGCGATGACAACATATAATCAAACAAAATATTATAAAACAAATAGGAAAGGCGAGTTCAGAAATCACAGTTTTGTAGTAGAACATTGTATGGTGGTGAATCTCTCTTGTGCATCTCCGACTTGCAGTTGGCCAGTTCTTTTTGGACTTTTTCAAAGTCCAGACACGTTTTGGACCAATCTTCCTCAAATACGCGTTTTTCACGAGATGTACATACGGAGACTAGCCGAGTGGTTTCCAGCAGAGTAGAATAGGACCACTCCTATACTTTCCATGGAGGTCGTAAGAAGCGACTTAGGAATTACAAGCTAAACAAAGCTCATAAACATCAGTGAGACCTCTCCAACCCGTCTGGCCAGCGAGGAGAGTGTAGGCCAAATCCTCTGTCTGCTCTGGCCAAGTATGGCTCCGGTAGTACAGAGAGGGTCATGCTCCTGCAGTGGAGACTAATAAGACCTGATGATGATGTTGATGATACATAAGGAAGTGCTTTTGTGCTTTATTCGCCTCGTACATGCGACATTCAGGAGATCAGACAAGGTAGTCTTATTCTAGACTCGAAGCCAAATTGTATACTCTCTACCTATTCTCTCCATCACAGCGTATTCCCAGTTGCATCCTGAGGGGTATGTAGGAGATCGGCGAGCTTTACTAGAAATTTAGTTAATATTACAGATAAAAATTGGTTTTCTGTAAAGTCGGTTTACGGACGATAATTTTACATGAAGAGAGATAGATGCGTCACAAGCCTAACGCTTGTGTGATAGGCACGGAACATGACACTTTTTCGTGCGTTCATCGATTTATAAAACGTTATCACGTCAAAAAATTCACAGCATGGCTTGACGCCAGCTGTCCTTGGATAGCATTCTACCTTATCCATTTCGCAAATCCAAACTATTAAGTAGGTCCAGTCTATATTTGATGAGCACCAAAAAGTCTTCAAATGTAAACCGCCCTCAGGCAAGGGTACTGCGGAGGGTCTCGCAGATGGAACTGATAGATAATGGAACATGTCGCGACGGGGTTCGTTAATAGATGAAGCCTTATTTGAATATTGTCCCCGATTGGCGGGGGGTAGTGTAAATTAAATCGCACCCGCTGTGCAGGTGTACTAATATACGTGTAGGTATAATTTGGCAGATATTTAAATTAATTTTAGGGTATAAAACTTTTTCCTGTTGACTATTTGTTTATTAAATTTTATATTAATAAATAAATATATACGGACAAATCACACAGATTGAGCTAGCCCCATGGTAAGTTCGAGACTTGTGTTATGGGATACTAACTCAACGATACTATATTTTATAACAAATACACATCCAAGACCCAGGCCAATCTGAAAAAGATCATTTTCCATCTTCACCTGGCCGGGGATTGAACCCGGGCACCCTCGTGTCTCAGGCGTGTTGACCGCTGCGCCACGGAGCTAGCCAAATATTACACAACATGATTACCTGGATCAGCCTTACCTGGTTGAGGAGCCCGATGTCTCAGTAGTCGTGAGCATTATTAGCGCTTACGCATGTTAAACAACCCCGGGCGCAGTCCCCACTGAGATGGGTGACCGCAAGTGGCATAAAAATATCTCGTGCTCCTCCGTGCTTCGGAAGGCACGTTTAGCAGTTGGTCCCGGTTGTCATCATTGATGGCATTCATTAAGCTATGTCGGATGCCTTCAGGCAGCATGAAAAATGATACTAGATGAACTGATACCAGTGTTGGCCACTATCACACACGAAAAACAAATACCTTGGTCAGTTTCAAGCAGCCAGTAATTAGCCCACATACCGGCTAATTACTGGCTCTCATTTAAGTCAGTATGCTCTAGCTTGGCATCATGGGAAGATAGGGACCAGACTGGATATGCGTATTTGCCTATGGAACAGGAAAGCGTCCAAATGTACGCAGGACATGGGCTGATGCACTACACTTGGTAAATGTTATTTTTTTGAAGATATTGTTTGTGTTAAGATATTGTTCGTGTTAAGTGTGTGAAAGTAGTGTTCGTTTGTGATTTTTAACAGAATTTTTTGATTAAAACTAATGTGAGATATAGACATTATTAAAATATGTTTAAAATAGAGACAGTATTAAACATGTCAGTGACTTCGTACGTGAGTAACCCGTTGTTACATATTTTAATAACCAACACTTGTCCATAAAAGTTTCGTTCAGCTCTAGGTCCCTGCAGGATCTTTTTCTTATGTGAACTCTATGAGTATTATCTTTGTTTGTGCAACATGACATTGCTTAATCCAAAAATTACATTGTTGAGACACATTTTGTCTCTTCTAACGTTCTACTACAAATTCTATGTTGGCTTAGTGGTGCGCGACCTATAAGCGAAAGATCCCTGGTTCTAACCCCGCCCGACCTGAATCTCGGAGCTTATAAACCAATCAGATTCAAATACAGTACAGTCATTTTCATCAACCTCTACCTGCTTTCGGTAAACAAAAACATCGCGAGGCCTGCACATAAATTGTCCAGTTGTGTGTGAAATAAAGAACGCTTCCATTATTTCCTGTTTATAATCATTTAGTGCCTTGGTTCCATACAGAGTCCCCTACAAGAGCCTCACACTTACAAAAATATTATCTTGTCAAGTCTAGTCAAGTACTTAATAAAATTGTTAAATTTTGACCATAAACAAAAAAAAATAGCCGTTCTAAATTCAAAATTGTAAAGGGTAGAGCTCACTGACGAGCCAACGCGTCGAAGTCCCGCACTTGCGTGAAAAATGAGTGGTTCGCGGCGATATCGTCGCGCGGCCGCCCGCCTAATGAACTAGAACGTCGATAGCGTGACCCGTGTGCATTCCGCTTAACTCGCGATGCACCGCGAATTAGCTTTGATTTGTGAAAATGTTTTTGCGAAAGTAAATATATATATTGTTGCAAAAAAGCGGTAGTGAGTAGTAACTTGGAAGAATATAAGCACTATAGTATATAATAATTACTTTAACCCAATTTTTCAATTACTTATATCCTAAATAATATATAAATGCGACAAAGAGTATGTTTGTTTCGTCATAAAATTTTGCATACCCGTTGTTTGGGGTACGGGGGAGGACATTTTTCTTACGATATATAATCTTATTTCGGGAAAAACACAGACAATATAACCTGAAAAAGTACTGATCTGGGGAAAAGTACTGTTCCCTAGGGATGACATTTACGCGGGCGGAGCCGCGGGTGATAATAATAATAATTTATTGACAATCAATCAATATGACATTTGCATTACATACATTTCCATTTAGTAACTTCGAACAATTTATTATAATTTTATTTGTAATTATATTATAATTTCCTATTAAACTAAATTATCAACATTCAATTATCAATTATTAGACACTGGCAATTAAACTAGTGTTTGATTGTCTTGCTTTTCAGCATAGGACTCCCCTAGAAACTTCCATAATAGATATCCGGTCAGTTGATAGGTCAAGATGGAAAATGAATGATCTTTTTCAGATTGACATGGGTCTTGGATGTTTATCCATACAGCGTGTAACATAACCAATGACAGGGTATGAAGCGGTGACTCAGCCCTTGAAAATGAACAACTTTTCCTATGGGACCAGTACTGGGAACTGAAATATATTTTTTACATTTTCATACAAATTGCCGGGCCGGCCGAACACTTTTGTATGAAAATGTAAATTTTTATTGAGTTCCCAACGCTGGGAACTCAATAAAGTCCCAGTCCCATAGGAAAACTTATTCATTTTGAAGGGCTTAGTCACTCCTTCGAGGGAACGTCGTATAAAATATAGTGTCTTTCAGTTAGTATCCCATAACACTTGAACTTTGGATCTAGCTCAATCTGTGCGATTTGTCCGTATTTATTTATTTATTCTTAAAAGATATTTCGATTATGCACATAGACATCATTAAGTTCACTATTTATACACTTCTTAATACGTTTAAGGGGAAATGGGATATGGTGGAGAATTTCAGTCGTACATAGAACGAGGTCGCCGGTTCAAGTCCCGCCCGCATGAAATTTTTTCACCATATTTTATTTCTTAATTTATTAGGAGTATACACTTCTGTTTAAATTGTGTAATAAAGAACTACTCGTACTAGACTAGAGCGCCGTTTTGTCCATTACTTAGTTTGATAACATTTGCCCAATCCAAAAGTAATTTGTCCCAAATAAATGGCTGATTGATTAAATGGGAATAAATGAGTCTCGGACGAGGAAAAGTTGTCAAAAATCGAGGCGTATGGGCCAATAAGGCAAATTGAAATACCTCCGTACTACGACTCTCTCAAAGTAATTGGTTGACGGGACTTACCCTGTTTACTAGGGTTGCTGCGCGCAGTACCTAATATGATGAAGTCTTGTCCTATTGTATTTTTATAAATGGTTTAAATAATGGCCTTTTGTATAGACAACATTTTTTTTTTTCGAAATATTAGTCCGAGGTAATCCTCGAATTTGCTTGCAAAATAGGCTAGTTTCCTAAATTAATATATTTAGTCCGTCAGATAGATAATAAAAAAATTAATACATATTTTTTCTTTTGTCGATTAAACAACATATGAGTAAGATATAGCTTTGAAATTCCGTGTGACGTCATTGTTTGCTATGAAGTTTGACGCGCTTTATCATTTATTGTTTAATTGACAAAAGAAAAAAAAGACGCCAATATTTTTGATTACCTATTTAGCTGAAGGACTAGTTGTATTTTTGACCTTCCTGGGTCAAAAAAAAAACCAGCCTATTGTGAATAGGTATTCTTACAAAATTATTGTTTTAACCCAAAGAGTGCCATAATACCGGCGAATATTAGTGCTCACGGATGCGGGTGCGGTCTCCACTGGTTAGGGTGGCCGCAAGTTATTTAAAAATAATCTCGAGCTACTCCGTACTTCAAAAGGCACACATACATGTAAAAGCATAACGATTGCCCTTTGATAGCACTCCTGTTTTTAAAATCTGACACTTCCTAGTGTTGGCCACTGACATACACAAAAACAAACAAGAAACATTATTTTTATAAGCGTTTTATTTTGCATTCACAATGCTATTTTGATATACTCTTATTAAATTCAGAAATAAAATATAAGGTAATAATAGCAACATTATCTGATCCTTTTTAGCGACCCTACGTCCACTTTGCTCGTACATACCTCTTCAATAGTAAACAAAAAGCACGTGGTCCAAACTTGAAGTGGACACGATCGTTCCGGAGGAGTCCCCCGAATGCGAATGTCCTCTATTCAGAGCTGTATTTTAAATGTTAGCTTTCCTATTCAAACGCAGAGGAATTGGTCCTTCGTGGAAAACGAATGGATCGCTTTTAATCCGCGAACGTAAAATTGGGTTTTATCATACAAAATGTATAAACAAATATATAGCGACAATATAAGGACAAATTACACGTCATCAGGTATTTTTTTTTAGTCTCCACTGCAGGAGCATTACCCTTTCTGTACTACCGGAACCATACTTGGCCAGAGTAGGCATTCTCCTCGCTGGCCAGACGGGTTGGAGAGGTCTCATTGATGTTTATGAGCTTTGTTTAGCTTGTATGTCCTAAGTTACCTCTTACGACATCCACGGGAAGACTTTGAGTGGTACTAATTCTACTCTGCCGGAAACCACACGGCTATACAAATTATACAGTTTGCCCTAAATAAATTGTTAACTTGTATCGTGGCATACTAACACAACAATACTATATTATATGACTAGCTTTCGCCCGCGGCTCCGCCCGCGTCAATGTCGATCCCTCGGGAATAGTTATAATAGACTTTTTCCCGGGATAAAAGGTAGCCTATGTCCTTCTCTGTACTCCAGAGAACTTGTATGCAAAATTTAATGATGATCGGTTCAGTAGTTACGGCGTAAAAGCGAAACAAACAAACAAACAAACAAACTCACTTTCGCATTTATAATATTAGTAAGGATAAGGATAAATACTCCATTATTGCATCAATGCACAGTTCGCCAATGATTGAGGGGCGTTCTGTTTTAGAACTTAATGGAGAAACTCATCATAACATTGGTAAGTCTTAAAAGACAGAGCATGGTGATTCTTTTAATGTTATCACCTGTTTTTGTAAATATTACCATCACTAACAAATAAAATATTCTTATTCTTATGGAAAATCATTCGTCCTAAAGTGAGATAAAACCAAGTAAACGAAAAATAATTTTGTTGCCTTCTCTATTTCACACAATAGTGTGTGTGTTTTTCTCACTTTTTCCCTTCATTATAATCAAGTTATAGATTATGAAAGTTCAGAGCACATTCAGACTCTAAAATCTAGCAAACTAACAGCATTAATTAATTAAATACTGACTTCATCAACTAATTTCAATTTCAACTATCAAACATGGGGTCATCCATCTTAAAGTGAGATAAAACTGGGCAATTGAAAAATAATTTCGTTGCCTTTTCATTTCACACAATAGTGTGTGCTTTTCTCTCATTTTCCCTTTACCGCAAGCAAGTTACAGTCTATGAAAATAACTACACATTCAGAGTCTAAAATCCATCAAACCAAAAGCATTACTTAATTAAGTAACGACTCAATCAACTACTTTCAATTTCGCCTATCAAACATGGGGCATCCGTCCCAAAGTGAGATAAAGAGTAGCAGACACGTGCGGCAGCACACTTCATCGGATCGCAATACGTACCTAATCAGGATTATACAAATCCCCCGCGGCTACGGGGACGGGAAAATAATTACGATCGGCAGAGCTAATCAAGTGCTCGGAGAAATTGAGGAAAAATTCTCTAATATGTACTTGGCTTTACAATGCTGGGTATATTCTAGATTTGTTCGTCTGGTTGGACGGATAATTGGCAGTGAATTCGTGGTAGTATTCATTTTGTTAAATCCTTTTTATACAATGCAAATAATAGAATTTTCCTGCCATGTTTTAAATTATACACGGTGAAATTTTGATCATTCTGTGTTGTGTAAGTTTATAACATATCCCTAATCTATGTATGCTACTACGGAACCATTCATGGGCTACTCCGACTCTCGCACTTCGCCACTTTTTTATTTTTTCTTATTATGGTAGCAATAGATATAGGTACACATTCTGAAAAAAACAATGTGTATCTATTACGGTTCACATATTCTCTCATAAAGCCCTATGATAGACGGACGGATGGATGGATGGACGGACATCGGAAGCTTAGTAATGGGGTCCCGTTTTTACCCTTTGAGTACAGAACACTAAATAGTAACCCAATAAAAAAACGCAATATTTATGGGCTGAGTACATAATTGGAGTCTCAAGGCTGACTGGATCGTAATGGAGCCACTCTCACTCAACACATCACTGTATCTGCCACCATATGTAACTAGAAAACTCCTAAATCAGGAAGGCTGGCATTAAAATTTTACAAAAAATTAATAACTCGAATGATACAGAATGGTGCATACGAAATATTTATGCGCTAGATATATAATTGGAGCCTAAAGGCTAATGCTCACTGGGTCGTGGTGGAGCGTCGCTCAACACATCACTGGCTCCTATGACCGCGGCGATGCACCATTGCACACCCTTCCTACTGGCGCCTTTCAATATCATCGAATCCGGCAAATGGGAAAAATGTTAATTATGCTGTCTTATGTTGAGTATGTAGGCTCGTTTAATTTTGCCACTCAATAAAACGTCACGCTTTTAGTAGATGCAGTGAAGCACTTCGCGTGATAGGTACACAATCTTTTTACGTAAATTTAACATGAGTGACCGCCCAAAATTAGTATAGATAAGTTGTCCATGGGCAGCGGTGATCACTTACCATCGGGTGACCCGCTTGCTCGTTTGCCATCCTATATCATACATACGTACATAGTATCACGTTTTTTTTTACCTTGCGGACATAGCCTAGGTCAAACCTTATAGGCTTATAGCCATATTTAGCATGTTGGAGGGCGTGTAGATGGGAAACGGAATCGATATAGGGATGGGTTGCTAGCCTCATCGCCCATTGATATGGTTCGGCAGAGCTGCTTCTCTATCCGCGCAGACCGTAGAAGCCGGTCAAGGGAATGGGCGAAAATCTAAAAATCATGAGAATAGGCGATGCAGTTTGCTAGCCATTGCTATTTTGATTCCGTTTTCCACCTTTACGTCTACCAACACGCTGAACGTGGCCTTTTGGTCTTATGGCATTAGGCTATGAACTGTCAACAACTGATAGTGTTTCACAATCCATCCTTCCCCTCCATTTGCCCCCATTGTTTTCCCCCGGCTTTTATATTTTCTGGACACTGATATAGCCAAACTGCCAAACTAAACAGACATAAACTATTCACACATATTACAGCAACAGACATGAAATTTGCTTAGAGGTACATGTCTGAAAAACTAAGCGCCAAGTTTAATTAGCTTTTTCGAAAATACAAGCAAAATTATATTTTGTGCTCATCTTACACTTGAAACTCATATAACTTCTCAATGTAATCAAATAACTACTATCTTGTGCAAAGTTTTTAATAGCATTACTCCAAAAAGGATTTTCGATGTAATGCCGCTGCGAGCAACTCTGTCTGCATTTAGTCCGTATTTTTGTCGTTTTAAACGCACGTAATAATAGGCTCTATCACTTAGGAAACTAAGTTGTAATTAGGTTAAAGAGAGGGCAGCGCACGGCAAATTCCCATTGTGTTGTTATCGCGCGCCTCCAGTCCCAGAATACTGCGACTTTATTCTGCTAGAATTTTTAATTTGCAACTTTCTGCGCGGCGACTGTTAATTATTAGAATTACTAGATATAGCCTTACGGCCTGCATTTGAAAACAAGAATTATGACGCAGCCTGTTTGTTAACGTTACGTTAAGTTTAGAAAATGTATATTTGCATTGCGTACTAACTAACGTCACATTCAATTATAAATAAATATAAATATGTATACGGATACGGACAAATGACACAGATTGAGCTAGCCCCAAAGTAAGTTCGAGACTTGTGTTATGGGATATTTCCACAACGATACTATATTTTACTAGTGGTTCTGCGAGAACAGTAGACCTCGCGAGCCCTTACAACCAACATCCACCTTTGCCCTCCAGTGCTCTAAAATATATCTGTTACTGATATGCTAATTGACTAAAGAATGATTACCTTCAGTTACCTACTATTTCCCAATCCCCGCTGCTCTTAATTAGGTACCAGAGGTAACGCTTCGTAGTCTGATTTCTTCTCCAAAACTTAACCGAATTAATTTCTTTTTACATTAAAAATTTAAAATAAGCTATGGCTGTGTTTCTGCGTTTCTGTTTCTTATATAATTGCCCAAATTTATTTTCTTGATGTTTAAACACAACGGAAATTCACAACACACACAAAATTTTAACATACGGATTTTTTTAGTAAAAAATCATTACTCTATTGGTACTATCCGGCGAGGAATCAGGGGACTACTCTCGTATGGAAACACGGCTCGTGTAAATAAAATCATCTAAACTTGGTGCTCAACCATGTTTAGTATGATTTTTTTAACACATTAACTAAGTTGGAGTGATCCTCTTCAAGATCGGAAATATCGGAATAGCGAACTTGGCGTGGGTGAATAGGAGGCAAAGTTTAAGTACCCGGTTTCACAGTTGTTATGTTACCAATTGGTCAAAATTTTAATAGAACGCTAATTTTCAACTATTATGGCAGACAAACATGCGAACTTTACGTTAAGAAGTGGCCGGCATATATAAGCCCCGGGTTCAAGTCACAGGATAGCATGTGAATCTTTTTTTTATTTATTTTTAATTTTTTTAAGTTTATTCAGTGTTTTCAATTATAAAAGTAATACGCAGTATCATGCTTTAAGCCACAAAATATTTTTCATATTTTGATTTTTGTTCCTTAGGGAAAGTTGTTCAATTTCACTCTTCTCCACTTCACGTACTTCAACTTCTTTCATAAATATACAGAAAATCGATTTCGGATAACTTTTGGGCAAATTGCCGACTATAAACACGTTCAAGTTTATCGTATAAAAAAGTTGTTCAGACAAAAAAGTTGCGTCTTAATGAGAATAACAAAAAAGTCTATGACATTTTTGATTTTTTTTTCCAAATAGCTGTGCTATGGGTTTTTTTAAGTTTCGGACCCCCATATATCCGCCATTTTTTAAATTTCGAAAAACTGGCACGACAAAAACATTCTATATAAGTAATTACTGAACCTGCTCACAAAATTTCATGAGAATCGGTTGAGAAATGCGACCTGTAGGCGAGAACAGACAGACAGACAGACAGACAGACGGACAAAAGAATTTTGGGCCAGTGGAAACTGTGACGCTTCGCTCGCTTCGCTCGCTCGGTCAATCATTTTATTATTATAACAAATACATAAATAAACATCCAAGACCCAGGCCAATCTGAAAAAGATCATCTTCCATCTTGACCTGACGGGGGATCGAACCAGGGCACTCCGGAGTGGCAGCCATGACCCTTGGCCACCAAAGCTCGTCAAAGGTAAATCGAAATGTCATGAATGGGCCGGCTCGTCCGGGGAAGTACCACAATCTCACAGAAAATCGACGTTTGAGTAGAAGCTTTACCGCTTCTATGCATCGTTTGGTGAGTGAGAGAGCCGGAGCCCGTTCTTCCCCCATTTCCTTCAAAGGTCAACAACGCTCCTGGTACACCCTGGTGTTGCAGTTGTCCATGGGCAGTGCTGATCGCTTACCATCTGACTCCTTGCTCATTAGCCGTCCAATATCAGTAACAAAAAATGGAAGATATAATCGTAGTGAGACTACGACGGTAGCGTAAAGCCTGGAAAAGTGAATGGCCATGAATTGATTCCTAAATATTCAATGGGTCTGCCAGTAGATTACAGAATCGCTGTTTAGTTAAAAACAAAATCGCTTATACTTTGGCTGCCATTAGCTCTAGTAGTAAATTAGTCATAATTAATATAGCCGTGTGGTATCCGCTAGCCGTGTGGTATCCGGCAGAGTAGAATAGGACCACTCCAAGTCTTCCCGTGGATGTCGTAGAAGGCGACTTAGGAAATACAAGCTAAACAAAGCTTATAAACATCTAAGAGACCTCTCCAACCCGTCTGGCCAGCGTGGAGAGTGTAGGCCAAGTCCTCTGGCTGCTCTGGCCAAGTATGACCCTAGTGTTACAGAGAGGGTCGTGCTCCTGTAGTGGAGACTAAAAAAGGACCTGATGATAATATAGGTACGCGGAACCAAGTAATAAGCTATCACGTGGAATACCTATGTTGACTGTCATGTAGCTGTACTTTAAGACGTAAGTACTATTACTTATTATGTGCCTCTAAGGCACATACAACTGCATAATTCAATACTGATGGTACCACGGATATTTATGTTTATCTGCGTGTGTTGTCGAGTCCAAATAACTCAACTTGCCATCTAACTATAAATTTAAGTAATTCTTGCCGAAGCATGTTGCGGATACATTTCAGTAACTTTTAACGAAGTATGTTGCGGATTCCATTACTTTTTGATGAAGCATGTTGCGAATACATTTCAATAACTTATTGACGAAGCATGTTGCGGTTACTTTTTTGTAACATTTTTGACGAAACATGTTGTAGAACTAACCAGTAAGATTAGAGTTACATTAAAATAAATAAACTTTCGCTTGCCATCTCGTTTCGGGTTAGTTATCTATGAAACTATAAATCTTGCTTAGCAAGTTAGTTTCCAACTCATCCACCGATAAACAATCAAATTGTTACGACTAACTTGTGAACTAGAGTGGAAGCCGACTACAAACTTCCACACAATAACAAACCTACAAAATGTGCTCCTTTGTGATTAACCTTTTGCAACAAAGGTGATAGAGGGCATGAAACCGAATTACTATGAGTAGTACTGACTTATTTTTAGGCCTTTGAATACTTATCCAGGGAAGGTCAGGTCAGGGGTGTTACCCTTAACTGCCTGTCTGGTGGTCGCAGTGCATGGTATCTAGTACACGCGCCCGGTCTCCCTTGCTACTATTTATTATTTTCCCTATTCATCCGAGTAAATACTATCCCAATACCTTAATTCCCTTCCCAGATCCATCAAATTCCTATCCATTTCTAGCTTAAAAATGCTTCCAATGGACAGCAGCATGAGAAGCCAAAGTAACTGCGCTCGCCTACCCGCCTGCCAAGCGTGCTGAGTATGGTAATATCTTCTCATGGAACGAAGAATCCCTGGGAGAGGGCTTTGTCCAGCTGTGGACTTCTTACGGCTGAGATGATGATGATGAAAGTGGAAAATTGGAAATAACTTTTTATATTATAAAGAGAAATATTTGATCGAGTTTTTGTATGTTTGTTTGACGTGCTCTCTATTTAAAAACAGCCGCCCAGTTACATTTAGGAACTGCTAATCTGCAGCTCTTAATGGAACTTGGCTATTCGAATCGATGGTAGGTGAAGTAAGGCACTCACGGAGCTGTATCCCAGAATTGGGAAACGTAGAGATGTACTTCCAGTAGTTAGGTGGATTGACGACAAAAGGCATATAGCTAAAAAAATAACTGAAGATAGAGGGGAATGGCGCATAGAAAAGGAGGCTTATACCTAACTGATGATGATGTTTGTAATACCTACTTTCTAAACAGTATGCCCAGTCAGCAGAGTGTCTTTGGCTCACTGAGTGTATTTTACCGTCTATACTATGGGGAGTGTCCTAAAGAATTTTTTGAATTGGTGCCACCGTCACCTTTCCTTGTACAGCAAGATTATGGGGACTCCCGAGGTTTTTCCTGTTTGTTATGACTTGAAGTTCTTCAAAAGGCGTGTTTACAGGTATCTTAAGAGTTGGAAACGCATCAGCACCTCCTCTGGTGTTGCAGATGTCCATGAGCGATGGTGACCACTTTCCATCAGGTGGCTCGTCTGCTCGTTTGCCGTCAAATATACATAAAAAAAGAGTGTCATCTCAGCTTGATAACATAAAAGTGAAATTAACAGGTAGCAAAATATTTTTACGTGTTTTCTTTTTTAATGCTTTTTGATATACTTTTATTAAATTAAGAAATAAAATATGGTGGAAAAGAAAAAATTTCATGCGAGCGGTGTATGAACCAGCGACGTAGGTCTATGCCAACTGCCGCACGATTCAACCACGGCGCCGAAATTCTCCACCATATCCCATTCCTTTTATAACGCACGAAGACTTACGTCACCCAATACAACTACCCGTATATTCATAGGTAAGGACCCAATATTTACATCATAACATTTGTAACTCGATAGCATTTCACTTATTACTCACACGCATAAATACGAAGCGTAATAATGACCGCTCGTAATTACAACCTGAAAATGGAAATGTCGCCGAAGTTGAATGTCCGCACAATGTCACTACGAGACAAGTAAAGGGCACAATGTTTAGTCGACTTTTGTTGTTCTCAAGAACTACTGCGAAACTTTATCAAAAGATCCAATGTAGGAACAAATGAAAGAGTTAGCCGACAACTTCTGTTTAATCGGCATTCAAATTGTTTGGATTAGGGTTTTTAGTTTTGATGAATAACTAATGACTGAAATTGTTTTGTAACTTTGGCAACTTCTTAGTGTTATGAGAAACAGAAGAATTATGATTTTTACTAAGTTTTGATTTTGTTTGGATGTTTCACCGAGTTAGAAAGGGCGAGAGAATCCAAAGTGCACGGCTGTTTTGAAATTCGAGAATTATGACTAAGTTTGTTTTAATGACGCATTAAAACAATTTTGGAAACAATAAAAGCCTTTCAAGAACCTTGTTCTCTAACCATGACTGTTTTTTTTACTCCTCGACTTTAACCACGACAATCTCTGTGGCCAAGCGGTCATCATGACAAGATGCCATACTGGAGGTCCCGGGTTCGAGCTTCTGTCAGGTAAAGATGGAAAATTCTTTTTCTGATTGGCCTGGGTCAAAAGACCCAGGCCAAAAAAGTAATTAATCGTAAATGTCCCGGCCAGCGGAATGTTTTCTCATTAAGGTCTCACTAAGATTATTTCGGCATAATCCCCTCACATTACTAATCACTGCCTCAAACAGCCCTCGCCAGGGCCGCACTACCCGCAAAAACAATATAAAGAGATTACAGAAATGACACGTTAAAAAAGAGACCAGACTACACAACTACGTTAACTCTTTTCGTTTTAAAATAAAAATTCTGAAAATAAATCGTTTTATTACGTTATTTATAAAGTTTTACTCATTAGAATATAACACTATTTTGAATAAAAATCATAACTTTCATATATATGAATTATATAATTAAAAAAATAAAAATGTAGTTTTATTACATATCTGTATTTCACAGGACTAAAAACTCTGGCCACCTGACGTCAGTAGAACTTAAAATACGTTTTTGTTTATAAACAACAGAAGAATATTGAGATGTCTTAAAATGGAAATTTGTTAAGACGGTACAGCACGTAATTGTGAAAATTGACGTGTTTTCAAATCACTAGTACTATGCGCTGAATTAATTAAGTATTTGTATAATTTAGGTCGATCTTTGAACAAGATCGCCCCTTATTGGAGTTTGAAACAGATACATATGAAATTAAAAATGATATACACGGTGAAATTTTTATCGTTCTGAACCCTTGAAGGGGTGATTCAGCCCGTCGATATGAACAACTTTTCCTATGGGACCAATGCTGGGAACAAAAAATTTTTTTTTACTTTCCCATACAAATTGATCGGGCGGCCGAACATTTTTCTATGAAACTGTCCATTTTTTTTTTGTTTTTATATTATGTTAAAGTTAAGTTATATTTTATAATAAAATTAAGTAGAAAATTGGAAAAATCTCCCTAAAATTAATTTAATTTATCGTCTGCATTTTATAGTTCCTGCAAAATTTGGAATTTACAGAAGGCAATAAAACTTTTTTTAGTACTTAGAGGAACTGGTGATATCTTTCCGTAATATTTCTATTTTGTGTCGCAACCCGCTGCCCAAATTGAAAATGTATAGTACCTTCACACACGCAATAATATATTGCTGTATAGCTACGCCACTCCCAATAGAAGGGACTAAACAAGGCAAGATTTATTTAAATTCGGAATGTGTAGAGGGCGCTAGTGGTATATGGGACGGAATGCGGCGGCTGAATTATTTAATTTTGGAACCTCACACGAATATTTTGAGGAAAAAAGTAGAGAAGTGAAGCAATAAACTTTTAAATTGTCTCAATGTAGCCAAATCATTCTTAGTCTAGAAAACTCAATTTTGAGTAGGGGGGATAATTAAATATATTAAAACAAGACTCTGTTTAAGTTTGTAATGTAGATGCTAATTACTAAGAACATATTAAACAATATTTAATATTTATGTGTTTTATTTGCATTCACAATGTTTCTTAATTTAATAAGAATATTTAATATGTCAAGTTGACGCTGTATTATTATAAGTATACTAAATTGTGTGAGTAAATTCTTACCTGAAGTATTAAGCTTGTTTCAAGTATTATATGTAATCTGGGTTTATGTACCTAAGCGACGCAAAGGTGATAAAATAAATAGCGGGGAAAGACGTAAAATCATTGCTAACTTAAGCTACATTATTTTGAAAGTGTGTTATTTGTACTTTGTCGGTACATTAATGATTCTAGTACGCAAAGCGGTGTCGCTAAAGAGATGCAAAGCATTTCACGCAGCATATACACAAACAATGGCGCGACGCCGAAGTCGTTTTCCACGAACCAGCATAATGTCGTTACGCGTCTCGGCGATTTGCAAATACGCCGCTCGCCGGGTAAAAAATACATATATACATATTAATCACGTCTCTATTCCTCACGGGATACACAGAGCTCAAGGCTACAAGACTTAAAGGCCACATTAAGCGTCGATAGGCGTTTACTTTGGGTAAATGAAATAAAAAAAACAAGTTTTTTTGCAAAAATTTCATTTTTGTGACAGCTTTTATTATAAATGAATACATACTGTAAAGTGTTTCTAACTCAGTACAAATCAAATGAGCCCAAACATGATTGATGTACCCTGTTTAGTTTAAGAGTTCCTATTGCCACCTTCCAACTCCATCATCAGACCAGCGCAACGATTAAATAATATTGTATTGTCATCCGATTTACACATGCATGCAAAATTTCAGCTCGATTGATAACCGGAAAGTGGATCAAATTTAACTTGCAAATTAAAATTTGATTACAAACAAGTATCATCATCACCATCATATCAGCCGCAAGAATTCCACTGCTAGACATAGGCCACCCCCAAGGATCGGGACAGGTGAAACTAAATAAATGCTTGTAATAGTGAAGTGTTGCTGACAAGATTACTCCAATTTTCGCCATTTCCACAATTGCACTGGAAGTGAAGCAGCTGGTGCATTCTCCATGTTTTCTTTTCCAAGACCAGCATAAAAGAGCAAAAAATACTTTCACAGCGCCCAACTTATCCATTTCATTAGAACTAAATGAATTACACGAACTATTTGCAATTGAAACTAGTAAAAGAACTGTTCAATAAAAGTGAACGGCTCTCTCTGAAACATTTTCTTTCGTTTGTTTCCTTTCACATAATCGCCGGGGGATGAGGCGGGTACGGGCCTCGCATTTAAAAGCGATATAAAAAACTTCGGGCCTTTATTTCGCAGGATGACCTAAGTGGCCGGCCGGTCCGCACAAAACCCTCGGACTTACCTGTATTTTTCCACTTATTTATCCAACGTTTTTACATTCGCACTGTTTGTTAGTACGGCAGCTTTGTCTGTTCGGGAGGATCCCGTTTTTTAACGAGTACTTAGGGTCTAATTAAAAGGAAAGCTTCGTTCGGACAGACGAGGCCTTTTGATGCCGCTGTTATTACTTTCCGTGTATAAATTTAATTTACCTGGATGGGTTTTCGAGTGGCGACCCTGTTGTTTGTTTTTTGGGCGCGTTATTGAGTATTTTCGAGTGGTGTTTGGACCGTGATCTTACAGGGTCATGATCAGATATTATTGTTTGACGTGAGGTTCTTGAGAACCAATATGTATAATTTTTGGATGGACTTCTCTTGCTTTAATTTCTTTTTATGTGAATCAGTTCATGAATACACGTAATTATCGTTAAAAAATAGAGCTTCTAGATCATATATGTTCAACAAACGGATCTATTACGGAAGCGAATGAGATTAAATTTTTAGGTATTACAATAGATAACCAGTGTACCTGGAAACAACACATAATAACATTTGCACTAAGATAAATCGTTTTACTTATGCACTATGGAGATTAACAAAACAAGTAAACCAAAAAGCAGCACTCACGGCATATCATGGATATATAAATTCTGTTTTGAAATATATGATTCCTTTGTGGGGAAATTCTATTGATATAAATAGAGTTTTTATATCACAGAAGAAATGTATACGTGGAATATATGGCGTCCCTCCAATGACTTCTTGTAGACCCCTTTTCCAGGAATTAAACTTATTAACGGTCCCATGCATATATATTTTTGAGTGTTGTATATTTGTAAAGACCTATCCACATTTGTTCAAACTACAGGAAAATTATATCAAGCATAAAAAAACATCTAGATATCCTAATAAACTACTTTTACCTTGTACTAAAACAAAATACTGTCAAAAAAATTGTTACTATAGCTGTATAAGTATTTTCAATAAACTTCCAGAATACTTAAAGCAATTAAAATTAGGTTCATTCAAAGCACAACTTTATAAAATTCTTAAAGACAGATGTTTTTATAGTGTTCAGGAATTTATAAATTGTAAATTGAGTTAAACTAACGTAAATGATAATAACTGACATATACTAAGTGACATTTTATACTATTACTAATAATTCATTATTATTGCATGATCTAATCCCTGTTTGTAGATATATAAATATTTAAAAATAAATAAATAGTTTTGTGTTTTTGCACGCCGACAAAGGCTGAATGTATAGGACTATATATTATTACAAACAACATCTATATTTGACTCATTCAATGCAAATAAATTTCATTTCATTTCATTTCATTTCATTTCATTCCATTCCATTTCATTTCATTTCATTTCATTTCATTTCATTTCATTTCATTTCATTTCATTTCATTTCATTTCATTTCATTTCATTTCATTTCATTTCATTTCATTTCATTTCATTTCATTTCATTTCATTTCATTTCATTTCATTTCATTTCATTTCATTTCATTTCATTTCATTTCATTTCATTTCATTTCATTTCATTTCATTTCATTTCATTTCATTTCATTTCATTTCATTTCATTTCATTTCATTTCATTTCATGGCGAAATTCTGAAAGTGTTTAGTTTTATCGTTAACGGTAAAACTAAACACTTTTGTGTCAAAGCCCAAGACTGCCGCTTCATAAGGTTTTCTTTTTGCTGTCCGTCCGTCCGTCTGTCACCAGACTGAATTTCTAAAATACTGAATAAAATTTGTATTTAAGGGGGCTCCCATAGAACAAACGTAATTTTTTGCTCGATATTGATAACGGCAACAGGCAGATGCTTGAAATATTCACAGAATATTGACTTATTAGGTATTTTACTTTAAAAATAAATAATGAAATAAGAATAAAATTTATAGTTAAGGGGGCTCGACCTGATTTTTATTTTATTTTGTAGGGTTCAGAGCCAAGATAGGGATTTTGACTCTGAACCCTAAAAAGGACCCGTAGGTGCGACGTTAGTGTGACGAAAGTCTAATTCAGCGTGGTGACGTGTCCGCACGCTTTGAGATGCCAGTCCCATGGTGGCGCCGTAAAACATTGAATTCTGATTGCGAGTGTACATTAGACACTGATTATGGATACATACTTTTGGGCCATGTCCCAGGACGCCAATGAATGAAGTTAACTTCAGAACGCAAGAATAATATTGACTTGGTTTTTGTGTGTTTCGATACTTGATGATAAACTACCGTTTATCATCGGATTTTGGGTACGGAACCCTAAAAACACATGTCTTGTATGCTCCTTTCTCCTAAATTTTTGATTTTTAGTTTGTTTTTATTATTATTTGTTGTGTCCGCTAAGACTTATATTTACAAATTCTATAAAAAATTCAAATCTCCACCTATCGTGCAATAGCTACAGCAATATGACAGATGGACGGACATACGAAGCTTAGTAATACTCGTAGGGTCATGTTTTTACCTTTGGGGTATGTAAGAATCACTAAAATTAACATCCGGCTGCCCCGTAAGACATTTATCGATAGATTAGTTGTTAAATTTGACGAGTAATAAATCGGCCGCTGTAATGAGGAAACCAACATCGCCCATCGCTCACGACTGTGGCGTATTTAGAAAGATGACGCCCCGGGCTCAGTGAATTGGCCACCCCCTGACATTACGCAAGCAATATACAATATTTGGAAACTGATAATAGATAGGCTTAGTGCACGGAATCCATGTTTAATGAGTCGAACTCTAACTACGACATAGAATATAAAAAAATCGATTTAATTTTTACGATTGCAATAATCCCTATAGGTATAAAATTAATGATGGTCCTTACGATATTTAATTTTAGTGTTAGATAGTAAGTTTTTGACAAGTAATAAATCGGCTGCGGCGTATTGTGACCGGGCTTATCTTTTTTCGGGTCTTTTATCTTTGGTATCGGGCTTAATGAATCTACGACCTCGTGAAATTAAAAAAATAAAATTAATGTTGGATTTTCCATGATTTTTAGCTGTAATCGGGTGAGCTGTTTGTCTATGGGGTCAATAAATTAATCTTTCAACCGCTCCTCTATAACAATCACTAAAAAAATTTAACAAAATAAATATTGTTTGGCCAAATGAAGATTGTTAGCAGGTATCACGTTTTTGCATTCATATTAAAATGATGCTTATGTTGGTAAACTGATAACACAATATATTTTTTCGAGACTTCAAATCTTTCTCACGTTTACTATTGCTATAACATTATAAACTTAAGCCCAGTGACACATATTGTCAGGCAGAATGAATACCGGTGCGAGTTGACTCCTGTGAATAGAGCCGCCTCTTACACTTAGCTTCCTAGCCATTGTATAAATACATCATTGGACTAAGTATTAATACTAACAAAAGCTCATCGATACTAAATATCAGGAAAATGTTTGTTCAGCAACAGGTGCCTTTTACGCTTAGGTCTTGGGCTGCGGCCCTCCTAGCCATTGGATAAATACAAATATGGACTTAGCATAAAGACTAACTTGGGCCCATCGACACTTACTATATGGCAGAATAGTTATCGAGCTAGCGCTACCCTTCATTATTAATCCTCGGGCTGCGGTTTTCCTAGCCATTTTGTTAATACAGCCATGGACTCAACATTATCACCAACCTAAATCCATTGACATTAAATATCTGGCAGGATACTAATCGAGCTAGCGCCGCTTTTAATTCTTAGACCCCAGGCTGCGGCCTTCCTAGTCATTGTCTAAATACAACCATGAACTCGGCATTAAAACTAACTTTAGCCCATCGACACTTAATATCAGGCAGAATAGTTATTGAGCTAGCGCCGCCCTTTGATATTAAGCCCCGGGCTGCGGCCATCCTAGCCATTGTCTAAATACAGCCACGGTCTCAGCATTAACACTAACTTAAGTCCATCGACACTAAATGTCAGGCAGAATGAATCCCGGCGTAAGTTGACTCCTGCGAGCCATTACGAGTTTTATCTCTCTTATGACAGATGGTGTAATAAAATTTATTTATTTTAAATCACGACTCTGAATAACTTTAAATAATGAGAAAGCACGTGTCCTTCGTTTCATTATTGGTTCGAATATGGCTCATGTAAGATAGCAATTTGATTTATCGCCTGACTTTTGAGCGCACTAAATCATCTTTGTATAGAATACGAGAACTATTAGCTATTATTATTGGCGAACTGTAGTTCTTTGTGATCGCCCGTCTAAGATGTTTTTTATTGGCGACCCTATCGTCATGATTTGCGTGGATAATCGCGGATGAATTATAATAAACTTGTTTGATTTATAACGATATTTAGGAACTTCTGAACTGTGTTCTGCAAACTTGAGTTATTTATTTGTACTATTTTGGGTGAAAGAGTTATGAATTTCTTTCTCATATTATAAATGCAAAAGTTTGTTATTTCGCTTCCGGCTTTGCGTCAAATGTATTCCAATTTTATACCTAAATTATTACCAAACAGTATTAGTCTCTAGATAAGAAGAAACAAATACTTATTCATGTAAGTTATTTTACTTGTATGTCGTACTAATTGACATAGTTATTCCAAGTTATTGTGTCTGTAGTATTTTCAAAGAGATTATGGTGATGATAGAGCTTATTATAAATAAAATGTTGGACATCGTGGACGAAAGTAACGGTGGGTTGAAAGAAACAAACGCTCTGTAAGTTTATCCAATTGTCAAAACACTATCTCGCAGTAGGTAGCCGATTCATCAATTAATATTTCTTCATTTTCACACTCTTTTTGATTGTACTTGAATAAGTGTAGCCGAAACGTAATTATTAAACTAGAAATAAAAAAACAAAAAAGAAAGTAGAAAGTGGAAGTTTTGTCCCTTCTTTCCCCTACAGGTATCTCAAAGCAGTAATAGGGCCACTGGTCTGGAGTCCTGTAACAAATATGCATAGTTTAAAATCAAAATTCACAATCAGCTAATCAATACAACGACGGTTTGACGACGGTTATTAATTTCTATGCAATCAAAAATAATGACCATAATAGTCTCTAAATTAACTCATCCATGTCTTAATCTCCTATTATCCAAAAATATGCGAAAACGCAGCTTTTGTATGTTTTCAAAATAAAATTTACGAGTGGCATGGGTGGTCTGGAATCCGTTGGATCACGTTTGTTCCAACTCTCTTAGAGGTGCCGCTCGAAGGTTTTTGTTTCGCTGGGTTATGGATGTTGGGCCAATGTTTGTAAAGGCCATTTAGATGATGAGATACGATAGGTGCCACACTGTCTGCTGTGTTACTTAACACTGAGCTTACACACTCCTAATGGTTTTATGATATGATATTTCTTTTTTATTGATTTTTTAATTTTGTAAGTGTTTTTTGAAGTGAAAAAATCTTTAGTGACGTTGTGCACTTTTTGGAATGGGTAAAACATGTTAAACTCGCGTCAGGACACGTGACCTGATTCAAAATTTGTAAGGCGGTCACATGACCTGAGACTGCCGGCGCGGCGTAGGTGAGGAAGTAATATTGTAATAATGTGTGTCGGCACTGTGCAACCCGTTTTTTTATTTGTTCTACGTTTAGATATAGTATACATATGAATTATTGGTATTTAAAAATAATTTATGTATATGATTTTCTATCTCTTGATGGAACAGACTCATACGCCACTTTTTAATATGGTTGAAACATAAGTTAGCTCAAGACCGAGCTCAGTGGCGTGCCATGGGAGAGACCTATGTCCAGCAGTGGACTAGTATAGGTTGATGATGATGATGAAGATGATGATAAGTTAGGTAATTATTTTTTTAGAAATTTTTGGGCAAATAATGATCTCGATGTATTGCGCTAGGTATAATGGATTACACCTTAACGGGAATCAAGTATATAAACATCACTTGACGCATATTAAGTTATAACATTCATTCATTCAATATAAAACTATTTAAATAATCCTCCTTCTCAAATACAAAAAAAATCTTACCTCATAATATAATAAGCTCACGAACTGATAGAATTACAATAAGTCCCAATAAAACCCTACCATTTTATTATCAATAATTTACAACATCGCGCCAGTGAATGTAAAATTGAAATTAAAAACAAACCATTAAACGATTTTATACGAGAATCCCTAACAAGGACGCTTCCCTTAACCGGATCGGGAGCACACCTGGGTACTCGAAATTTGCCCTAAAAGGTCCCAAACGACACGCCTACTTGACATTAAAATGTTGTATATCACAAATATTTTCAAGTTAAATTAGACCGAATATTAAAGCAGTAAGAGTGTTTTTAGATTGACATTATGTGATCTGGTTGGTAGCTATTGGACATAAGTCGTTCCGGAAGCAAGGAGTGTCGAGATGGTAGATTTTAAAAATGGAACATTTGATTTGCATTTGAATGAGAGCCCCCGGCGACCCAGGTGCGCGACGGTACAGTCGGCGTTCAAAACTTTTATAATTTTTTTATGCGACGCTAGCCAACAAAATTAATATGGATGACCAATTGTACATGTATAATTGACGGAGTTTGCTGTTTGATTAACATACGAATTAAAGTTGTTGGGCTGTTTTGATTTAGTTACAGGTTTTAAATGAATTCAATTTATCGTAAAATCCAATTTATTTGACATCTAAAAACCTGATCCTAAGTTTAGTAGGTAGGTACGTTGCATTTAGATTTTACTAATTATCATCTGAATCCGAAGGTTGCTCTTAAACAAGATGATTGAACACGAAGTAAAGAGAAAAAAACAATGACAATTTATTCAGAAATCCATCATTTATTTAGAAATACTAATCTTTATTCAATTTGCCTTGATTAGCTGTCACGATTATGTTTTCCCATCGTATAAAGTGAAGATATTTAATTTAGAACATTAATTATTGCTCGGTGGTTCGACGACATAAAGCAGATTGCTGGTAAGAACTGGATTGCGAAGGCTAACGATATGGAAGAATGGCGCAGACAAAAGGAGGCTTATACCCAGCAGTGGGTCGTGGAAAGCTGACGATGATGATGATGATGATTGATATAATCTCTAAGTACTCTAAAACTACAAACCTATAAATAATAGAACAATGACGACAGCGACGTGACCAACATTTTTGATTTTCTAGTAACCTAGCAATATAATAGGAGACATTAAAAATCATTTAAATATATTAATCTCTTTCATAGAAAGAGCTTTAAATATTAGAAAAAACTTGATCGCAATAGCGACGTGACTAACATAAAATTTTCTAGAAACCTAGCAATATAATAGGCGACATTTTTCCGCACGAATGTACATTCATTAGTACGGGAGCGATATGTGATTTTTTCGCCGTCACACAATGAGGGTGACATAATGCACGTGTGATTCGTCGTGACCTTCAGACGTCTTTACTACCTTTTCAGTGCTAAGTTATGTCGGTAGTACGTGCTATTACGCATAACTTTTGATTTGACTACTAAGAACTTTAACTAGGTATTTAGTTTGGTATTCACATTTTTATAAGAGGTACCATAGAGGTACACAGTAGGGCTGTACACCTACTAAAATTAATTCACTCTTTCAGTACTTAATAAGAACAATCTGCTTGATGTGCATTCTTCAAGTTAATGTTTACGAGTATACATAATAATATTCATACACTAATTTTACACAAGAAATATAATACCTACATACACACGTATTTGAATTAGAACACATTTTCTGACGTGATTACATCTGATAAATCGATGAACACCGGTGCACGCATGAAAAATGTCACGTTCCGGAGCAGCAGCAGTAGCAGTAGTAGTGGTTGGTATCTATCACGCATCTATCTCTCACCGTTAGCGCGTAAAATTACCTTCCGTAATCCGACTTCACAGACAGCCATTTTTTTTCTCTATAAAAATACGAATGACGTATAAGAGAGCGACATACAAGAGCTAGATTTTTTACAGTCTGTTTTACATTAATGTATGTTAAACATAAATTATTTTACAAATAATATTTTGGGACACACTATCGACCATAAAAAACCTGACATGCATGGGAACGCAATAAGTGCGGTACATGTTTTTATCACTGAAGTGCGTGTCTGAGGCCGATGGGGCCCATTGTCGGCTTTGTTGAGGGACAAAAGACGCGTAAACGGTAGCGCTATCGGGTTTTGATCAACCTTATACTATACCACATTTTTTAATTACTAGGGTTCCGTATGTTATTACTTGTAAAATTTATATAAGTCATTAAAAATTAAGCAAATATTTTAAGGATTTTAAGGGACAGTTGGCCAAAGGTCAATGTGATAAGTGTGTACTTATTTTGGTCGGATAATGGTTTAAACCAGGTACTCAAGTTAGTCCACGTTTTATATTAAGACAGTATGAATTCTAAATGTACATTTCTTTTTATAAAATATAATATTTTTTTCCCTATAGTATTTGATAACGCTTTATTAATTATTATTCAATGTTTTAATAAGATAACGCTCATAAAAATGTGCAGAACCATCCCTTCGATCACTACACACGGATGGTTATTGAAGTTTAAAAACAAACCGAGATGTGTTTGCGATACGCGATACGGAGCGAGCTGATATCTTTGCGAGCTTCACATGTTCCTGGGAAAAGAGTGGTTAAGGTAGCGTGTGGGAAGGATGAAGCCAACAAAACTGAAGGAAATATGTTTTATAAATTGGAGTCTTTTTAAAATTATGAATGGATTTGTGAGTTTTTATTATACTACCAGATGAATGACACTCAATATTATGTATATGTATTAGGTAAAGTCACGAGCTTTATCACTACACTAGCGGTTGCCCGCGACTTCGTCCGCGGCAATTTCAGTAATTATGATTAATTAGGGTTTTTATTAGTATAGACGAATAATTTTCTCCCGTTTTCAAAACATTTTTTATTGATGCTGCGCTCCTATTGGTCGCAGCGTGATGTTTAATAGCCTAAAGCCTTCAAAACCCACAGGCGAAACCTAGTATATACAATATTTTATGATTGTAACTAAATAAACTTGTGTATCATTTTTTATTATTTAATATATAGACATAATAAGCATAATAATAACAATAGTATACTCGGTATTCGCCGCTTAGATCATGTTCGTAACACCACGCTACGCTCCAAAACCCAGATAAAAGACGTCGGTGTGAAGTCAGCACAACTGAAATGGGACTGGGCGGGGTACGTTTACCGTATGCGACAGGACAGGTGGGCCAGAGCTGCAACTACGTGGATACCAGATGGCCTTCGAGGAAGAGGCAGACCAAGGAGGAGATGGTGTGATGACATGGACGCACATATGAACGATTAGCGGACTGAGGCCCTTGACAGGGACACTTGGAAACAAAAAGGGGAGGCCTTTGCCCAGCAAGAATTTGTTTTCCTTACAAAATAATTGATTGTAAAATTAGTTAAATCAAATAGGTCACTTTTAAAAGTAGGGTAGTTGGGTTAGGTGACGCAAGGCGGAATGGGATATGATGGAGATTTCAGTTTTTGATGGAGAGGTAAGAGAAGTGGAAGAGCTCAAAAAGAAGAGCGTAGGCAGTACATAGAACTAAGGTCGAAGATTCAAACCCCGCCCGCGTGGAATATTTTCGTCATAATTTACTTCTTAATTGAATAAGGAAATCTAAGTGAAATTGGACCAAACATTACTTGTACCGTTATTGTTGCGTGGATCTGCTAGTTTGCACTCGCATGTGACACTGATAGACAAGTTCTAGATATGCATAGGTATGCAGAGAAGCCGCATCGGAAAGCGAAACTGGAATGTGAAAGCATACGACCGCTACCACTCACTGCATTTGGGGTATTGAGAGTGCTAAAATTAGGTACCTAGTTTAGGGTATATTCAAACAAGGAAAATAGTATTAGGAATTACTTATTAGAAAAAAAAAACAAAAACTAAAACCCGATTACTAAAATCACGCCCTAAAAATTATGAAAGAAGTAATGTATTTCATATATAGGTTCTACATACCTATCGGTACCCATATAGGTTCACGGTGTTTTTAGCAGATTGCCGTGGTCGTTTGCCGCTTACGTCGTACAAACAGTGTTAATCTCTAGAATAAGGTGGCCTAGTTATTTAATTTCAAAATTAACACTAAAGATTATAAGTATTGTTTTGTTAGGGTAAGTGAAAACACTGTGAAGACCTATGTATAAATAAAATGCTTTTCTTGTTTTATTCTTTTTAGGGCGTGATTTTAGTAGTCGGGTTTTAGGTTATGAGCTTATTTTTTATTTTCTGTTTTTGGGGTTATTAATAATGATAAAAAACAAAAATAACAGGAGAGTTTTTCTTTATCAAATTCTGATAATTAATTTAAATGTTATCTTTATTTTTTATCTATACAGTTGATTGGAAGCAAAACCGCGAGAAACAGCTAATATTATACTTTTGGGATATGCTAATTAAGCTCTTTAGTTTGATACCCCACACGGTATCATTACAAAACATTTTTAGTTCATGACTTAATGTCCTCTAGAGGGCGCCACATTCAATTTTTCATGACTTTATATGTAAAGTCACGAAAAGATATGACCTATAACCAGCGGTCAATCAAGACGCTTCTAACGATACCTCAATTGTCAAATTCTGATAAGTAGTTTAGACATTATGAGCATAATACTATAATAAGAACAGATGAACATACATACATACCGGTCAAAGTCATTACCCTCCTTTTTGCTTCGCCGTAGTCGGGTAAAGAGAGTGAGCTTTTATATTTTTATTAAAAAGTAAGGTAGCACATGATGTAAAGTCAGAAATAGTTTATTTATACATTTACGAGTAGCCACACCACACCCGAAATTTATATCTTTATCCCGAAAACTCTTCCGAGCTGTCAGTCCAACGAACGAGGAATACTTAATCGATATAATTAGAAATAACAGTATCTATTCGCGCCTAACCATAAAAAACCAAGTTCAAGTTGAGATCTACATTTCTTCGCACAAACAAAGGTACTTATAACAGCGACAACTTGTTACCGCGAAGCCTCCAGCCGTGAACCTCCACTATTGACCTCGTTAGTTCGAACAAAATGCCGGTAGAACAACCACACTCCACGTTCGCCTTTTCCTTTTCAAAATAACTCATCTCGGCTTTGCACGAGGTGTCATTAATTCAGCGCCTTTGTGGCACGCCGCACGCCCCGCTCCACGCTGTAATGACGTGCCACTTGGCTTTTGTTTTTACGTCATTAAAGAAATAATGTGGTTGTGGTTATGATTTTTGTGGGTGAGTGTACTTGCAGTTTGTGATTGTAGTTGACTTGGAAAGACGTAATTTTTCTTAGTCTATACTAAAATTATAAAGAGAAAAGATTTGATTGTTTGTTTGTTTTTTTAAATTGAAATCTCTCTCCGTGGTCCAGTTAAGGCGTTTGCCTGTAGACCCGGGGGTCGTGAGTTCGATTCCCACGGGAAGCATACTTTGTTCAGTTGCTTTTTTTTTTTTTTTTTTTTTTATAGGGCGGCAAACGAGCAAGCGAGTCACCTGATGGTACGCAACCAGCGCTGCCCATGGACAACTGCAACACCAGGGTGTAACAGGAGCGTTGCCGGCCTTTCAAGGAATTGGGGAAAGGACATGGGGGAGGAAAAGGGGGAAGGATGGGCCTCCGGCTCTCTCACTCACCGAACGAAGCATAGAAGCGGTAAAGCTCCTACTCAAACGTCGATTTTCTGTGAGAGTGTGGTACTTCCCCGGACGAGCCGGCCCATTCATGCTACTAGCAAAAATGAATTTTGCCGGTAGCGTGGCTCTACCACAACTAAAAACAAACAGCTTCCAGTTTGGTTAGGACATGCAGGCTTGAATCACCTGATTGTCTGATAATAAAGATGATTCCGTGCTTTAGAAGGCACGTTAAGCCGTTGGTCCCGGCTGCCATCTGGTAGTCGTTAAAGGAACCACGTCAGAGGCCGAGAGATGGTTCCGAAGAACTCTGACACCAGGTTGATCATGGTCGATTGACTGTGACACCTACACGAAATGATGAATTGAAATTGAAACTAATGTACCGATTTGAAAAATTCTTTCACCATTAGAATCCTTTATTATCTCTGATACACGTAGGCTATTTAAATACTTATATGTACCAGTGTGAATCCGGAGCGGGACACTGGTTTAGGTAGTTATAATTTAAGTAGATACGAGTCATTTTAGTTACATGTAAATAGAACTAGAGAAACTGCCTATTTCAGTCTCAAATTGAAGAAATAAGTATCTGTTGTATTAATAACATTAAATAAGCATCCTACCTTAGAAACTTTCCTAATCTTACACCTTTACAAATAGATATTTAAAGTTTATTTAAATCACTAGCTTTCGATCGCGGCTCCGCCCACGTCAATGTCGATCCTTCGGGAATAGTACTTTTTCCCGGGATAAAAGGTAGTCTATGTCCTTCTCCGTACTCCAGACAACTTATATTCAGAATTTCGTCATGATCGGTTCAGTAGTTACGGCGTGAAAGTGTAACAAACAAACTCACTTTCGCATTTATAATATTAATAAGGAGAAGGATTTGTTTCGGTAAACTTTGCTGACGGATAGCTTTTAAAATTATTTCTTTGGCGTATTGCTACCACAGACGCGGCTCTTGGTCTTGGACTGACCACAGGCAGGGCTAAGTATTTCGAATTCCAGGAATATGAATTCCTTGACCACGGCTATTGTCAATAAAATAAGTCATTAAAGTGAAATAAATGCTTTTAAAAATTGAAAAAAATTCAAATATAAAAGTAAAGTAAATGCTTTTAAAAAATTAAAATATAAAAGAATGTTAAAAAAAAATAAAAGTAAAATTTGAGGAATCAAGTTAATAGGCGATGCGGCTAGCAACCCATCACTATTTTGATCCCGTTTTCCACCTAATGCCCACCAACATGGCCTTCAGGTCTTATGGACCTAGGCTCTGTCTACCCCGCAAGGAAAAAAGACGTGATAACATATATCTATGTATAGATGCGTTCGAGCATCTTGAAAAATTTGGCATTATATGTTCTAACTACAAATGTGTTTTCTTACAAATGTTCAATACTCTTATTGAGTACCTAATAAACTTTTCGGCGAAAATATTTCCTGGCCGCCCAAGAAAATATGTGGACAATATTTTTTGATTTCCCGGCTTTAATTACGGGGCGGGAAAATATTTAGCCACGTCCGCTGCAGCCCTCAGCCCTCCCTAATTACTAATGAGCTACCTACCTATACAATTATGTACTTATACTTACTAGGGTACATCTCCTAACTTAATTAGAGGATAAATAACGCGTTTCGTTTCGTTTTTCATTAGTATAAGTGGCCAACAACGGTGTCAGATTTTTCAAGGTAACTTGGCGTTGCTGAACGACTGCCATCAATAAACGCTGCCGTGACCAACATCTTAACGTGCCTTCCTAAGCAGGGAGGGGTGAGATATTTTTATGCCACTTGTGGTCACCCATCTCAGTAAGGACCGCGCCCGGTGGTCGCTTATCATGCGTAAGCGCTTATAATAAGCGCTATAAACTAGGCGATAGAGCGTCTCTAAAGCGCGTTCAGAATTGGAATCAGAATCAGCGTTGTAAGCACAGATGGGAATATTTTGGCCATGCTTAGTCAATGATACTGACCAACTGTCACCAACTTACGAAAAAAAATAATTTGTATTGAGAATGTTGTGTACTTTTTTGAGAAACTTATACACTATTTACATACATAAGTTAAAAACAAGTGTACATTACAATATGTTGTGGTCAAGATACAGATAAAGTTTTACGTTGTGTCCCGTACGAGATAAACAGAGCCGAATGTCTCAAGAATAAAAGCAAAGTTTTGGCATGGTAAGAGTTAATATAGTATCCCTTGCCGACTAACATTTTGATATGGTTGTAAAGTGGCTTCCGTACATAGGAATCAACATCTACGCGCTATGTGTTGTGTATATGCGTAGAACCGATGGCCGATGAGCCAGAAGGATTCTCGAATGGCTAGTGCAGCGTCGGACATCCACCTACCAGATGGTCGGATGATCTGACTAAGGTTGCTGGAAGTCGCTGGATGCAGGCCGCTTCCAACCGGTCGTATTGGAAATTCTTGAGGGAAGCCTATGCCCAGTAGTAGACTTCCTGCGGCTGATTGATGATGATGAGGAATTAAAACATAAATACTCGTACAAGAAAATAACTTACTTAATGCCCCACACAATTCTAAGAAATCGACATTAATTTCCAGAAACGGGAATTAAATATTGTTGTGCTATTATTTTTTCATTTTTCCGGACCAGGAGGATGTTCGGTAAAATGTAAAAATAAAAGCACAACAATATGCTCTGTTATCTCGGCTGCGGCCACACTTATTACGCCGCCTCTAAGCTACACAAATTCCTCGTATTTTCCTCAGTCTACATACTGAGATGAGGAATCAAGATTCAGACCTTTCTAGGTACATATTTTGTTCTGTGTACTTACTAAAAATATAAAAGTGAGTATGTATTTATTTTGCTATACTGTTGTGCTATAAGTATTGAGCCAATTATTATGAAATTTTGTACAGATTGTCAGGACTACTGAAAATACCACTGTGTAACTTTTTATCAGAAAAAGTAATATTTTTAGCGATTTAGCTTTTCTTAGTTATTGATTATAATTGTAGAATAATTACACTGACAAAGTATTATAATTCATTTAACTCCACAAACACATCTAAGAATTCGTAATTCAAATCTAAAACGGGAAATATTCTTTCGACCCGGAAAAATTAAAAAATAATAATATCACAACAATACGCTCTGTTATTACGGCACCGGCCACTTTTATTAAGCCGCCTCTAATTTTCTGCACAAATTCTTCTTATTTTCCTTATCCTACGTTACAGAAAAGAGGAATCAAGATTGTTGTAGTATGAGTGTGAATTGTTTTTTTTTTTTTTTTTTTTATGTAATTCAACTAATGAACCGACTGAATCATGAAATGATGTGTGAACAATGCCTCGGGTTTATTATATAAGTAGCGACCCGCGCCGGCTTCGCACAGGTGTGATAAATTATACATATAAACTTTCCTCTTGAATCACCGCATCAAAATCCGACGCGTTGTTTTAAAGATCTAACCATACATAGGGACAGGCAGACAGCGGGAAGCGACTTTGCTTTATACTAGGTATGTAGTGATTTGTCTATATGTTGTATTCAATGTTGCTGCACAAATTCCTCTCATTTTCCTTAGCCTAAACTGCGAGTCAAGATTTAGACATTTTCTCTTGCTGTGTTTGTAAATTTTTTAAAATTATTGTTTTAAGTTTTATAAGACCTAATTTATGGGTCCAGCTGTTAGAAGCCCGGCCTGAAGCCCACTTACTTCAAAATTTTGATATGGTGCTGAAGTGTATACCATTAAAAACATATCTGTAATATTACTGTAATTCGTACTTAAAAATCGTGTTAGAACAGTAAAATAAAAATTGAAATCATAAATTTTAAATTCCACGCTAATTCCAACCATCAACGGGCGACTGTTTAAACTAGCTTAGTTCCAACCGACTCATCGATGGTTTTCACATTAATTTCACCAATTATTAAATACGAGCAATTCGATAATTAATTGGTGCAAAAAGAGCCGGGGTTCCGCAATGGAATCGCAACGGAATCGCGGCAGGATCGCAGTAAATCACGCGCTCACAATGAGGGCAGGTGGCGGCGGCGGCGCGATAATATTCCCGTTTAATTACGCGGAATAATTAGTGAACGGAATATTTTCCGTTCCCTAACTATCTCCGCGTCTTCCGGCGATAACTAGGCGGTAATTGCGGATTAACCTCGCATTCAGAAATTAATAGGTGCTTACTGCTCACAGACGTAGGCGCGGATCATGGAAATGAGGCGATAGGTATAGAAGACGCAGTGTTATGTGCGTGTCTAGATTTAGTTGTGGTGTTTCGCAAAATAAAGTGAACGGAATATTTTCTATTATACACGGTAACGATAACTCACACATCGAAGTCTGTTGAGGCATTTAAAGACATGTGGGAATTAAGATACATACTTAATCACATATATGAACTCTGAAAATATAACTATCTTCTTTCTGTGATTCACAGATGCCATAAAATCATATTGTGGTATATGCTTACTGATTTTATTTGTTGGCGGAAAACATCCGAGTGAGACGTGTTTGTTTATTCGCTCGATGACTTCCGGAAATTATTAATTAGCTAATAAACACCGCAATTATTTTCTTGTATGTTTCTGATGGACGACATCAAAATATTATTGTTAGTTTAGAAATTAGATTATTGTTGACATTGTGTGTGAAATACCAACGATGTGTTTGGAAGTTTAAAGTTACCTACCGAATGAGTTAGATAAAATTGCAATCAGAAATATCTGGCACCATGACTTATCGTCAATAATTCTACTTCTATTTTGCTTAAGTTACAAGAGAAATTTCAGTGCAATTTGAATATTATGTTTATGTACCTCATTGGTTATAATTTGTCTGACAATGTTTATATATGTCAATGGGTATAAATGGAAATTTTGATTAAATAAAATAAAATTGTATACAACTATATCCCTACTATAACTATATGAAAAGATTTGATCGTTTGTGTGTTTGTTAGCAACGGATAAACTCAAAAACAATTCTTACAACTATTGAAAGTTGACATTATTGACGGATAACATAAAATATCATTCCCGTAGACGACACCACGGTAAAAAGCAAGTCTGTTCTAAAATCAGCTTACTAATTCTCAAAATCTTCTCGATATCAAAAGCTAAAATTCTATCATTAATATTTCTCATAATAAGTCTCCAAATTTCATCTACTACAAACTACAAACAAGGAATATTTCGCGCTCGGGCGCAGTAATCCGTCACCACGACAACGTTTGATGTGATAGGAGGCAAAAAACATAATAATATAAGCGTATTTGCTCACCTGCGACAATCTAGTATTGAAGGGTGGCTAGTTGAGCGTGAACTTTCATATCAAATATTAATTCCTCGCGATAAGCGACGCCATAATGCGAATTAAGCCAAATGCCTTTAATGTGCGAGTTTTAATTATTATGTTCTGGTAAAGGATATTGAGTTGTAGGAGCTGGGTACTTGTTTGATCTGTAAATTAAATTTTTGGTGTATATACTTTAAATACATAAGTTATTGTGAAGCTATAGTTGATGGAATATGAATTATATAGTAACTAGCTTTCGCCCGCGGCTCCGCCCGCGTCAATGTCGATCCCTCGGGAATAGTACGTTTTCCCGGAATAAAAGGTAGCCTATATCCTTCTCCGTACTCCAGAGAACTTGTATGCAAAATTTCATGAAAATCGGTTCAGTAGTTACGGCGTGAAAGCGTAACAAACAAATAAACAAACAAACAAACTCACTTTCGCATTTATAATATTATAAGTAAGGATAAGTAAGGATATTATATTATATATATATTATATTATATATTATTAAGTAAGGATCTAGCAAAGTCGAGGTTTTATGTAAGTTATCGAAAAACACTACTTACTGTTGTTGAGCCGGGGATGGTTCAGTAAAAGACAGAAAGAAAAGTAATTTATTTGGTATTTCAGACAAATTAAACAAAACGCAGAATTTTAAATCAGTAAATATATATAAGTACCTATGTACAGTGCACATGAATGTTCATCCCAATCCTAATATTATAAATGCGAAAGTGAGTTTGTTTGTTACGCTTACACGTTTACAATCTTTAGTGTTAATTTTGAAATATTAAAGAAAGTGGCCACTTTGTTCTACAGATTAACACTGTATGTCGTACAGGGTAAGCAGCAAACGACCACGGCAATCCGCTAAAAACACCATGAACCTATGTATATAGAAACCTATATCTTTACTAATATTATAAATGCGAAAGTGAGTTTGTTTGTTAAGCTTTCACACCGTAACTACTGAACCGATCATCATAAAATTTTGCATACACGTTATCTGGGGTACGGATAAGGACATAGCGTACATTTTATCCCGGGAAAAAGTACTGTTCCCGAGGGATTGACATTGACGCGGGCGGAGCCGCGGGCGAAAGCTAGTAGCAAATATAAATTCCCCACCAATGAGCAACCGCGAGATGCGAATTGATATTGTTTTTAAAGTTCGCGTTTTAGTTATTATATTTCGCCACGTCAAGGCGAGCAAGCAAGCTCTACTTTGAATTCTGATCTGGGTAGTTGATTGTATATAAAGCTTGAAGGTTTGTGTTAAGTTAGGATATAAACTTAACGAAGGAGCAGTTAGTTAAGTAAATAACAGTTATAATAAGATGAATACTTTAGGGATTTTACAAATTTAAGTATTAAAAAAATATAATATTTCTCATCTATAAAATACGGCGTGTGTTACTCGAAAGTAACTAAATATCGTAGCGGTTGTAGCTTTTCGTAGCATCGTAGGTGTCGTAGCTTTTATATTCTTAGCATATTAAATAGGAATTAATCTTTTAAACATCTCCAAACTACATTGTCAGCACAAAGGAAGTCAGAAATCATTAATACATTATAATGTAAAACTAAAAATCGTAAACTATGAAACTTTTACAATTAATTTAAGTTGATTTGTTTGTTGATTGGACCTTTTTACGGTTTTTAGTATTAGTTCAGTAATAATTTAAATTCTATTAGTTTTGAATTCATTTTTGACGTGTACCTTCTACTTTTACTCCCGTGGGTATGGTACGAGTACAGGAACGGATGCACTACATAATTCCAAAAAAAACTATTTTTATACATGTTGCATTTTCTTAGGAAGCAATATGAAAGTTGTATCTTTGAAATATTTGAATATGAAATTAAATCAAAGTTTCGATGACTTATTTTTCGTGCTACCTTATCTGCATCGAAACTTCAACCCTCAGTTGAGAGTGTGACGGCAGCATTCAATTGCATGCAAGCATTCAGCATGCAAGCAAGCACGCAGCAAGCAAACTCGTTTTTTCGTCCTTAGGAGTTACGAAACTGTATGGTTTAAAGATTTTCGGAGTTTGTTGTTACCCTGTGTACACAGGTGATCAAGGGTGACATCCTCAACTGCCTGTCCGGTGGTTGCAGGTATGGCATCGGGTACGCACACCCGGTCTCCTGAGCTGCTACTTGCTTTTCCCCCATTCATCCGAGTAAGTAGTATCCCAATACCTTTATTCCCATCCCAAATCCAACAAATTCCTTTCTTTCCCCAGCTTAAAATACTTCCGATGGGCAGCAGCGTCGGAAGCACAAGAAGCCTAAAAACTGCGCTCGCCAACCCGCCTGCTAAGCGTGGTGAGTATGGAAATATCTTCCCATTTGTCATTGTCCAGCAGTGGACTCTTAACGGCTGGAATGATGTGTAGATTATTTTAAGAATCGACTATTTCCACATCAATACAAAACATGAGCGTCCTTACCAATACAAATCATTCAAAAATTTCAGCGATTTTTAATTTTGCAAGCGGAACGGGACCTCCATGCAATTACCAATATTACTGAGTATAGATAAGCTAGGGATCTATAAACAGTTACAAGAATATCTCCTATTTGCACTCCATAAAAAACATTAACTCCAAATCATATAAAATACACCGCGATTTTTAATTTTACAAACGGGAGCGGGACCTAGACGCAATTACCAATATTACTGAGTAGTGAGCATTGACCGAGCACGCCAGATGTCCCTAGGGGCGATCATTTAAAAATCACTGCACATTGTCCCGGGAACTAATTGCAGGGAAAGTAGGGTTCGATGGACTCCCGACTAAATCATTTTCTAATAGGGGAGCGCACGACACGCGGTCGCTGATTAATTTTTGGTGAAAATATTTTCGTGATATTTGATTAGTTTGCTTTGCTGGTGCTGCCAGTTGCAGAGATGCGGTTAAAAATTAATGGCACGTTAATTATGATTGTTCTTTCGGTTACGAACTAACCCATAATATGTATTTGAATCTATCTCATATTTAAAATGTGAAAGTCTGTACCTAACGATGTAAGTTGGTACTCCGTCACACAACTTTAACTGATCGATTTTGATGAAACTTTACAATGTTATAGTTGACACATCAGAATGACTAAAAGGCTATATAATTAATGACGAGCTGGCCTAGTGGCCATCATGCCAGACTACCACATTGGAGGTCCAGGGTTCGATCCCCGGTCAATGTGCAGGTCAAGATCGAAAAAGATCTTATTCAGTTTGACCTGGGTCTTGGATGTTTATCTATACATGTATTTGTAATAAAATATAGTATCGTTGAGTTAGTATTCCATAACACAAGTCTCGAACTTACCTTGGGGGTAGCTCAATCTATGTGATTTGTCCATAATGTGTTTATTATTGCTTCCATGCTGGTCTGGGAGAAAAGAAAAAACGAGAATGTGCCAGCTGCTTCTCCTCCCGCGCTGATCGTAAAAACCGATCGAGGAATTGGGCTAAAATCTGCGGAATCATGTCAATAGGCGATGCGGCTTGCAACCCATCACTATTTGATTCCGTTTTCCAACTCCTCCAACGTGCTAAATGTGGCCATAAGGTCCTAAAGACTACCCCGCAAGGGAAAAAGACGTGATACTATGTATGTATATTTATGATGCAAATGAAGCCGCGAGAGAAACTTATTTGGAACTAAACATAGTAAACAATAATGGTCCCTAATACTTTCATTTTTTATTTTACAATTCTACAGCTTGTAAAAATTAAAATACTATTTGTGTAAGTGGGCTTGGGCAGATGAAAGCTAACGCACAGAAGGACTATTTAAAGTAGAAATAATGATGAGTTTACAACCAAAGATTTCTTATAATGTTTAAACTTTTCATTGTTTCAGATTTGGATTTTCAAAAACATACATGTACTTGTAAGTATTAATACTTTTTAAGCTCGAGATTCTTATTTTTTTATTGTAGTGTCAGTTTACTTATGAAACTAGAGATGATAGAATCAATTAATTTAAATGTAAGAAACTGATATTTTGTTCTGTTTCCATGTTTCTAAGTGGCTAACAGTGGTGTCAGACTTTTAAAGAACCCAAAGGCATCTGGGATAACTTAACGACTGCCATTTTTGATGACAGCCGGGACCAACGGCTTAAGGTGCCATCTGAAGCACAAAGGAGCTCAATATAATTTATTGTGCATCTTGCCGTCACTCATCCTAGTGAGAAATGCGCCCAAGGTTGCTTAACATGTGTAAGCGCTAATAATGCTCACGCGAACTTTATTTAAAATAAGTTTAGTAAAAAAAAGCCGTGTGGTTTCCGGCAGAGTAGAATAGGATCACTCCAAGTCTTCCCATGGAGGTCGTAAGAGGCGACTTAGGAAATACAAGCTAAACAAAGCTCATCAATGAGACCTCTCCAACACGTCTGGCCAGCGAGGAGAGTGTAGGCCAAATCTTCTGTCTGCTCTGGTCAAGTATGGCTCTGGTAGTACAGAGAGGGTCATGCTTCTGCAGTGGAGACTAAAAAGACCTGATGATGATGAAAAAAAAAAAAAGATTAAATAATCTCTGTCTTTATCTTAAGTTGCTAGATAAACATTCAGTTAACACAACAAGACAAAACATATTCTTACATTACAAATTCGATGTGAGTAGGTACAATTAATTTCAATAAATGATGCCCAAAAATGACCGTGCCGGTTCACCGACAATGGCCTCAATTGGATCAATGTCCTATTTCCGTGGAATCGGATTCATTTCCTTTTTACTCATTCATTTGTCAATGTAGTTCGGTATAGACACCGTCTAATTTGTTGCTTGATTTCAATATTGCTGAGTGTACTTTGTAATTTAGGGGATTGGTAAGTAAATACAGCTTTTTATTTATTTACTTTTAATATTATATTATAATTTAATAGGTAGATATCTTTAAAACTTTTACAGCTTTTAAAGCTATTCAAGTCTTGAAAGGGAATCCTTTCAAGACTTTTTCTTTGATTGATATTGACGCATAAATGTGCGAAGCCTATTACGAAGTAACTCTGTCCATCAGTCTGGCTGTTACCACTTCACGCTTAAACTATTATGCCAATTGCAATGACATTCAATATGGAGATAGTTCAAGGCCCGGGGTAAGACCCGTATCTTTCATTACGGAAAATCTACTGTTCCCGAGGGATCTACATTAACGCGGACGGAGCAGCGAGCAAAAGCTAGTAAGTATAACAAGACTTTTTGTCTTGTCACTTCGGGGATTTGTAGATTGTTTTTGATAGTGTTTGTATATGTTTAGTTTTAAATAAACTATACTTACTGGGAGTAAGTCACAAATTTCCTTGCTAAGAAAATCAAACGAGCCCTAATAAGATGGGCTTATCTTCTTTATGAGTTTCTATGGCCAACTTCTAACTCTATCATCAGTCCAACTCTATGTGTGTGTAATTGGCCAACATCGGCGTCAGATTTTTTCAAGCTGCCTAAAGGCATCTGACACAGCTTGATGACTGATGATGGCAGCCGGGACCAATGGCTTAACGTGCCTTCCATTTTTAATGCCACTTGCCGTCACCTATCCGAGTGGGGACTGCTCCCGGGATTGCTTAGCATGCATAAGCGGTAATTATGCTCACGCCCACTTGGTTCTCGGACTCCTTCAGCTCTTCGGTACTATAATATTGCAATGGCAATTCGATGATATCTGATTATAAGAATAGGTACCTATACAAAATTTGAGCTCAATCCGTCGAGGACTGAGGATGATTTGACTCGTGAAACGTATCGAATAACTACTTATATACAAGATACATCCTCCTCCTTCAGTCGTCTGCTCACTGCTGAGCGTCGTGATGTCCCCGACCCAACTTCTTTACGATCTCTTTCCATATTTGGCGATCTTTGGCCAGTGAAATAAAGTTGGGAGTGAAATAAAAACTTGCAAAATATTTATACTTGAAATTAGTAGCAATATTTTAGTTTACACTAAAAGATATGTGGTTCTCTCTGTACATGTTATTTTAATACACAAGTTCATGAAAATTAATGTCAAACATAACATAACATAAAATCACGTCTATTTCCCTTGCGGGGTAGACAGCGCCTAGATCTATAAGACCCAAAGGCCACGTTTAACATGTTGGTAGGCATGAGGTGGAAAACGGAATTAAAATAGTGCTAGCCGCATCGTCTATTAACATGATTCCTCGGATTTTTCCTGTTCCCTCGATCGGCTTTTACGATCTGCGCGGAAAGACGCAGCATTTTTTCTGCTCTCCCGACCAGCATGGAAGAGAATTAAACATAAACGTAAAAAATAATAGAATTTTATTTTATTAGTCTTGAATCCAGGGCCTTTAACAAGTCATCGTGTCAATATCCACACTGGACGTCAATATTACCATATAATGTTTAATAAATCAGCCCACGCCTAATAAAGTAACCTATAAAAAGTTATCGTTCCACTCGGCAGGGCTGCACCGCACTAAGGTCTTGGGTCTGGTGTCTGCGCTTCCGAGCCATCGCCACCGAAATGCTTTTTTAGCCAAAAAGCTTTATCACTTACGTGGGGTCAGGGGCTATGGCCAGCTGCCGTAGATGTGTTGCTTCTAGATGTGATACGGATTAAATGTTTTTAGATCTTTTAAAAATTCTAAATAAACTAAACCTTTGTATTTATTATTTACTAGTAAATAATAATTATAAAATGTTCTTCTTATGCTGTTTTCACATATGTATCAAAAAGTTCAGTGAATTTAAAAATTTATTAAACTAGGCAAAAAAATTACGTTAACTAGTATATGTCTACATATCGATTTTTTTTAAACACTCCTCCATCCGGTGCCTCAAATTGTTAAATACTCGGTGGCACATTGCGCATGGCGAATATTTATTTCGAGTATTGGTCTTCAACAATCCTCATTGGATTATTGCAGTAAACCCAATTCTTCATGTTTTCCCATAGAAAAAGTCTGGTGATGTTAGGTCTGGACTTCTGGGTAGTCATGGAATATAATCTCGGTGCTATCTGAGTTTATCTGTAGACATCTAGCCTCGTCTGCTAATGTGTAAGAAAAAAGTAATAGCAGATAGAGTATTAACTTTCTGAGCAGTTTCCTCTATCTGACGTAGATGTACACAAATTCTTGAGTGCCTTAGATTTGCAACATTTCATTGTGCAGTCATTAATAAATATTGCTCCCAATTTGTAGATTTGTTTCAATTAAACCTTTAGTGTGCTTTTTAATTTTTTACCTAGTTCATTCCACTACTTGAAAAAGAGATGTTAATATGCTTTTTTATTTAAATTTGATTTTAAAATAGCTTGTAAGTTTATCTGTGAAATGAGGCGTGGTTCCTTACACAGTAATAATATGTCAAATCATGATTATTTGATAACATAACATATTTTATCCTGTGCACTACATAAAAAATGCTATTTTTATAATCAATTCCAGCAGTTTTACCTCTTCTTGCTGGCCAATGGGCAACACTGCAGAATGCAGGCAGTGGATCACTTTTATTGCCGGATGCCGTAAAATAAATGTCGTGGTCCATCGCGGCCCCAGCTAATGATACCCTGGATGCCAGTAAACATACATCGTGGGCCAAGGAGCGGGACTTTTGTTTGGGAAACTGGTACAATGAAATTTGTAGAAATTAGTCGTAGCATTTTTTCTTTTTTGTGCTCTTTTCAGCTATTTTACTATATGGAAACAGAATTCTACATTTTATAAAATCTGCTGTAGGTTTTTTTTTTTACTCTTTTCATATTTAGAGCAGGGAATGAAAGTAAGACGCTCTTTTACACTATCGCTTTCTTAAAATCTTATTTACTTTACTCATTAATGGTTGTTATACACAGAAGACAAGTACAGATAGTTTAGCTTATCTGATAGAGACATTACTGTATGAATATAATATAATTTAGGATGTATAGACCATAACTAAGTAGCAAGCTTTTTTAGGGTTCCGTACCCAAAAGGTAAGATTCTATTAATATCGCTCCGCTGTCCGTCTGTCTGTCTGTTTGTCACCAGGCTATGTCTCATGAACCGTGATAGTAAGACAGTTGAAAATTTACAGATGATGTATTTCTGTTGCCGCGATAACAACAAATACTAAAAAATAGAATAAAATAAATATTTAAGGGGACTCCCATACAACAAACGTGATTATTTTGCTTGTTTTTGCTCGGTATTGATAATGGCAACAGGTAAACGCTTGAAATAATCACAGAATATTTAGTTATATATTCACCTTAAAAAAATAAAAGATATATAATATAATCCCACGCAACAGTCATGATTTCTTGCCGTTTTTAAAGATGACGGTACGGATCCCATCATGCGCGAGTCCGACTCACACTTGGCCGTTTTTTTTTAAATTTAGCCTTGCGCTGTATTTATATATAAAGTATGTATTGTGTTCTATAGATAAAGATCATCACACGCAATATTTTCTCCGTCAATCCTAAGTGTCAAGTAAACATATTGCACATATATAAGGCAGATTTTTCTCATAACATACTTTATTTAAGTTTAAGACAAGAAAAGACGAATCCATCCCCATATTCCTTCTGTCCAAGAACACGGTCCATAATTTATGGTACACGTTGGAGGGCGTCTCCTGGGCGTACCGGACGCGCATTACTCGCCAGCGTGGACGGAAATCGGCGATATATCGTGATCACCGCGTAAATAACCGTGATAAGGCACATTTACGCCAAAAAATAGTATATGTGTAGTTCTTCTCTTTCTTAATATACCTTTTTAATATATAAACTGTTCTCACTTATTTTAAATTTTAGAGTACTTCTATGGCGCAGTGATACTGCAAGTGCCTTTGAATCGCAGGGTCCCGTGTACAACGTTTTGATAGTCATTTCAAAGTACATTACGTTTTATATATTTTTAATAAAAATAGTCAATCATAGGAAACCCGCAATGTCCTTTGAAGTGACTGTCAAAACGTTGGGCACTGAGTTGGCAAATAGGCCGGCAGATCATGATAGATAACTATCTTTTTGAGATTTACCTTTAATGTTTATCTATATAAGTATATATTATGAAATATAGTATCATTGAGTTACTATCCTACGAGTCAAGTTCTTATCTCCGGGTGAGCTCCGTGGTGCAGTGATCAACAAGCCAGCCTGCGACACGAGGGTGCCCGGGTTCGATCGCCGGTCAGGTCATGATGGAAACGATCTTTTTGCGATTGACCTGGGTCTTCGAAGGTTATCTATATAAGTATATATTATGAAATATAGTATCATTGAGTTACTATGCCCAGTTCTTTTATTATTGTAAGCTAGCTCAATTTGTATAATATGTCCCAATATATAATATTAGTATTCAGAGGGGTGTCCTGGGTGTACTGGACGAGCGTCACGGAAATCATTAATATATCGTGATCAATGCTTGAATAACCTTGTTAAGGCGGATTAACGCCCAATGGTTAGTATTTCATTTAAAAAAATCATACGTACATACATATTAATCAAGACTAATCCTTACAGATAAATAAATAAATATATACGGACAAATCACACAGATTGAGCTAGCCCCAAAGTAAGTTCGAGACTTGTGTTAAGGGGTACTAACTCAACGATACTATAGTTTATAACAAATACATATATAGATAAACATCCAAAACCCGGGCCAATCGGAAAAAGATCATTTTCCATCTTGACCTGGCCGGGGATCGAACCCGGACACTCTCGTGTCGCAGGCTGGCGTGTTGACCGCTGCGCCACGGAGCTAGCCAGACAGAACCTAAGATTATAAGAAATTTTAACCAAAATTTGATGGTTGCTAGCAGCATCGCCTACTGACATAATCCTTGATTTTTATTCCCTTCCGTTCCCTAGACTTGCTTCTTCAATTTGCACGGGCAGATAAGCAGATCAGCATGAAAGTGTTCTTTTTATAGTGACAAAGTCTTGTAATATGTTGGGATACTTATTTTTAGTCTCTCTGGACGTATACGTCCAGGAGACTAAAAATAAGTATATGCCCGATAATACGCGTCGGGTATACCCGACGCGTATTATCGGGTAGCTAAATAATCGTGGTCAGGATGCTCATAGGTATATTTTAAACGTGTGTTATTGCAACTTCTTTGATCTATTCGTTCTGGGTATTACTAATTATATATAGATTTTACTGATTCTCTATAGTAACTGCTCATAGGCATTAGGCACTTCGTTATTGTCTGTCGTCATATAAAAATCTACATCTCTAAAGATGTTCTGTACTCAAAAAGGATGGTGATCCTAAATTTGCAAATCTTAACAAATTAACAATTATCTAGAAATGTACCCTATATCGGAGCATACTCGTATCAATAAGGCAATCAGGGACCACAAGCTCGTACTTGAGAGCACGCGTGCCGCCCTGCGTCGCTAATTGAGCCCACTACGCCATTACTGCATTTTGTTCCCACTTAAAACACAAACTATGAAAGTATAGAAGAATCTTGTAGAGTCTGAAACTCTAGGCTATCGATAGTAATTAGGTGTACGTTTTTATGGAAAACCCTCAGAGCTCTTATTATGCTAGCAGGAAACATAACATCTATCACTTATAACTTTTAGGTTACCTGTGACCACAAGCTCCCAGTTAAGGGCACGCATACCATGCCACCCTGCTTCCCTGGAGCTGTAAAAAAAAACAAACTTCTAAGCCAGCGCAATCAAAAGATACAACTGGTTTTGCCGCCAAATTTTCTTGTTTTTCCGACGTTCGCAAGGGAATCAAAACCTACAGGGTACTTCTCGTTAAATCAAAATCTTGAAATCTGGTACGAAGCAACGTCTTAAAGCACAGATAAAGGAAAAAATGCGAAAAGCATTAATGTTGAGTAACATCATAAAATTAAAATATTTTTAATAATTTTATACTTATTAGATGTACGGAACCCTTTGTGCGCGAGTGCGAATCCCACTTAGCCGGTTTTTTAATAGATAAAATTAAAAGGGCTTCAATAAAAATGTGATGAAGTATTCGATTGAGTGAGCAAAGCGAGAAAATTTTGAAATGTACCTCCATTTAGGTATGTTGGTACAATTTTTATGTTCGTTGGGCATTAAAATCGGTTCAGTATTTTATGAGATACTTATGTAACTAAATCCAAGTTCGCGCAATCTACTAGTATGGATCAAATCAAAAATTTTTGGTAATAAACAGACATCAGTAGCAACCATATTCAAGATTCACCACTTCTCTACAACTTTTATTTTGTGTCTCTAACATTACTGCATTTTGTCCCACTTGAACGCATGTGGGAGATTTGTTCCGATAGTGTTGTTCGTTGTTGTACATAATCGTATTTCTGCATTGATTTATGCTGTGAGTAATACTGTTACATTGCATATTTCTTAAGTAGAAAGTGAATTTTACAAACTGTCTTTTCAGTCTTCTTATCAGTATATAATTCTCAAAGAGAGTAGTAAGTAAATATGGTGCAATAAAATTGAAAAATCAGTTTCATAATTAGCTGCTCCACGTAATAGGAAAAAGTCTTATAAATGCGAAAAAAAAATCTATTGAGTATAGTATCGTTGAGTTAGTATCCCATAACACAAGTCTCTAACTTACTTTGGGGCTAGCTCAATCTGTGTGATTTGTCCATATATATTTATTTATTTATTTATTATTATAATGACAGCTACTGCATCTTTATAAGCTTTTAATTAACGTAGAGAAGGTTTTTAAATAATTTTATCGGTCTGGGAAAAAAGAAAAGACGTAGAATGTGCCAGCTGCTTCTCTTACACTACTCGTAAAAGTCGATCGAGGGAATGGGCTAAAATCTGCAGAATTATAGGCGATGCGGCTAGCAACCCATCACTATTTTGATTCCGTTTTCCATCTAATGCCCACCAACATGCTAAGCGTGGCCTTCGGGTCTTATAGACCTAGGGTCTGTCTACCCCGCAAGGGAAAAAGACATGATACTATATAGCAAATATCGTTTAATTATCATCCAACCTAGACTAAACTAGCCTACCGTTTGTTAATAATCTTACACATAATATTATAAAATGACGGTGTCCACAATTTAACGGTGGCATATATAATAATGTTCAATCGAAAGTCAAGGATTTCTAATTAAGCTTTCAATACTTGGCCCTTACTTACATGTAGAAAGACTAACACGTCAAATAAAAGCTTGAAAAGCTATATTCTAAAATAGCCACAAACCAAAGCTGCTTAAATTTTCCAAGTAACAAGCTTTCACCTGAAACGGCCCCGTCATTGAACTCTGAATACAAACAGTCGGCTAATGAAAATTGAAACTTAGAGTAATGGAAAGAAGCCGAAGAAATGATTAATAGTCGTGCGGAAATTGCAAGGCAGGTCGATGGCGGGCGCTAGTCACGCTCAAGGCACCGGCTGCCACCGGCGTGAAAGGAATTCGGTCAGTTGTTAATAATATTTGTGGAAAATGCCTATAACCTTCTAAGGTAGGAATTACTATTCGTTTTCTGCAATTCCTGTGCCTGTTGGAATATTTTGACTTCTGGGCTGGATCTTGAAATTTCTTGACTTTGTGAATGGTGGGCCCTTGTTACACTCAAGGTACTGCCACCGGCGTTAAAGGAATTCGGTTAGTGTTAATAATATTGACGGAAAATACATGTAATTTTCTATGGTAGAAATACTCTTAATCACACATTTTATCTCTAATTAACCGTATCATCATCATTACAGCCGTCAAAAGTCTACTAGTGGACAAAGGCTTCTCCCAAAGATACCTCGCTTCATGGGAGGATATTGCCATACTCACTAGTCTCCACGCTTGGCAGGCGGGTCGGCGAGTGCAGTTTCTTTGGTTTTTGTGCTTCTGACGCTGTTGCCCATCAGAAGCATTTTAAAGCTGGGGAAGGACAGGAATTTTTTGGATTTGGTAAGGGAATTAAGGTATTGGGATACTACTTACTAGGATGAATGGGGAAAAGCAAGTAGCAGCTTGGGAGGCTGGGGGCGCATAGCCTATGCCATACCTTTAACCACCGGACAGGCAGTTGAGGATGACATCCCTGGGCATTACTAACCGAACTAAACTAAATATACGTAGTTGTTAAATTGCATATTAGCTTATTGCCATAATTGACATTAATCATTGTATACCTATAAATCATAATAATCATTGTACACGGCAAACACTTTTGACTCTTCTCATATCGATAAACCATCTAATTTACAGATTCCCCAAGCTATAGGATTAGTGTAAAAATATACACCGACGTATTACCTTCACAAATGGATATGTACGTCTAACCGTACCTAGTGTTTAATTGCCATAATTAATTAGATCCCGCGGAGCCGACGCGAGCAGAATAGGCGATGGATGTCAGTAACATATCGACGCCATTAGTGCGAGGTGACGAGTATCATATCCTATATTTTAAAGGCCCGTCATTAGGAACTGTTTTTTTTTTTCGTCTTCCCTCTGGTTCCCTTTGATAGATCCCTTGATAGATAGATAATAACAATCTTTAGAGGCTCTACGAGTGAATGTAAACAACATTTGGACATTTAGAAGTTATAGCTTCAAGTGATATTAAATTTAAAAATAGAACTTCTTCGACTTTTTAAAGAAACAACTGCCAATCGTCTTAATAGTAAACGGTTAAACCTATGGGTTAAACCGATTACGGATCAAATATCGCTATGAACACACGATTGATTGCATTACCTTTCTAACAAAAAAGAACTGCATCAAAATCGGTTCAGCCGATTGGGAGCTATGGTGCCACAGGCCGACACGAAAACAGGCACGTTCATTAAAACCCCCTCTTTTTTGTACGGCTGCTAATAATAAAATAATACACTCACAGATCCCCTGCCGGTACACATAGGCGAGGACGTGGTCGACCATTCTGATCAGTGTAAATACCTGGGATCTGTCCTTCGCGCAACCGGGGACATCGACAGCGACATCAAAGCTCGTATAACGGCGGCGTAGGCAAAATGGCGTGAGGTGACTGGTGCCATTTGTGACCCAAAAATGCCGGTTAGATTGAAGGGACAGGTCTATAAATCCATCATCAGACCTGTCCTTTTATATGGAAGTGAAGCGTGGCCTGTACTTGAGCGTGTACCGTTTTAGTAAGTACAACCTAGATTTAGGGTCTAGGATATCCTCCTATAGTGTTAAAGAAAAGACTAGATATTGGCAAATGAGATAGGTATAATGAACAACTATTACATTACATTAGTTACAAGGTTTCACAAGAACATTAGGTACAGATTAGGTAGTCAGGGTCGTGAGTTATAGGCACTAGATCCGTTGAGTAGCCCTTCTAGGTAGAAGAACTACTTAGCTTGAGATACAGCCGAAGAGAAGAGGGCGAACGCCGGCCGCCGCGCCTTATATATGGGCACGGTCAATAGACCATGCACACCCTGGTGTCAGAGTTCGGAACCGCCTCTCGGCCTCTGACGTGGTTCCTTTAACGACTACCAGATGGCAGCCGTTAAATGATGTTTTTTCCTCTAATTACAGAGACATCATAAAGGTTTTGAATAAAAAAATGTTTTGAATTGCATTACGTACTGAATAATCTCATATGTTTTGAATAAAATCATTTAAAACAACATTTAATATGAAATAGCGAATAAAACAAAAATGTCAAAAGCAGCCACATGTGTCAACCAAATATAGGTCCGTTCTATTTATGTTGTAAACCAGAGGACAAAAGTTAGACTTAAGTAATACCTAAAATACCAAAGCTGAGGATACGACTGGCAACACATTCAGATGAGGAGAATTTAGGAGCAAACCATGTTCAACAAGGCGAATAAATCATTTTTTTGATCGTCCGCTATCATCCCGCGATATCAATCATTCTTGTAAAGTAAGCCTCACCGCCGCTTTTTGTTCTGAGACAGTTACGAATCGCCGTACGGTTCTAGTAAACATTTAGTTTTGGGACTATTTAGTACAGGTGTTGAGACATAATATATGCATGCTAATTTGCTCTACGAGCGTTGGCAGGCTAGCAGTCTACTGCTCTGCCAAATCATATTACAATACAACATGAATGCTATCTTAATGTCTCTGCGAATGTTTCATTCTCACCTTAAGGATGGTGGAAAAACACTCAAATTAGAAGAATATACTAAGCTATAAGCTCTTCTCTTCTTCTCCTCATCCCATTTTATGTGGGGTCGGAACTACTTTCCATGCTATAAAAGTTTCGGATTATTTTTAATATAATTAAATAAATATATACGGATAAATCACTGAAAGTTGTAAATTTGTGTCGTATGATACTAAATCAACGATACAATGCTATATAATAGATATATTTAGATAAACATCCAAGACCAATCTGAAAAATATCGTTTTCATTTTGACCTGACCGTAGATCGAACCCGTTATCCTGGGATTCAAAGGCGCCTACGGTAACATTGAGCTACAAAGGTAGTCCAAATATGACATGAAAGCCGTCTTTATAGCAGACCCTGGGCTCCAACGCACCATAGTTGAGGATGCAACAGGAAAAACGTTCAGATGAGGAGAATATACTAAGCTATATGCTCTTCTCTTTTTCCCCTCCCACTTTATGTGGGGTGGGAACAGCATGTAATTCTTAAAACTTTCCATGATGTAAAAGTTTCGACCTATAATTTATTATTACTAAGCTATATGCTCATAACGCGGCTGCATGCACGAAAAAATGACACGTTTCGTGTGCAAGCGAGAGCGTGGAACAAGCGATCATCATCATCATTTCGTGTAAGTGACACGGTCAATCGACCATGCACACCCTGGTGTCAGAGTTCTTCGGAACCACCTCTCGGCCTCTGACGTGGTTCCTTTAACGACTACCAGATGGCAGCCGGGACCAACGGCTTAACATGCCTTTCGAAGCACGGAATCATCTTTATTATCAGTCAATCAGGTGATTCAAGCCTGCAATGTCCTAATCAAACCCACGAAGCCACGACCCCCGGGTTTCCACGGAGGCTGCCAAAGGAACAAGCGATAGAGAGGCACGATCGATCTAAGTATTCGGCTTGTGACGCAGATAGGTATCTCTCTTCCACCGTTTCACGTAAAAGTATCGTCAGTAAACAGACTAAAAGTCTGATACATAAGTATGATACTGAAGTATGATACATAAGTGTTACACGTACATACTCAAAACAATGGTTGTCTATAAAGACAACCATTGTTTTGAGTATGTACGTGTAACACTTATGTATCATACTTCAAACTTTCTACTAAACGGACGTAGCTTAATGACGGTACCTAACAGAAACCAACGTTTCAAATAACACTTTAGTTTGTGTTAACTTTGATGACACCTAACTAGTTAGGTATTTTGCAGTTCGCGATGCCATTACTGAATTTAAAAAAATGCAGACATTGTATAGATTCATAATCTGATCCGAAGGAAGATAGTGAACCTATATTTTGGAAACTTTAGAAATGATTATAGATTGCTTGTCTGTGGCCTTAATATTATATTACACTTTTTTTTTTATAGATCACTTTTATTTAGTGTACATATTATACAGTTATACTTAGTTCTAGTTGTTAGTTAGTATTATATTTATTTATTGCACTTCGTTGTAGACTAGTAGATATCGAAAATATAGAAACTTCTTTGCTTTTGTCCATCAAAATGATACGTCACAAATATGCTCATACGTAATAAATATTTATAGAGAGAGCCGGTCATTTTTCTTCCGCACATTAAGGTCTAGAGGGCCCTAAATAAATACATTCTATGGTTAATCGACGGTGACTCCAACAAAGTGGTCACCCTGTTCTCTTCAGAAAACAAAGTGGAAATATTATGGGGACGATAATAACCATTACATATTTTTCCATTACGGAGTCGGTATGGGTTAACTCTTTTTATTTTTGCTTCTAAACAGCTATGTATGATGCACGCCAAACCTGTTACTGTGGTATCTTGGTGACTGAACAAAATGTTCACATTTGTCGAAAAAAACTTCGGGATAAAATCTGGCCACTAGTGAATTCTTTACAAGTTTGGTAAAAAACGTTTTCTCATATAGGTAATGATGAATAAGAGCTTATACGTAGATATTGAAATCGAGAGAGTTGATATTGAAAATATCCATTTTTTTTCCTATAATATTATTAAAAGTAAAAAAAAAAAATGCCTATTTGGTTAACTTAAAAGTTAACCATTTATTTATTTTAATTTATTTATTTATATAGCTTCGTCATCATAGAGAAAAAACAATGTCTATGGTCATCATCAAAAACTAATAAAACTCAATGATACAAATAAATAAAGCAAACTCGCAACGTAAAAGTGTAACGATTCGTCCGTTCACAAATAGAATAAGACTTGATATGAAGATTGATTATGGTGCGTCTGCGTCGATGTTCGTGTAAAAAATCTTTTGAAGAATAAACATTAGCACTTTATGTAGACAGTACTTAGGTATATTCAGAGCTCGTATGTACTCTCGGTGCGCTTCTCCGTCCTGCACGTTTTAATGATGGGGGTTAAGTTAAAAGCGGAATGACTTTATTTTCTCTGCTGTGAAGCTAATTTTATTTGCTACAAGTATTTATCCACCTTGAAAAAATTTAGAATTTTAGTTATTTTTTTTTATATGAAATGTAATTTAAAATATATGAGTAAATAGATTCGTTTTTTGCATTTCCTGAATAAACAATACCATTTAACATCATCGACTTAACCTATGAGAATATTTATTTAAACCTTCGACCGCAGTTTGCTGTTCTTCAAAATCAGAGCAATGCTATTTAATCGTTTGGATAAGTTATTGAATAAATGGCTATCGCGCCTTATAAAAAAAGGGTAAAAGTGCTTGCAGCCAGAACTATTATTTATTTAAAATCTGAAATTGTTAATAATTAGGTACCCAATGTATTTTCATTTTATTCCGATAAGATTTAGTATAAATAAATATATACGGACGAATCACACAGATTTAGCTAGCCCCAAAGTAAGTTCGAGACTTGTGTTATGGGATACTAACTCAACGATACTATATTTTATAACAAAGACATATATAGATAAACAATCTGAAAAAGATCATTTTCCATCTTGACCTGACCGGGGATCGAACCCGGGGCCCTCGTGTTGCAGGCTGGCGTGTTAACCACTGCGCTACAGAGCTCGCCCGCTCTCGCATCGCTCGAAGTATGAACTAGGTAAAACAATGTAATTCTTATGTTTCATAAAGTTCGTGTGTCAAATATATTCTAGCTTTACTAAAAGTTAATCTTCCTAATTAATTCAAATCTCCCTACACTTATACTTTACACCTCTAATAGTTCCAATATCGCCGCACGGTTGCTTCTTACACCACACCAGCACATTCCTGACGAAGAATGATGCTTTCGGCTGCTCGCGCGAGTAGGTAGTGCTTTGTTCGAGTGATTAAGTACCTCGGGACGTTGCTAAGCCCTTCAGTTAATGAGTCGAGAGTCGGTATTAATCATTAGTTGACGAACTGGACGAGTGACGGACGCTCGTGGGTGGTTAAGGTAGACGCTTTGTTGCCTCGCCGGTACATAAGGAAAGGTTGCCTTAATAGTTTTATTTCTTACCTTGGATGACAACTAACTAGTAAGGCATCTTGCAGTCCGCGATGACTAAGCCATTACTGAATAAGTTGAAAAGTTTGCATATACTTTAATGGATTCAGTATTCACTCCGATGGTCCATAGTGAACCTTTATTATGGAAACTTTAGAAATAGTTATAGATTGCTTGTCTTTAGCCTAATCATTTCTTTGTTTGTAACTTTGCGGGCTAGTTTCTTATGTTCAATTGGTGGAATAGGAAACAGCAGACTATCGACACCTTAAAACTGGAATATCGATTCAAATGGCTGATATGGACGATTTTAATATGTCCAGGAATATTCTTTGCATTCGAGGCAGCTACAACAGCATCTTGGCATTGATAGCAACACACAACAACAAGCCGCTGACAAGCCGGGTAGACTGTCCTTACATCAACCACTGTTGTGGTCTCCATGTGGTGACTGCCAAATATATGTAGTCGTAGTGTAATGTAACACTAGGTTTTAAGTTCCCTGTTTACTAACAAAATATGTATGAGTCTGGTTGCTCGAAAATAAAGATTTATTATTATTATATATCTATGGTCAGATGGAACACCAGGTCGGATCGGGGGTGGAATTATTATTTTAAAATGTTGATCTGGTTTAGATAAACCACCAACAGACTACTAAATAAAATACTTAATAAAAAATGTTACTTGTTATAATGATCTCTGCTTTCAGAAAAGCATTCAAAATAGTCGTTATTTACTAATTATCTGATAACCTGAACTCGTGACGAGAGCTCGATAGTGTTAGACATAGATGCGAATTATTGCGAAACTAAGTACCGAAATTTAAGAGAAGCCAACTTGACTACTTAAATCACTTTCAATTATTTTTTATATAAAAGTAGGTATTGAGTGAGTTTGTTTAGGTAGTTTTGGAAGGTAGCCTTGGAGCTTGATAAATACGAAAACAACAAAACTAAATTCCTGCTTGAAAGGTCAGAATCAAATCATCATTAGTTCACGCGTCAAGAAGTAAACAACATCGGTAAAGCACGCATTGAAAAGAGAGACGTGTTACTCGCCGCGCCCGGCGGATGACTGATCCGCAGCGCGAACGAATATTCCTTTTTTAAATCCTCACTTTTTTATTTAACCACACAAAAGGCAAAGGCACATGAGTTATGCCGACTTGTAGTTTTTACGATACACTTAACTTGGATTAAATAATTTTTATTCCTTGTGAACGTGATGGCATGTGACATTAAAATGACAAATTGGCTAATTATTCTTAATCCGGCTGAATGCTTTGATCGTACGCTGCGAGTGATGGCCCGTCACGCCGTCTCTTGATTGCAAGCGGGGATTCGATGTTCACAACCACAAGTCACTTCTAAGTAGAAGTTCATTGCCATTGAAAATGTTTTGCAAAACACTACTATAGTCATGCCAATATGACGATACAGAGAAAATGTACTAATCAGAATTTTATGTACATATATGTTCAAACGAGACGTGGGGAGTGTAGGCCAAGTCCTCTGGCTGCTCTGGCCAAGTATGGCCCTAGTAGTACAGAGAGGGTCGTGCTCCTGTAGTGGAGACTAAAAAGGACCAGATGATGATGATATGTTCAAAGCAAAATTACCTGCTTAGTCTTAGTATTTTTACCGGTAGCATGGTTTTACCACGACTAAACAATATTCGATGCATATAAAGACGAACTAGTTGTACTTACTAGAACTAGTAAATAGCCCTATAATTACATGTCTAAATCAAGTCATGGTAAAAGCTTACTCAGCGGGATGAACCGAGCCGTATGCGAAAAATTGCAGGTTTGAAAGTTTTTTCGGCCGCAGTTGTGCACATTATTATGATAATAACGAGCATTAACGTTTAGCTGCTACGGATGCGCTTATTTTTCGCTGCGAACCCGGGGTGAGCCGGGAAAATAGCAAGATCGAATGTCTTGATACTTTGAGCATGACACAATATTACACGAGAAACTTGTACGCTCACATATGAATTTTTCCATGCGAGTAACACTTTTTATATTTTTTTAACTGCTACGAATGCACTTATTTTCGCTGCAAACTCGGGGTGTACCCGTAAACGGCAGCCAATTTTTTTACTCTCTCTCTTAGTCTATATCTGTCATGTTTGGGAGACACATTTCTTTGTTAGTCTTCGTATGAAAATATAGGCATTAATAACAGTAAGGAATCAAGTGATCAAGTTAATTTTGGATGGGCTCTATCTGCTGGAAGTACTTGCTGTCATCTTGGTTGATGACGAAAGTGATTATGCACAGTTCTAATTCGTTTATTTATTAATAATTAAGAGTTCGAACTTAGACCTGAGCTGAGATGGCCATTTTGAATTACACACACATCACATGCACATCATTAATTTATCGTCACATCAAGACTATATAAAACAAAGATATTTTCATGATAGACAGAATCAAAGGGTCTGAGGACCCCAACTGCTATGTAGAATGGCCTTACCAGTAGAGTCAAGATTTATCTAGTTACCATTTGCACAAGAGAAGAAGCAGCTGGCATATATTGGTTTATTTTATTTTTTATCAGGGCTTAAACAGTCAATGATTTAAAAGAAATATATCTAATTTTAACATCAAGTATCAAGAATGTTTGGTCATAGCTTCAATCTGTACAATAGGCAGGTACAAACATCAGAACAGACGGAGAACCAAGCGTCTCGGAAGCCAGCCGTCCCGGAAAAAATGCAGATATGAAAAATATAGTAATAAAAAGATATATAATACTGCTCTATAATGATGCCGCTTGACACAACTTTGAAAAATGTGTATGAAATACATATATCAGTACATTATGTAAGTATGATACAAGTGTGCTATATAGGCATGTTTGCTGCCGGTATGAGCCGAGATTATAATTATTAACCTGTTGATCGCGGAAACGCAGACACAATGGAGTTTTAATTGTTATGCGGCCAGATCTGGCCTCTCGGGGGCTGAGAGAAAAGCACACGAGTTACATACAAGTACGTTGTTTTTCAACACACTTGTACGAAAAAAAAGAGAAAAAAAAACAAACAAATTACTTGTTATCGGAGACATCTTAATGACAGAAGATGCGCACTTTTATGAGACTTTTAGTATTTAGTGTCCTCTTTTTGTCTATGCTTCTAATATAACTATTTAAATAAATATTTTTTAACTTTTGTTTGTGAAGGAATACTTAGCTAGTTGTTAAGTCATTAATTAGATTAAATATTGAAACTTTAATCTTTTTTTTCCGACGGTTAACTTTATATCAATATATCTATAGACTAGCTCCGAGGCGCAGCGGTCAACACGCCAGCCTGCGACACGGAGTGACCGGGTTCGATCCCCGGCCAGGTCAAGATGGAAAATGATCTTTTTCAGATTGGCCTGGGTCTCGGATGTGTATCTATATATGTATTTGTTATAAAATATAGTATCGTTGAGTTAGTATCCCATAACACAAGTCTCGAACTTACTTTGGGGCTAGCTCAATCTATGTGATTTGTCCGTATATATTTATTTATTTATCAATGCAATTCGGATATGGGACCATATCAGAATTGCATTGATAAATCGTAACAGAAAGCCTCATATCGACATAAATAAAAAAAAAACTACAATATTGTGTTGTAAAACTAAAACAAAATTTCATTTTAATATTCTGTTGATGTCACAAAAATAAATAAATATATTTACACAATTTTTTGCTCACAAAAGTTAATGTAGGTACTTTGCTACAAAATAAAAGTTACTTACTTTACCGCACTAGTACTTGTCACTTTACATCACCGCATTATTATGTCTCACCTTATGACACGCACGGTGTGTTGAAAATTATCTTACAGGACTTACCAATACAGATTATATCTATACTAATATTATAAAGGTGAAGAGTTTGTTTGTTTGAACGCGCTAATCTCAGGAACTACTGGTTGAAATTGGAAAATTCTTTTTGTATTAGATAGTCTATTATTATTGAGGGAGGCTTTAGGCTATAAAACATCACGCTGCGACCAATAGGAGCGAGGCATCAATAAAAAATGAAACAATAAAAAAAAAGTTTTGAAAACGGAGGAAAATTATTCATCTATACTAAGAAAAAACCTAATTAATCATAATAACAGATATTGCCGCGGACTAATTCGCGGGCAACATCTAGTGTATTCATAAATAGGATTTACTTGAATTGATAATACATGAGTGTCACTGTAAAAGTTGTTTCATCGAGATGGGAGGAAGCATTTTTAAACTATAGAAGAGGTACAACTTCGAAATTTTAAGTAAATATAAACTGTAATGGATTTTTACAGGTCGCATTTCCCAACTAATTTCCGTGAAATTGTATGCAGGTTCCATAATTACATATATGTTCGATTGTGTGATGTGTGTCGATTGGATTTTTTTCAAAATAGGCGGTATTTGCACTATAGAATAATTGTGAGTTCGCTGTAATAAAACTCACGAGATCTGCAGCTCACAAAGCCACTAGTTGGTATGGTTGACATGTTAAAAGCAATACTACACTAACGAATCTCTATAGACTTTAGATGACTATGTTGTGTCGTTATTTGATGTTGGTATATTTTTGTGTTTTATTTTGCATTCACAGTACTATTTTGATATACTCCTATTAAATTAAAGAACCAGCAGATTTGAACCAGTGACCTTAATATTAAATTAAGAAATAAAATATGGCGAAAAAATTCCAAGCGGGCGGGATTTTTTCACCATATTTTTTTCTTAATTTAATAAGAGTCAATCAAAAATAGCATTGTGAATGCAAAATATGTATAAACACTTTAAAACAGTGACATTAAGTCTTTGCAGGCTTTACTAAATAATCATTTAGTAACCATATATCGTATTCATCGTGCTCTTGCACGATGATCGTTATCTTGGCGATAGCTTCTAGACTAGCCTTTGTTTTTAGTCTAAGACTTGTTTATATTTTGCTTCCTGTCTTTGTGTCTGACGAATGAAGAATGCCTTAATGAAGAAGCATCATATTCGTCTCTCGTTGAGCTGTAGGTAATTTTGTCACAGAAATACAGTTTGTTGTATGCAGGTCTCCTTTGAGAGCGGCCATTCACCAGTCACTGACCAGGACAAAGCATTGTGAGCCAAGATCAATGTCTTGAATACCTACGTGGGCAGTCAACACAGCGAACGTGCTATACAGATGTTAGTGTTCGCTCAAATCCGCCTATGTCGCGTCGCATACAGCACGGTACTAATACGAATATATCGGTATACCGAACCCTTTGTGTTGTTGACCGTTCGTGTAGGCACTTGTGTAGTATAATTAGCGTAGAGCGATTAATTAATAGGTAATGCACGTCTGTGGCAAATTCATGCTCTGTTGTAGTTATAGCTGTGAGCTAATTGTTACTGTGATTAGAAATCTTTAGCTAGCGTTAAACATAAACTTGGATATAGGAATTACAGATTATGTACAGAAATTTACATTGATGGAATACTCTACAAATAACTTGCAGATTTGTATGGTATAGTACGCAGTTAAGTACTTTTAAGTGAGAAATTGCTTACTAGAAATTAAAATTAAAAAAAAAAATTTGGCAGTCAAATATAAAAAATAGTTGGTTTAATAAAAAGTGGTTACCATACCCGATGTACCTACGAGTACATCTGTAATATCGTGGATGCTAAGTGCGCGATGCAAAGGCTGAAAAAAATCATCTTTTCAATAAAAGTTCTACTTTCCTTTTAAGCATTGCGATGTTTCATGTAGACATCAGAAATGTTTAAGTAAACTTTGTAATAATTCAGGATTCACTTATAATCATAGATTTAAAAAAAATGGCGTCCATATAATCTACCCAAGAAGGTGGCTATCTTTGAACTGCATGATGACATTTGTCCAATGTGACACAATTACAGTCATTTTCTTCGACCACTACCTACTTTCGGTGGAGGAAAACACGGTGAAGCAACCTGCGCACTAGTGTGTGAAATGGAGAATGACTTTAGTATATCCAGCCAAAAATAGTCACTGTGTGCGTTTCTTTCCACAAAATCAGAATAGCCTGGCTTTTAAATATCAAAGAGGGAGAGAGAGATGATTTTTAAGAATAAGATAAAAGTATTTTTAGTTCATACAAATCAGATATTATATAAACAGAAAACAAACAAATGCTTTATTTCAAAAAATATATAATATACGAAATTGCATTTTCCATATTTAAAATTCGAAAATACCATTTTAACACACAGGTAGTTGCAAATGTTAATTACAAAGCCAAGAAATCTGTCAAGCGTAGGAACTTTTCACTGTTGCAAAAAGTGACGGACCAAACCTCTCGACAGCCGTGAGAAACCCAGAAACTATACTACTTTCACACGCTTTCGCTACATATGCCATCACTCATTTTAGCTGTAAACCACGCTTAGCCAGCGACACACCTGCGGGCTTAGAGCGAGACAAAATGAGTAGAAAGGTTCGAGTAGGCTTATAAATAATAAATATATAAGTAGGGACAAATAGACTGAGATAGCTCCACGCTTAGTTGTAAACTCAACTCAACGATACTACTTATATTTGTGATAGGAACTTATATAGATAAACATTCAAGACCCATATTCTCCATATTGACCTGACCGTAAATCGAAGACAGGTCCGCCAAACTGCCTGCTAAGTGTGGTGAGTATGGCAACAGCCTCCATGTAACCAAGCATCCATGGGAGAGGCCTTTGTCCAGCAATGGACTTCGTACGACTGAAATTATGATATTTATCGAAACCGACTTTTTTGTTTAAATTTTGCAGTAGGCATTTGTCTACCATCTCACCTGATGGTAAGTAACGATGAGGACGAGGATGTTAGATGCCTATCCAAGAGATACCCATTTATTCTACTTTTGAATGTCCCGGGACAGTACTTGTCTATGATTATAGACGCAGGCAGTTAATTCCGCACCTTAGCTACTCGAACCAAAAAGCAACTGTCAAAGCGTTTAGTTCGACTCTTTGGTATGATTGTTTCCATGCACTTCCTGAGACATACAGAAACATATTCCCTAATGCCCACGGTTCAGTAGGTCAATGTTACTAGAAGTTAGCGAAACAAACTTTGTAAGCTGAATACGCAGCATTGTGCGATAAAAGGAGTTCACGTACTGTCTTAAAGACCTGTAGTTCAATAGGTAGGTAGATAGTTCTGTAGGTCAATGTTACTGAAGTTAGTGAATAAACTTTAAAAGCCCATATTGTGTGCTATACAGAGAGTTTATGCGCGGTTGAATCCGCAAAGAATGGGATGCGTCGTGTCATTATAGATGCGTAAATTGTCTTTCATTATAGATGCATAATTGGTCGGTAGTTCTATTTTCTTGATAATATAGGACGGCAAATGAGCAAGCGCGTCACCTGATGGTAAGCAAACAGCGCTGTCCATGGACAACTGCAACACCAGGATGTAACAGGGGCGTTGCCGGCCTTTCAAGGAGTTGGGGGGAACGACATATGGGCAGGAAATTGGGGGAAGGATGGGCCTCCGGCTCTCTCACCCACCAAACGAAGCATAGAAGCGGTAAAGCTTCTACTCAAACGTCGATTTTCTGTGAGAGTATGGTACTTCCCCGGACAAGCTGGCCCATTCATGCTACAAGCAAAAATCAATTTTACCGGTAGCGTGGCTCTACTACAACTTATCTGTTGGTCAATGTCTCTAGAAGTTAGTAAAACAAACCATAAAAGCCCTGATAGTGCGAAGCAAAGAGTGTGTGCGTGAAATTATTACAAATACTTTTGCAGCGGCCCTCATAATAGGTACACCTGTGTCGTGGCCGGCCCGTAAGTTAATTATGAAAAAAAAGTTTTATTCTCTGGTTATGTAACCAGAGAATAAAACTTTTTTTTCATAATTAACTTTGCTATGTAGCAGAGAACAAAAGTATTTTTTCTATAACTGGTTATAAAATGTAGTGAAATAAGCGTTTGTTAGTAACCGTATACAAAACAGTGAAAGAAGTTGTTTTTACGTAACTAGTTTCGAATCAGTATTTTATATGTAAATTTGACGGCAAACGAGCAAACGAGCCACCTGATGAAAAGTGTTCACCGTCGCCCATGGACGCAATAGTTACCAAAGTGGCTGAAGGGGATTTAAAGTGTATGCCCGATTGAATCCGCGAAGAATGGAATGCGTTTTGTCAAAGAGTCATAATAAATGCATAAAAATTGTCTAAACACTGTATTTTACACAGGCACTACAATATAGCTCATTAGTTAGGTAGATTGGTAGGTCAATGTTACTAGAAATTTGTGAAACAAACTTTGGATGAATACGTTGTGTGAAACAAAGAGCGTATGCGCGATTGAATCGATGGAGAACTCGATGCGACCTGTCAAGAAACATGACCCATGCGCCTCTTCATTGAATCTATTAGGGGCTCAAATGATTTATGATCATTTTTTTCATCTATTACCTTTAATGAAATACACTTTCTGCGTGGATATGTCGCTCTCACCTGTTATCAAAGTCACTTAGATATGTTTGCATATAGTGTTGAACCGATTTGAAAATGAGTGTCTGTCTATTGAATGTATAATGAATAGGCTGACCCTCCTTGGATAGATCTTATATTCGAGGGGGGGTAGGCAGGCCATATTCTTGTCTATCTTTCTCCGCTCTTGTGCTATAAAACGAAAACAATTTTTATTTTTTTATACGTCGGATGTTGATGTTTACGCGAACGTATTATCCTGAGAAAGGATTACCTACAAGCGGTCGAGCCTACGAAAATATTTCTTCAAGCTGCAAAAATTTTTAACGCAAACACACACCGCATTATATCCATAGATTAGTAAATATTCCCAACTCAAACATTTGCCGAGAAAACACGCTACTGGTTGTCCGGACAATGGTCTCTTAGTTCCATCAAAACCACTTAACATGGGACTGACAGGTTAGTTCAATCACTATTATATACCCCGAGGCCAGCGTATATTTTTTGCCACCAAATATTTTTCCATTTAGGGAGTTATATCCAAAATTTCTCACGTTACTTTAATCAGGACAAATCATTTCGCACGCATCGTTTTATGCACTGTATTATGTAATTTCGACATTCGACGTTTCGTGTTACGTAAACTGAAGATGACGGAATAAAAATCTTAAATTTAGACCGCGTTACGGAATGGAACGCAACGGTTATGAAAGCTGACGTCACGGGCTAGCTAATCGATGTGGAGAACAATGTGACGTAATACAGCCCTAACAGGGCGCGCTGGCCAAATATTTGCGGGGCATATGTTTGGTTTCTTTTCCTTCGCCTCATATATTTTTACTTTGATCGCGTAATGGGGCCCGGAGGCGGTCCGATTTGTCCGAGATTAATTTCGCTCGCCCCGCTGCAGTCGCGTGTTGAATAAAATAAATTGTTTGTTTGGTACGAACTGAAGGACTTCACTATTCAAACAGGAGAGTTGCGATTTATTAATTCGCATCTCTACAGTAACGAATGTATGTAATATTATTGTCATTTGTTCGACTTATATTGAGTTTAAAACAATGTTAGATATTTACATTCTTCATAAGTAGAGGGTATTATGTTCCGCAAAATATATTTTTTGCCACATATAGCACTAAATTCATGGTGAGTGAGTCCACCAGGATCTCGTATCCCGATTCTCCATGGAATACCCTTAAACCTATAACTTCGGCAGGATTCTGTAGGATTGATTATAATAGGATTCACTCTGACTCCTAAAAGTACCAGATTAGGTACTATTAAAATGAATGATTTTGTTTTTCTGTCACCCGATCCAAAAATATTTTAAGTAGATGAGATATTGGGATCGATGATAGAGAAAATGATTCTATATTTTATTTTCAATATTAATATTAACGAGATTAGCACGAACCTTTAATTTATTTATTTCAGTTGACGTTTCTATGGATATAAGTTTATATATCCATCGTGGCCGCAGCTAGATATATCATCATCATCATTAGGTCCTTTTCCTCTCTGTACTACTAGGGCCATACTTGGCCAGAGTAGCCAGAGGACTTGGCCTACACTCCCCACGCTGGCCAGACGGGTTGGAGAGGTCTCTTAGATGTTTATAAGCTTTGTTTAGCTTGTATTTCCTAAGTCGACTTCTACGACATCCACGGAAAGACTTGGAGTGGTCCTATTCTACTCTGCCGCACGGCTATGCCGAGCGAGACATATAAACCCCGTTAAAAACAGTATAAATCAGAATATCTTCCTACCTGTTTGGCAAATAATGTAACAATAAATTGAAAGTAGTCGGGATGGGGACGGCTGCATCCCGGGTTTAATGAATTGCATTAATATTGCATCGCCCGGTAACTACCCGCAAACAATCATTAGATGCGGCGTGTTTGCGCGCTCGGGTTTGTTTGCGAATACAAATTGACGTTTAGTGCTGTTTTTAGAGCGGAAATTTGACGTGGTTTTGTGTTGTAGTTCATTTCATATTTTGCAGGGTTATGAAGTAGATGATTAATATTTGATTTCATTAATATGATATTGTTATGCTCAAAATACTAAATTAAAAAGGTTTTTTACTTAAAACAATTTATTAGTAAATGTAATGTTTTTATTCCTCTTCTTTCTTCCCTCCCTCTTTACTTACTTTGTCTAATGGTGTGTACATAAGTATAATTTACTATGTCCTATCAGAGACGACGATCTGCTAAAGACACCTATTTTATAACAATCTATTGCAATAATCTTCTACAGTATCTCCATACCCTCGTGTCACACAAATTTTATCTACAATGAAAGAAGAATTGTTATGAAAATATCCACAAAAAATCGTACACTATCTCGCATTCACGTGTCCAAAATTCAGTTGCTAAGCGTCGACCGCTGTCCAACTTATACAAGCCGTCCGTCGCCACCGGAAAATTGGACACCGTCCTATGCCCACTGCCCAATCACACGCGACACCACGCAGATTAGCACTTGGTCAGTCTTCCTATCCACGCGAAAATTCCCATTCGTCCACTGTACATTGACCCACCGTGCCGAAACCATACGTTGCGATCCAATACTCCCGCAGAATTGTACGGCGTTGGCAACAATGTCCTGAAAATTGACGAGACACGCATTGAAACCACATACGCTTTTCCGTCCCTCTGTCTGCGCCGAAATGATATTAGTGAACGGGGATCGGTATATGAAACTTATGTGTTAGGTTAGGTATGTAAACATAGATATACCAATGTCATAAATAGTTTTAAAGTGAGGGAATGATTGTTGTTGTCCTGAACATAGTGTTTATTACATTTTTGGGGGAAATTGACGATGAATTTAGTGTCTTTCTTTCACAGTACAGAATACAGTTTTTGTATGTTAAAAATACCATCCTGCTTAATTAAATATATATATATATATATATATATATATATATATATATATATATATATATATATATATATATATATATATTCAGGCCAAGTACTCTGGCTGCTCTGGCCAAGTATGGCCCTAGTAGTACAGAGAGGGTCGTGCTCCTGTAGTGGAGACTAAAAAGGACCTGATGATGATGATGATATATATTCAATCCCCCATCAATGATCTGATCGGGTTCGATTCCCGGTCAGCTAGCTCAATTTGTGTGATATGTCCCTATATATTTATTTATTATTATTTATTACAGGAGAGAAAGGCCAAATCCTCTGCCTGCTCTGGCCAAGTATGGCTCCGGTAGTACAGAGAGGGTCATGCTGCTGCAGTGAAGACTTAAAAGACCTGATGATGATGATATATTATACTAGCGATTCGCCCCGGCTTCGCACGGGTGCAATGTAGATATTAATATGGGGCAGTAAATTATACACATAACCCTTCCTCTTAAATCACTTTACCTATTGCTGACAACTGCATTAAAATCCGTTAAGTAGTTTAAAAGATCTAAGCGAACAGATAGCGTAAGCGACTCCATTTATGTTATGTTAAAGATTATCTTTGGTTGATATGAAAAGATAACTGGGACAAATAAATAATCAATTGCCACATTTTCTGCCTCATCTAAACTACATTTTATTAGGTGAAGTGGAATCGATTAAGCGATTCCGCTTCAGTCTGAAAGGAAGTTACCGAGCACGCCCGACTTTCGAATAAAAAAAAATTAACCCACAGACGTGACACGGTAAGCCGTCATCGAGTTGCAGAGAGCGTTCCGCGCCATTCAAATCTTTACTTAGCATTCAAAGTGCCGACTGCGGCTTTAATTTTTAAGGCTCACTACAACGCCATACTGTATTCACCTCGCGTTCTCACCACACTTACCTACAGGTATGTACCTAGCTAATGGTGAGGTGACTTCCAATTTCGAAAACGAGAATACTGCCTTTATAACATCTTTCAAATTGGACCCAAATTTTAGGGCAATAAAGTTTGATTTCTATTGAAGAAAATTTGTAGTTAGGATGTTAGGGTCCGAGTTGGTGTTCGGAGAAGTAGTTTGCATAGTTATGTGCGCGTTTATCTAAGCTATATCGGTCGGTACAGGCGTCGGCGACGTGGGCTCGGCAGGTCGCCGACGGTTTACAGGCCTTAAATAAATGTCTGAAACAGCGAATCGGCTTACCGCAGACCTAGCTGCCTAGCGGGTCTGGTGTTTGTGTACTGTATACAGTATTCTGGTTATATTGGCTGCTTTAGTTTGCTGAAATGCTTAAAATGGCGACGTTTTATTACTATTAAGTATTTTTTTACTGTAAAAACTAGAATAAAATAAGTTCTTCTTTATTTTCTTCTTTAGGTACTCAGGACTTCAAAAACTAGAAGAATATAAGTTTTCCCTTATTTTCTTCTAGTTTTCGAAGTCAGACCATTGTTTGTTATTACTTGTGAGAGTTAGTTATTACTAAGTTGATAATTATGAACTATATTCATGTTTGCTTCCTTACTAATATTATAAATGCGAAAGTTAGTTTGTTTGTTACGCTTTTACGCCGTAACTGCTGACCCGATCATCATGAAATTTTGCATACAATTTCTCTGTAGTACGGAAAAGGACATAGGCTACCTTTTATCCCGGGAAAAAGTACTATTCCCAAGGGATCGACATTGACGCGGGCGGAGCCGCGGACGAAAGCTAGTAAAATTATAAATGAATATACCGCGTGATTTCGAACCTAAATCACGGTATAGTTCTCGGGGTTTAATAATAAGTACCTACCTACATAAACATCTTGATATTATAGACACTACAGTTATCCCAGAGGAAAAAAATACTAAGTACTTAAGTATGACATGAGTCCATAACACTATTGCGTTGTAGTTGTAACATAGGAACTTTCGGTACTTACTATCATATAGGTACTAGAAAATAGGAAATAGGTAGAAAAAATACAGTTTACATTGTAAAACAAAACTTTGTAATGCATTAAAAACATACTTATCAGGAAAAATTGTGGGTGAATTACAAAAATCTCGCGGAACTTTATATAAAACAAGCTGAGCCTACAAAAGCGATACTCTAAAAAAATGCACTGGAAAATACATCGCGAAGTTTCTGTTGAAAGTGAGGTAACGCACGGAACGCTGCAACTAACCAACCGTAGAACTAAGGAAACGGTCCAAACCACGGGCGCCAGCGATTCTGTAAGACGTAATGCGGGTAATACTTAACGATTGTTCGAATGTCGTAAAGTGTACGATAAATCTGAGGTTGACTCATCAATCGTGAGAAACGCAAATACAATGATCTTCTAATGTTATGCGGCCCAATCGGGCCGCTTGGTGGTTGAGAGATCAAATCATTTCCATGCTTTGTGCCAATCAACTCACCGACTTAGGCTCATTTTATCCCGTAAGAGATATGGACGTGATATTATGAATAAAAATGATACTAGTATAATAAGAAACAAATTTTGTAACAGTGGACTTAAATTTCAAAAACTAGAAGAACACATTTTGACTACCTCTGTGGCCTAGGTAGAGGTTATCAGGCCAGGCTGTCACTCCGGATGTCCCGGGTTGCGTATTGCCAAACTGTATACTGACCCAGACACCCATAGTCTGTACTGAACTACGTCATGCGCATTAGAATCACAAACAAATTAGAGCAAAGTACATACGAGCTCAGAGCAGTCTGAGACGGTATGCACTTTGCTCGCTTGTATGTAAAGCAAACTGTGACACGCAAATATCTATAACTAACTATACAACGTGTTTCGTAATTTCCCGTAACTTTTTTATGCTTTTGCGATTTTTAGGTATCCTATCCGTGAAGCTGAACTACTTTCCCCATAAAACATACCCTATGTAAAGTAATTTAAGTTTAGCCGTTGTAAGTATGACTAAAAATTAATTTGAACTGGAACAACTATAAAGAGTGTTAAAAAAAACTATAAATGTTTCCACTTCAGTATTTATTAATTTTTCAAAGAAAGATGCACTGACACAACAAATTGTACCTATTTTTAATTTCAGTGTAGGTAATAGTAACTCAATTAAGTCGATATTATAAGTGATCGATAACAAAGTAAATTAATGAATCAAGAACAGAAAATGGAAAATTTTCATTAAATGCCAAAACAAAAACTCAAATAACAAGAGATGGCGTCACACCATGCCTTTTGTGCTTTATTTAGCGATTTTTCTTTGTTAATAATCGGAAAGTGCGAAATAAAAATTATATGTTAAAAATATCAGTAAATATGCCAACTGTTTTTCTACCAGCATACTCGTACCGCAAACTAGCAAAGTGTTAATTTTATTCAAATTATTAAGGCTTACACCGATCTATAAAAAAACATGTTTAAAGTCGGTTTATTTTTTAAAAGTAACTCTATTTGACTTTATTTAATAAACACGTGCGTAATTGCTAATAAAGTCACGACCACTGTCCAAAAGCGGCGCAAGTTTTAGAAGGCGAGGCAGAGAAATAAAACATGTCTGCATTCGCATGCATTTTGTTCTAAATTATCATGCCATTACATACAACACCAGACGCTGGAAAGTATGGATGTCTGGAATCGTATGTATTTTGCTCAAGTATTTTAAAGCAAAATGTATTTTAATTCAGACACTCTCTGAATAGGTATACAGTTTGCTCTTCAACTACAAAGGTAAACTGCGATCGAGCTCAGAGCAACCCTGGTCTGGGTCAGTATACAGTTTGGCAATACGCTCCCGGGTTTGATCGAGGGTCAGTTTATGATGGAAAATTATCTTTTTAGATTGACCTGGGTCTTTTCTATCTTGGATGTTCATCTATATATATAATGTATTTGTTATAAGATATAGTATCGTTGAGTTAGTATACCATAAAAGTCCGGAACCGGGCTAGCTGAATCTATGTGATTTATACGTAAATATATATTTTTATTTATATTATAGGACGACAAACGAGCAAGCGGGTCACCTGATGGTAAGTGATCACCGCTGCCCATGGACAACTGCAACACCAGGGTGTGACAGGTTCGTTGTCAGCCTTTCAAGGAGTTAGGGGATGGAAATTGGGAGGGAAGGGAGGAAGATGGGCCTTCGGCTCTGTCACTCACCGAACGAAACATAGAAGCGGTAAAGCTTCTACTCAAACGTCGATTTTCTGTGAGATTGTGGTACTTCCCCGGACGAGCCCGCCCATTCATGCTATTACCAAAAATGAATTTTGCCCGTAACGTGGCTCTACCACTAATGACTAACAATGTACTTATAAACCTTCTTCTTGAATCATTCTATCTATATCAAAATCCGTTGCGTAATTTTAAAGATCTGAGCATAACTACATAGGGACAGACAGCGGAAGCGACTTTGTTTTATACTAGTTAGTGATGTAGTATTGACATGGAGGTATGTATATGTATAATCGTTAATCTTCTATCCCTTGCGCTGAGTCTCCAAGCGTCGCTGAATAGCTGGTGTCGGCAAGGCGAGCGCCTACCGCTGCATATTTATGAAGCGCCTCAAACACTATAAATAGTTGATACGGCCCGGCCTCGCCCGTAATGGAGTAAATACAACGACATGCCCCGCTGTAATTTGTACTGAATTCCAAATACCCTGTAGGCTTAAACGTGCCCGTCTAAGATTTATATGGCTAGATTTTCTTTTAGTGATTACTTAAATACATCTCTGTTATATACTCGTATATATGCTAGTTGTTCCGACCTCCGTGGTTCCGACGAACTTCGTTTCGCTATTGTTTTTTGTCGTAACTATTTCTAGTACTTATTTTAATAGTTATTTTGCTATTCGGGGTGATATCAAAACCAACAAAGCTGAGATAAAAATCGGTTCCCTCGTTTTAAAGTTATAAGTGTTCGAACAAACCCGACTTTGTGTTATGCAATATCAATAATTGAATGAATTAGATAATATATTCTTGCATCATCATTACAAATCATACAAATATATGAAACAATCCAATCGATTTATTTTAAAGAAAAGAAAAACGTAAATGTACCAGCTGATTCTCGTCTCGCTCAGATCGTAAAAGCCGATCGAGGGAACGGGTGAAAATCTGAAGAATTTTGTAAGTAGACGGTGCGTCTAGTTTTCCACCTATAGGCCCAACTTGCTAAACCTGGCCTTATATATGTAGGCTTTGTTTACCCCGCAACGGAAAAAGACGTTGATGTTTATTTTAAGAATCTTTGTTATATTTTCATACACTTCTTATTTTCCTTGTGACTCCGTTAGATTTAACATTCGCTTAAATAAGAAATATCAAAACATGAACAGTTCGAAATTAAATAATTTTGATGAAATTTTCTAGATTCTCTTAACACTTAAAAAACGTACACAGTATATCTGTATAGATTTTTTTTTTTAAATCTATGGTATAGGTAGTAAGTACCTTAAAGGATACACACGAGTATGACGAATTTAGATAAGCCTACTTTTCAATGCAAATATTAAAAATGGAAAAAATTACTCAAGTTTAAAAGAATATAATTGTAACCTACATTATATGTAAGTAATGGAAAGTTGGGAAAACAGCAGTGTGCCAGTATCCGCAAACGCATCATCTGTCTCCGTTCCAAGATGGCCGACCTCATTATTTCCCGCACTGCACTGTCACTAGCAAGAAAATTGTTAGAGTGCTGAGGTGGAAGACCTGGACGAACAGTTTTAATTTAGAAGTAGAATAGAAATAGAGCAATCAAAAGACGTCTTGTTTTTCCGTCTTACTAATTTTGAAGTGATAATATCTTATAAATCGATTAACATAAACTGCACGCACGAAGAAGTGTCACGTTACGTGTGAAAGTGAGAGCGCAGAACAAGCAATAAAGGGGCACGGTCGGCCTAAGCGTTTGGCTTATGTATGGCGCATCTATCACCCACTATTATCACGTAAAATTAACGTCTGTAAAACTGACTTTACAGACAACCGTTTTTACTAAACATCATCATCATATCAGCCGAAAGAAGTCCACTGCTGGACATAGGCCTCCCTCAAGTAGTTAGTATTTCCAATACGACCGGTTGGAAGCGGCCTGCATCCAGCGTCTTCCTGCGACCTTAGTCAGGTCATCCGACCACCTGGTCGGTGGGTGTCCGACGCTGCGCTAAGGATACAGGAAGCTAAAATTTTTATGTGTACGAGTATTGTCTATATCCACTATATCTCATGTAAATTAGTATAGGTATATACGTGTGAACGTCGTGTAGGTATATACTTATTTATTGATATGGTTCATAATTCACAAAGATTTTCTGTCATTAAATTTGTAAATATGAGAGCGAGATATATATTTATGTACTGTATCTAACCAATAAATATATAGCAATCGAGGTTCGTAATATTTAGATACTTTCAATGCTTATAAGGTTATTTCGGAAGATTTCTACGATGATATTGAAAAAAGATATTTAAAAACATAATAAAATTTTTACACATTTACAAGATAAAGTAAATAAAAAGTCATAAAAAATCAAACTACCTGTAATATTAGATGAAAGAGTTCGACAAACCACAATGCTATCGAGTTACCACATCCACGAACTATTGAATCAGGCATCGCCATTCAAACAGTTGACATCTCACCTGACAGACCTCAAGGTAACGATAATATCGTACATCCATTCACATACCAATTGTTCCTTTCGAAAAACCGCCCCGAAATCTAAAGGGTTGATAAACATATCAAAAGCGAAAGAACACCTGTTTTTTTAAACCCACAATGAGAGTCACCGGTTCCATTGTGAATGAATAATCTGGCACAAACATTGATAATCGGTATTTGATATCGATTCAGTACGTCTTTATCGATGTAAAGACCTCCCACAAGTGGCGACGACAATAGAGGGATGACGCTTAGTGTCGATAGAACGAATTGGAAATCGAAAATTGTGGTGAATATTTATCAAATATAGAATTACGAGTATATCGCGTGATTTTGTACCTAAGAACTATATTAAAATCTTGCAATCAGAATCCCTAATTGAATACAGAATTGTAAGAAAAAAAGGTAAAAAAACGAAATAAATTTTTTTACTTCCGATAGAAATTCCCCCAGCTGATCGGCAATTGTGTATGGGAGGTCCAATTTTATTTTTCGTTTCTTACCTTTTACAATTCTGTATTAAATTAGGGATTATGATACCAGGATTTGAATATAATTAGTTCATAGGTACAAAATCGCGCTGTAAAGCTTTTAGACTTAAATTATTTGCATAAGAAACAGTCCAAGAAAATTAATCACATAGATTTTACACGTGTCTCTCTTAGCTTAAACAATGCAAGCAATTAATTCGATGGGCATTTTATTTTTTTATTTTTTATTTTATTTAATCAGGTACAATCACAGATAACAGAACCTAATCTAGATACTTTCACACTTTTATACTTCATTTTAATTCTGATATCCTACACTAGATTGTACACAACACTTATAAAATACTAGCTTTTGCCCGCGGCTCCGCCCGCGTCAATGTCGATCCCTCGGAATAGTACTTTTTCCCGGGATAAAAGGTAGCCTATGTCCTTCTTCGTATACTCCAGAGAACTTGTATGCAAAATTTCATGATCATCGGTTCAGTAGTTACGGCGTGAAAGCGTAACAAACAAACAAACAAACTCACTTTCGCATTTATAATATTAGTTAGGATACTAGGTTCAGGCTTTCGTTATTGAGGGGTTAGTTCAATAGTTCGCGCTTCCTGATCCTGACTTCATCTCCATACCAGTTTTAAAGTAGGTAAGAATTTCGCTGCTGGTATCAATCAATACTAATAATAAATCTGTAGGTAAGTGTCAGTCATGGAGTAAGTTACTTTATTTTCAAAGATATCGTGTTTATAAACTGTATACGTGATGCTGAAACTAAATTGACGATTTTTAGTTTTTTTTTCTGTATGTCTGTATGTATGTATCTCCATAACTCTTAAACGAATTAACTGAATTTTATTTAACTTGATAGATAAACATTTAGACGTACAGGATACAGGATAGGCTACTTATTTTTTCTCCAGTTATGATAATACGTAGCCCCCATATAAACATAACATAATTAATAGTAATGTACGCGAACGGAGTCTCAGGCACAGCTAGTTATTTATACAACAATTTATTATGCTATATATTATTGAAATAAATATATGTTCAAAATTAACTTCATCAGCGGCGCAAAGTGGGTATTTCAAGAGCATATTTATTTTGGTTGTTAAAAAATGGTTGTCTGTAAAGTCGGTTTTCGGACGATAATTTTACGTGATAACAGTGATAGATACATCATAGATACTACTACTACTGCAGCTACTGCACCGGAACGTGACATTTTTCGTGCGTGCAGCCGGTGGTTTTTATAAGACGTTATCACGTCAAAAATAATTGAAAAATTGTTCCTACATAAGTAAAAGATAATAAAAACCTTATATACGAGGTCACGTAACATATAAAAGATAATAAAAACCTGATATATGAGGTCACGTAACATTATTTTGTGCCGTACGTTAATGTAATGATCAAGAAAGTTACAAAAGCTTTCGTCCGTAACAGGAATGTCACAAAAAGTTACGGCAACAAATATAACTGTTTATAATTAGAAACAAAGAAATTTGAGGGTGGTTAAGGTGACGACACGGTCGCTCCAAAAATAAAAAATAGCTAGAGAAGGATAACTCCTGGGTATATTTTCTTTACCTACAAGATTATACATTGAAAATCTCAAAGGAGATTATGCGATGTAAGTGGTAAGTTTAAGTTTATTTTTGTATCGATAATATATACATTTTGGCGAGCTCCGTGGCGCAGTGGTCACCACGCCAGCCTGCGACACGAGGGTGCTAATAATTTAATTTAATTTCACAACTTACTGTGGGGCTAGCTCAATTTGTGTGATATTTCCCTATTTATTTATGTATATATCATCATCATCAGGTCTTTTTAGTCTCCACTGTAAAAGCATGACCTTTTCCGTACTCCAGAAAACTTGTATGCAAAATTTCATGATGATCGGTTCAGTAGTTACGGCGTGAGGGCGTAACAAACAAACTCAGTTTCGCATTTATAATATTAGGAAGGATAAGGATAGTCAGATATTATAGTAATAGTAGGTATATAGTAAGTATGGATTTAATTTTCTTTATATTATACATTTCAAATGAAACATAAAATACTTGCTAGTGTCCGCTGCTTCGCTTACATTACTCTAAATCCATTCGGGATGCTTTTGTCTAGGGTTGGTTAAAGTAAATAACTAAGCGAATTCCTTTACATACTTTAGGTAGGTACCTAAGTTTTTGGTTGATCTCTTTCAGGTATTTTTTATTTTATCTACCTATTTGAAATCTTTTAGGCTTTCGTACTCACTAGAGCGAAAATTGTATGCAGCGTGACATCTGTAACCTTTGAATTGTGACATTTCTGTATATAAACATTGTTGGAGAAGTTACACCGACCTCGTTTGCCGAAATGTAGCAACAAGTCAAAAATACACGCCCTTCTTCAATGAAGTGAGTTAAATGTGGAAATTCAATTTGAAGTTAAAAATGTTTAGTTGTTCAGGTGAATTGACGGTTACGGAATGAGATTGTTGATTGGGCAAGTTTCGGAAAAGTTTATTTTAAGAGTGATGTTTATGAGTTTCTTGGATTTTTGAGGTAGCTGAATAGCTGTTTTAATTTTTTGGTTGCGTCTTTCAATTGTTTGGTTAAGGTTGCGCAATAGTAGTCATACACAAGGACAAGCAAAGTTTTGTGGAATTAAAACGTAATTCGGACTCCTGGTTACGAAATAGAACAATTATATAAGAAACTGGTGGTTTTAAATAAATCAGGTTATATACGGATTTGCTTAGTGACGCAGTAAGCACTTATTGTGTAACGGATTCTTAGGCTACATATTTAAAAATACATTTTAAATCGAACTTTCATGGGTTAAGGTGTTTCTTTTTTTCTTATTTACCATAAATATTCAATTATATCAAGGTTGGTTCATTCACCTTTATAATGTTTAGTTTATATCACAGAGGAAAAAAATACGTATTAAGTAGTAATAATATTTCTGCCGTTATAGCCGTGTAGTTTCCAGTAGAGTAGAATAGGACCACTCCTATTCTTCCCAGAGAGGTAGTAAGAGGCGACTTAGGAAATACAAGCTAAACAAAGCTCATAAGATCTCCAACCCATCTGGCCAGCGAGGAGAGTGTAGGCCAAATCCTCTGTCTGCTCTGGCCAAGTATGGTATATCCGGTAGCACAGAGAGGGTCATGCTCCTGCGGTGGAGACTAAAAAGACCTGATGATGATGATATGATTGCGATTATAATAAAACTAGCTTTTACTCGCGGCTTGGCCCGCGTAGATATTCAGTCACAAATAAGATATTCAGTCGGCGTACGTCGAGAGGGTCATGCTCATGCAGTGGAGACTAAAAAGACCTGATGATGCTGATGATCATGAATATTTCTGCATGGATAAGGCAATAGCAAACCACTCCATTTATTTCTTGCCAAAAAATAGTCATTGTGTGCGAGTTTCTTCCCGGAATGACACCAAAGACAATCTGCGCTGCAGGTGAAGTTTTTGTGCTATATTTTGTTGTCATAAATATATCGTCATCATATCAGCCGCAAGAAGTCCACTGCTGGACATAAGCCTATCCCAAAGATTTCCAAAATGACCGGTTGGAAGCGGCATGCATCCAGCGTTTCCCTGCGACCTTGGTCAGATCGTCCGACTACCTGGTAGGTGGGTGTCCAACGCTGCGCTTGCCGGTACGTGGTCGCCATTCGAGAACCTTTTTAAGTATATCCATTACATAATTTAATTAAATATTCGCAGTACAACGTGATGCAGGCAGCGGTGGGCTAATCAGCACTCTATCGCGCTGTCATCACCAGCAACCAACTCAAACTGTGTTTAGACTTAAACAGTGACCCTTATAACAATGTAGTAGAGTCGACATTATAGCTAACGAATAAAAGTAGCAATCATATTTTGTAGTTATTTACAATCCTGGTAAATTGTGTAGATATTGGATTTGACAGTTTAATGGATTTGGACCGGTTTTCAGCATATCTTATTTCTTTATTTTATAAAACTATGTGTTTACACTGTGAATGCCTGAACCTTTAAAATACATTAAATACGTTATTTTTGATTTAATTATATTTTTGTAAATTTGATTTAATTCTAGAATTATTAATGATAATGACTACCAAATGTCATTGGTATAAATATGAAGTGTCCCTAAGAGGGAAGAAAAGTCCTTTTTATTTAAAACTATACCTAGATTTGAGATATTCAAATGATTTTAATGATTTTTTACTGTACAAAGATTGGATATTATAGTTTGTATTTTGTTTGAATACCATACAAAAAAATATTTAGGTTTTGAGTTGATACGACCGGTACATTATTGATGACAACCAAATGTTCATCTCTAACATGTTAAATGTTTCCATAAAGTTTTACCTACAAACCTAGGCTCTGTCTACCCCGCAAGAGAAAAAGACGAGATACTGTACCAAATATAATTAGTATGAAGTTTCCCAAAGGGGAATGTAAATCCGTTTTATGAGCAGTGACTATTATGAGATTTGCGATTTTCAATAGTTTTCGGAGGATTTTTACTTTTGAATATTATTTTTGTTTCTCTCTTGTTTGAATACTATGCAGGGTTTAGAGTTGATAAGCCTGGTACAATTCCTAACTGAAATATATATTCTGTATATGTCGTGCCATTTTGTTTACGTAGATACATAAATAACATCATTTCATTGAATATTCGCAGTACAACGTGCTTGCAGGCAGCGGAGGGCTTATCGGCACTCTATCGCGCTGTCAACGCCAGCGACCAATTCAAACAGTGTTTAGACGTTAAAACGTGCGAGAACGTAAACGTGACCTTATCACGTAGCAGTAGAGTTGACATTACAGTTACATTCATGAGCGAATTAATAAGCAATTACTAATCTACAGATAGTTTGTATTTATTTACAAATCTGGTATATGATGCATGTTGATGTTTTGACATACTATTATTATTTATACTAGTAACGGTATTTAAGGCAAATAGGCCAAGATGCTAATATTAGTAAGCACTAATAAAATTTACAAATTACCTGCTTATTATATAGGGTAATAGTCGTATCCCCCTAAGGGAAATATCATGTGGCATTAAGTCCTACGTAAATAAAGCTAAATAAGTAATGTAATGTAGATGAAATATTTGGTTATGAACGTATAAACTAACATTTACTTTTAATTATTATTATTTCGTATTACCTTTAGCCTAAGTTGTACTTTATAGCTTCAGTGAAATCATTTAATACTATTTATACAAATGCATATATATATCACATATTAATATCCATTATTTATTTTTACTTACGTCTGTGCATAGGCCATGGCCTTTTTATACATACATAGCATCACGGATTTTTCCCTTGCGGGGTAGACAGAGCCTAGGCCTCTAAGATCTTTTGGCCACATTTAGTATTTTGAAAGCCGATCGAGGGAATGGGCGGAAATCTGCGGAATCATGTCAATAGGCGATGCGGCTAGCAACCCATCACTATTTTGATTCCGTTTTCTATCTACATGCCCACAAAAATGCTAAATGTGGCCTTTTTATTTCCCCGAAAACGTCATGGAATGCTGAAAATAATAACAAGGTATTTTTTAAAGATTCACTCTTGTCGGTCTTGTCCTTGTACTATATGGGATACAGAGCTTGGTTACTTAAAATTAAAAATATTTAGTTATGTGTCATATTCAGTGGTATACAGATAAAAGTGATGATTATTTACACAATCCATATGAGTAATTTATTTTGAAGGAAGAAGGAAGTTGAGGGGGCCAACCGATATTTGATATAAAAAAGAAATTTTCTGCAAACTCCGGCCAAATTACTAGCCTAATAATATTTTGACTATACCTATCACGGTGGCTGTGTAGCGGGACAGGCAGCGGGCTAATCGGCACTCTGTCACGTCGTTGTCACGCGCAGACAAGCGACACGTGCGAGCTACCACATCTCTGCGGCTCTTGGAAGCATTTCATTTAAAAATCATTATGGGTGCACGAGGTGGAAAACATTTGGGGAGTTGAGGCTTATTCCATTAGTTGCTTATCTTGTTAGTTAATCATTTGAGATGCTGCTTAAATATATTTTGCGTTGTAATTTTCAAGGGGTTTGTTAGTATTACAGAGTGTAAATTGACCCTCGACATTCCCTTAAAGGGGCGACTCAGCCCGCCAATATGAACAACTTTTCTTATGGGAACAACGCCGAGAACTCGAAAAAAATATTTGACATGCCCATATAAACTGGCCAAGCGGCAGAATAATTTTTTATGGAAAAGCCAAAAATAAATAACAAAGAAACATGTATTTAACAGATATGTAAATAATTTTCATTAAATAAAATATCCGGATTCGTGCTTAGAGAAATAACTAACATAATGAACATACTTAGATACTCATATCTACGTAGATTGACCTAGGACTTTATGTCGTCACAAGTTTAAGGGAAGTCCTCTCTTAGTTATAAACTCGTTACTTGCGAAAGTAAAACTATCCAAATATTAAACCAGAACCTCTATTTAGCTCGTCGTATAAATCTAAATTGATTAAATATAAATTCCTCACGGCCAATTCTAAGCCAACAATTTGCGAACTCTGCCCGAGTCGCCAAATAGTTTATCTTGCCCGATCGCGCCGCACAAACATCTAACACAACAAGCAACTCGTCACCTACCGTTTTACACACAGAAATCCGCATCCTTAACTACACACTTCAGCCTAGCTGCGTCTCTCTCGCGCTAAGAAAATGAAACGGACCAATGAGGGGGTGGGGTGACACGCATTTCCGGGCCCGGCTCCAATCAGCTGCTAGAACAAAGGAGTCGCGATAGCTACTTACCTACAAGTAGCTATAACCAAGGGTCGGCTATAAGTAGAGCTGCGCTCCGTTCACACACGATTTCGACACACACAAAGATATTTTTTTACCTGCAGACGAGTTTTTGTGGGCGTGCAGTATGTTTGTGTGGCGGCGTCTAGTCGGGTGATCACTTGGCGAAGTTTGCGCAAGTCGCGGGTGTAATGGCTGGAATATATCGGCTTTGAAACCCAGCTCGCGACGTGTTGTGCCTTTGTGACTATGCTAACAGACATGAATGAGGGACTCGAGTGTTGTTTAAAAACATCACACGCGCCGAGAATAGAGCTCAAATAAAGGCCGTAAGCTGTAGTACAGTCACGAAGGACCAAACTTACTGATTATTACTCATAAAACTGTATAAAGATCAACATTAATAAAATAGTTTTCTTCCGCAAAAGAAAAGCATATTTGTCTCTAAAATTAAATCAAAGTTTAGTAAGGCTGTAAGGTGCTTTAAACTGTGTGAAAAGAAAATAAAACGAAAGAGGTATTATCCTGAATGACATCCTGTTACGGCTTATTTCTTCTCTCGACTCCCAGAATCCTCACGTCGTCGTTAAAGGTACATTTTTCTTTTGCAGTCCTCACGACGTACCTGCTTAGAGGACCCTTCGTGCCGTTGTGATGTAAATGATGCCTTATACTCCGGTAACACAGTTGCGAATGAGATAATTTAATGGCAACACGCCCTGTAAGACTACAATTTGACTATCGCGAATTTCCTGCGTGTATGCGGTTACAAAATGTTGTATGAGGAGTGCGTGTGCAGACAAGAAATGAAATTTATTTTTTAGGGAGTAGAGTATGTTTTTGTAAGATATGATTAAGGACGGTGAGAAACAAATCTGCGTAAGGTAGCAGGGTGTCGAGTAACTCGTGTTCTTACCCTCTCTCCTTTGTTCGGGCCGGAAGAGTGCGCTAGAATTACATGCTCGAGTCTGATGCGCGCTTATTTTTTACGGCGCTATATTGTGTTTCTTATAGTTATGCAGTTCAACGACTGAAGAAATGAGAGGGTGGTTGGGGAGCAAACAAAACACGTTTACAGTTTTGATTTAGAATGCTTTGGTGTTGCCGAGGCGCTGTTAAAGCACTTTGAAGTGATTTTCACTCGTCATGAATAATTATTGTTTAGATGTAGGTCAGAATTTCCATTCGGCGTTACTTGGGAACTTTGGCGAAATATTAGCAAATGAATACGTTTTAAGACATAAGCTTTTGACTGAGCATATCTATAGCTAGCACCGTTAGGATTGTAAGCTCTTACAGGGTTTAACGATCCAAAACTTAAAAATAAATAGGCAAGAATTTTATAATAAGTTTTGTTGATTTCAAACCAATACCTAACGTTAAAGTCACCCAAATCCTTACTAATATTATAAATGTGAAAGTGAGTTTGTTTGTTTGTTCATTTGTTTGTTTGTTACGCTACTACTGAACCAATCATCATGAAATCTCGCATACAAGTTCTCTGGAGTACGGAGAAGGACATAGGCTACCTTTTATCCCGGGATAAAGTACTATTCCCGAGGGATCGACATTGACGCGGGCGGAGCCGCGGGTGAAAGCTAGTAACTCATCAATTTAATAGCTTTAGCACACCAAAGCTCGACTTGCATACATAACATTCCACAGAACTTGTCGGGATTTGTGCGTGGAGTTGGCCCTAAGTGGTAACATGGACCTGAAGCGTCATTTTTAGGGTTCCGTACCCAAAGGGTAAAAACGGGTCCCTATTAGGTAATATCGCTCCGCTGTCCGTCTGTCTGTCTGTCCGTCTGTCACCAGGCTGTATCTCATGAACCGTGATAGTTAGACACTTGAAATTTTCACAGATGATGTATTTCTGTTGCTGCTATAACAACAAATACTAAAAAATATAATAAAATAAATATTTAAGAAGGCTCCCATACAACAACCGTGATTCTTTGCTCGTTTTTACTCGATATTGATAACAGCAAAAAGTAGACTCTTGAAATATTCACAGAATATTTAGTGATATATTCACTTTTAAAATAAATAATTAAATAAAAATAAAATTAATATTACAGGGGGGCTCCCATACAACCGACATTATTTTTTTGCCGTTTTTATAGATAGATAACGGTACGACGGAACCATTCGTAGGCGAGTCTGACTCACACTTGGCCGATTTTTTGAATGGAAATCTCATTGAACTCAGGGAATGAACTTGTAAATAGCTTTTTAAGGGCCCGTACTACCTCACACTGCTTTGCATGATTGACTGTTATATCAATAATAATTAAATACTCAAGTTGAAATAAAAATGCAGCAAAGTTCAGGACTAACTCTGGTAACTATATGACTCAAAAACACGATTGCGTTAAATTTTCTCTATAGAAAAAAATTGTAAAGTTGCCTCCAAATCACGTCTAATTTACTCGGTATATAGTATTATTCACCAAATACATTAAAATTAACCTTGAAACTTTTGATTATTATTGCATTACAGATAAGGCAGCCATCATATGTTTTTCTTTTTCGAATAACCCTTGAATATTCCTAAAAAACGAAAATATCCAAAGTAGCCAACCCGTTTAGACCATCCGCGTTTGTATCGCCACGCCGCCTGGCATATGGCGGGCTCTTAAGGTCAGGGGTTGCATCCTCAACTCTTTGGCCGGTTGTTGCAGGTATGTCACCGAGTACGCACACCCGGCCTTTCGAGCTGCTACTTGCTTTCCATATTCATCTGAGTGAGTTGTATCCCAATACCTTCAACCCCTACCCAAATCAAACAAATTCCTATCCTTCCTTAGCTTAACAATGCTTCTGATGAGCAGTAGCATCGGAAGCACAAGAAGCCAAAGAAACTGTGCTCGCCAACGCGCCTGCCAAGCGTAGTGAGTATGGCAATATCCTCTCATAGAATCAACAGAGAAAATCAACAAAGAAAATAAGAAATCCCACAGAGAGGCCTATTATGCTAGTTTTGTGCAAACAGACGTATTTACTTTACTTAACATATGTAAACAGGAGAAACGTAATTTTTTTTTTTAAATTATGAAATAGCTTGTTTATTGACACGCCAGTTTAAAGTTATAAACCCTGTAAAGACCGCAAGTGAAATAACAATATCTCGAACGCCTCCGTGCTTCGGAAGGCACTTTACGCTATGTCAGATGCCTTTAGGTATCTTGAAAATCTGACACCAATGGTGGCCAACACGTATACAATAAGTGGTACTTACACACACGGAAAACTAAACTCCAGTAGATACATATTTTATACTGTCTACCCCGCAAGGGAAAAAGACGTGATACTATGTATGTATGTAATAATGACGTGAAAATCCTTCTTCCTCCTATTAAATAAACTAAATAAAAAGTATACCAATCTTTAAACTAACTAAATAAAGATCGCAATCTACAGAACGTATCTTGCTAAGTCGTGCAGTTTCCTCATTGACGCCCGGGGCTCGTAGCGTCGCGCGCCCCGCATACTGATACTCCGATTAAGTCCCAACTATTTTACACAAAACCGCCGGCCATAATTAAAGTCGGGCGAAAATGGGTGAAATCAAACGTCTTATCGGGCGAGAAATAGCCCCCGCTGAATAGTAGCCGCAGTTGGCGAGTGATCGGAATAAATAATTCCAGTTGTGTAGTTGCGATGCGGACTTCCGAGATGCCTAATGAACATAGTTTCTGTTAACTATTGCTATTGTTTGTGGCGTACTGTAGCTGTGTGCGATGCCTGAATATTACAGATTGGGGTAAAAATTGCTATTAACCGGTCAACTACCTAAAGCCCCAATCGGGAAACATAACAATAGATAATCAATTGTGTCTGCATTTCTCGCGATTGATGAGTTAAATGGTTTTATTAGGATTTAGGATATGCATATCTTGAAATCAATTTTAGAAAAAAAATATTGTAAACGCCTATTAAAAGTGTATTTAGATAAAATTGACTTTTATGGGCGATTTAGAACTTCAGTTTTAGAAAAAAAAACTTCCGAGCTTGGTCGCCCAGGTACTTAATTGCTTCACATTTTCAATAGCCGGTGTATGTTTTAGTTACATAATTAACTCTAGATACCTGCTTACCTTCAGAACAATAACCTAATATAAATAGATTCTTGCAGAATATTTCTAAGGTGAAAGTGAAAATAACTATGTTTTCCTTTATGTTATTATTATAATTCTCCTAAATATAATATGGAGCTTTGTAATCCAAATAACGATATTCAAATTAATAGGAAATTCGTAATTATAATTCGCCTTCCGCTAAGTCAAAGTTCTATAAAATCAATAGCTTACAAAATACAATTCACTTTCATGATGTTTCACGCCATTCTTCGCTGAAAGGGAGTGTGAGGAGTAATCTGCGTGGGGCTTAATCAAAATCCTCGAATTGCTTTAAATCGAAAGCAGGAAACATCTTTTGTGCTACCAATTTGCCATGCGTGTAGGGTTACCTCGTGCGTCGAATTTTATGCTGATTTTTGTGATTCCTGACGTTTCGAATTTTCAGTATTAGGACGAATACTGGCGTTACTCGGTCGTACACGTTGTTCATACAAAGCTCAAACGACGCGGATCAGCTGCGCACGCGTCTGACGACGCAGTAGACCCGCCATAAATGCCGCTATAATATAGCTGCTAGTATTTGGCTGGGCTTAACCCAAATTTTCCAATTTTGAAAAACAATAGTTCGGGTGAAACATATTACCAAAATTTGTATCTTTAGGTATTTTAAAGAAAATCGAAATTCAAATTTTTAAAAAAAAACGCTGCTTAGTTATACAGATTTCTACAGATCTCGTCTTTATCTCTTACGGGGTAGGCAGAGCCTAAGGTCATAAGAAATTACATTACATAGTATTAACTACATTATTTTTATGAGGTGTACGCTTACGTTAGATAGATACTTAATTAAATAGTCACAACATATTATTAGATCTAGCAGTACTGCAAAAGCTGTTTAAATACAAAATACTAGAACGAGTCTAATTTTTGTATGGAAACAGACTCTTTTAAATCAAGAAATACAACATCGGCTTGACATATCTCGTATATGGTATTCAATGTTCAATACTAAACATCCAACCTTTCAATTTTATCGATAAAATAGTTACCCTAGGAACAAAGGTTTTTGTTTCGAAATTGACATGTTTCGACTTCTGAATTCTGGGATTATGAAAATCGGTATTTCGAAAATCGGAATTCAGTCTTTGTAATACATGTGTCGCACCCATTTTATGTACTGCTAAATAATGTAAAATATTCCTCACATTGATGTGTCGAGTAGTACATGACAACCCTACATACGTAGCTAATGCGTTGATATCGTAATTACTTCCTAAATTAATTCGCAATAAATGACGCAAGCTTCGCGACATAAATAGCAAATAGCTTTTACTACCTATTTCATCACGACTTTATTAAAGCTCTGGCGGCAAGCTTATAATTATTTTCAGGTACCTATCGGACATGACTGACTAATGTGACGTGATGAGCACGGTTTATTAAGCTTCATCAAACTACAAATAATTTCATTAAGTATATAAATATTTGTTTGGAAATGTCCTTTTTTTTTAAATTGGGAACTATATACATATAATACAATGTAGTAGTGCAAACACTTGAATCATTTTAATTTAATTTATTAAGTAATGTCAGAACGCATACACAAACCAACAAACATTGTTGTTTATGATGTTAGCTATCTAGTCCTACGAGAGGTTATTAATGTTTTATAAATAACCATAGATTTAAAAAAAAAAAAACTATACAATATGTAAAGAAAACCCTGTCATTTTAAACAGTGGAACGTCAAAAAAATCCAATCCAGAGTTCCCAGCATTGGTCCCATTGAAAAAGTTGTTCATAATAATAATAATAAATCATTTATTTGCAATAAATATGGTATACATTTTGATGTTGTCGTGATTTACCACTCTATTTAATTATTTTCTTGCAAAAATTTAAATTTACAAATTACAATGACTACTTTACAGTGGTGATGGGAATTTTATATTAATGCATCAATTATAAAAAATAAAAAAAAAACAATAATTTAGTATTTATTAATAAAACATTTTTGCCAACTTAAATCTATGTAACGGTAGATCTTTTAACTCTTTAGGTATTTTGTTATAAATAGCTACACACATTGCGTGACAATTATTCTTATATTTTTCGCTTGTAGGAACTAATTATAGTACTAATCTATTCCTGTTACGCGTTGATCTTGTAAAATGACTACATGTCGATCGGGTAATTCGGTCGATCGAATATGTTCGATATCGATCGACCGAATTACCCCTTCAAGGATTGGACAGGGTGTTCTTTACATATTGCATAGATATTTTTTAGAAACTCCATGTAAATTATCTTAACATAAGCAGTACATACTAGATTCGATCGTCGGAAGAGGGGGCCGTCGCCATAGCGCCGGAGGCACTAAGAAGTTATTTTAGGGGAATATTACGACATCGGCTTATCTTTACGGCAGGTGTTCTCGCCAACAAATTTACGGAATATGCCAGACTTATGTGGATCTGCCAAACGACTTGGAACTGCTTGAGATGACTGGGGTTGCTGTTTGTAACAAATAATCTGGATAATGTGTCCTCTGAATATTATTCTCTATACAATATGTCAAAATTATTCTTTTAAGCTTATGATGATTCTTCTATGACACGAACTTGGGCTGTAATTAGGATCGGCTGCTATTTTCATTAAAAAATATTAAATACAGGGTAAAAATGCAAAATAAGCCACGAATAAAATGTTAACTACATGAACAAGAATACCAGTAAGTCTTCCAAAAAGTTGGTGTATGAGTTTTTTTGTTACAGCTTTTTTGTATGAACGAATATAATCTCCATACTAAATACGAAAAATCATTTCCCCTGACCTAATATTTATCTCAATAAAAATGCACACATATGAACTTTTTATACGGCATTATTTATCTAATCGTCTACTTCCGTTCTCATACAAGTCAAGTACTCGTGATGACTCAATATGTGACGACTGCCATACGTGCTCACTAACAATAACTTAATATCATCAGAGAGCCATAAACGATACATGTGTATCCATCAAACTGCCGACATAACATGCGTTAAAATAAGTCGGTCTCAAGCAACCCAAGCATCAAGCAACACATGTCAAGCCCCCTCCGATCAAAGCCGGTTACGTTAATTTGCTCTGACACACGCCACGACACGTTAATAAGCAATTAAATCGATTAATAAAGATATTTACGTCACTCCGCCAATTTACCATTGATACAGTCAGATTTCAATAAACCTTTGATCTCGCGAAGCTCAACAGAATCGATTTGTAATCATTGTTTGACAGTTCTGAGTCGCAGACATCGAGCCTCGGCTGCAATTGTTCATGTTCCAATTCAATATCACAAAACAATAATCAGCTTAGAGAGTTTATGCGCAATACAAAACTATTTTTCGAACTTAGCAAAGCGACACCTAATTCTTAGTGCGAAATTTTCCCGACTAAAACCCAATTAAACTCAAAGCGTTTGCCAAATAAACTGTTAAAAACAAATAAAAAGTTTTTAAACCCTAAACATTTACGAATAAACTGTTGCGCGTTCAATAAAAATTCAAGCCCCTTCAAGGATTGGACAGGGTGTTCTTTACATATTGCATAGATATTTTTTAGAAACTCCATGTAAATTATCTTAACATAAGCAGTACATACTAGATTCGATCGTCGGAAGAGGGGGCCGTCGCCATAGCGCCGGAGGCACTAAGAAGTTATTTTAGGGGAATATTACGACATCGGCTTATCTTTACGGCAGGTGTTCTCGCCAACAAATTTACGGAATATGCCAGACTTATGTGGATCTGCCAAACGACTTGGAACTGCTTGAGATGACTGGGGTTGCTGTTTGTAACAAATAATCTGGATAATGTGTCCTCTGAATATTATTCTCTATACAATATGTCAAAATTATTCTTTTAAGCTTATGATGATTCTTCTATGACACGAACTTGGGCTGTAATTAGGATCGGCTGCTATTTTCATTAAAAAATATTAAATACAGGGTAAAAATGCAAAATAAGCCACGAATAAAATGTTAACTACATGAACAAGAATACCAGTAAGTCTTCCAAAAAGTTGGTGTATGAGTTTTTTTGTTACAGCTTTTTTGTATGAACGAATATAATCTCCATACTAAATACGAAAAATCTTTTCCCCTGACCTAATATTTATCTCAATAAAAATGCACACATATGAACTTTTTATACGGCATTATTTATCTAATCGTCTACTTCCGTTCTCATACAAGTCAAGTACTCGTGATGACTCAATATGTGACGACTGCCATACGTGCTCACTAACAATAACTTAATATCATCAGAGAGCCATAAACGATACATGTGTATCCATCAAACTGCCGACATAACATGCGTTAAAATAAGTCGGTCTCAAGCAACCCAAGCATCAAGCAACACATGTCAAGCCCCCTCCGATCAAAGCCGGTTACGTTAATTTGCTCTGACACACGCCACGACACGTTAATAAGCAATTAAATCGATTAATAAAGATATTTACGTCACTCCGCCAATTTACCATTGATACAGTCAGATTTCAATAAACCTTTGATCTCGCGAAGCTCAACAGAATCGATTTGTAATCATTGTTTGACAGTTCTGAGTCGCAGACATCGAGCCTCGGCTGCAATTGTTCATGTTCCAATTCAATATCACAAAACAATAATCAGCTTAGAGAGTTTATGCGCAATACAAAACTATTTTTCGAACTTAGCAAAGCGACACCTAATTCTTAGTGCGAAATTTTCCCGACTAAAACCCAATTAAACTCAAAGCGTTTGCCAAATAAACTGTTAAAAACAAATAAAAAGTTTTTAAACCCTAAACATTTACGAATAAACTGTTGCGCGTTCAATAAAAATTACTGGAGAAAAGTCCCGCGGGAGCTCATTGTGAGCCACAATGAGCTCGCCTGATTGGCGGAAGGATGTTCTCACTAAATAAAAAAATATCGACGCGTCATTTCGCGCAATTTTCGGCGAATTTTCAAACGATAAAACCTGTCATTTCGCTGTTGACGCGCCTATAAAATATTCATGCAGGCGGGCGAGAGATGAGCGATTTTTTCTTCGATTTGCGCGTCGAAATAAGATGTCATTTTCCGTATCATTAGCAGCGGCTCGGAGCCCCGCGACGGCACTATTTATACGCAAATACGATAAAAATGATGCCCACCGATCGACTGTTGACGCTCCATTGATAAATTGCGACCTTTTCACACTCCTTATCGTTTTTGACGTTTTTTATTCAGTTTTCACGTTTCTTTCAACAGTCTTCAAACGTTCTAAATATCTCTTAATGTTGTTTGAGTAATGGCGCAGTAATGAAAACGTTAAGATTTTTTACGATGTTATTCAGTTTACATGGATATTGCTTTCGCGTTGAATATTTCGTATAAGATATTAAATTTAATATTACTGTCTGGTAATTTGAATACTGTATTATGGAATTTAAATATCACCGTGGTATTACAGACTGATTAAAATTATTGCAATTGACATGTGCAGTGTATAAGAATAGGCTAGTTTCCTGGGTCCTAATAATAACATAACAATTAGTCCGTCAGTTAGATAATTAAAAAATATTGGACACGTATTTTTTCTTATGTCAAATAAACAATACATAATAAAGATAAAGCGCGTCAAAGTTCAGGAGTGTGGGCACGTGACGTCAAAGTTTGCTAAAAATTGTAGCAAACTATGACGTCACACGGAACTTCAAAGGGCTATAACTTTACAATTTTTTGTTTAATCGGCTAAAGAAAAAATACGTGTCCAATATTTTTTTAATATCTAACTGACGGACTAATTATATTTTTTTAGGAAACTAGCCTATTACATATTTAAAATCCTAATAATCACAAAAAAATATATTGAAAAGTACTCAGCTCTTAAAAATCATCATCATCATCATCATTACAGCCGCAAAAAATCCACTGCTGGACAAGGGCCTCTCCCAAGGATTTTTCGTTCCATGGCAGGATATTGCCATATTCACCACGCTTGGCAGGCGGGTTGGCAAGCGCAGTTTCTTCGGCTTCTTGTGCTTCTGACGCTGCTGCCCATCGGAAGCATTTTATAGCTAGGGAAGGGTAGGAATTTGTTGGATTTTGAAAGGGAATTAAAGTATTGGGATACTACTGTCTCGGATAAATGGGGGAAAAGCAAGTAGCAGGTCGGGAGGCCACGCGTAAGTACCCGATGCCATATTACCTGCAACCACCGGACAGGCAGTTGAGGATGACGCTCCTGACCTTAAATATCAGAGATAGATCAAATACCCTAATGGTTAGTGAAATAATATATACTAGAACAACTAGCTGCCCCGGCGAACTTCGTTTCGCCATAAGTTAAAAACTATCCTATCTCTTAAGTTGGATCGAACTGCACATGGTGTGCGAATTTTATTATAATCGGTTAAGTGGTTTAGGAGTCCATTGAGGACAAACATTGTGACACGAGATTTATATATATTAAGAAGATAAGAAGATTAAAAATATGGTGCCGGTGCAAAGGATAGCCATAGCTATCCAACGCGGTAACGCAGCTAGTGTTCTGGGCACCTTTGCACCGGAAACATTCAGTGACGGGTTATAATGTATTGTATTTATTTTTATTTTATTTTATTTTTGTGTTTTTAATGTACTTGCATGTTTTAAGAGTAGTTATATTTCACGAATATTTTACGTACCTATTTAGTTTTAAATTTATTGACATGCTTATAAATAAATATAAATATATAATGTTTTCTATACAAAATTTACTAATTAATATTATAAATGCGAAAGTAATATATATATATATATGTATAACTATGCTTTTATATCAACTAGTAAGTATTACCCTGGAACCAAAGAACTTAGATTGAGTGAGTATATCATTCTTATCACCATTGCGACACCCTCGATTTAGATACCAAATCAAATTAAACTAACATTTTAAATCTGCTGGCAAAATAAACCGTGCCACTAAACGCGCGTATTAAAAGTCAAACCCCACAAGGGGTCGCTAAATAAATAAATGAGTAGCCAGAATATGGAAGCATAATAACAGGAGGCAAACAGAATCAGAAGCCGTGAGATAAAATCGTATTGCGTTGTCAAAAATAAATGAATCCTGGGATTAGTCGGGACACGGCGCGCGCAATATTGTGGTCCGCGCGGCCGCGCCTGCCGGCCTTATTAAGCCGGCTTGGACTTGTACCATTTTCTAGAGATTGCTGGGAGATTTTGCTATGATATGAGTCATTTTCTGTTGGTTTAGAGGAAAAAAAAAGATTTATTTTCTATTCATGAACTGTTGTTTGTTTGTCGTTGGTGTCATAACGGCTTATAAAAAGATGAACGCCGCACAATAAAAGTGTCATGTTCCGTGTGCAAGCGAGAACGCGGAACAAGCGATAGAGAGGCACTATCGGCCTAATTTTAGTGCAATAAAGAATATTTCATTAATTTATTCATTCACCCATCACAGTAGAGACCGTGCTCGGGGTTGCTTTACATGCGTAAACGCTAATACTCGTAATGCTTACGCCTACTGGGCCATTGATACGTGTACTTATAAGTAAATCCTTTACTCAATAAATGCAACTAATATAGCTTAGGCTGATTTCAGAGTCACGCGTTTAAACAGCGCCGTCCAGACGCGCGCGCTATCAATTACACTAGGTAGTATCTTTTTAGCTAGACGAAAACGCTTCCGGGTAACGCGAGCTGGCGGCCAGCTCTGCAAGAACCCGCGCTCAATAATCTCTATGCAATGTTTTACGACGTCGCTGTTGTACTTTTTTCCATGGACAATAAACAGCTCATCCTATTATTGTACTTGTCCCAATGATACCGAATATACACAATTGCACACTGCAACGAAATGCGCGATACTAAAACTCGGTTCACAGCGCACGCCGGTCAAGCGCGCGCTCTTGAAACGCGCTGGTCAACGGCGCGTCTCACCGGCGTCACTCTGAAATAACTTTAATAACAGTCATCCAGAGAGGGCTGATTACTGGACCAACAACTAATAAAGTGTTATCCCAAGAACGGTTTACCTAACAGTGAATTTCCCACGAGACTGCAGATTCTTCTTAGTTTTTTAGAAAGACAGTATCCTGATGGTCGTATGGGAGAAGCCCGACTGCTGCATATGGAGGCACTGGGTGCTAAACCTTGTGGCGGTGTCAGGAGGCCCCAGTGGGCAGGGTGGCTATTACCTAAATTTAAAAAAAAATGTTTCTTGCCATATACCATATGATACTAACATATTTTATAAGTTTTTCTTGTACTAAGATATGGATGTTTATCTGAAATAAATGTATTTTCTTTTTTATTTTAGTGCTTTCCCTCTGTAGAAGAGGTCAATTAAATGACCGAACGTTTTGTAATATCAACTCTGAAGAGATGTAGCAGCACTTTTGAGACTTTAATTATAGCATTTCCATTTTGTGTCTACTCCAACTTTGGTAGAGATAGGTAAATTTGTGATAATTAGTTAAAAAAGCAAAAGATAGGCAAGGTCGTACAAAAAGTTGGTAATAATATTGTATTGATGATTTCGTAGTTGCGAAAAACGGCTTACTTTTCGAAGGTTGAATGTAAATTATTCTATGAATAGACTTATTACTTATTCGTAGAAATTTTTAGAGCAGTAGAGACGGACTTTTTCTAGGAAAGATACGAACAGAAATCAACAAGCTATATTATGTTTTTAGTGAATTCTTTTTTACCTAGTTCGTTTATAACTTGGTTTATCACAAGATCTGCATATTATCCAACTGGGCTTTGACGACGGCGAGATAAACTATCTTTGAGCGAGTTCACCGCAAATCCGCAAACAGAGCGCTCAAACGATCCCATGGCGTTTTTTTTTTTTAATATAATTTACATACTTTTCAAGAAATATTCCTAGTCTTAATATAAAAAAATAAATGCGGTCTGTAAAGTCGGTTTATAGACGACTAGCTTTCGCCCGCGGCTCCGCCCGCGTCAATGTCGATCCCTCGGGATTTGTACTTTTTCCCGGGATAAAAGGTAGCCTATGACCTTCTCCGTACTCCAGAGAACTTGTTTGCAAAATTTCATGATGATCGGTTCAGTAGTTACGGCGTGAAAGCGGAACAAACAAACAAACTCACTTTCGCATTTATAATATAAGTAAGGATAATTTTGCGTGATAACGGTGGAAGAGAGATAGATGCGTCACTTCCGAACGCTTAGGCAAACCGTGCCTCTCTATCGTTTTTTCTGCGGTCTCGCTTGCACACGGAACGTGACACATTATCGTGCATGCAGCTGGCGTTCATTGATTTATAAGACGTTATCACGTCAAAATCTATCTACAAGTGAGGATGTAAGTATTTTCCTACTTTCTGAATATTTGCATATGTATGTCAAACGATTTGCCGATTATCAGAATAGTGCCATTGTCGTTGGCGAGATAAATTTATCTGTTATTTTGTCGATTCCAATGAAATTTACTTTACTAGAGGTATTATATAGAATAGTAAAGTAAAAAGTACAACTAACTTAAATAAGAAAATTCAATCAAGTTACCAGCAATATTGTATTTCTGATACATTCCTCATTTATATGGTATCGAACAAATTACGGATTGAGCCTCACAATGACTTGTGAACTTGTGTCGTGGGATGCTAATTCAACACAATTTTTATAATAGATATATATATAATTAAAATATGTAGACAATGCGGCTAGTAACTCTTCACTATTTTGATTCCGTTTTTCCACCAACATGCTAAACTAAGCTTTTAGGTCACATGACCTGAGCCCCGCAAGGGAAAAAGACGTGATAATATGTATGTAAGTATGTATCTTTCAATTTGCTACTTTTAGTAGGTACTATTTGCTTTTTACCTAGGGCGTTTATCAAAAGATCTGTGGATTATCATAGTGGAGCCTTTGTCGGGCGAGATAAACTATCTCCGCGCGATTTCGCCGCAAAGAGAGGGCTCAAGCGATGTTACAGAGTTTATTCCGATAGAATTTACCTTCCTAGAAATAGCTTGGTTCATTCGAACTTTGCAAACACAACGCAATTTGATACATAGGTACAGTTAATATAAAGAAGGTTTTATTTCTTTATCATTTTAGTTTCAAATACTACATACATAGTATCACGTCTTTTCCCCTTGCGGGGTAGACAGACCCCAGGTCTTTAAGACCTAAAAGACACGTTTAGCATTTTGGTAGGCGTTAGGTCAAATGGAATCAAAGTAGTGATCGGTTGCTAGCTGCATCGCCCATTCCCGCAATCGGCTTTTACGATTTGCGCGTGAAGATCAGCTAGCTCTACGTGTTTCCTTTTCTCCCAGAACAGCGTGGAAGAAACGCAAAATACTGTTGTCAATTAGTCAACTTGCTTAAAACCATTTGACGTAAGTCAATACCTGTTAGATACCTATTTCATGGTCCTTTGTGTAAAGACAGTGACAGTGTGTAATAAATAGATAGTCACAAATATATTAAACAAATAGTTGTGGTAGAGCCACGCTACCGGCAAAAATAAATTTTTGCTAGTAGCATGAATGGGCCGGCTCGTCAAAAATAGACGTGTGAGAAGAAACTTCACCGCTTCTATGCTTCGTTCGGTGAGTGAGAGAGCCGGAGGACAGAGAGACAGACAGACAGACGGACAGCGGAGCAAAATTAATAGGGTCCCGTGTTTACCCTTTGGGTACAGAACCCCAAAAAAACCGACTTTGATCAAACTATTGAACAAATTTTTATGAAATGTAAATGGGACTGATATGGATGCAACACTTTTCACATAAAAGAATATATCGGAGGTATAAGGATATCAATAAAAATAAACTAGAGAATTGAGAACGATCCTTCTTTTTTTGAAGTCGGTTAAACGGAGTAACTATTTCAAGTATGAAATTCATTGTTATGTAATTAATGTAAGATATAGAGTCACCCACGCTCTGCTCTCGAAGTGGGTCAGTTCTGCCACTAACAGAGAGAGCCTCGCGATTTCAATTAGTTTTGCACTAGATTACTGAAGAATGAAATATGTGTCGCAGATGAATTGCATAATGAAATGTAACACTAATGATACTTTCCTTAACGGGGGAAAGTAGATTTGACACACGTATGGATTAAACAATCCTGCTAGCTGTTTTAAAAAACCGTGCTGTTTTACAAACCATCTAGCGATATTGTAAAACGTTTTATTATTTAATTCATCTGTGACATCGTTATTATGACGTTGCTTGATATACAAGCCAGCTTAGGTATTTCATATGAGTAAGATTTTCAGTATAATGAAAATTGAGATTGGAGTGAGATGGTCCAGATCAATCGTAACATTTAAAAATGAAACTATTTTTTTCCAAAGCAATATCTATAGTTTGCACATTTTTAATGTCAAAAGACATGCTTTTTTCAACGATAAAACGTATGGACTTCACTTCGAATGAAGTTTGCTTTTTCTTTTTTAAGTACATTGTAAGTGAAACAAAGCTACTTTCTTTGTTTATCGTCAAAGTCATTTAATTTTGTAGATATTAGTTAAATTAATTTTCGCAGTGAGAACAATATACTTACCTGATGACAAGTAAAATATTTTTAGAACGCGATAACAATAAGCAGAGCTTATCAACAAACTTTGACGAGTACAGCCGTCACGAAAATTTGCATACCTTATTAAAAACCTCGCCGTCAGAGATAAAAATGAAAATGAGACACGTCAAAGAAAAAAAAACGGAGAGAACGCGCACGAGACAATAGATATTTTGGGCGATACAAAAAACGAACGTTTTTGTCATGGAAATTTTGGACACTTTGCATTTTCTTTATTCCCCCATTGCTTGGCCGGCGGAGGAATCTGTTTTTTTAATTATCGTGTTTGGTAATTAGTTTGAGGAAACGATCTCTTTTCCCCTGCTTCCTCGGCGCTTGGGCAACTTGTCTACGGCTAATGAGGTAATTTATAGTCTACAGTAACGTGATACTGAAGAGATTTATTCGTAGCCCTATGCGATTGTAGTCTACTCTATTTAGGTCTATACTTTTTTCTCTGGCTGAATATTCTGCTATGCTGGTTTGAGAGAAAAGCTTCTCTTTCCGTATTAACGGAATTGGGTGAAAATCGAAGTAATCATGTCAATAGGCGATGCGGCTATCTCTATCTCTATTATCTATATCTCTATATCTCTATTTTGGTTCCGTTTTCTATCTATATGCCCACAAACACGTTTAACGTAGTCTTTCGTTCTCATAGCCTTGGCTCTGTCTACCCAGTAAAGAAGGACTGAATTATCCCATTGTTTTCAAACAATTAATGTGTATTAACACATTAGGCTCACTAAAAATGCAATAGCTATGTTTATAGGTGCACGAATAAGGTACTCATCTGCTAAATATGTCACAATGCTTCAATAAATGTTTCACATTTTTCTGTAGCGCAGCTGGTTTATGTAAAGGTATCTCAGATATCAATAGACTATTATAATAAATTCATAATATATAAAAAAATAATAAGTAGAAAACTTTGATAAAACATTCTATCTCTTTATGCTAAATTTTCTAAACCTATTAACGCAAAGAAGAACAACATAATGTTTACAAAAAGATTCCACAAAATTAGCGAAACCTAATTTGGCTTGTAGTGGGAGGACAAAAACGCCTTTGAAGTGGCAAAACAAATTACTAAGGCACTTGATGGGGCTCGCCGAAGCTCCATTTTCCCCAAACGACACACGGCCGGCGACACAACCTCAATGCATCGGCTTATATCGATCGAAGCCGTACTCGTATTTAGATAAAAAATCGGGGATTAGTTTGATTGCTATTTGGCGACTTAGACGCGAAAATATCCTAAATTGGAGAGAATGATTTGCAGGGCAGATTATTTTCGTATAATCTTCTGTGAAATTAAAGTCTATATTACTAGCCAAATGACAGAATAGTATACCCTATTAGGGGATATATTCCCTACGTAAATATAGAAAAAGAAAGCAGACCAATTATACTCGTGAATCGGGAATATTTTCAGCGTAGGTAGAAGTAGAGCCAATTTATTCTCCTATATAATGGGCGAGCCCCATGGCGCAGTGGTTAAGACGCCTGCCTGCGACACGAGGGTGCCCGGGTTCGATACCTGGTCTGGTCATGATGGAAAAATATTTTTTCAGATTGACATGGATGTTTATCTATTTAAGTATCTATTCTAAAATATAGTATAGTTGAGTTAGTATCCTACGACACAAGTTCACAACTTACTGTGGGCCCAGCTCAATTTGTCTGATATGTTCCTATATGTTTATTATTTATTTATTTATTCTAATCCAATACCATGAACGAATACCACTGGTATTACTATGAATGTTTTATTATTTTCTATTACGAACAAATACCACAGAACCTCGGTCTACCGTCTTAGGCTGTGCTATTCTCTTCTAGGTAGTTGTGCCTTATCTATCTGACTAATCCGTACGTCATAAATATTTTATAGAAACTGTTCCTGCAGTATATGTATATTTTATTTATTGAAGAATAAGAGAACATTTTACCCAGAATTCTCTATAGCAAATTCTATGGTCAAATTTATGTATTTTAAAATTACCAATGCCATTATATGTATTTTCACATCTTCGCGTCAGTGATCAAGCAATAAAACAGTCGTACTTGGAGATGTAAGCGACACGTTCAACCGCATCCCTTGTTTTTTACGGAGGGCTCGAGGGCTCTAATCCGCGCCCGTAAGCCGGCCCTAATGCCGAGTAATTTCGCGACCCCGAGTTTGCCTCTTGCCAACTTAATATGTCTCTGTGCGGTCTTGATAAATTAAATTCTAAACAATTTAGAGTATCCTCTGTTAGTTGGATACTGGATCAGGTTGTGAAAGCCCTACGGGAGGGACTGAAACTGTAACGGATAATAATACTTATACTGTTTGTTTAGTTGATTCCTTAAAAGTGGCAATAAAAGCTATTATCGTTTTTTAATTCTTATAACTTCTTCCAAAACATCAGTTTCGTTAATTTATCTCGTTTATCTTATTAGAAAATTTCAAGATGTTCAAGGTAGGTTGTTAATGTGGCTATCGCATGACTATAACGACGACGTCCTCAAATCAAGGAAATTAAAAGTCTCAAACAGGGGCAGTTACAACAAATCTCGCCACTAAAACTCCTATATATCCCCGCGAAAGTTGTAAAAAATCATTGCCTCCGTCTACCCTCGGCCTGGCGAGGGGAAAATCTAATCTGTGCATTTTTTGCGGGACCGCGATGCCACAAAGAATTTCATTTCCCACTGTTCATCTATCTCTATTTCACTGACGGCTCTTGTTCTTCGGTCGCCCCCTGCCTCCCCATCCCTCAAACCCTCAGCCGTTTTTTAGACTTCCTCGATCGGAGATAAGGTTAAGCGAGCTCTTCTTATTAGTGGTTTGTACGCGACATTCTCAGCCTCGTTTTTAAATATCACGTCTCTTATTAAATAGCAAATGGAAATCGTCATTTTGCACAACATAATGTGCTTTTATTATACACACAAATTATGAGATATCGATATCGGAAACAAGTTTAATGCTTCAATTGATTCACAATGGCCCGATGCCGTGTTTATCATACTAATGGAAACGACAAAGAAACGAAACGAGCAGAAGTCAACTTATAATTGTATTACTAGTGCCACAATCAAAATGAGCCTCCACGAAAACAAAATTACACAATTGTGTACAATTGACATTCAAATCTGTGGACATTGACGCTTTGTGCTTTTATTGCCTCTTATTGACGCGTAATTGTCAATAAATTTCTACGGGATCGGAGTTTAATGTGGGTTTGGGTGAAAAAAGTTATGTTTTATTAATATTTTTACGAGAGCGTTTAGGACGGACGATAAGATCGGCCGTTTGGGAAGTTTTTTTCTTTCAATTTCCGTCACGATTTGTACACTCATTATTGGTGAGGCGATGGGGGCGATACGGGCAGTGGTAGCATGCCATCGAGTCTAGTGCGATGTTATCGTGTCTCTTAGCGACTTTCATCGGGGCTTTCGATTGTCCCCGATCTCCCCTTTCCTTGTCCGCTTGTGAAACATGATTTCAATGACGTTGCCGCTCGTTATGATTTATTTTCGTGGAAATATATTACGTAACGTTCTTTCGTCGAAATGTTTGTAAGACAAATCATTACTTAATGATGGCTGCTGTGATTTGATAAATGGCAGTTCGTGATAATAGCAATTGAAACTTTCACACTCGGTTCGATACATTATTCTTTGCTTTATAATACAATTGGGTTCATCAAAGTATTTTTTAGACCTTGGAACAGGTTGGTGTTCTCCAGATAAAAAAGATTTTAGAGGGAGACAGCGACAATGTATTAGTAAAGTGCGAGTCGGACTTGCGCACGAAGCGTACCGTATCATTATCTTTAAATTATTTATTCGCGCTGAATGGAGCTAGGTTAGCTTCTTAAGAGAGGCCGCTTGTTATACACTGGAGTCTCCATACAAAAAATGTGTTTTTTTTAGCTCGTTTTTGCTCGATATTGATGATGACAACAGGTAGATGCTTGTTATATACACAGAATATTAAGATATATTATTCACTTTAAAAATAAGTAATAACAACAGACATGATTTTGTTGTAGTTTTTATAGATCGCACTTGACCGGTTTTGTAGTCATATAATGAAAAAAAGAATAAACAACATATATTTTATTTTTATTCATAATTTGTATTATATATAAATTCTTATACTCGTATACTATACAAAAACCTTAATATTAAGTACCTAACTAAAATTGGCTGGTCTGTTGCATTTTACTCGTGTAATAATTGACTAAGTTTCTGAAAATAAATAAACAAAATATAGCACACCAAAACAGAATTTATACATGATTAAAATAAGCCACTCTGTAAGTGTTAATGAACGCGCCAAAGGTGCCACCTCCACCGATTGTTCTATATTTGGAGCGTAATGTCTCCCAGTTTTCCACTCCCCGCTTTTCACTTCTTATTTGATGTCAAGTACATTGACACCACTATTCCGTGTAAGACCCTCTACGTATAGCTACGTGTGTAGCTATTGTTGTGATGTCATACACTGGGATTAATTCAGGCCACGTCGTCGGCGATATCTGATCCCGGGGTTCCGTAGGGGTTCGGACCTTGATACGGCGTTATGATGTGTCTATAATGCACCTATGACACCAGATACGCGTGAATGGTTTTTAGTGTGGTACGAACAAGGACTAAATTTGAGGTTGATGTTTTGACTCATGTTATTACGGAGTTAATATCAATTAAATTTATTCTGAGTAATTTAGTAAAGCTTCCATAATCTAATTGTATACTTGTTATAATATAAATAAATATAATAATAAATATATACGGACAAATCACACAGATTGAGCTAGCCCTACAGTAAGTTGTGAATTTAAGTCTTAGAATACTAACTAGATTATGAACTAACTCCGAGGTCTAGTGGTTAAGGCATTTGCCTGTAGACTCGGGGATCGTGGGTTCGATTCCCACGGGAAGCATTGTTTAGCTGTTTCCAGTTTGGTTAGGACATTGCAGGCTTGAATCACCTGATTGTCTGATAATAAAGATGATTCCGTGCTTCGGAAGACACGTTAAGCCGTTGGTCCCGGCTGCCACCTACACGAAAGGATGATGAACTCGATGATGCTATATTTTACTAGATACACTTACATATAGATAAACATCTTAAGACCCAGGTCAATTTAAACAAGGTCGTTTTACATCATAATCGAGCCGCAGTGATCTCCTATGATATTTATATTTACTTCATATTTTGGATTCAAACTTTTCGTTTCATCATCATCATCATCAGGTCTTTCATCAGGCTCCACTACAGGAGCACGACCCTCTCTGTACTATCAGAGCATATTTGGCCAGAACCACGGGCCAGAATAGACAGAGGATTTGGCCTTTGACTTTTCGTTTATAGTTGTGAAAATGTAATAATAACATGAAGAATTTTGTTTGTATTACTCTACAATCAATATAAATCAAAGAAATACATGACAGCAATTTTTTTTCCACCCTACTGTTTCGTAGAACATACGACAATATGTTAAGGGTCAAATAGTCGGTATCGCCGACAAGTTCCTGTCAATTAAGATGGTCATCTTTAGGATACTATACACGGTTTCACTCACATATTTTTAGTCGGTATTTCGGACAAATTTCTCCCAATTCAGGTGGTCATCTTCAGGACGAGTGTCCAGGATGTCGCAACACGGCAGTCCATCGAACAAGGGCAAAAACAAGAAGTGTTCGAGGGCCTGCTAAACCGTTTATATTTTATATTAACTTTAATAATATATAAATATTGAGGTACTTTGTAAATATTTATATACTTACTGTATCTAAGTAAGTATTCGACCACATAATTTATATGTTTATCTTCCATGCTGGTCTAAGGGAAAATAGAAAACGTCGAATGTACCAGCTGCTTCTCTTTCCGCGCAGATCGTAAAAGCCAATCGAGGGAATGGGCAAATCTGATGGATCATATTAGTAGGCGATTCGCCTAGCCGCCCATCACTATTTTGATTCCATTTTCCACCTAACGACCACCAACACGCTAAACGTGGCTTTTAGGTATTGAAAACCTGGGCTCTGTCTACCCCGTAAGGGAAAAGGACGTGATAAGGTAGAATGTACATACGCAAGCATATTCAATATACATACACGCGTACGCATTCAAGGACTGAGACGCGTCTAAAATAATAATTTCGGCAGCGGCAGAACAAGATAACGCTTATTAAACGTGTCACTCTTTGCTGACACTATCTACCCTCAATCGGGGGGCGAATAGAAAAATGTTCGTATGTCATTACGCTTGTTAGAGACTTCAGCGAATGTTCCAAGCTATGTTGATTTTATGCTCTTTGGAACATCATGTTTAAACAATAGAGTTGTTCATAATGTTTTCCGTACTTCACTTTTCTTAAATATTATAGTTTATTTTAATCATAAACTGGTAGAGATCTTTTTTGACGTGATAACGCCAAATATAGCAATGAACACCAGCTGCAAGCACGAAAAATGTCACGTTCCGGGCATGCAACAGCAGCAGTAGTAGTAGTTGTATCACGCATCTATCTTTCACCGTTATCACGTAAAATTATCGTCCGTAAACCGACATTACAGACAACTATTTCTTTTTTTATTTACTACTAAATAAAAAAGTTGTTATGGGTGTCTCAGTTCTGCAGAAAAGTTTCAAACACTGTAAATCCTCATTTACTTAACACCAATAAATAAAATATTTTGAACCTAAGAAAACAAGAATCCGTTTCCTACAATCTCGTAAGAAAAAATATTCAATAGTGCCTAACCTCTTCCTACTAAACACCACAATATACACAAGTTATCGCATTTGCATATCAAAAGAGTCATAAATAAAACATTACCAAATAGGTAGCGATTCTCAACTGGCATTAAACGAAATATACCGTAAAAGCACTCGAATCGTAGCCAAACGACATCAAAAAGTCCGTACCGTACATAGTAGGTTTTTTGCAATCATCAAATTGATCTGTCCGAGCGCCATCTGGCCCATGAGTAAAACGCTTTCGAGGCCTGTCAGGCGAGGAATTAATTCATATAAAACACATATCGTTTCGTACTGGGGTCCGAATTGGTGTCATTCGATATAGGATTAAAGGGGAGTGACTTGTTTTAGGGCTGTGATAGGTCTTAAAGGTTGAAATGTAATGATGTCAATTTACCTTTATTATGTACTAAATAAAAATAGTATTTTACACTTGTGTATTTTGAGAATCTAATGAAAATGGTCTGGTATCTTCATCTGTATGGTATGTAAGACCCTAGCTTCTATTGGTGCAGTTGTGTTGATGGAATCACATACAATAACTGTTTTGGCAGGAATAATGGAATAGTTTAACCATGGCCTGGTTCATCACAATATATTCTTTCACTAGATGCAAGTTATGTTTGTGGTCTATGAAAATGACTGCACGTGTTCAAGATTCAGTGGTACAAGTCGGGCGGGACACAACTTGTACCACTGAATGTTCGAATCCGAGACTTTTTGTTCTAGTAAACAAAAAGATGTAGCTTTTCCCATTTGTGAGATTTGGCAAATGTCATTAAAATCTCATTAAAACGGCCAGGGGGTGCCATTCTCAACTGCCTGTCCGGTGGTAGTAGATATGACTTCGGGTACGCGCGCCCGGCTCCCCGAGCTGCTACTTGCTTATCCCCAATTCATCCGAGTGAGTAGTATCCCAACAACCTTCTTCCTATTTCCCAAGTCCAGCCAATTCCCATCCATCCCTAGCTTAAAACGCTTTCGACGGGCAGCAGCGTTGGAAGTGCATAAAGCCAGAAAAAAAAAAACAACTGCGCTCGCCAACCCGCCTGCCAAGCGTGGTGAGTATGGCAATATCCCCTCAATGTATATGAAAAGAAGGACCAGGCCCCCAGTCTCCGGCAGCCCCGCTATTCCTGACTTAGGTAGCGGTCACGGTAACGGCGGGGCAGGGGGTGCTAAGAATCCCCGGATACGACCCGGCTACCACCCCCGACGACAACTGGCCCTGGTAACACACAATATACGCACGATGAGGCTTGACGAAAAGGTCGAGGAAGTAGAAGCGGAAATGAGTAGGTTACGATGGGACGTAGTAGGGTTGTCTGAAGTCCGAAGAGAGGGAGTGGGCACGACAACCCTAAAGTCTGGTAATCTACTCTATCACCGGGAGGGTGACTTTAAAAAGTCCCAGCATGGTGTCGGGTTTCTCGTCCACAGGTCCCTCGTAAACAACGTCGTAACCATCGAAAGTATTTCTAGCAGGGTGATATACCTTATACTCAGAGTATCTAAAAGATACTCGCTGAAGGTCATACAGGTATACATGCCGACCGGGGAATACTCAGATGAAGAGGTGGAAAGCGTGTATGAGGACATCAGTAGGGCCATACATGCTTCCAAAACCTATTTTACGGTGGTTATGGGGGACTTTAACGCGAGACTGGGCAGACGAAGTGACGGAGAGTTCAGGGTGGGGCGATTCGGATATGGGGATCGAAACGATAGGGGCCATATGCTGGCTGACTTCTTGGAGAAAGAGGGACTCTTTGCGATGAACTCTTTCTTCAAGAAGCCACCACAAAGGAAATGGACCTGGATAGGTCCAACTAGGAAGGGCCAGGCCCCAGTAAAACAGGAGATAGACTTCATCATGTCGACTAGGAGAGAGATATTCAATGATGTCTCCGTGATCAGCAAGATAAAAATCGGTAGCGATCACAGAATGGTGAGAGGCATCTTGAATATCGATCTTAGACGTGAGAGGGGTCGGCTGATGAAGTCTACGATCCGACCATCGCATGCCCATATCCAGAACCATGAGATTTTCCAGCTTGAGCTCTCAAATCGCTTCAAATGCCTAGACGACTGCGTTTCAGTGGACGAATTAAACAATGGGTTTGTAGAAGCTGTCCAGTCGGTGGGATCTAAGATTTTTAAGTCCTGCCGTAAACAAAAATCTCAAAAAATCTCACCTCAGACCCTAGAACTGATGGCTGAACGACGCTCCATGGTACTGCAGACCTCTGAAGATGCTGATGTACATCGGCGGCTCAATAGACGAATCCAGAAGTCTCTGCGGCACGACATTCGCTCCTTTAATACCGAGCGTATAAAGGAGACGATTGAGCAGAAAGAACAAAGGCTCCAAAGTGTTCGCAAGAGTGGAGTCTATTGGGCAAAGCCGATTATCAAAGCTGAAGACGGAGGACGGCAAAGTGGCGTCGACAAGGTCCGAGGTACTGAGGGAGATCGAGAAGTTTTACGGACAGCTCTACACCTCAATTGCTAAACCCATCGACAGCCTGGCTAAAGACCCTAGAGCCAAGCTAACCCGACACCATACTGAAGACATCCCGGACATCAGCCTGTACGAGATTAGGATTGCCCTCAAACAGCTTAAAAACAACAAGGCGCCGGGCGAAGACGGAATCACAGCAGAGCTTCTGAAAGCGGGCGGAACGCTGGTACTAAAAGTCCTTCAGAGGCTCTTTAATTCCGTTTTGCTCGAGGGCGTGACGCCAGAGGCTTGGAACAGGGGCGTGGTGGTTCTGTTCTTTAAAAAGGGTGACAATACTCTACTAAAGAACTATAGACCCATCACGCTCCTGAGCCACGTCTATAAGCTGTTTTCGAGGGTTATCACGAATCGTCTCGCTAACAGGCTTGATGCCTTCCAGCCTCCCGAACAAGCCGGATTCCGAAAAGGCTTCAGTACCATAGACCACATCCATACGCTGCGGCAGGTTATACAGAAGACCAAGGAGTATAACCGGCCACTATGCTTAGCGTTTGTGGACTATGAGAAGGCCTTTGATTCGATCGAAACATGGGCTGTGCTTCAGTCTCTCCAGCGGTGTCGCATTGACCATCGGTATATCGAAGTGTTGAAGTGTTTATACAGAAACGCCACTATTTCAGTCCGAGTACAGGAGCAGAGCACGAGGGCTATTCCACTACAGAGAGGCGTGAGACAGGGAGACGTCATTTCTCCGAAACTGTTCACTGCTGCTTTGGAAGATGCCTTCAAGCTCCTGGAATGGAAAGGATTTGGCATCAACATTAATGGCGAGTATATCACTCACCTTAGATTTGCTGACGATATCGTTGTCATGGCGGAATCGCTGGAGGACTTAAGTACCATGCTCAATGACCTCAATGGAGTTTCACAGCAGGTGGGCCTTAAAATGAACATGGACAAAACGAAGATCATGTCGAATGTCCATGTTACGCCGTCACCGGTTTATGTTGGGAACTCCACCCTTGAAGCTGTAGACCAATATGTCTACCTGGGACAGTTGATCCAGGCAGGCAGTTCCGGCTTCAAGGACGAGGTCTTTCGACGAATCCGACTCGGCTGGGCAGCGTTCGGGAAGCTCCGCACTGTCTTTTCGTCCGCAATACCTCAGTGCCTAAAGACAAAAGTCTTTAATCAATGTGTGTTACCAGTGATGACTTACGGCTCAGAGACGTGGTCCCTTACTATGGGCCTCATAAGAAAGCTCAAGGTCACCCAAAGAGCTATGGAGAGGGCTATGCTCGGTGTTTCTCTACGAGACCGAATCAGAAATGAGGAGATCCGTAGAAGAACAAAAGTCACCGACATAGCTCAGCGGATTAGTTCTTTGAAGTGGCAGTGGGCGGGGCACATAGCGCGTAGAACCGATGGCCGATGGGGCAGAAAGGTTCTGGAATGGCGACCACGTACCGGCAAGCGCAGCGTCGGACACCCACCGACCAGGTGGTCGGACGACCTGACAAAGGTCGCAGGGAGGCGCTGGATGCAGGCCGCTTCCAACCGGTCATTCTGGAAATCATTGGGGGAGGCCTATGTCCAGCAGTGGACTTCTTGCGGCTGATATGATGATGATGATGATGATTAAAATCTATTCAGCCGTTTTGTGTGAAGGAGTAACAACCATCCTCACAACCTCACACACTTCATCAGGATCGTCAAAATAACACAATTCGTTTGCAATAATCCAAACACTTTTCATCGAGTTAACCTTGCGTGTGTATACCGTACGAGATTTTCTCGCAGATCACAAGAATAGCCCCCTCCAGTACTTCAGATGAAGCCCGCAGATCAAAGCGGGCATCGACAGTTCAGATTCGTAGATAACTTCCACATTAAATAGGTTAGATTTAAGAGATAAGGGGTCCAACTAGGCATATTTGTTTATCGTTGGATTCAAATGCACCATTATATAATTTCTGTTATTTTTAATGCTTAAAATTAACACTATTTTTTACTTAAGATTTATAAGTAAAGTGCCTCTTGAGGCGTATATTAAGTAATTATTATTGAACATACTATTAATTCACAGATTACGTCATTCATGGTATTTTCTTCAAAGGCAACAAACAAGCTGCTTGTACAAAATAACTTTTCGACATAATGTTCTAAAAATGGTCAAATCCCATGCGAGCCGCTCATTGTGCGTGAAAGCGCTAGTTTCACCAAAACATGTTTTTAGTATTCCCGTTACAAAACATTTTTATATTCTAGCTGAAAATTGTTACTTTTTCGCGGCGCGCAATTCGCGTCTGGCGCAGGGCGGGCGTACACGTGCGCTCATCAACTAATGGTCCGTGCGCGGCATTTGAACCGAGCCTACACTCGGCACAAAACAACCGCCTACCTAGTTGCACAGGCCTGCTTTCGGCACAAAATTATAACGTGTAAAACACGGCCTCTCCTTCCATTCCGCGCACGGGATTTTTATGAATGGCGCGATTATTATCCGCATTTTAAACTCGAATGCGGCGCTATTCTCCCCGAGACGTATAGCAATATTCGTAACGAGTTTTCTCGGAGCTGGTACCTAATTTTCAGGTCGAGAGTAGTGGCGACGTGAATGCGTTAGTATTGCGGAGTACCTGGTATCGCTCGAGTCCACTCGTGATGGAGTAGGTAGGGCGGGCGAGTCGATTGCCGACCGACGTCGAATCGAACACGATTGCAAATTTATTAGCGAGCGGACGGCGAGCGTCGCGCCGCTGCCGCGTCGCGCCGTCGAACGGACGCACGTTCACGCAGTTGTTTTAACTCTTCGTGTATTTTTTCTCGACGAGGCTCGGCTCTCCCCTTTTGTTCTCAAGTGGACCAGCTGTCATTATACGCCATGTAACTGTTTTTTTTCGACGTTTTTATAGAGTTTTGCGTGGAGAGGGCGTTCCGCTCGGAAAATGTTCGTTTTGCGTGCGTCCGAGAGTTTGCGTGCCGAGTGTTGTAGACGCCGGCGATTGAAAATGAGTTATGATTTTTTTAAGTACCTGTGCTCTATTGCAATTTCGTTCATGCTCGCTTTGCTTCATTATTTGCCTGGGAGTTTCCAAGTGGTTTTATCAGTAGTCCAGAAATAGTTTATATTTTAGGAAACCTTTACGGTCAGCTTATGGGATTCCATTTGTTTATGTTGCGTATACATATCTTTTCATCAATAGTAATTGATAGCACGTGGGGTTAGCCCACATTTATTGTTTCTTAAATAATGAGCCAGGCATAAGCATTGCTCTTTTTATTTAACACACTCTTTTCATTGTGATACTTCCTTCTTCAATAGATTTGTTTGCTAATGACTAGACTAGCTGGTCAAATAATTATTGCAGAATGAATGTCACACGCCGAATGTGTAGGTGTGTATGTAGACCATCACCACGACTTGAGTGAAAACCATATCGGACCTTATAAAATCTTACAAAATATTATTCTACTTACAATGCGTACGTTACAAAAAATAAGAAAGCTTTTATATGTATTTATAAAACCTGTTCGTAAGTACATGTTCTTTTTTTTATAAGAACATGAACTTGAACACATAAACATGAAATAATTATATCTACTCCAAACTTTGTAAAGACGACTTTTGCCTGTCTGTATTTTTTTTAAGCGACATGATTATTTCAAACGACAAAATAATAGATACAAAGAATTTATAAAAAAAAAATTACCAACAAATCGGCCAACTAGTCAAGCAAGCGAACAATCCCCAAAGCGAAATATAACATGTGTCATTGCAGTTTTCAAGTGGTTTCTGTTTGATTATTTAGAACCCTAGTGGGGGACATCAAGTGTTTAATCAGAGAGATGTAGTTTGCCTCAGGATTTGCGTGTGTAAATCGTAGAGCAAACTACAGGAGGAACTTCTGATTCAAGCAGCCGTCTACTAAAATTAAAAATGAGTTATTGGTTAAAGAATGGACACAGATATCTTATAAATATCTAAGTGGAAAGAACCAAAAACTTCGTATATTTGGTATAAAACATAAAAATATATAACAACAAGAAACAAATACAAAATATACATCTATAATGTTTATAGCAAAATGGTATCCGCTCAGCATTGTTGTGGCGTGAACCACAACGCTGGTCTTCCGCAGTCTTATAATTCACCATCCGCACAACAAACTCCGTCAGCTAACTTTTGTTACGTTAGTATTTAGTTTTACAAATAAATAGAAAAAAAATATACCGCGTAATATTACAATACATAATTATGATAATATAATATTTAAATGTTGGGATGTTTAGACGTGTGCACGTCCACTGAGAAAACGGAATGTTAAAAAATAAATAAGTTATTGTTGTAAATAACCAAGCGACATATTATTATAGAGCCTGCAACACAAATTTGTATTGAATAACACGTAGGGCGGGAAAAAATGAGCTCATAAACTAGCACAAAAAAATTACAAAACAAATCAAAGTCGGTTCTACGTAACCGTTTTAAGGGTTCCGAACAAGGAACCCTTATAGTTTCGCCATGTCTGTCCGTCTGTCCTTCGGCGGTTTTACTCAGAGGCTATAAGTACTAGAGAGCTGTAATTTGGTATGAATATGTATATTAATCATGCCGAAAAGCAGTAAAATAAAATATTGAATTTTTATTTTTATTTTAATATAATCCAAGAGCGTTACTTATATTTATCCTATGCTGAAAGCACATAACGGTATCGACCATATAACTTTATTTGCGATATCGCTGAAACAACGTCTCACGATCGTCTTAGCGGGTCTAAATGGCGTTTGGTATTGGCTAGATAAGACAGCTTGAGGCCGAAGTATGCAGCAACATCGCTGTAGGATGCGTTATTAACAAGTTATATTTTTAACCACCATTGTATTATGATTAAGGATATCTATAAGCCATTTAAATGTGTGAATTTCTTACCAAGTTTAATAATTATAATATTAAGCAACTATTTGAGGTTTTTTTTACAATATGATTTAATTTATACACGGTATAGTCCATGAGGTATAAATGGAAAAGATGGTATTTAGTCCAGCGTTTTCATGACAGTATTACTTCTGTTAGGGCGTTCTAGACTCCTTTCAGACACATGATGGACCTATTTTACTCACAAGACAAAATACTACTTTTTTTACTGAGACTTTAGACATCGACACAGTTCTCTAGCTATGACCAGACAAGACGGTCACATATGTGTTGTAAATAATTCTTGATATTTTTTACTTGCAGAGCCCATTCCTTCAAAGATATCCCTGACACAACGTCTCACTATCGTCTTCAGGATGAGAGCGGGTTCAAACGGCGTTTTTGCTATTTTATTTATTTATTTATTTATTAAAACTTTATTGTACCAAAGCAAAACACTTTTTTACAATTGGCGGACTTAATGCTATGAGCATTCTCTCCCAGTCAACCATAGGGATAAACCGAGAAATTTGTACGGCGCAAAAAAGTGAACAATTTAAATATGTTTATTGGCTAGATAAGACGACTTAAGAAGCTGGAGCCTGGAGCAATATCACCGCACTAGACCATGACAATGGACACAAAAATGTATTGGGACTTGTATTAATGTCGAAGCGGCCGCATTATTGGTGGCTTATTTTTAATAGCATTTAATTATAAGTAAACTATACAAACTTAAAATAAAACTATTAAACTAACGTACCATAAAATTACATACTAAAATAAAACTGAACTTAAAAATCTAAAACTTCTTGCCCATATGGCATGTTGGCAAGAAAGCTGGCTGCATTCCCACGCTGGATAGCGACGCTTATCCTTTGTGCGAAAAAGCAGCCAGCCCTCTTATCACGTGCGGCGGAGATCAGGCGAGGAACAATATCTTTGTAAAGAGCTCTCGCACCAGGACCATTTTTATTCGACATAACAAGAGGATATTTCTGATGCTTATTAGCAAACGCGAGTGTCATTATATGTGCATATTTAGTAAAAGTTAATAATGTAACAATGCCAGTATCAATTTTGACCATTCTTTCTAAATAAGTTTTCATTATCATACGACGCGATCCACAAGGAGACTGTATTTAGTTTGTGTAGTAACTGAAACGTATAGTCTTAATTTTATAGATTTTTTAGTTCAAAAAGCTTTAAAATCTAAAACGTAAATAATTCTTATATCTAACCTATGCATAGAGTACATAAAAATAAGAACAGTTTTACTTCATCAAAGCAGTTGTAAATGGTGTTTTTGCTGTTATTAGCTAAGATGGCTTGAGAGATCGCAGTGTGGAGCAACATCACCGTACTAGACACATGTCTTCTTCTTTCTTTCTTAGCCTGTGTTCACCCATTGTTGGGTATAGGCCTCTTCATGGCTTTTCCACTTGACTCGGTCTTTTGCTGAGCGCATCCGTGTCTTCCCCGATATTTTTGTAATATCGTCGGCCCAGCTCATTGGTGGTTTTCCGACATTTCTCCGTCCAGGTCTAGGTCTCCATTCCGCAATCCTACGCGCCCAGTGGCCGTCTTCTCTGCTGCTCATGTGCCCAGCCCATCTCCACTTGAGCCTAGTCACTACTAATGCGATGAACTTTACTCCAGACACATGTATTATGCGTTAATTCGCGTAAAGGAAATCTCTTGTGGGAAAAGGTAACCTTAATTTCTTTCCATACTCTAGAAATAACATATGCGTAATTTTGTGTGGATCGGCTCAGTCGTTACGGCGTGAAAGGGTAATAAAAATACAAACTCACTTTCGCATTTAAAATATTAGTGAGCATTAGCATATGCTGAGCGCACATAAAGGTAACGACAGTATTACTTCCTCGCAGCGATATCGCTGAAACAACGTCTCTCGATCGTCTTGGGAGCGGGTCGAAATGGCGTTTTTGCTATGTTATTGGCCAGATAAGACGGCTTGAAAGGCCGGAGTCTGGAGCAATATCACCGCACTAGACCTCGACAATGGGAACAAATATTTATTAGGTCTTGTCTTATATAAATATAGGAGCCGGCGCGTTATTGGAGATTTACATTTCTAAAGGACCTCATTATGTTAACATCGGAATGTTTATGAACATAAATGACTATTAAATCTCTATCTACAGCTTCTCGAGCCTTATTTAGTGACACTATTCCATAGGAGGCGGTAAAACTCAATGTTTTTCACTTTCCGGGTCGCAAACTCCACTAGAGTTTAATTCTCTATCTCTATCTGCTCGTTTGCCGTCGGATATACATAAAAAAAAAAAAAAAAAAAGTACAGGAAAATGCTCCCACTCGAGATGAGTGACACTATCCTGAAAGGCTGAAGGGTGCGGGGCGGGGCGGGTTTCGTTTCCGAATTCGCTCACGCACGGCCAGAGGGCGCGCTCCGCGAGGCACCAATACGCCGTAATGTGTTCGCGAAATAATTTCCTAAAATGCACTGGATTGAGACGGGTAATGGCTTATTCCCTTTAGACCTAGGGACATGAACCCTATGCTACATAAAGTAGTGAATTTTAAGGCATGTTAATTCTTCTTAACTCAAATTACATCAATTCAAGATAAATTAAATAAGAATGCATACTATTCGAAATCAAAAAAATATTTTTTTTGTCGATTCTTTACGTCAAACTTACTAGATACTCGTATGTGAGCGATGTATATTCAAACATTAGTTTTATACGGTATCACTCACGTTTATTCAGTTGGAATCGCCAACTAGTTTCGATCTGTTACGAAGACCAACCATCCAACCTCAGGGTGAGTGTTAGGGGTAGCGACAAGGCTCGGGGGTTTTACCGTGCCAAAATACCTCAGAGCCTAAGGTCAAAATTAGTCGAACAATGTGTGTTACCAGTGATGCCTTACAGGTCCGAAACGTGGTTTCTTACTATGGGCGTCATAAAAAAAGCTCAAGTTTGCTCAAAGAGCTATGGAAAGGGCTATGCTCGATGTATCTCTGCGAGATAGAATCAGAAATGAGGAAATCCGTAAAAGAACAAAGGTCACCGACGTAGCTCAGCGGATTAGGTAGTCGAAATGGCAATAGGCGGGGCACATAGCGCGTTGAATCGATGGTCGATGGGATACAAAGGTTCTCTAATAGCGACCACGTACCGGCAAGCGCGGCGTTGGACCAGGTAGTCATACGATCTGAGCAAAGTCACTAGAAGGGGCTGGATGCAGGCCGCTTCCAACCGATCATATTGGAAATCCTTGGGGTAGGCCTATGTCCAGCAGCAGATTTCTTGCGGCTAAAATGATGAGATGATGTTGATTTCTATTTCAAACGTAGAGTCAACATATAACGTCAAATAATATTGTTGTTTTAATAGATGCTCTGCTGACCTATAATATTATAAACTTTAAACTGTACTTAGTAGATCCATAATTTTTATTATTAATAAATATGATCCAAAAGATAAACTAAGGGTAACTAAAAAATACAAATATGTTTATACTTATGCCTTTACATATTGTATGAGTACAATACCCTTCTCTCAGCTTCGGACATCGTCCCCGGTAAGTGGGTAAAGGATGGCAATGAACGCTGAGTTAAGCTTTCAGCAGATCCAGCCCTTTGTTCTCAAAATACCTCATAGGTATATAACTTTTGACGTGATAACGTCTTGTAAATTGATGAGCGCCGGCTACCTCTGCATTCGCGCACTTTTTAATATCGAATGTTTGATTTACCCATGATTTTATTGACTACTGCATTAAAATAGTGCTCATTGGTTACTCAAACATTCGTGAGTAACTATGAATAACTAATGGGTGTTTACCTATAAAATTGGCGGTTTTTCCGCTTGCCATTTTGTGCATAATAACTACAATTTTCAGTTAACAACTTTTTTATAATTTAAACTTGAAAGTAGACTATATTATTAAAATTCCGATAGCATAACATTTATCGTTTTCGTTTTTTATTTCATTGAGAATTGCTCATAAAAAGACATGGCACACAAAAAAAATGGCGTCTCTCTAAATGAAAAGAACTCGTTTCAGATGTTGTCCGTTTTAAACAAAAACGTCGTAATTTTTCTTACTTTTTGTAAATTTTATAATGCGTAAATAAAACTTATTACGAGTACTGTTGTCCGCAAATACATGCAAAAATTCCCTTTAGTTGAATTTATCAAACCTGAAATGAAACTAAAAACGTGAGTATGAAAAATTCAATTTACTCAAAATCCTCTAAAGGAAACGCCAATTTCATGGGGGTAAGGACCTAAAGACCCAATATTAGTGGTAACTATAACATATATAACCTAAAAATCGAAAATATGTGATGAAAAAATTGCGCCGCAGGTAGGATTTGAACTCATAAACCTTCGACATCTAGCCCGTCGATGCTCTCAACCACTGAGCTGCCGTAGCTTCAAATCACCGCATTTCATTCATTCAAATTTTCATCACATATTTTCGATTTTAATATTAAACCGAGCATTGTACAATTAATATATAACCTCAAATTAATGATCTATGATTGCTAGGCCCAACGGGAGCAACCGGGCAGGTACCCGATGTATTTGAGTAGTTCGCAGGGTTGTCAATTTAGTTTATTACTGAGGGGAACTGGGCTGTGAGGAAAAACGTCCCGAATGGAGGATTTAATGTGTTTAATGTGTCGATAATTAATTTCTTGTTGAGCGCTTGCTCGGCTGATTGGATTTTTAATAGGATTTGCTTTATTAAGTAGAGTGAATTAATATGGTATAAGACTTTGTGCGTTTTTTACTAAGATATTTTGACTTAGAGACTATTTCACTTGAAGTATTTGGATGGAACGGAATTTTATATTCTTTACAAGGTAGAAAGAGCCTTGACCATAAGCACTGTTTTTACCTATTATAAATTTATTACCAATAATGCCTCCTCATTCATAAATATATATTTATTAGTAATATAAATACTTTATTTATAAAAAAAGTCCTTAAAAAATTTGCTTCGCCTCTTTAACAAAATATCTCTTATTATACCTACCCTAGAAACTGGTTCGCACCATACAGTACCTACTTACCGTATATACCTATCTTTTGTACATATTAATTATATTCGACCAGCTGATCGGTAAATTTGCAAGGGATCTCCATTTTTAATCGACTTTAAAAAAAGAAGGAGGTTATCAATTTGGTTGTATTTTTTGCTTTGGATTTCGTTTTTATATTTTTTTACGATTTTGTTGTAAAATTAAAATAAGAGAGATAAGGAGGATAAAAAATACTAGATGGCATCCTTGGCACAGTGACTAAACACGGAAGCCTGCTACATAAAAAAATTCACGGATTCAATTCTCGGCGTAGGCAACCTCATTTTCACAGATTCATCATCGTCATTTATACTGTCCAGAGATTATGGTGGACGGGTAGTAGTGTGCCAGTCTAAACTTGAATAAATCGGCAATCAAGGATACTAATAGCAGCAGATATACAATGGCTCTAAACGGTCCATTTGACGAGATTAGTTGCATGACCCTGAGTCGCGAGATCATTGTGAATGCTCCCGATTCGATGTGGTATTTTATTTACTGAGACACTACCTGTTTACATATGACCTTCGAGTGCACATATTAATTTGTATGTTGATCTGATCTAAAGTATTTAAGAGGATGATTTCTTTTTGTAGGAGTCATTAGATTATTTTATATACTGTAGATAGATATAATATAAGGCATGATATATTACACATATGGTCTAAACCTGTAATATCTAACTTATGTACTTTTTTTTTTATTTACTACTTGTTTCTGAACACTAGGAGTTTTTCAAAGTATTTTTAGTACATCGCTAACGTCATAGAAGTACGAAGTCTCGACACATTTTTTTTATCTATGCGTAGCTTGTATTTGCTGGAGGGAGACAGTATTTTTGATACAACCAACATAATTTTCCGTTCACACATTTTTTATAAAATAATTGTGTACAACCGTAAAATCAGGACTAAAAATCACTTCTGAAATATTATTTGGATATGAAATAAAAGGCAACTAGTTCTTCTTTTCACAACCAAAATGTATACCGATATGGATGATGAAATATCAAAAGCCATTGTTTTTTTTTCTATAATAGATACATACCCACTACGCACCTTCATTAACCAAATTAAATAAGCATCTAATTTATAATGATGAGTAAATAAGTAGGAAATTGTCGGCGACATAAACAAGGCGACCTTTTCAGCGTCCACGTCTCTGGACATGTCCGTGAGCGGAGACATTGTCGCCTAGTCCAAGAAACTGACACAAAAATATGTGATGGTGACTTATATTAAATCTTAGGGGGTCATAAACAATGTGACCTTTTCTGCGTCCACGTCTGTAGACGAGCCCATGAGCGCATTTTGCGTAGGCCAAGAAATTAACCCAAAAATGCATAAGTAGAACGCTAACTGGCCATACAATGTCGTAACACCTGGGCAGCTAAGCTTGCCCGAAAAATAATTTTTTTTCCAGATATATTACGTATAACATCTTCACGTACTAAATTATATTCAAATATTTTCTCGCTCGTTTGAGTTTTATCACTCAACTAGCCGTCTTTTAGCTCTTTTTATACATCTGGTAGTCGTTATAGGAACCACGTCAGAGGCCGAGGGGCGATTCCGAAGTTTTTTTTTTAAAGTACAGTAAAAAAAAACAGGCTATATATATTATATTATTTTTTATACAACTCTGATACCAGAGACCTAAGACCTAGACCTAACTAATAGAGGGTAATTTATCATTGACGCATTTCTACAGTATTGCGTAAGTACTACTTATTTGTTTTACCAATACGTAATTGGATTTTTTAAATTGTTTATTTATAAATTTGGTGATGTCTCCTGGCCTATCCCCGCTTGTAGCCGCATACAGATCTGTGAGTCACGTTGTTCACGGGCCACGAACAACTATTTATGTTAATTATGCCGCCAATGAGTATGGGCGTCACGTACGGCTTAGCTGACACGGCCGCCAATGCGACGTGGAAAATATTGACGAGCACGCTTCCTTGTTTGTTACATACCTAATAGGATGTGGGAATTTAAGACTAAAAATTGTTTATAACGTTTTGAAACGCAATATAACATGTTTTTGTTGATTCTGAAGATATTTTAATGATGCAATCAGAAACTGTAATAAAATGTCCGAGCGTACGAAAAAATAAAATAAAAAATAATCTTTTTTTCATAGAAACATAACCAGCTGATAGACAAAATGTAGCCTACTCATTTTTTTACCAAACTAACCAAAACTAAATTTGATTTTGTTTACAGTGTAGAGAATAAATATAAAATATAAATAAAAATAAAATTTATTAACAACGGATTGCACTCCGGGAGTGCCGGCAGAAGGAAATCTTAAACATTAACGTTTTGCATTTTTGAATATTTTAGAGTGGTTAGGCAATAATTTTGAACGAATTGCTTTATTTATCAGTATATAAGTACTAGCGTAGCAGGCTGTACCAACACATACCTACGCACACTCGCGCAAGCGCCCTATGCCGCTTAAACAAAAGAGCAGGAGCTTTTCGTCGCGCGGTAGAAAGAGAGAGGGTTATTACTTCCTTTCCTTCGCCACGCTGGCAGTCTCAGGTCACGTGTCCTTTTTACCCAAAAAGTGCACAACGCCGCTTGAGCAGTTTTCACTTCAAAAACACGTTCTTCGAATATACCTAATTAAAAAATTAAGGTTGTCAAAAGCCCTATGACAGGGTCCCGTTTTACCTACCTACCTTTTGGATGTCAGAACCATGATATACTTACTCGACATTGGAAGAGTAAAATGTAAGTATTGATATAGGCATTCGTAGCAAACAAAGTACTTCACTGGTTCCATTGTCTAGCCCGTGTCGTTCACGGCAATCCTTCAAACAACCTATGTTCACTTACGTAACGAAACCAACACCGGTGACATTGTCGCGACGCGAACGCGACAGACATGACGCAACACGCTATCACGCACTTTAGGGCTACGATTTTCCACATCTCAGACAACGTAGTGTCAGTAGTACAATGGAGCATTCCCGTCGAGTAGGCTCTTATCGATCTACGGGACGTCATCGAGCGATAGCGGCCGCGGCGCAAAAAGCGTGTCACTATGGCGGCGTCAATGCTTTTGTGGGGACCGGACGCCGCCGCCCGCCGCCGCTGCTTTGTCTCCTGTTTAGTGCCCGCTCGGCACTAAAAGTGGCGGTTTTAGTGTCCGTAAAGTTTGTTCAACCTGTGTTTAGAGGTGCGCTAATGACACGATATCGACAAAGATGCCCGTTGACGTCTGTTACGGTTTATCGCGTTCGTTAGCGGTTGTTATGCTTGTTGAATAAAACCAGGTAATATTTCTATATTTTACATTTTAATGGCTGTTTGTGTTTTTCGCAGAAAATATTTTCTCAATATAAGAGGAATTCATAATTAGGTATTGTTCCTATTACAAATTGTCTTGTACCTATACAAATTCTTAGTAAAGGACTATACCTTTACTAAGAATTTGAATAGGAACTATAGACACATAAATTATAGTTATAAGTTGTTAGACCATCGTTTATTGAGAATATACCTATAGGTTTACTCATTCTCGTATAATGGCTTTTATTTATACGATTGAGCGTAGCTGTGAGAGCTTCTCGCATTACCACACTCTAAAATTTATTTTTTTCTTAAGATAATTACATGGTGTTATAGGCCTAACATGTACCACAAACCCTGGTTTTGCAGTTGTCCGGGCAGCGTTGATCCCTAGCTATCAGGTACCTCGCTTGCTCGATTGCCGTGCTATAAAATAAAAAAAAATCAAAATGAAATTATAACCCAAGATTACATACAAGAAACTCAGGGGAAGAAAAACAGTTACCATGCAAGAAAGAGTCTGATTAAGCACACTAAAGATGTCGCATGGAAGAGCTTTCATGCGGCCTTTCCTTACACATTAGTCCACAGCACCTGGGCGGCCGAGCTTGGCTAGGTTATTACTATTTATTGTAATGCTATATATTATACCGTTAAAGGAACCACGTCAGAGGCCGAGAGGCGGTTCCGAAGAACTCTGACACAAGGGTGTGCATGGTCGATTGACAGTGACACCTACTCGAAATAATGATGACTATTTATTGTAATATGGCCTCCTCCAGCAACTTCCATTCCTCCCTATTCCTTGTTATCCTTCTGCATATCGGTCCTGCTACTTCCCTTATGGCATTCTCCCATATTTTAAACTGTCTGCCTTTTTTCCTGTGTCCGTTTCTAGGATAATATAGTTGGTTATTTTTTAAGTCCACTTTTCTGATTTAGCTGGTTTCTTTGGATAGAAACCGGCAAAAGAAACCAGCCAAATCTGTACATAAGCGAATATAAAAAGAAACTTATTAATCTGTTAACCATAAGTTATTTCCCCTCAAAAAAATCCAATCACGAATAATATGTTTATGTTTATCGCGCGACCGCCGACCGCCGCGAGCTCGCAGGCGACGAAACTTGAAGATGTTTTCACTCAAAATAATAAGTCCCAGGACTTGGCGAGTCAATTTTTTGCGAAACTCGGTGTAATGGATTGTTGGAAAGTTCGATAACTTTCGGAAGCTGCTTTCCGATTTTATTTTGCTAAGGAATTTTTTAGCCAATTTCTCTCGGCGAAGTTAGATTCTTCGAGTCACCCTTGAGCGGACATCGCGGGATTTATAAATATTATATTTAGTAGCTTTTGCCTGCGATTTTATCTGCGTGATTGACATTGTGCAATACAACGGTAGTTTATTTAGTCTAAATCGGGTTTCCGCATGTATTTCAGAAGCCTGGGTTATTTCGAAATTTGAAATAGGTATATTATTTTAAATTTTTTTGGTTAATTCGTATCTCTTACATTAACTATCTGCACAAATGTCCGAAAATTAGACAACATCTGAAAAGTCCAAAAGGTGAATACTTAGGTACATATACAGATAGACCTGTTACCGAAGATAAAGCCTGTATATCTTGTTAAAATTCATTACTCGGTGGTATAACTTAAGCGTCCTTATATCACTGGGTTAAAAGAACAAACTTGAAACAATTTCAAACTCTTATTACAGAAAAAATCTGGTCGACGCATAAATTTTTAGAACAATAGCGCGATGTCATTATTATTTTTAAACTTTACAAACTTCCAAGCATTTAAGACCAAGCCTAATGGGCTAAAGCCTTTCTCTCATTAATAATCGTTAGTTATTTATTTACTTTAAGACGAAAGTATCAAAAGACGGTGTTTGGCAAGTCTTTTGAATCATGATATTCCTAACTAGCTTGTTTTAACGCGATCCCTTAGAAATGGTAATATTTCCGTAATAAAATATAGCCCATGTTACTTTCTAATTCCTTAATGGCCATAAGCCATGCAAACTGCAAAAGTCACTTGATTTCTTAAGTTAATTACGATGTAAAGGATGTGCATGTGCATATGCAAAGAAATAAATAAACATTTGTACTCATTATTATTTTTATTAAAAATTTAGATCTAGATTTCTAAATTCCTATTCAATATTACTATTCTACTAAAATATGGAAGGAGAAACACTCCTTCGTACAAAAACTACGTGATAGATTTTCATTAAATTTTCCAGTATTATTACGAATAGTGTAGCGTTTCTCACAAGTATGGTGCTTCATACAAGCGAAGATTAGATCATTTATAATATATAAATATTAATTTATGGCTAACACTACTACAAACGAATCTTTACATCCATGCACCTGTCAATGTTTGAGTTAACAATCAGGGTCACCACCGGAGAATGAATTCAAGTACTAACCTACGTATGTATGGATCGCGGAACTTGCGACTAGCATCAGTAGCCAGCTAACCCTGTTTTTCAAAGTAAAGAAAAACACCCGAAAACGGGGGAGAAGTGCAGGGCAGCCATATTGCGGGGGACGTTGCGAGTTTTCGTTACTTATATTATTTTTGTGTTTACGTATCAAAATAGTACATCAATCAATACTCAATACATAGAATAAACTAAAGTCATCTCTGTGTCTATTAAGGCTTAATATGGAAACTTCTTGTTTTGACGGGATTATCAAGTGATAATCCCGTTAAAACAAGAAGTTTCGGAAAAAAATTCTGCACCTAAGTAGGTGTAGAACATTTTTCCGGGAAGATAATAAGTATAGCATTTTCCGAGCGCAGCTGAGAAAGAAATTTAGACATTTCATCTTTTTTCATAATCGCTTAATGGTTCTGCGCCGCCTAATGGCTTGCGCAGTAGCGACGTTTTTCGTTCGCGCAATACTAAAGTAAAACCTTCACACACGTAATCTTTTATACACTTCCATGCTGGTCTGGGAGAAAAAAAAAAGTAGAATGTACCAGCTGCTTCTCTTCCCGCGCAAATCGTAGAAGCCGGTCAAGGGAATAGGCAAAAATCTAAAGAATCATGACAATAGGCGATGTGGCTAGCAACCCATCACTATTTTTATTCCGTTTTCCACCTTTGCGCTCACCAACACGTTAACATGGCCTTACGGTCTTATGTCCTTAGGCTCTGTCTACCCCGTAAGGGATAAAGACGTGGTATGTATGTATGTATACACTTCCATGTTGTTCTGGTACAAAAGGAAAAAAGTAGAATGTACCAGCTGCTTCTCTTCCCGTGCAGATCGTAAAAGCCGAACGAGGGAATTGGCGCAAATATTTGGGATCATATAGTAGGCGATGCAGCTAGCAACCCATCACTATTTTGATTCAGTTTTTCGCCTATTGCCCACCAACATGCTGAACGTGGCTTACCTGGTCTCTGCTTACCCCGCAAGGGAAAGAGACGTAATAATATGAGATATGTATTTCATTTAATATGTTACCACCGTCTGCATCGCAGTGATTTATCATAAAACCACGTAATCAATTATTGTTTACCAAGCTGACAACCACAATCATGCACGAATCAATTAGTTATTTAATTACGATTGGTTGTAAAAGAGACTCGTCACGCCATTCCATTTGCGCCGGAATCGAATCCACTGCCCCCGATTTTTGGCGGCATGTTGATGACGCGTAAAACAAATACTGTAACCACAAACTAGCGCGGGTACAGAGATAGAGCTCTGGAGACAATCCACTTCAAGGTTTTTAGCCTCTGTGGTATAGGGGTTAAGGCGTTTGCCTGTTAACCCGGTGGTCGTGGGTTCGGTATCAAAAGACGGTGTTGACGGGAAGCATACTTTGTTTAGTTGTTTCCAGTTTAGTTAGGATATTGCAGGCTTGAATCACCTGATTGTCTGATAATAAAGATGATTCCGTGTTTCAGAAGGCACGCTAAGCCGCTGGTCCCCGCCGCCATCTATTAGTCGTTAAAGGAACCACATCAGAGGCCGAGAGACGGTTTTGAAGAACTCTGACACCAGGGTATGCATTTGGTATGCATGATCGATTGACAGTGTACACGAAGTGATGATGTTAGCAAAATGTAATAAAAAGTTAAATCAAAGTATTGCAAGGCAAGGCCTTAAAGTCTGAACTAACAAGTTATTTAATGCAAAAATGTTTCTACTTGGTGAACAAATTTGTTGACTTATCGTGAGATCTTGCGCACTATGTATGAAGGAAATAAAAGATTAATAATTTAATGAGGGCGTTAACATAGACTGAATAACCGAGTAGCTTGATCATTCTTCTTCTCCTGGCCAGGTCTGGGATGTGGCCAACGATCCGATGTCTTGAAAAACAGCATGCCAACCCCAAATCCACTTTCCGAAATTTGAAACGATGTTGTTAGAACAAAATTTTACATAAAATTTTTGACATTAATAGTTTTTTATTTGATATGAATGAACGTTCATAAACAAACGAATGATTGTGATGCTGTAACAGCGTGGTTGCCGACTCAGATTGGACGGGTTAGATTTCTATACTCTAACTATTTTTTAATGCTGATGACGCGTAAAACAAATACTATAACACTCCATCCATCAGGGTAAGGGTTAATAAAATTCATGTATCGGAAACTTATGGGCCGAAATATTTGAAGGGGGCAACCCTAAGTTCTTGTGTAGTGGTTGGATAATTCTATTTGTTGTTGTCAAGAAGTTTGAAGACGTTGGCGCTGTAAAATTTACATTTTGTCGTAAAACTGACTTTGAGAACACATAAAGAAAAAATATGAATACAATATGAAATACTCGTAGATTTTAAGTAGAATTTTATTGAGACAGATCTCTACTAACAATTTAATTGTATTTAAAAAAAAATTATGAATTTTTGGGTTAGAAATACAATATTAAGAGGTCCTTGGTATGTAAACTGCTCATTTCTTTAAAAAAAACACGAAATTTGCAAAAAACATCAAGGTACATTACACGTTTGCAATCTAAATCACCTACTCTACCTATAATTTTTCATTACACAAAGCTCCTTTCGTGCAGTTTTTCCACATTTTTTTTTTATTTGAATATTTTTATATGATGCTCTCTAAGCTAATATACATAAGGTCTTAACTCGAAAGAAATTACGGGCCGGACACAGGAAAGACAAAGTTTACAGCAATAGGGTGTCCAAAAGATTAGTCGCGGCGAGACGCAGCGGCTCCGGTCGCATCAGCATTAAAATAAAAATAAGGGTGACCATAAATAGTGGCGGACAAAGAGAAGATATACGGTTATAGTCGCCGGACCGTTTGCACGGCGCTGTATCGGTTATGTACGAGTGCCGACCTAATATCGTGGTACCTAAATAGGCTAGTGATAAATGCGGCAAAACATGGAAATACGGAACATACGATATTGAGTATTTCAACAGAAAAAAGTCACTACCTAACTTTAGGTCATAAAGGCTAACAACATTATGGTCTTATAGGATTAGGTATCATTATCATATCATTACAGCCGTCAATCAACAAGTCCACTGCTGGACAAAGGCTTCAGCCAAGGATAATTCGTCTATGGGAGAATATTGCAATACTCACTACGCATGGCAGGCGGGTTGGCGAGTGCAGTTTCATTGGCTTTTTGTCCTTATGACGCTGCTACCCATCGGAAGCATTTTTAAGCTGGGAAGCTGCCTTCATGAAGGGTGATATCAAACATATACCGTGTTTTTGTACCGTATTCAGTTAGTTAATAATGGAAGGAACCACTACCTACTAATTTATTACAGTACTTTTGCCCAATAAAGAAACAGACATTCATATACGAGTATTTACATATACTGACTCAAGTTTCAATTCAATCCATTGAACGGTAAATCAGGCAAATATCTGAAACACTGTTAGGTAGTTATAAAGACGTCTATTCCAAATAACTTGACTAAAATTTACTTTCAAATATCTAAGTCACTGGCGGAAATCTCCTCCTGAGATAATTCTGCTATTATGCATAATTTTAGTTGTAAATTTTAGTCCTATCAATTTAGGTTATTTTTCATCAAGATAAAGATAAAAATATACTTTATTTGGTAGAAAAGCAAAAGAAGGTACACAAAAAAAGTCAAAAATACAAAAACTAAAACAATTTCTTTAAGTGGTTCTAACTCAGCTTTAGCTGGATGTTTCAAATATGAAACACCGGCGCTGGTCTTCCACTGGGGCTAACATTTTTAATCAAAATTTCAATAATTTATGTAAACTAGCTGACCCAAACATCGTTCCGCTAATAAATGCCTTTTTTTTCGTGAATTTGCTCATATTTTTATAGTTATTCTACTGTTCACTTTTAGGATGGAGATAAATCATTGGAGATAACTCAAAGATTATACTTTTTATAATATAAATCGGTCCGGCTGTTATGCTATTGTATAAGCATAAATTTCTTATTAATTGTGCTTATGTATAAGCATAAATTTCTTCGATTATTTGCAAATGATACCTATGTATTGTAAATAGGTATCATTTGCAAATACAAGAAGATTTTTTTTCTTAAAATTGAATATAACGAAAATGTAGGTAGGTAGCACTTGAAAATTGTTTACTGCGCCATCTCACCTGCATTCCATCGGCCATCGATCATCGTATCCCGCACCCACCCTCCCTGCAGAGGTCAAGCCCATGTTATCGACGCCGAGAGGGCAAGGAATAAATAAGAAAGGCTTCAGGCGACTGAACGTCCACCCTTTAAAGCCCGATGATAGATGGAAGCTGGTGACGCAATTGAATATCGGTGACATATTATAAAACTTGTACGTATACATACGTAATACATTGTCGATAACTTATTATCAACATTAAGAGCATGCTGAAAGCTGCAGTAAGATAATATAGATAATATAGATAGCAAAAAAAGTAAGATATGTTGAAGAAGCAGGTAGGCCTTCAATCTGTGGCTACGTTTATAAATAATAAACAACGCGCCATGCAATTAAAATGACATTCAAACGTTCAAAAAGTAGACAAAACTTTGTTTTATATAGCATATTTTGGTTACCAAACCAAATTTGCATAATCAAGTTAATTTCTAAGCATTATTGGGCAACAACTAGCGTGAGTCCTACAAACTTCGCTAGTTCATGACTTGTTGCTATTGAAGTCTAGGAGTCAAGTTCAAAAGTAAGGCTACATAATTATGATATTATCGCCTTAAAAATTAATGTAATGGTGGCATTTATTACATAGCATGCCACTTCTTAATAGCTGTACATACTACTAAGTATAAAAAATACAATAAAGTAAAGTTAACCAAAACTAGTTAGAATCATATTTGTAGATACCGTAGCAGATGAAATAGGCATAGAAGATATTATGGTGAAAAGAGCTGCTACGAATTAAACCAAGCGATGACAAATTATGCGCTACGGTGCTACGAAAGCTCTACGAGTTCTGTGATAAAATTTAGCATATACGTATACATGAGTATGGATACCTCAATTTCACCAAAAATTTTCTGTCTGTTTATCAGTTACTATTTCACGCTAAATATTAAACCTATTGCGATGAAATTAGATATGGAGGTAGTTTGAGGCCCAGTGAAGAACATATAGTACCTTTCATCCCGGAAATATACTGTTCCAGACGGATTTGCGCGGATGGAGCCGCGGACAAGCTAATTTTTATTTATATGTACCAGTAAAAGTATTTTTATTAGTTTTGAAATAACTTTGTAAGAATGACTTATTTTTTTTTATATTTACGGGTTACTCACGGAAGTAGTCAGCTACTGGCGGACAGACTTTGTGTAAGGGAGTAACCCGTTGTTCATAAAAATACAAAAAACTTTATTATTTTAGCACTTATTATATATTAAGCAACTTGTTTTTCACAAAAATAAACAGTTGTTGGAGCCTTCTTTTAAGCAATCACACGCTTGTGCCAGAAAGTTATGTGTGTTCATATTAAATAAAGTCTATATAACAAGTGAGTGTTAATTTTAAAAAATATATACTACTAACACATGAATAGAGCTTATTTCTCTTAAATCTTAACTTTACATAAAAGAAAGAAAATAATCCACTATAAAATAACATAAAAATCTTAGGGGTCAAGTAACGGTGGGCACTTTTTAACCCCTTTATGTTGCGTCGGATGGCCGCTCTATAAATGGATAAGTCGTGTCGCCTGAGTGCCGGCTTCCGTCGTCGATACGCTGAGGATTGCCGCAATGACAAATCGTTTGTTTTTTTGCAAAATTTATCAACATGTCCAAAAATGCCAAGTTTATCCGCCAAGAGATAGACCGAATGGCACTGGTGAATTGAAATGACGCAATTACCTCTTTGACAATCATCATCATCATTATTCTTAGCCCACTGCTGGACATAACTCACTCATTGCAGCCATAAAAAGTTCACTGCTGGACAAAGTTCTCTGAGTTCTAGCAGGCAAGTTGGCGAGCGTGTTAGACAGATATATATTTTTCTTTAGTTTCTTAGCGCAGTTTCTTTGGCTTCTTGTGTTTTCGACGGGGCTCGGAAGCATTTTTGAGCTTAGAAAGGATAGGAATTTATTGGATTTGGGAAAGGAATGAAGATATTGGGAAACTATTAGTGGGGGAAAAACAAGCAGTTCGGGTGGTGGTGGTGGTATTTCAATTCATTGTCAATGAATTGAGTTGAATCAAATACCTCACTTGTAAAAGTAGGGTAGTTGTGTAAGGTGAAGCAAGTCTTAATGCGTACAAGAAAAATGGGATATGGTGGAGATTTTCGACGACCACGATTGAAGCACCCAGGGTAGACCTAAGGTTGCTGGTTGAAACCCTGCCCACGTGGAATTTTGCCACCATATCTTAATTTAATTAGAGTATATCACAGAAGCATTGTGAACGCAAATGAAAGATCCTTACAAAATTAAACAAAGCTGCAATCAAAAGCTAGCAATCAATGAATACCTCTTTTTCATTTATCACTATATACTTATAGTGTATTAATCATATATACTTATTAATACAAAGAGTAAGAATAATTACAACTACTTAAAAAAATATATAAATATTTACAAAAAAAATGTCCTAGCAAATTAAATTTATCACTTATAATTTTACTTTTCAAAAGAACTTATTGTCGTCTATATTAGTAAGGGACTTTCACGATGTCGCCTTTCATATCTGGAAACGCCAACCACAATATAGAACTATCGACACACACACTCACAGACGTTAAATGATTGGATCTGGCCATTACGAAGAGTAGTGCACTCAGCGTCATTAGTCCATTTTTACAAGTGTCCGCAAAACGGGCTAATCGTCGGAAATTGTCCCATTATCGGCGCACTCGCGCACTAAAATTATTGTCCGCGCTAAAAGTAGCAATTTAGTGGTATGTGCTGTGACTTGTATCGATATGGCATCGATTAGATACTTGATGCTTTATTTAGTACTACATAACTGGCATACTTTTCTTAGATTTTAATACTTTAATGTATACAGCGTGTAAATGTACCCTCGACGTTCCCTTAAAGGGGTGACTCAAACCATCAATATGAACAACTTTTCTATGGGACCACGGCTGGGAACGCAAAAAAAATCGGCATTTCCATACAAAAGAGTTTTGCCGTCCGGCCAGTTTGTATGGTAATGTAGAATCTTTTTTTGAGTTCCTAGCATTGTTCCCATAGGAAAAGCTGTTCATATTTATGGGCTGAGTCATCCCGTTAAAGGAACGTCAAGGGTCAATTTACACACTGTATAGTATAAATCAAAGGTAAGGACCAGGCTAATAAATATATGAGCAAAGCATTAGCATCAAACAACTGCACCACTGATATATTTCAATCCTGCATCAGTCTCGCCGTGTAACGGGAAAATGCTGCCAGCATTTTGAGCACTTTGCCTCTACTCGCTGTGGTGCATTGGAAGAAGTTGGCGAGCTCCGTGGCGCAGTGGTTAAGAGCCCGACATATGCCAGGCGGCGTGGCGGTACAAACGCGGATGGTCTAAACGCGTTGGCTACTTTGGATATTTTCGTTTTTTAGGAATATTCAAGGGTTATTCAAAAAAGAAAAACATATGATGGCTGCCTTATCTGTAATGCAATAATAATTAAAAGTTTCAAGGTTAATTTGAATGTATTTGGTGAATAATGCTATATACCGAGTAAATTAGACGTGATTTGGAGGCAATTTTACAATTTTTTTCTATCGAGAAAATTTAACGCAATCTTGTTTTTGAGTCATATAGTTACCAGAGTTAGTCCTGAACTTTGCTGCATTTTTATTTCAACTTGAGTATTTAATTATTATTGATATAACAGTCAATCATGCAAAGCAGTTTGAGGTAGTATGGCCCCTTAAACGCCAGCCTGCGACACGAGGCCCCTGGGTTCGATCCCCGGTCAGGTCAAGATGGAAAATGATCTTCAGATTGGCGTATGATCTTCAGAAGTAAGTTCGAGACTTGTGTTATCACATAACAAAAGTCTCGAACTTACTTTGGGGCTAGCTCAATCTGTGTGATTATTCCGTGTATATTTATTTATACTAATTTATTTTTGTTTATAAGTTATTTATAACATTATTTATTTTAGTTTAACATGTAATGTTGTTCCTTGAGATATAAAAATAAATCCTCACTGGATCGCTGAATTGATACTTATTTAATGTAATGACTAGTACTCGGTGATTTGATGGCTACCCCATATACAAGGTATTTCCTGTGCATGTACATTTACATGCTAAACGTCGGTTATAGGTTTTAAAGAGCTAGGTTCTGTCTAACCCGCAATGGAAAAAGACGTGATACTATGTATGTATGTACATTTACGAACATTGATATATATAAACTTTATATTGACTCGAAACGTTCGCAGTCACTGAATTGGTATTCAAAACTCATCATCATCATTTCGTGTAGGTGACACGGTCAATCGACCATACAAACCCTTAGACCCTGGTGTGAGAGTTCTGCGGAACCGCCTCTCGGTCTCTGACAAACTAACACACATGAAACATAACAATCCTGTTGGCATCCAGTGGCAATATAATCCTTATGCCTCTAGGACTGCTATTACTTGATATGTAGTCTTTAGGCTTTAAAATATGACATTAATGTGCCTTTTATACACACTTATGACAACAAGGCAACAAAATTCCTACAGTCAAATATTATCTGTAAGAGGTTAAAATATGCACAATACAAAATTGAGGCTGAAACTTTTCACCTAATTCGCAGTCTGACCGCGTCTCAACGCCATTAAAAATTCTCACGACCGTCGAGTAATCAACACTGAGGGAAGAAACTTAAAAATACCTCACGGTTGACATTACCCTCGGTCCTCAGGACCCTCGCCTTCCGGTTATCGCAACAAAAAGGACTAGCCCCCGCACCGCACCCCGCTACCCCCTGGCTCTCACAGGAACAGGAAATACTACCCTTCTATCGTTAAAGTCTACGCTCAGGGTTACGCGTAAAAAAGAAAAGAGAGCCCGAAAATGCAATTTTTATTACTGATAAAAAATATAAGTAGTGAAAAGGTGACATATTTAATGTTTTTACAATTGTAATTTAAATTAATTCAATCAATACGGTTTCATTGCGTATATTACCTACATTTTTACTACATCTAACTTTTCGAAAATATCACAGTCAACCAGTAAACATGAAAACTGGAAAGTTTTGAAATGTTATGTGTAATAGGTACTAATTTAATAAACGCTATGATCAAATATAATGATAGATACACAGTCTCATATAAAATGAAGCCTTAATAATGTCCCCGACTCAAAACAATCATGCACACTTACAAACAATGAGAGAAATGGTACATACTGAAATTATAACTTCATTATTTTTTCGCTTTAGATGCGTTGTTTTTGCATCTTTTCCTTGTACCTTACGAGTGCTAGCCGTTGGTCCCGGCTGCCCTCTGGTAGATGTTCCGAAGAACTCTGACACCAGGGTGCGCATGGTCGATTGACCGTGTAACCTGCACGAAATGATGATGATGATGATTAAAACTAACGCGAGATAATAATATATTAATATGAGAGTTACGGGTTACACACGTACGACGTCTGAGGAAGATCTACGGATGAGGTTAAAATATGTCGGCTTATAGCTGACTTCGTACGTGAGTAACCCGTAATTCCCATATAATTACATCATTTTGCTTGAAACGTTTTGATGTGAGACCGACTGATTCTATGCAACGCCACGCTATATGAGTAGTTGTACTCGTATGTATGTGTGAATAAAATGATTTTGATGTTTCACATCAACCAATCGTACGACGACGGTTAAATTTTTTTTTAGGCGTAGTATCTATCAGGCTAGATCAATTTTTCATCTCTAATATACCAAATGTCATTGAAATCGTTACATGCGTTTCGGTTATCAAATAGACAGATGTATCAAAATATTATTCTTTGAGGTCTATTATCATCACCATTTCGAGTAGATGTCACGGTCTATCGACTATGCACGCACACCCTGGTGTCAGAGGTCTTTGGAACCGCCTCTCGGCCTCTGACGTGGTTCCTTTAACGACTACCAATTGGCAGCCGGGACCAACGGCTTAACGTGCCTTTCGAAGAACGGAATCATCTTTATTATCAGACAATCAGGTGATTCAAGCTTGCAATATCCTAACCTAACTGGAAGCAACTAAACAAAGTATGCTTCCCGTGGGAATCGAACCCACGACCTCCGGATTTACAGGCAAACGCCTTAACCACTGGACCACGCAGGCAGTTATAAAATACTCTCAGATAATGTAGCATAACAATATGTTTCCCTTGAATCCATAACGCAAGCATTAAATATTTGGGAAGTAAGGGCGGCCCCGGAAATGGCACTAATGCATCCGAATGCAACGCGCTCCTGTGCACGCAATCAATTCATTAGGTATGCATTGTTGCTATTGCTCAAAAATAAATGTTGTTTTTATTCTATATGAGATTTGTTATTGAAAGATTCGAGGAAAATGATTTTCTTGTTTTTCTCAGACGAAAAAATTACATGCATGTTTTCGTAACAGTCGAAGTAAATAATTATAATTATACATTTTATTTAATTCAGTAACTTAGGTTATTACTTTTGTAATTGTCATTGCAGACAATTACAAAATTATATATATATTATATTATATTCATTTAAGTTGAAATTTTTGACAAATTCTGTAACTTTGCAAATCCCTTTTGCCGTAATTTTCATAAAAATACGGAGTTAAGATGCGAGCGACGACGTGTAGCTCAAAATTTCCATAATTCGGGCAAGCGCGACCTCGCTTGTAGAACAAAATGTCCGCTACGCTTACATGACAGCTAGTGATGTAACATATGCTTAAGATTTAGATATATCGATAAACGAAGAACATTTCATTTATTGCATTTTTTCCGATTTCATGTTTGTCGATTAAGTACTAATAACTAATTGTCTGAGATTTTGATCTATTACTGGTTTTGTTAAAACTTTGATTCATGTTTGTATCCCAGCTTTCTTTATAATTCTTAATTGCATATAGTATTAGTAAAAAATAATAGATATCGTTGGAAGGATGAAGTCGCCAAAGACTTGAAAGAGTTGGAAGTATCCGACTAGTCAGAGGTGGCACAGAATATGGAAGAATGGCGCACTTTAATGTCGGAGGCCAAGATCCACTTCGGGTCGCTGAGCCAACGAAGTAAGTAAGTAAGTATTAGTAAAAATGTGTAGGCATATGTCACTCAAAAATCACTGTTTATCTTGAAAAATTTCCAACGTTTCGTGTATTTTACAAGACTTCTATCTATTTTTATATCGACTAAATAAGGCTCAAAAATATTACATTGCCATGCAAAATTAACTCCAGCAGTAAAATAGAGGAAGTGAGACGATCGTTGACTTTCGTAAACACATTTAAACCACATCCCTCATCCACCCCGGCCTGAGTCGGGTTTTGATAAATATTTGCGATTTATTTTATTCCTGGTGCCATTTTTTGAACGCCGTAAAGAGGCGCAATGGTTGAATCACGAGCCGTGGCTGTCGGCCGAACTTCGGCGGGAAAATAAAAACGCGTTTAACTTTGTGTTAATATTATATTGTGCCATTATTGCCCCATTTATTATAATCCTGCGGAAGGGATGGGGTTGAGAACTCGCGTTTAATGGACGTTTTGTTTGGGGAAAAACAATTTTTAACCATTCTAACGATTTTCGGGTAAACCTTTCGGATAGCGTGATTTTTCAGCTGGGTGTTTTATGCGTTGTTATAATGCATGATTTGCATTTATGATGTTAATGTTTCGTGGATATTCTTGGAAGCAGTTAATTGGTAATATAAATATATATGGACAAATCACATAGATTGAGCTAACCTCTATATACTAACTCAAGATAATATATTGTATAACAAATACATATAAAGAAAATCATTCAAGGCCCAGCCCAATCTAAGAACGATTATTTTTCAACTTGAACTGACCGGGGATCGAACCCGGGATCTCCAGTATAGCAGCCTACTATAATGACCACTAGGCCATAGAGCTTCTCATTATTGTGTGTTCTCATAATCAATTTGGTAGTTTTAGTGAATTAGTGTCCACAATAAGTCAAATGAGAGGAAAACATAAAATATTTGGTGTCTTATTGTGACTTGTATCAATTTGGTGCATTCCAAAATTACGTTATTTTCAGAGATTTCTTAGTGAATTTCAGGATTACATAGAAATACTTATTTATATTAGCTTCTGCCCGCGGCTTCGTTAATATCGATTTTTCGGGAATAGATTTTTTTTGAGATGAAATGTAGACTATGTGGTATTAATTTATCTATTATAATTATATATTATTGCAATTTTTTTTCAAACTACATTGATTCAGCCATTCGCATACAAACTTTCGCATTTATAATATTAGCAAATATTTGACATAAAACAAGACGAATAAATGAATACCTGGATTAACACATAGTCTTTCATCTCGAAAAAACAAAACTGTTTCCGGAAAATCGAGATACAAATAACATGTTAAAAGTACCTAATTGCTGAACTTAACTGACTAAGTACAATAAGAACAGACGAACAAAATATTTTGTTAAGTACACTCGATTCCTATGTTTACAAGGCTAATTTCGTCACTAGCTACTATCCTACAGTATGACTATTATAGTAAATAATCAGCTTCCAAGGATTGTAAACTTTCATTTATTTTCCTTAACTTTCCCTCTGTTTGATATTCAAAATAATAGAAGTAGTGTTATCGACGCACTCGAGGGTGGTTGGCCCACTTGGTGGTGCGCCGCGCACTTTGCACAAAAATCATTAATTATACAACCCTCACCTCGCTTCAACCCCGAATTATTCTATAAGCTAAGGATTTATGATGTTCAGGAATAGATATAAAGGGTTCTAAACAGGTCATTTTTTTACAAAATATAGAAAATAATAGAATAAGTATTCATTTCCTGGACAGACTAAAGTTTAGAGCCTAAAGTGTTATTAAATATGTAATGTTATTAAAAACACAAATGTTATTAAATAATTTACAAATCTGTTTGAAAAAACTTATCAATATTTGACTTAATTAATATTATCCTTTTAGTGTTTATTCTTACATCTAGGGTAATAAACATGTGCTTCTTAATTTAGTTGGATACTTAATATATCTGTTTTATGACTAAGTCATAAATCGTTTATGATACGACGGAAGTATATGCCATAATTGTACCTTTTCTATAGTGTAAAGAGGGCAACCTTCATGCAACTGCGACATTGACACGTCGGCTCTCCGACACTGGCTGCTGCTCACAGCTCACTCGAACTTTGGAGGACCATTGCTGCACATTTAGGCTTACATCGTACTACTGTCCGACCGACACGGTTAGGTATGTGTCTTGTGTAAGTCTATAGATTAAATTTTTCTTCTTTCTGGTAACCTTTTCTTGTAGGTTTGTAGTAGTTTATATTATAGTTTTGATTTTCTTTAATTCTGCTTCTTACTAGTACTTTAGTTAGATAGCTAATATAGACTACAGCTTTTTTTACCATGACAATCAAAGTAGGTATACCATAAACACACTATTGTGTATAGCTGGCAACCTTCTTGCGACTACGACATTGACACGTCGGCTCTCCATCCACTGGATGGTGCTCATAGCTCACTCGAACTTTGGAGGGCCATCCCTACACATTCAAGCTTATATGTCACTACTGTTTGACCTACGCGGTAAGGAATGCGTACGTTTGTTAGAATTTCAACTTTAATATTCTAATAAGTTTAAGTTATTTTTTAAGCTCTATTACTTACCTACTTGCGAAAGCTTTTGGCACCACTTTCCTGTTCAAAATTTGAATAGCATTCATCCATCTTTTGTAAAGTAATTAACGCATCCGCATTGATTCGATAATGTTGCTGAAAGTTTTCAATAATATCTCAAATCCATCATATAAAATCTTACGTGTTTGATGAAACAAAAGATAACCTATCTTTTGTTTCATGATATTGCAATTTATGATACCTGCTGCAAACTCATCCATGTTACTTTAATTTCTATTATTTACCTTATTTATTTTATACTCAAGTCAGTCTCTTGTTAACCCTTTCACCGCGAACGTCAGATTAATCCATCTAACATTCTCGTGCCCATTTCACGAGTGTAGTATATTTCTGACCAGGCTTTTTTTATTTCACTATGGTGTTTTCGGATAAACATATGTTTATTTCGAATAAGATAAAAGCATTCTAGTAATCATTTACAATGTCATATACTTTAATTTCAATATTTATTGTAGGTATATTTTCAATTCACTATGCTTTCGCGTTAGGAGCACGACAACTGTTAGGTATAAAGGCTCGCTGTGGAAGGGTTTAATGAAGAAATAAAATATGGTGAAATAATTTCACGTGGACAAGGGTTTGAACCCTGGTAAAAGTGGGGTAGTTGTTTTAGGTAACGCAAGCCTTAAGCGTATAAGGGGAATGGGATATGGTGGAGATTTTCGACGCCGAGGTTTGAAGCGCGGTAGCTCAATTAGAAAAGCGTAGGTCATACATAGACCTAACGTAACACTGGTACAAACCTTGCCCACGTGGAATTATTTCACCATATTTTATTTCTTAATTAAACAAGAGTATATGAAAATAGCATTGTCAATGCAGAAAAAACACTGATAAAAATACTCAAGTTAGTCACTAATAATGTTACCAATCAAACAAAGAGGACAGACAGGAAATCTAATTCAACTTCAAGATCAATAACATTGCAATGCAATTTGCATTGTCGTTCGTTTAAAAAGACAAACAAATGAACGTCTATCGGGAAACGTGTACTAAGCTAATTCATCGGGGGTTCAGATCTGAAGTAGCCAGGAAGATAAAGGTCCTCCCGGCCCTCCCCGCGCCCGCTCCCCGATCTCCACCCCCGCAGACGCCTGGCACCTGCCGAGTCTTTAATTGAATAATCCTCATCATTAATCATAGCCGTCTGGAGGTGAACTTGAATTATTTTCAGTTCTTGCCAATGGCAGATTGGCAGAAACTGAAGATGCATATTTGAAAAAAGAAATAGGTCAAATAATTATTGATATTATCTACTCATCGTTATTAATTACGTAGAAATTAATAGGAAAAAGTTTGTTTATTTTTAATTAATGGGATATTGCGATAAAAGTAAATATAACTGTTTATCATAACATCTGTTTGAAGAAATACTTATCCATTATTTATTTACAGTGTTACTTATGGAGGTAGGTACATACAAATTATTTAACAAACCTTTAAAGGTGTTTCATTGCTTTAACTGATTTATTTTATTAGATAACACAACAACTTTTTTCTCCAACAAGTAGAATAAACTATGAGTACATAAGTAAGACCTGTATAAATATCTACTCAAGTAAATACAGCACTCAATAAAAATAAACAATCCACTCCATCTCACATGGGCAGGATGCGAGGGCCGTACCTACATCAAAATCAAGACCCCAAACACGTACCCATATGACCCGTCCCACGCTTACCTACGTTACTGTACAGGAAGACCCATCTCCTTAACACACACACTCAAAACGAGTTAAATCACACTCACACATAGCATCGCCCCTTTGTCTTAGCTAAGTGTCAACCAATAAAAACAAAGGATTCGAAAATGGAACAAAAAGTGTTGGCCAATCGCGCGGCGCGTCACGCGTGTTGATGCGCGGCTATTGGCTTGAAAAAATCCGTTTAGCGCGATGATGGCTAGACGTTCTGTTAGATGACGCGGACGGACGACTCCCGTATTTACTCTATTTCTTTTACATAAGTAAGAATGTTAACTTTGTCGTTTTCGAAGAAAACAGCATAGCACAACTTTGCTCAACATTTACCAGAAGATCTTATTTCTAACTGTAGAGATGCTATTTTTACTGTACATCATCATCTTCTGCGCGTTGTTTCGATTGCATCCTTAGTATTTATGCGTAGGAGCCCGGGGTCAAGTTCTACTTCTTTTCTAGTCGTAATGGTTCCATTTAATCAGATTTCTATTATCCAGTATTTGGCTACGCTGATCGCCTTATCATTAGCCTCATTGAGGTCCTGTACCAAGCAAGTATGGTCAGTTCAGGCACGACAGAAGGTGAGACATGGAATAAATGGAACAGCAGTCACATAATGAAAGCATTCATGTTGTAATATGATTTGGAAAAACAATTACGGCCGGCCAGGCGGCTGCCTGCCTGAAGGTAACTCTCCTTGGGTAGAATTATTACTACTGTTTATACTGTAGATACTGCCTATTTTGTGACTTACCATATCACAAACCATATCTTTATCTTCTTTATATCTGCTACTACCATACCATAGATAAATTTGACTTTGAGAGAAGTAAAGACTAGAAAAAAGCGTTTAATTATTGTCTAATAACGAGGTTAAAGTAAAACTGTTACTGTTGAAAAAAAAACATAACCCCTTTTTTATTCGATAGAAATACTGGAAGATTATCTATAAAACTTAAGTGCTAAAGAAATATCAAAGACAAGCTCTATCCAAGTTTAACTTCTAAATTATTTATGTTATGTAGTAGGTATAATTATTTGCTGGGGACACCCTACATGTTTTTAATGGAGGAAGAGGGGATCACAAAATTGATAGTTTTTTTAGTAGATTTGACCGTTATAATCGTTGTCCTTTAAGACTTCCTCTTTAAAATAGAGATTTTAAAGCTACTGAACGGAATCAGACGATGATATTTTTGTTAACAAAAAGGGGTTGTCATAGTAGATAGACATCAGTTCTTTCTTCCTTAAATGCTTATAAAAATACGACGACGTTCTACGACATATCAGCTAAGGTTGTTCCGCCAATAAAAGCAATTTACATAAATTTCAATTTACACCGTCACATTAACTTCGTTTACAATATCAATATTCGTCACGAGTTCTTTCGCCATTGAGGCGGTTATCACTCCACGGCATTCACGGCTCAGACTTAAGTAGACATCCAGAATAAGGAGCATACCTCCGAGCAGTGTTCACGTGTGAACGGGGGCTGCGCGGGGCGCGGGAAGGGGCGTTCAGAGGGTCATTTATCATTCATATCATCTTCGCTCCACTTCGCTCGCCGCACCGCCGTAAATAAATAAGAACAGACTCATCTTTTACAGCCGCCAGGAGTATCATCATTCAATTTCCTTCTCTATTTTCTAACAACCAAAGCTCGTTATCCCGTACAACAAATAATCACACTTAGGCCGTTCCAAACCTCCGAAGCTCCAGTTAGTGTAGTGAATGCGTAGGTAACTATGCATGTGTTTTAGATGTGTGTAGATAATAGCTCCGTTATATATAAAATGGCCATGTATGTGTTCATCCGTTTCTAAGTCGAGGCACGTATTTGATGGAGATTGTTATGACCTGAATCTGTTAGGCACCTAACCCAAAAACCCTGCCACCGACCTATTGAAATAGGAACAATTTGTAGATTTTAGTAGTAGAAATACATTGCTATTGGATCACCTACGATTTTTTTACTCTATGTCTACAAATTTATTTTATTGTTAGTGATTCCAATAGCTATGGGACGTTTAAGTAATCTGCGTTAATTAACTGAGTAAGAACCACATTTTACCAAACAAAACGAGTATAACTAATGAGCGACTAAAGTAAAACTTAAGTATTTAATGATCACTTTATAACTTCAACTTACAGATAATTTATTTTCTTTAGCCTTCACATCGAGGACAAAACAAGCAGAACACAGGTAAGTCCCCAACAATTGCGAAACCTTTTAGGTATTATCTAAGCATATTAGGTGCTTAGATTCCAAATAATTCCACTCGCTCCGCTCTAAGAAGATTAAGAACGATTGGATGTTCCGAGAAGGTCGGCACTCGACGCGATTCCCAACATAATGCCAAGGTATAGCTCCGGCTTAGAGAATGGCCCATCAATCTTCAGATCGATCACTGACTGCTTCTACCTCACAATATTCAGAGCGTGTACATAAAATTGCAATTAGGCCGTCCAAAAAGTAGTCGATAGTCGGCATTAATTGAAAGGTTGTGTTGGACGAAGCCACGTTTGTTTAGTCGGTCGTAATTGCTCGGCTGCACCTCGAGCTGACGAGTCGCCGGCACAAAAACTCCTAAATCCAGTTCATTAGGGCTCTATTCACGGCCCACCCCTGGATGGAGATACGCGGTGATTACTGCAACCGCTCCCGACGGCTCACGAATAAAGACTGCATCATAATTTCACCAGATACACCCCAGGAAGATTACCGCGAAATACGACTTTAATCCGCAGCAGTTAGATTCAAATTTGGAAAATCAATGCGTCCCGTCACTTGCACAATAACATGTAAAAATAATGAACAAACTTGCGCTTTCAGCGAAGCAAGTTCAGACTTGGGGGCGGAAGGCGAAGAGTTAGATTTGCTTGAAGGCGTGCGAAGGAGATGTTTTGTAAATTAATAGGAGGAAAGTTTCACAGGACGAACGCACAAGGTTGTCGCAGTTGTGATTCAATTTGGACGCTAATTTAATGACGTTGTCGCAAACAAATTGATATTCATATGGGACCTCGCTCGAGGATTATTGTTGTGTGTAAACTTTTTCGCTTTTCGAGTTATCAAATCATCATTATTCGTATACATTTTGTTTCCTTTTTTGTACTTCTCAAATCTGAATATCATGGAAAATAAGTACATATGTATTTTTATGAAAGATACATATAACCATGGATATATTATAAAGTGCTTCGATTATTTTCATTTAATGTCAGTTATTTTGCCTAGATGGCGCTAGTGGTATGATTCCACCGCCCCATGCAATGTACCGATGTGAAAATATCCATTTTTTTTTACATTGATCTAATTATAAATATTTAGGGTAAAATACTAGTCCTTGGTACTTAATAAGATAGTCAGAATAATGATTGCAAGTATAATCTTATTCCATGAAAGACGGTATATCGCAAAAATAAAATCTACTAAAGCTGTCAAACTATATCCATATTCAGACGAAAACTAAAAAAAGAATAAGTAAAGTATGATTTGTTGGCGCAATTCCTTTTTTAATTCATTATTTTTTTTACTATGTTTTGAGGAAGGCATTTGTCTCCCATCTCACCTGATGGTAGGTAAGTGTCGATTAAGACGAAGATGTTACATGCCATATTTTTACTAAGGCTTTTAAAATCGTTTTTAACCCTACGAATAAGTAATAAGGTTTAGCCATATTGTAAATGATCGACTGCGCTATTTTTATTTAATTTAATTACTTATCTTTAACCTTTTAAATTAGTATTTTAGGTGCTAATAACTGTTAAGGGCCCGTACTACCTCACACTGCTTTGCATGATTGACTGTTATATCAATAATAATTAAATACTCAAGTTGAAATAAAAATGCAGCAAAGTTCAGGACTAACTCTGGTAACTATATGACTCAAAAACACGATTGCGTTAAATTTTCTCGATAGAAAAAAATTGCAAAGTTGCCTCCAAATCACGTCTAATTTACTCGGTATATAGTATTATTCACCAAATACATTAAAATTAACCTTAAAAATTTTGGTTATTATTGCATTACAGATAAGGCAGCCATCATACGTTTTTCTTTTTCGAATAACCCTTGAATATTCCTAAAAAACGAAAATATCTAAAGTAGCCAACGCGTTTAGACCATCCGCGTTTGTATCGCCACGCCACCTGGCATATGGCGGGTTCTTAAAGCAAAATGTTGAAAATACAGTAATTGGACAGCTGTCCATTAACTGTATTTAAAAAAATAGATATGATATATCATCAGGTCTTTTTTGTCTCCACTACAGGAGCACAACCCTCTCTGTACTACTAGAGCCATACTTGGCCAGAGCAGACAGAGGACTTTGCCTACACTCTCCACGCTGGCCAGACGGGTAGGAGAGGTCTCTCAGATGTTATGAGCTTTGTTTAGCTTGTATTTCCTAAGTCGCCTTCTACGACATCCACGGGAAGACTTGGAGTGGTCCTATTCAACTCTGCCGGATACCACACGGCGGGTATATCGTTAATTAGTAAGTAAGTAAAAATACTCTCTTGCAACTTAAGGATAAATTTGACATAAAAAATTAAATAAAATAGCACCTTAGGCGGTTTTATCGCCGCAATCTCTTACTAGATTTTTACTTTAGATATTTAGTTATTGAATAACTGTATCCTATTACTAGTTTATTAATTTTTGTAGTAATTGAACATTTTTAAATGAACGTAAAGTGAAAAAAAAAATTAAACCTACTACAATGGCAGAAGATGATTCTTTGGTCTCTTTCACTTATTTTGAACTTATAATTTTTCCCATTAAAGCTACCTGATATTATTGTTATAAAAGACTTTCCGAGAAAAAATAAAATATTATTTTGTAATATTTTGAAGGTATTACCCAGATCCCCATACTTTACCTACAGCCATCAAACAGGTCCTTATAATAGGTAACATTCGGTTCCTTCCCATCAGCTCTTACATCCCAAAAAATTCTAATTATTTGGTCAATGAAGAACTTAAGTATATTTTTTGTTTCAATATAGGATATGCCATTATTGATAATAGAATATTAAGATTTTAATTAAGCACATATGATATTATTTAAAATCACTCGATTCATTGAGTTTATTACATCTTAACGCAATCCATTCACTTAACTTCTGTCGAATAACTGATTTTTTGTCCAATGAGTATGTATTTTAACACTTTTATTTTGGAGTGTCATAGGTGTCATACATAAATCAAGCTTCTAGAAAAATATTTTGATAATAAGTTAAAGATATTCATCGGCATATTGACCTTGAAATAATGTTAAACATATTTTTTACATTAATTTTCGCAGTCTGTGGCTTAAACGTCTAACGACTGGTATTTTATCTTAATTTAAATGTAGTATCAAATAAATGTTAAGCTTGTAAAGTTAAAAAGTAGGTGCATTAGTAGATGATGATTGATGATACCTTATAGAAGATACCTTATATTCTACACTCGCAAATTTAAAATATATAATACTTACGTATAAAAATGTTTTTACCTACACACTTAATTTTTTTGATTTTTTTTGAATCTTAAGGTCGATATAAAATTCTCCATATTTGATGAATACAAACTTATGGATAACCAATGGTATCTATTTCATAAATCTTAGATATTTATTTATTTAAGTATTTGTTATAAATCGTTGAGTTAGTATCCCATAACACAAGTCTCAAACTTACTTTGGGACTAGCTCAATCTGAGTGATTTGTCCGTTTATATATATTTAATTATTAATTTAGTTGTGATAGAGTAGCACGAATGGGCCAGCTCGTCCGTAGAAGTACCACACTCTCACAGAAAATCGACGTTTGAGTTTCTTCTCAAACGTCGTTTTACCGCTTCTATGTTCGGTGAGTGTGAGAGCCGGAGGCCCAGCCTTCCCCTTTTTCTTCCCCCATGTCCTTCCTCCAACTCCTTGAAAGCCCGGCAATTCTCCTGCCACACCCTGCTGTTGCAGTTGTCCATGGGTAGCGCTGATCGCTAACCATCAGGTGACTCGCTTGCTTGTTTGCCGTCCTATAAACATAATATTTTTTCTTATAACATCCACGACTATTGGTTTTTAGGAAGATCCCTAGAAGATCCGAGAAGCCTAGCCTAGGAAACCATCTGGTTTCCAATTAAATTTAAATGGGTAAAGAGATATTTATCACAAATTTACTCGTAGCTTATAGGTATCTATAGTTTTTCGAGGAACAGTGAGAGCGGTCTCAACGACCACAATGAGGTAATTGCGTGATCCATTGTTGGTGTGTTACTCTCTCGTTATCCAATTCAAGACCCAGACCATCTGAGCCAGACTCCTTGTTTCAAAGTCCGAAGCGTGAGATATGATTCAGGATTAGTGCAAATTGATCTTGAGTTTTGCCCACTCAAAAATTAATATCGAAATACAAGAAACATATATATCAATCTATAATTTAAGAACTGCCTTCTTGACGGTGGAGTTCTCTACATGTCTCTCGGTTCTCAGCCATTCTCTTCACCTCTCCATATGACATAACTCCAGCCTTTACCTTTATTTCATTCAAATATGTTCTTCTTGGTCTTACTTTCCCTCTCGTTGTAATTTTTTTTTGTAAGCCGTTTGTGTCTTACTACTGGTCAAAGGCCTCCCCTCTTTCCCTCAATTCATCTCTACCTTTTGTCTTTTCCTTCCAGAGTCTGTCGAATGCTCGTATGTCATCCGACCACCTCGTCATCGGTCTTCCTCTCTTTCTATAGTCATCTGTTGGAACCCAGTCAGTTGAGATGTGAGCCCATCTTTCAGAGTGCATACGGCAAACGTGACCCGCCCAATCCCACTTTAGTTTTGCTGTCTTCAACCCGACATCTGTTACCTTAGTAATGGAGCGCATGGTAGTGTTTCTTACCCGATCAAACAGTTTAATACCCAAGATACTATGCTCCATAGCTAAGAAACATATATTTTCTTTGTATTGGTACTAAGCCATCGTGTGCAGTCCCGGCTCGAAGTTAGCCTTAGCTCCACAAGTTTTGAAAAATCATTATAATCAGGGCAATGGACTACTTTTCACGGTCAAAATAATAATAGGTATTAAAATTAGTCCATTAGTTAGATAATCAAAAAATGTTGGATGCGTATTTTTCCTTTGTTAATCCTTACTAATATTATAAATGCGAAAGTTAGTTTGTTGGTTTGTTTGTTACGCTTTCACGTTGTCACTACTGGACCGATCATCATGAAATTTTGCATACACGTTATCTGGGGTAAGGAGAAGGACATAAAGTACTGTTCCCGAGGGATCGACATTGACGCGGGCGGAGCCGCGGGCGAAAGCTAGTTAAATAATAAATGATAAAGATAAAGCTCGTTAAAGTTCATGATCGGGGGGCTCGTGACGTCACAACTAGCTTAAAAGTGTAGCTAACTAACTATCAAATAATCTTTTAGATAATTTTATTTAAATATACTTATTTAACTGTGACGTTAAACGGAATTTTAACGAGCTATATCTTTCTTATTGATTATCTAACTGACAGACTTATTATAGTTTAGGAAACTAGCCTATTGTGAAGGATATTTAATATGACCGCTTGGAAGCGCAAGCTGCTTCCAAGCGGTCATTTGAATATCCTGTGTCTTCCTGCGACCTTGGTCAGGACGTCCGACCACATAGAACAATCAATGAGTCTCAATTCAGGTCATCACTTATGATGATGATAATGCTAAACTTAGAATATCTAACTCGTACCACAAGTACTTGTACTCACGTACCAAGTGATCATCATCATCAGGTCTTTTTAGTCTCCACTGCAGGAGCATGACCCTTTCACCATACGTGGCCAGAGCAGACAGAGTATTTGGCCTACAGTCTCCTCGCTGGCCAGACGGGTTGGAGAGGTCTCATTGATGTTTATGAGCTTTGTTTAGCTTACGACCTCCATAGGAAGACTAGGAGTGATCCTATTCTACACTGCCAGAAACCACACAGCTAAATGCATACTAAGTAATCCTGTCTTATCTTACTCAAATCACATACGGTTAAATATATCTAATAAATAACACACAAAGTACTTATATAAAATAAAAGCTAGGAACTTTGAACTTATGGTATTTTTGGGGATGAAAGCGATCGCACCGGAGCTATTCCGGCGAGATGCCGGCATTGTTTGATCTACAGTAATGAGGTGTGCAGCCCCCCGCTTCCTCCCGCCGGAGTCAAGATATGAGGTGACAGCAGCTGTTTGCACGTTGGAAATTAGAAGTGTAGAGCGGCTAAAAGAGGGAGCGCGCAATTTAAAAAAATTATAAGGTTGGCTATGCTCTGTGGGGCCGTGCTCACGTGATCTCCGGCTCTCGCCCGTAGAGAGCGGCGGCGGCCATCTTACTTTGGCCTGTGCTGGTAACAAAAGACGTTTTGACTGCTCACTGTTTTTGCCTATTGTATTTGTACAATTCTATTTTAAATAAATTTTGCTTCCAACCGAAACCTGCATTATAATGGCGCCCACCTAGTGGCAAGAACCTACAAAAAAACAACGTCTACGTGGTGTGAAAACCGTGTCTATAACTACGAACGAATTGTACGTGCGTGTAAATGGCATATTCGACGCGTTCCAAGGCCCGGACAGACCGGGATTTACAGGAATACGACGACGCGATGGAAGAAACATCCCCGGCAGTCGCGGGCGGCCGCACGGTCCCCCAGCACGACGCCGGCCGGCAAGCACCAGTTGCCACTCCGAACACGACTGGCGAAGGCCCGTCGGCGTTTATGACGGAGGCACAGGTGTCCTCTCTCATCTCAGTCATCGCACGGTCTCAGGCAGAGGCCAACCGTACACTGTTCGAGAACATGATGACCACGCTCAGCAGTCAAATGTACGACATGGGGTCGGCAAGAACCACCCCTCCTTCACCAGCGGCATCCGCATCCGACACCCGCAACCATGGTGGAACATTCGCAAAATGCACGGCGCGTTTTGACGGACGAGCGGACGACGCTGACAAAGTAGAGGCGTTCCTCGACGCAGTTATTACATACAAAGAATGTGTCAACGTCACCGACGAGCACGCACTGCGCGGACTTCCCATCCTCCTGGTGGACGAGGCAGCGATATGGTGGCGCGGCGTGCGGGACTCCGTAGAGAGCTGGGATGACGCGGTCGCGCGCCTACGCGGCATGTATGGCGTTGCACGACCGGCCTACAAGATCTTCCGCGACATATTCGCGCGCGAGCAAGAACAAGAAGAACGTAGTGACATATTCGTGTGCAAAGTTAGAGCGCTTATAGCGAAACTTCCATACGTATTGAGCGAAACTATAAAATTAGATATAGTGTACGGCTTATTAAAACGGAAAGTGCGTAAACGAGTAACGCGCGAGAGCGTGAGATCACTCGACGAGCTGATTGACAGGGTCCGTGAAGTTGAGGAGTCCATGGCCGAGGTGACGCAAGGGGACGCCAGTCAGGTTCCGCGCGGCACCACAGGTACCAATCAGAGACTGCCAACCGTAAGTAATGCACAAAATAATATAAACAAAAGCGCTACGTTGTCTGCGAACTTAATACCTATACCTACTCAATTTCCCTCTAGTTCACATGACGGCAAAGTTAATCGTAATCGCGCTCGATGTAGTTATTGCAAAGTGTTCGGGCATACCGTAGATAAATGTCGTAATTTGTCCGAAAAGAAAGTAAAGATTACTAGCGACAAAAGTAACGAACGTACTAGCTCTATAAGGTGTTATGGATGTGGCCAACAAGGTGTTATCAAGTCTAAGTGTGAAACTTGTAACCCTAAAGATAAACAAGCCGATTTCCATTGTGCAAATTGTGCATGCATGCCTTGCAAAATACCTAAACCGCCTTATTCCGATATATCAAATGATAAACGTCGAGGTTGTCGTATACAGGGTTCCGATCGTAATAATTCCGATATACAGGGTTCGAACTGTAATAGGTCCGATATACAGGGTTCAGACTGTAATAGTTCCGATATACAGGATGACAGCTGGATTTTATCTGATATTCGTGAAACTGCTTACAAGTGCACTGATATACATGGTAGTAATAGTGACTTTGTCAGAATCCCGTTGGAAGCCGAAATATTTCACAATTTTCGTAAAATTGCAGATTTCGAGACCAATGCTAATGATAAACAACTATACGGTGAGGGTAGACCTGCCCGGATGAAATATAAGTCTGACGCGCGTATTTTACCTGACCCTACCTTGTACACAGCTGGAGTAGATCCCGATCAGTTCAAACCGGTGATCGACGTCAAGATTTTAGGTCGCAATGGTGTCGCCGTAGTGGATACAGGTGCCACGCACTGCATCGCCAGTCCGATGCTGCATCGGATGCTCATGGACGGCGGTATCCGCTTCATTAAGACACAACGATCGATCGGGTTAGCAGATGGAACACGAAAGGTACGTGATATTTTAGCTGGAGATGTAGCAGTTGAGCTGGAAGATCGCAAGATATTCACCACATTCCTGGTGATCCCTGGAGCGGACACCAGGACTCTTTTGGGACGCGACTTCATCAGAGATGCTGGGATATTGATAGACATAGGTCGAGCTTCGTGGAGTTTCGCCGACACACCAGACCGGCGGTACGGTTTCGTACAGAAGTATGTGCTTACTTCATCTATTGGCGCCGAACTGATGCGTGTTGAGTCCACCGAGCTTAAGTTAAGAGACGACGAAGGTCTGAAACTGAGTGATGAGCAGCGCGACAGGCTAAATGAGCTGATAGTGAGGAATGCTGATAGCTTCGCTCCTGACGGCAAGCCTACGGACTTCGCGATGCACCACATCAGGACCGACGAGAAACAAGAACCGATCGCTTCTCCGCCTTACCGCTTGTCACAAGGTAAGAAACAGCTCTTAGTAGAGGAGCTTGATAAGTTGCTGCAGGCTGATATAATAGAAGAGTGCGAGTCACCCTGGGCGGCGAACGTCGTACTCGTCGCGAAAAAGAACGGCGGTGTACGCTTGTGTATCGACTACCGCAAACTCAATGCCGTGACGGAGCCGGACTGCTATCCGCTGCCCAGAATGGACGACATCCTTCACGCCGCAAAGACCAGCAATTTCATGAGCACGCTCGATTTGCGATCAGGTTATTTCCAGGTGAGCGTTGCAGAGGAGGACCGCGACAAAACAGCGTTTACTACCCCTATTGGTACATATAGATTTAAGAGGATGCCGATGGGCTTACGTAACTCGGGAGCTACTTTTCAGAGGCTCATGGACAGATTCAAGTCCAACATCAGGTGCGCCGATAACAGCAGTTGCCCCTCCATCCTCTGTTATCTTGACGACTTGATCGTACTATCAGACTCTTTTCCCAGGCACCTGGAAGACCTGGAGGCCGTGTTCAACAGATTAGCACTCTTTAGTTTACGCGTCAACCGTGAGAAGAGTTTCTTTGCCAGAGATTCTGTCAAATTTCTTGGCCATCTAATCGTTCCTGGAGGTATCCAGGTGGACCCCGATAAGACCGTCGCTATAACGGCTATGCCACCGCCGAAGAACGTCAAACATCTAAAATGTTTCTTGCAGACGACGAGTTGGTTCCGGCGGTTTATCCCTAATTATGCAGAGATAGCCCGTCCTTTGACGACGCTACTTAAGAAAGACGCCAGTTGGAGGTGGTCGTCAGATCAGCAAGCCGCTTTTGAGCAGCTCAAACAGTTACTTGTGTCGGCACCGATATTAAGGCAAGCCGATGAAACCCAACCGTTCAAGCTCCGGACTGACAGCAGTGGTTATTGCCTCGGGGCTGTTTTGATGCAGGGGGAGGGGCAGGAAGAGCGACCAGTCGAGTACGCTAGCCGCCTCCTAACAGCCGCTGAGAGGAACTACACGACCACCGAGCGTGAAGCTCTGGCTGTCGTATGGTCCGTCATGAAGTTCAGAGGTTACATCGAGGGTTCTGAAGTTGTTGTCATTTCTGACCACCAGCCCTTGCGATGGCTGATGAGTGTCAAGTCACCAAGCGGAAGACTTGCGAGGTGGGCCCTGACACTTCAAGAGTATAATCTGCGCATCGATTATGTGCCAGGTAGATCCAATGTCGTAGCCGACACACTCTCACGGCCCGCGTGCACTGATGAGGTGAGTTGTAGCCTTTGTCTTACTGTAGTCGATCTCCCGACTCAGAGTCCTTCTGACATACGTAAGCAGCAGATTCAGGACCCTGATATCAAACGGATCATAAATGAATTGGAGACGGAAGACGAACCCTTTAGGGGGAGACAATGGGCCAACCGCGGTTACGTCATGTCAGATGGAATTTTATATAGGTGTGGCCCAGAATCAGACGATAACGACAACGCGTGTTTGGTCGTACCAATGAGTGGAAGAGCCAAGGTTCTTGCAGATTTTCATGATGCTCCGACTGCGGGTCACATGGGGGTGGAGCGTACACTCCATCGGATTAGTTCCCGCTTTTACTGGCCTGGTATGAGGGCGACTGTAGCTGAATATGTAAAGAACTGTGTGCCTTGTCAGCGGTACAAAGCTGATAACCGCAAGCCAGCCGGTCTCCTCCAATCACCCGCTGGAACTCGTCGTTTTGAGGTCGTATCTGTTGACCTGTTCGGTCCCTTGCCGGAGACGCCAGCAGGGAATCGATGGATATTGATTGTGGAAGATGTTTGTACTCGATGGGTCGAGTTGTTTTCCTTGAAGCAGGCTACCAGCATTGAGTGTGCTCGTACCCTCATAGATGAGGTATTCTTGAGATTTGGAGTCCCCAGAAGGATGGTGAGTGACAACGGCGTGCAGTTCGTTAGTGAGATTATGCGGCAAGTTTGTAACGTTTTCGGTATCGATCAGTGTCTCACGCCGTATTACCATCCTGAAGCTAACCCCGTGGAGAGGAAAAACAGGGATTTGAAACCGCAACTAGCGATCCTGGTTGGGAGAGATCACTCCACGTGGGATACTTACCTGGCATCCGTGAGGTTCACGATGAACTCCGCCCTGTCTGCTAGCACAGGATATTCTCCGGCGTTCCTTACCTTCGGAAGAGAGATGCGTGCTCCAGCCGACGCGATCATAGATATGCGTGAAATCGTAGAAAATGATAAGTTTGTGGCTAATGTTACTCCTTACCTTAGGAAGCTATCCTCCGCGCTCCTCGATGCCAGAGATTCCCAGGAGAAAGCTCAAGCTATTCAGAAGAAGTACGCCGACGAAGGTCGTCGGCCTCCTCCAGATTACAAAGTAGGTGATCTTGTGTTGTTGAAGACGCAGGGTCTGAACGATACCAGTAGAGGGCAGACTCCCAAGTTTAATCCCAGGCGTGACGGTCCGTATAAAATATCACAGATCTTAAGTGATACCACTTATCTTCTTGAAGGAGAAACCGGGACTAAGCTAGGGAAGTATCATGTCTCGCAACTTACACCGTTTGTTGGCGACATCCAACCGCCTATTAGGGAAAAACGTAGAAGGGGCCGCCCGCGCAGGCATATGAGCTAGTCCGAACTTTTCTCCGCGCAGTTTCTTTGCTTCGCGCCGTTCGAACTAGAGGGGGAGGTTGTAGAGCGGCTAAAAGAGGGAGCGCGCAATTTAAAAAAATTATAAGGTTGGCTATGCTCTGTGGGGCCGTGCTCACGTGATCTCCGGCTCTCGCCCGTAGAGAGCGGCGGCGGCCATCTTACTTTGGCCTGTGCTGGTAACAAAAGACGTTTTGACTGCTCACTGTTTTTGCCTATTGTATTTGTACAATTCTATTTTAAATAAATTTTGCTTCCAACCGAAACCTGCATTATAGAAGCCATTTTGGCAGATACATTACAAAATTTAACGTCAATACGTAAGTTATTTTGTAATGTTGTCAATACTTGAAGAATCTATTATTTTATTGCTCTGTGAGCTGTAGACATCACGAGACTTTCTTGTACAGCGAACTCACAATGGTCCTGTAATAAGTTTTAAAAAAAAACCTTATTAGAATTTGTACAGTTTTAATGAATGTCCACTTTAAATATTAATAAATCATTGCCCATCTACTATATATCATACCCACTCTGAGCCATATTAAAATCAGTATCCCTAATAGAATACGGAATTGGTAAAAGAATAAAAGAAAAATAGACTGCTCATAGAAATTCGCCCAGCTGATCGGTGACTTTATATGGCAGGACCACTCTTTTTAGGGTTCCGTACCCAAAGGATAAAAAAGGGACCCTATTAATTTCACTCCGCTGTCCGTTTGTCTGTCTGTCCAACTGTCACAGATAATGTATTTCTGTTGCCGCTATAACAACAAATACAAAAAAATAGGATAAAATAAATATTTAAGGGGGCTCCCATACAACAAACGTGAATTTTTTGCTTATATTTGCTCGATATTGATAACGGCAACACAACGCTTAAAATATACAAAATATTTAGTTAGGTATTTAAACTTTAAAAATAAATAAAATTAATATTAAAGGGGGGCACCCATTCAACTGACATAATTTTTTGCCGTTTTTATAGATAATGGTACGGAATCGCTCGTGCGCGAGTCCGACTCGCACTTGGCCGGTTTTTTTTATCTTACAATTCAGAATTCCATTAGAGATTCTGATTCCCAGATTTCAATTTAGCTCCAAACTTCAAAATCGGCCTCTAAAGACATAAATAACCTCCCAAAAGACCTCCCAACTAAAAATTGATATCACCATACACAAATAGGATTTAGTTACTTTAATTTGAGAGCCAAATAGTTACCGATTGTCATCAACAAACGGATTAAAATCCAATTTCATATCGGCGCGGGCATATTGAGTTGTAACATAGAGTAATCGCGTTACCCAGTCCACTAGTGGAGATAGTGGGTATTACTCGCTTTTTAATAAAGTCCGCGGGTGGGGGCGACAGGGGACATTTTTACACAAAGCGGATTACTTTGGAACGTTTATCTGCACCTTACAGAGCTGCTAAGCCTTCTACTGTTGGCTGCACATGAGTTTTACGGGTAGCGGGTACTGCTCTGATCTTTGTATTTGAAAATTAAAGCCACGATTGTGTTTTGGTTAATAAATTATAATAACACATACCTACCTACTCATTATGTATTTGCAATTTGAAATAGACACCACTACCTAGTAATCATCATCAAGTCTTTTTAGTCTCCACTGCAGGAGCATGACCCTCTCTGTACTACCAGAGCCATACTTGGCCAGAGCAGACAGAGGATTTGGCCTACACTCTCCTCGCTGGCCAGACGGGTTGGAGGGGTCTCAATGATGTTTATGAGCTTTGTTTAGCTTGTAGTTCCTAAGTCTTGTTTTTTCTCTTACGACCTCCATGGCAAGACAAGGAGTAGTTCCTATTCTACTCTGCCGGAAACTAGTAACAACAAGCAAAACTACTAGTAATACGTACTATTTTTTCCTCTGTGCTACGACTATCATGGAGGTAAATAATAGTATGTACTTATAACTTCCACTGGTAATTTTAATTATTCATTTTACAGTATTTATTTAAAATGTTGATCATGTGATATTATAACTAAAGACTTAAGCAGAATTAGATGATGCGAAAGAATTTTCCAGCAACACACTAAATGTTTATTTATTTACAACATCATTACAGAACAAAGTTTCAATTCCACGCTATAACGTGTAATGATATAATGCGTAGCTAGTCATTCTTACACATACATTTCTCGGTTCCTAGCTATTAAACTAGCTTTCGCCCGCGGCTCCGAACGCGTCAATGTCGATCCGATCTTTTCCGGGATAAAAGGTACCATATGTCCTTCTCCGTACTCCAGAGAACTTGTATGCACAATTTCATGATGACCGGTTAAGTAGTTACGGCGTGAAAGCGTAACAAACAAATTCACTTTCGCATTTATAATATTAGTAAGGATTATTTTTATACACCTAGATGTGGCTTTTATGTCTCATCACTTTTATTATACGTATAAAAGTTAGTAGTTGTCGCTGAAAATATCAAGTAGGTAATTCGCGACGAACCTTTTTCTGGGTATAGCTCTTTTGCTATTTTATTTAGTTAGGTTATAATATTTTTTTGAAAATATTTTGATGTAACCATTTATTTTGAACCTAAGCTCTGTCTACCCCGCAAGGGAAAAAGACGTGATAGTATGTGTGATAGGTTAGCGCATTCACTATTTATTGGTTGTTAATTTTATGCTATTTATTTTAGCGTGGATACTTTCCTACATCTAGAATATGATAAAACCCTTATATTTACCCGTATTATCGACGGACAATACCACAAACGAAAAATAATAACTGTTCGTAAAACACATTAGATAAATTACAAAGAACATACACTTTTAAATTAGGAGTTGTTCGTCACCTTTCTATTCAAATACGTTTTATGTATTACACACATTATTTTTCTTCCATGTCATGCCATTAAACATGACCTCCGAGTACCGACTCACAATAATTGCCGCTAACAGTTTGACCCCCTCGATCTCAACAGAAACCGTAAACCAGCAGTCAGGTCCACCCTCTGACGCAACAATGCGCAAATCACGCAAATATGATTTGTTCTCAGAATAAACGATAATATTTTGGCAGGGCTCCTATCGAATTACTATTAATTTTAGTTGGGACTCATATTTAAACATGGTGCCGCGGTGCCAGATGTTCAACGTAAATTTTGCGCCAATTGGTCGTCTATTATTTTACAAGATTTAATTTCTCGTCGTCCGTACTGGTTAGGAGCAAAGAAAAAACGTAGCATGTATCAGCTGCTTCTTTTCCCATGCGAAACTAAAAAATCGGTCAGGTAATAAGAATTTAAAAGCTATTATTATTTCTATAAGATGGTAAAACTAGGTACAGGTGGATAACCTATACCTATACCTGAACTAGGTACAGGTTATCCACCTGTACCTAGTTTTGCCATCTTATAAAAATCGTGGCTTTTGGGTACTAATAACTGGAATATTAGCCAACCACTACTATTACATTTTATATCTCTCTGCACTTTAAATAAGTAAAAATCTATGACGTCTTTTGAAATAAATTTCAGTACGTCTAGCTTAATCATCGTTCCATTGATTATTTTTTAGTAAAAAATAATCAATGTTTTTAGTAAAAAATAATCAATGTGCGTCGAAAATAACTCGTAGATCTTTGAATATTTTCTTTATATTCGACAGGTACCTTTACAAAAACGAATTTAAATAATTTGACTTCTATACGCTACAAAAAACATACAAGAAGCTACCTACGCGCTGTTACAAAATCTTTTTTTCCGTTTACCACCTAATAGGTTTTTTCTAAACTACAAAACCACCCGATACCTTGTTACAATCGAGAAAAACAACAAAACATCAAATAAATCATGTTTCTATTCAAAGCAGTGTTGTACAAAACGCTTAAAGAAGTGTGTCATCTCCCTTCAGAAGACAAAAGATGATCCTTAATTGACGGGAAAAGGTCCCGAGAGGCACAAAGGCGTAAGATGTCATGCCTTATCAACAGAATTAAGGGCATATTATGTACGTTGAAAGGCTTACACAGGTGTCCCGCCGGCAGGCATCGGATTTCAAGAAAAAGTGAATTGTGGCCGGAGCCAGGTCGAGACAACGTTTCTTTGTTTATAAGTTTGCGATGAGATTATATGTAAGTATGTGATTTTAAGGCTGAAGGCACGCCAGTTAGTAGTCGGTTAAATAATTTCGCGATTCGAGCACCAACGATTACATAAATCGTTGGTGCTGATAAAACATCTAATACTAATTTAATAAATTCAACAAACTTTAATAAAAATTTAATAATTTAAATACCTAATTGGATTTTCAGTGTGCTGGGTACAGCACAATAAAATTCAATAAATAATAATTTTATGAGAAAAACACAAAGATTTTTAGGGTTCCATACGATCGAATGACAAAACGAAGCGCTTATAGCATCACCCGTTCTGCCTATCAGTCTGTGATAGCTGATTTTCTCATAATCCACTGAACTGATTAAGATGAAATTCGGCACAGTTGATGTGACCCAAAAGTATATTTATTATGTTCATATATATATATATATATATAACGGGTACTTATTTTTTTTAAGAGTACTATTATGAAAACTTTAAAAGTGTCAAATGTCAGGGCTCAATACGAAGATCTAAAACATTAATGTTTATTTTGTAATATAAGAATTTATAATATTAAAGTAATTCAACAAAATAGACGAAGAAGTACCATTAGACCTACCTTATCTTCGACAGTATCAATCCGAAATAATGAAAGAAGCACTTATTACAGGGTAGGCTAACAATTCATACATAACATTCATATATATCACGTCTTTATTCCTTACAGGGTAGACTGAGCCTAAAATCATAAGACTGAAAGGCCACGTTAAGCGTGCTGGTGGCGTAAAGGTGAAAAACGGAATCAAAATAGTGATGGGTTGCTAGCCGCATCGCCTATTGTCATGATTCTTTAGGATTTCCCTTGACCGGCTTTTACGCAGGAAGAGAAGCAGCTGGCACAGTCTACGTTTTTTCTTTTTTCCCAAACCAGCATAGAAGTTGTTAAATTTGTAATATCAAACTTCCTTTCAATATGAGGGACAAGAATACGATCAATATCGTGACATCGACTGTTTCAACACAACTATCTAAAGCAGAACTCTCTCGAAGTTGGAAATTGCATGCCGATGGCACTGATACACCATTAACCCCCATAAGGCGTCGGTGACGTCACCGATGCACTTTGTCTCACGTTACCTGTCATGAGCACCCATTAGTGTGACCTCCCACGTCTTACCCCCCGAAACTTGCCCTCACAAGATACCAACTTATGTTTGCGGTTAGTGTAGACTGTAATGCTCTAGAAATAAGGAGGAAAGTTGTTTTGTTTATAGTTTGGCAACTGATAGTAGACTTCTAAAAAATATAACACGCTGGATAAGTCTACATAACTGTGCATAGAAATTGAATTAATTTTACTACTTGAAACTTTCACGAGTCTTCACGAGAGTATTGATTGTCATTAATTTGTATTGGTTAGATCTGGGATTTGCTCCACTATATTTAGTCTTTGTCCCATACTTATAAAACATCTAAGAATAATCTTTTAGTTAAGTAAAACCGACTTGAATCCAACCACTGAACCGATTATGATAACATGTAAACAGGACTTATTCTATAGTATAATATAATGAAATTGTCATAACAGTACACCATAATTATACAACATAATTTATAAAAAGTATAACAATCACAACAAGGAGTCATTAAAATTAACGCATACCATTTCATAAATCAGTCGATTTGATAGATCGAGAATAATTTCATAGAACAAACATTAAAAATACAACCTAACCTAAAACCTAAACCTTTTTTAAAGTCGAAAGCAAACCTTTTTAACCTAAGCAGATTATTGTGTATTTCAGTTTTATGCATCTCTATACTCAAAATCATTTAACCATATTTGTTCACTTCAATCAGGGAAATATCGATATAGAAAGCATTCATTATTAGACCTTCGCCTTCGTTGCCCCACACTTCCAAATCCGGTCTTGCTTTTTTGTCAGGGGTTCCAAAATAGAAATTTAGAAATAACACTAGCTAAGAAATTTCAAACGGACATATATGTAACTAGTCTAGTATAATAAATGATCGGTGTCACTACAGTTGGATTCAGTTGACCCAAAACTTCTCATTTACCGTGATTGCTGCGCCACTCCATTTGGCACCGCTGACAGGCGACATCAAGTATCGGTTTCAAGATATTACCTATTTTGTAGAGATATTTGTTTCCGGATACGAGACATGTGTAATATTGCAGGGGATAAGACACGCAGTGGAATGAAACGAGGCTATATTGAAACTTTGAAAATGTTTTTAGTATGTTAATTTTATTTGATTTTTTGTGCTTATATTATGTAGTCCCACCGCTTAGTAAATCGTATCAATAAGTTAATATATTTTTTCAAACATTATTTCAATCATGATTCGTAATCGCCTTAGAGCTTCCATGAAAAAAAAAACTCTAAACAATTTAGCACTTGAAATCGGTTTAATAATTACTAATTGGACAACATGCATCACCAAAACTCAAGGCTCTAGATGACACTAGACCATTTTTTTAAAGCAATTACATGATAAGATGACTATTTATAGATTATTAATTTGTCTACTTTTTTCAGAGATACCTTAAAAGACAATTTAATAAGCACCGATAACAAACAGATCACATGTACGTAATTTTGTTTTATTTTTTAACTTTTGAAAGTCATTCTGTGCAATGAACAAAGCACCTTTATGTGTCACTTGCCGCAGGATACGACAATTATTTTTGGTCCAATCCTTAGGGCGGAGAGAATGGCTCGTCTTTCACACGCGCAAAATACCTTAAAGGACCCCTTTGTATGGGAGCAAACAAAAAATGTCCATTCACAAAAATAGGTTGGTCGCGAAACTCAGACGGCATAATGAATGATACATGAAAATACAGTTGGACTTTAAGCTGCAATTTCTTAACAAGGTGTACCATTTTGCGTAGTCAATGAGATACGAGTTGAAATATTTTCAATAAAAAAAAATGTAGTTGCAATATTCATCATCATCATCTAAGGCACTACAACCGCATGTCAGTAAATCTCTCCAGTCGTTTCTGTTTTTTTTCCTCCCATTCTCTGATTCCCAGTATTTTCATGTCTATTACCACACTAGGTCTCTCACTTTTAGGTAATTGCAATATTAGCACTCGGTAATAAATAATAATAAATATATACGGACAAATCACACAGATTGAGCTAGCCCCAATGTAAGTTCGAGACTTGTGTTATGGGATACGAACTCAACGATGCTATATTTTCTGACAAATACATATATAGATACACATCCAAAACCCAGGCCAATCTGAAAAAGATCATTTTCCATCTTTACCTGGCCGGGGATCGATCCCGGGCACTCTCGTGTCGTAGGCTGGCGTGTTGACCGCTGCACCACGGAGCTAGCCAAAAATGTCCGGTTCAAACATATACATTCTCTTCATCCAATCTGTTTTACATAAATATTACCTATCGTTTGTAAATGCTTAAAAGAAGCTAACAGTAAAATAGTTTAAGAATTTTAAACTTCAAAATTAAAGATTTTTCATAATTTTACGTAAGTTCCTATATCGCACATTATCATTTCTCATTTCATCATCATCATTTCGGCTGTAAGAACTCCACCGCTGAACAAAGGCCTCTCCCAGAGATTCTTCGTTCTATGGGAGGATATTGCCATACTCCATGTTTTGGCGAGCCGAGTTTCTTTGGCTTCTTGTGCTTCTGACGCTGATGCCCATCGAAACCATTTTGAAGTTGGGGCAGGATATAAATTTCAACAAATTTATATTCTATGTACTCGTATCCTGGCCATGTATACCTCTCTTTGTACATACATAGTATCACGTCTTATTTCCTTGCGGGGTAGAGAGAGCCTAGGTCTAATAAGACTATGGCCACATTTAGCATGTTTGAGGGCGTGTAGATGGAAAACGGAATTAAAATAGTGATGGATTGCTAGCCGCATCGCCACATGATTCCGCAGAATTTCGCCCATTCCCTCGGTCGGCTTTTACGATCTGCGCGGGAAGTGAGGCAGTACATTCTACGTTTTTTCTTTCTTTTTATCTCTCTCTTTGAAACTCACAAAAAATTGCCTGTTTTTATTAAATTCAGCTATAAGATCAATTAAAGTAGATAGAAAATAGGTACATACTTATATACGTAACTAATAAGACCCATATCAAATAACTTCATTGTTACAATCAAACCTAATTCTAACAAAAACCCCTTGAAAAGTTACCTAATAACCGTATTTAATTTAAATTAAAGTGATTTAATTTGGAGTTTAATATGCCGATAATAGTAGACCACACTCCAAAGAGAAGACGTCGCGGTACGTCTCGTTTGAAATGAAAAAAAGAAGGCAAAGGAACAAAGCCACGCTGTCTGCCATCGGACAGGTATATGACGAGGCACATTTTATTGGTTTTCCGAATTCCCTGGCCTATTAATAAATGAGTGGCGGGAAAAAAAGTCGTAGAATCCATTTGTCAGGAGCCTAGTGATTTATGGTCAAGGACTTTCGAGATTCCTAGAAGAAGGAGGGTTTTGTTCTATTTGCTTACCTGTCACATTGATTTAGAGGGTGGCTAATAGTTTTAAGTAAATGCAACTTGCATACCTATCATTCCGAACCGTAGATTCACTTTTGTGAAAAGTCTATCGACAAAAAATTACGTTCGGTTGTAGTACTTTTTGAATTACATTACAGTTTTACATTACATATAGGTATTGCACGAACGATATCTATGTAATTAACTAACTGTAATATTACTCTTTAAATTAAGAAATAACATAAAAAAGAAATCCACCCGGGCAGGATTTGAACCAACTTAGGTCTAGGTCGTACATAGATCTAAGATCGCTGGTTCAAATCCTGCAAGTAAAATCTAAAAATAAAGAAGAGAAAAAAAGAGAGTGACTTATAACAAATAAATAATAATAATACACATATAAATACATTTTTCCTTTAAATACAATATTCGAAATCAAATTTACATTCATATAACATACGCATTTAAGTAGAGAGCGTAATTTCCTAGAGACGAATAAAGGAGATCTATTGGGGAAAATCTATAGTAAAATGAAATGTGATTTCAACTTGTTTTTGAAACTTCCAAGTGTCTGATCACATCGGATAGATATAGGGAATTTTATTCCAGATTATATAGGTGTCTTAGTAGCCAACACTACGTCATTAAAACACGAGCATTATTCGTCAGTTCTCACGCATCACGATAAATTGCTCGAAATTTATCGATATTACAAAAACGCTCACATAGTTTGCAGGTAGTGTCATGTAAAAAAAACGCTCGATCGTATCTCGAATAGTTGGAATAGTTCGGATTGACGGCGTGAGTTGCCGAAACCTGGCGTCGTAATATATGTAACACTTTATTTTTTTAATATAAAACAAGCTATGTAAATTAAATAGTTGCCAACTATAAATCTTAACTAAGAATATAACCTCTGTAATAAAAGTAAGAAAATCTTAACAGAGAATTTGCATTGGGATTTTTCGCCAGTAAGAACTTTTAAGAGTTGTTTTAAAATTTTTTTGGTTATTTTGGCAACATGCAAAAACTAGAAACAACACTTTTCCACATAATCATACTAGTATAGGTACCTACATAACTTAATCCGAAAATTTATTGATATTTTAAAAATGCACTCAACGGTTACGAAATCGCGGGTAAAAGTTGTTATTAAATAGTTTTATAGGTTAGAACTAAAACCACTAGTTAAGAAAGCGTGTTCCTTTCTATAACGTAACATTTATTCAAAATCGCATTGTTTCAATATAATCGTCGCTGCGCTAAATGCTCTTTCATTTAAGTTTATTTTATATTGTTTTAGTTTACAAATATATTTACTGGCTAATATTAAATTAATTGAATACTTTATGTATAATTTTGGACTTAATTCAAAAGTTTACAACACGAGTTATGGAATTCCTAAATGTTAAAATTATACCATAGCAATTTCAACACCTCACTTCATCTATTGTCACCAGACACAGCGTCGCCGTTCCGATTCCAAACTTTCTATTTCGAACGATGATATCATATTTGAAATATTTCCATTTTCGAAAAATAAAACAAAGTGCATTCCGTTTCTTAACAAGCGGACAGTTCACGGTGTGTTCGAATTTCGAATTACCAGTACCGCTTAGTCACTGCGATAGGATCGATACGTTGTCGGTATCACACCGCGATCGGCGCGAAAAGTGCTGACCTCACGTAGGTGTTAGTTATCGAGCGATGTTCAGAATACTCCTTCCGCTGCGGTAATATTGTACTAAGTAGATATACGTATTAAATTGGCAAGTCAAAGTCAATATTAGTTGGTGAAATAACTAGTATACTACGTATTTGTAAGAGAAGGTACATTATTATTTTGAATCGATGTATTTTGTAACATTTTTGTATAGTTTGGCCAATTGTATTGTCTTAACTTATATTATAAACACGAAAGTGTGTATGTTTGGATATTTAGATGTTTCTTATTCTATCCTATGTACCTACTAAACTAATATAATAAAAGCAAAAGTTTGGATATTTAGATATTTGTTACTCAAACACACCGTAACGGCTGAACGGATTTTGAAAAACCGACAGCTTGGAAATGGTTGGTTACCTGAATTAACATATAAGCTACTTTTAATCCCGGACAAAAATACTGTTACTGCGGGAACGACATTAACGCGTGCGGAGCCGCGGGTGATAGATAGTACTATGATAAGTACTATCTATCACCTTGTATTGCATGTTGTGTTTCTACACTTACTTACACGTTATACCACCACCATACAATACATAGTATCACGTCTTTTTCCTTGCGGATTGGACAGAGCCTAGGCCTAGACCTGAGGACCACGTTTAGAATGTTGGTGAGCATTACGTAGAACACGGAATCAAAATAGTGTTGAGTTGCTAGCCGCATCGCCTATCTTTAGATTTTACCCATTCCCTCGATCGGCTTTTACGATCTGCGCGGGAAGAGAAGCAGCTGGTACATTCTAAGATTTTTCTTTTCTTCCAAACCAGCATGGAAGAGAAAAATTATTACTAAAAAATATTTAGATACTTATTAAAAGTGAATGTACCTGTGTACTTATAAAAGGTAACCTTTAATAAGTATCTAAACACTTTTTGATTATAACAACCGGTAGTTAAAATGTTAGTTAGCAATAAAAAAAATATTGATATTTATTTAAATTAAAATATTTACCACAAAAATTTCGGTATTTAGTTTGCACAGAAAGTTTTGAAATAAAATTAAACGAAACAGATATTTGATATTGACACGTAAAAATCCCTAATACAGAGATTCCTATCGCGGTGTCAATTTTGCGTCAGTAGTAGTACTTAATAAAAGTAATCAGGATTAACACGATTCCCTGAAAACCTGATCCTCTCGCCGTCAAGATAGCCCGGAAGCCCATTGTTCAACACGAGTATCGGGACGCGCCAAATCTCTCGTTTAATCAAAAACGTTCAACAGTTTTACACTAAAAAACCGGCCAAGTGCGAGTCGAGCTTAATCGAGGGTTCCGTGTAAGAGTATTGAATTTAACGAAAAGTTTTACCGATACGAGTAGGACACAGTTATTGACATAGTTTTCATAGTTAGTTCCCAACATTATTCCCATAGAAAAAGTTGTTCATTTTGATGGGCTGAGTCAACCCTTCACGGAAATGTCTTTGGTTAAGTTTATTCAGAAAGATTTATTATTTTTAGTTTCAGAGAAAATTCAAGGGTCTGGTTAGGTACCTGAGTATCTGATTTTACATGTATTGATTTGAGCTCATAAACCTAAAAAAAGTTTATTTTACTTCTTATTTATTAGGATACTTTAAAAACGCAGATACATTTTATTAAAAACAATGTAAATTATGCAACAAAAGACATAGCATTCAACTTTGTAACTATAATCAACGGCTTTTTATATAAATACAAAGTTATTTTTATTTTTTGCGAAACTTACTTCTCAGTACTTGTGCTTTTTCTTCTACAGAGAGCAGAATAGTAATTCACTCCATTGTTTCCTGTTACAATTAATTATTGTATGCATTCTTGCCACACAATGACACAGACGAGAGCTTAGGTCTTTAACTTCGAGGTTTAAGATGCTAGGTCGACAGGATATAGATACCTATATCTACCTCCACGTTAAACAGCACTGATAAAGAACAAAGTGGTTTGAGGATAAGGATTTATTTAATAAACGGGACCTAGCACGAACCTTTTTATTATTTGTTCGCAACAAGAAGAACCTCGTTGCGACCACGATGAACGTAACTCCATAGAAACGTCAACGGAAACAAATAATAAAAACGTTCGTGCCGAGTCCCATTTATATACATAATTATGATTTGTTTAATAAAGAATAATGTTTCTTTTTCATGAAGGAACTCTAAAAATATCTTATCCGCGGCCTCTTTGATTCTGTCCAGAAATATTTGTTTCTTAAGTCCCATATCTGTAAAAAGCGTTGGATTATTGCTTTCTGGGAATGGGATAATGTGCATGGACCGCGAACGAACTCGTTGAGGGATAAACTCTCTAATTTCGGGAAATATCAGAATTCGCATGCGGTAATCCGAGAGAGTATTACCTGAGTTGCTCAAGTGTACTGTTTTGCTTTTGCAGTTTTAGATTTGGAAGTAGCAGATTTCATTGCTATTGGTTTCTCATGTTTTCGCAATTGTTACACATTTAAATATAATAACTTTAATACGGTATTATCGCGTATATTACATTACTTTTATACCTAACGTTTCGAAAACTTTACAATTTTCATGGTCACAGGTAGACTAAGTTGACATTTGTCTTTTGTGTTATATAAGAACTATACATAACTACCGCCTACAATATGTATAGATAACGTTCCGGATGTATGCAGTATTGGCTCACGGTGTCTGAAGGTCTTGCAATCTTGTAATAAGTTTGAGATTTTATTAAATTGATGACAGGATCCCAAGCTGGTGATTACTGCCAACCATCCTCTCTATTGTAATTAGGATGATTTTTAATTTCAATAGCCTCACGAAGTATTCTTGGAATGTATCTGTTCTCTTTTGCTAGGACTTGAGGATTATCAAAACGCATATAGTGGTTGGGTTTGTCCAAGGCATGTTCACAGACTGCAGACTTGGTTGAGCGTCTATTCTTCATGTCTGTAATATGTTCTTTATTTCGGGTACCGATGCTTCTCTTTGTTTGCCCAATGTACGATAAACCGAACCGTTAGGTGTAAAAATAATGTTATATACGCGATAATATCGTATTAAAGTCATTTAATTTCTATTGTTTAAATGTAAGTACATTCGTTAATAAGAATGTTTCATTTTACTCCAGGTTTTAATAGCAAAACCTGGAGTAAAATGAAACATTCTTATTATCGAATCGACGATTAAAAAGAACGTGAATCAAAATAAAGAGTTAAAATTGTTAAGTAGAAGATTAGGTTATTATGGGTAAATTAGTCCTATTTTTAGTATATAATTGGTAAATGAAAATACAAAGTATTTCAAACGAGCATTGCAGAACATTACTTAGAAAATTGTCTTGTTATTTAGTTTATTAAGTACATGTACGTAAAAATATTGCAATTGCAAATACTCTGAGTTAATTGATAGTAAAATTTATAGATGACGCTAAATGAAATCGACATTTACCAAGGTTTTTAAATGACAACTCTCATCAATTTATCACAAATCTCCAATCGTGTCAATACCAGCGAATTTTAACTTTTAAATTGCACTGCAATGAACGTGTCGAAATGCACACGGCCAGCCAGCATCATTAATCGCGGCCATCATTAAAAGTGCACAATTAATGAAGCCTTCGAAAAACGCCGCATCCTAATGAAATAAGACGTGCCGCGATCCATCAAAATAATAATTAATAATAGATCGTGATACGTTCCTCTTGCCCCACCGATTTGATCCTTGTAATAAATTCCTAGTAATAGGTAACTAGCGGCTCTTTGAGCTGTAGAATTCGCAAGTCTTATCGCAGCTATTTCACCATTTTCAAAAAAACGGTGTCCGAATAAAAGTCCACGGAATTATCGATTATGCTCCCAAATTTTTACGACAGTCAATTGAGAAATGCGATCTGTAGAGGAGAACCGCGGGACAGTTGGACATACGAATGTTTGACCAAGCTGAAGCAGTGACGTTTCGCTCCTACTTAGCGCTCGCAATTCAAACGGATATTTTTGGCTGGTATACGTTTTTTTAGAGCAGGTTTTTCTTAGTCTTACTTCTCGTTTTTTGTTATTTAACCCAAACATTAACATTTAACTATTTTTGGAATTACTTTTACAATAGCTTCGAGTATAACAATAATTTGTTAAAGGTAAGTTATTGTGCTTTTTTTGTTATAGGTATCTTCAAGACTAGGCATAAACTTTTAATCTGTCAGTGAGGATAAATTCTGAGTTAGATTGAACTGCTGTGATCCAATGTCGTATTTCGTATACAGACTAAAGAAGCTAGCATAGCATACCTCTTTTTTTCTTTTTACGGTCTTTTTCGTCTTTACTGCAGGGGCATGACCCTCTCTGTACTACCGGACTTGGCCAGAGCAGACAGAGGATTTGGCCTACACTCTCCTCGCTGACCAAACAGATTGAAGAGGACTTATTGATGTTTATGAGCTTTGTTGAGCTTGTATTTCCTAAGTCGCCTCTTACGACCTCCATGGGAAAACTTGGAGTAGTCCTTTTCTACTCTGCCGGAAACCACACGGCTGAGCATAACTCTACTAACACATAAGTTTAGCAAACTTTATCATCATCATAATAATATCAGTCGTGAGAAGTTTTTGTTCTTTGTTCCATGGGAGGATACTGCCGTTGGCGGCGCGGCGAGCGCTGGAAAGGGATAGATTGTTGGACTTCAGAAGAGAATAAATGTAAATGGGAGAAAATCAAGTAGCAGCTCGTAAGGTTGCCGGTGCCATTTCTGCAACCACCAGTCAAGCAGTGAGGATGACACCTCAATAAAGAAAGAAAAAAAAAAGCTATTTTAAAAATTCTGATCAGATGTCCTTACATCAACCTCTAGTTAAAGATATAGGATGCCTGATTTTTTTTGTTTATATTTTTTTTCTGTGAAGGAACCTTCTTTTGAAAAGAAAAGGATTGAGTCTTATTATTAGATGCAACGGGAACACACCACAGATCGAAACCTGTGATCGATCCCAACACTTAGTCATCGCGTTTAATTAAAAAGCCGCCTAAATTAACGGTTGCCTTCAAATACTGCATCTTGTAATACATATTTGTACTTTATGTCGGAGCCATTGTTTTCTAGTGTAAATATCTCACTACATTTTTGACAGTAAGCCTTGTGGTGTCAGATTATATGTAATTAGATAAATTGTTAGATATAATCCGTCTTATTATAAAACGAGGACTTACTAGCTAGCTAGTTTAAACCATTGTCCGACCAAAATAAGTCAACACTTATTACTTAGACGTTTTTCAGCTGTCATTGTCAATTTGTTTTGGGTGCATAATTAACATAGAATGCATTCATCATTATTTCGAGTAGGTGACACAGCCAATCGACCATGTACACCCTGGTGTCAGAGTTCTTCGTAACCGCCTCTCGGCCTCTGACGTGGTTCCTCTAACGACTACCAGATGGCAGCCGGGACCAATGGCTTAACGTGCCTTCCGAAGCACGGAATCATCTTAATTATCAGACAATCAGGTGATTAGAGCCTACAATGTCCTAACTTACTGGAAAAAACTAAACAAAGTATGCTTCCTGTGGGAATCGAACCCACGACCCCCGGGTCTACAGGCAAAAGCCTTAACCACTAGTCTTTAGAACACTTGCTTCTGCTGTTGTTTTCCAATAAATAACATCATAAAATCCTTTAAAAACATTTATTCACGTCAAGCATTACCTAGATTACTAGTATGCAGTACTATTAACTGTGTTAAAAAGACAAAATATACATTTTCCTAGCTGTCCAGGCGAACTTTGTTATGCTATCAAAAGCTATCCTATCTTTTAAGTTGACCCAAATCACAGATAGTTACGAAGCTTCATCATAACACCCGAACATACATCGTGACACGAGATTTTGTATATATATAAGGGTTTTTTTGCATTCCCAATGCAATTCTAAAGAAAATATTATTGTTAATGCATTGATCGTACAAAGATCGAATCGCTGATTCGAATCATGCCCACGTGGAACTTTTCCACCATATCTTATGTCATAATTTTTAAGTATATTTATTAATATATTTTTATGTCAATAATCCTAATCCTAACTTATCCTAACTAATATTATAAATGCGAAAGTTAGTTTATTTGTTTGTTACGCTTTCACGTTCTAACTACTGAACCGATCATCATGAAATTTTGCGTACACGTTATCTGGGGTACGGAGAAGGATATAGGGTACATTTTATCCCGGGAAAACTACTGTTCCAGAGGGCTCGACATTGACACGTTGAGTTGAGTTGTTAAAAACCTATATAAACATTTCTTTTGGGACTTTATCCTTTTTTGGATCTCATGCATTTAATTGCAGATGTTCCAAGGTCCCAAGCCTCAACGCAGAGATGACTGACAAACGATTGCCGATTGTTATATCTATAAGATCGATAGATACAACGGTATCTATCGGGCCTGTGCTTGTACGATATCAAGTGGACATCTAAAGTTGCGTTATTCCTAATCATCAATCAAGTCAACATCAATATCATATTATGCTCAGATCATGCAGTCATTGCCGCCGACGTTACAGTGTCGAAATAATCTCGTCATTTGTCAAACGCAAATCTACTGCATACAGTTAATTAAGCATTGAAGTTAAGGTGCAAATATTGTGAAAATTATAATTGCCTTTCATTAATACAACCTTTATAGGCTTTGTCGGTATCCTCTGTAATCAACTCCAAGAAATGTATAGTCAACCAATGTTCATGTAATAAGGTGGATTGGGAGTCAAAGAAAAACTAATTAGTATGACCCTTATTAGAACCTTTACAAGTAAACGGTTGATGGTGCAACAATGGCTTGTTATTATGTACCTGGCTTGTATGGTTCTTTTTGAAATCTGAAAATTGTTTCCTGGTAAGATTTTCTAAACTTGAGGTTTGTCTAAAATTCTACTTTCCGAAATAAATCCTTTTTTCGTAAATTTTTATTTCGCCGCACGCCGTATATTTTAGGCATATATAGTACATAAACATTAAACAAACCGCGATTATCTCAAAAATAGTGCTTTATACAGCTACACCGTTTAAATTAGATTAAGCTAAACAAACTATCAAACGAGCCACAAGTTATCGGTACAGCGACAAATTCGTTAGCTGTTATAAAAAAACCTAACCTTGAGTCTGGGGGCCGGAATTCAAAAATCAAAAATTTGTCTAAATCCATGAAGTTTCTAATCATATTCGCAAACAGTGTACCAGTGTGTGTTTGAGCCAGAATTCAAATCATCAATAATTTTGGTGTTCTGATACACTGCTCTGTTTGGTTGAGGATGCAACCGGCAAAATGCTCAGGTACGAAAGAGTGAGGGAGGACCAGCTACCATTCTCAGCTCATTAAAGAGTTGATAATGATCTGTACGTACAAAGAAAAACTTGCTATGTGTCGACAACAGTTGTAGCCAGGGATTAAGTCAAAACTTAGAAGTGATCAAGCCGATGATAATGATCAATTTAATTGTCTTGTTTATTCGCAATCAAAATAATGACAAATTTGCTTAGTTTGAACAAAAGAGCACACTGCTTTAAAATAAAAAATAAAAATATTAGTTGCATCAGTTTATTCACATATCCCGGGGTAAGTCGTGGAGTGGGCCCCCAGGGCAAACAGAAAGTAACCCGTCCCAAACAGACATGACATGACGGCTTACTGTGGCAGCGAAGAGGAAGACAATCGGGTAACCTGGTCCGAAATGAAACGCGTAGTCAAAGACAGATCGTGATGGCAAAATACTAAAATAATGTGCAAGCCCTCTGCCCCACCTGGGGGCCCTAGGACTTTGAGTCAAATGTAAGTCAATCATCAGTTAATTATCTAAAAGGAAACGCGCGGTACAGTACTAGACAACCTTATAGATTAGCTCTTTTCCTAATCAGTTCAAACTAAGCTACAAGTCGTAGCTTACTTTGAACTGATTCATTATTTACTTTGAACAGGCTTCATCTGTTGTAGCCTACAATAGATAAAACCTAAAGAGTACAACAAATGTAGTGTCAAGTGATAATAAAACGACCGAAGATTTCCAAGTTAACATCAAAAATCATTGTCCATTACTCATTATTTTTTTAAAAAACAACACGATTCTTTATTTATCCGCTATCGAAGCATCGACAAATTTGCTAAACTTAAACAAAAGAGTACGCTCTAATAAAATTACAAATTGTCATTAGTTCTATCAGTCAATTATCTGGAAGACAACGCGCGGTGCAGTTACATAATTGGATTAGGCGATGTTCAGATATAAGTTTAATTGCGGTGCGCGGGCCCGGTGATCGACGCACGCCGCGGGGCGCCCCTAGTGCGCGCGCGCCGGCCAATTATATCGACCCGACCCGTTAAATTTGTATGGCTGTGGCTATTGTTTCTACTACTTTATTAACTGCTGATACTTTTTCAGATTGACCTAGGTCTTGGATGTTTATCTATATAAGTATCTATTATAAAATATAATATCGTTGAGTTAGTATCCTACGAGACAAGTTCACAACTACTGTGGGGCTAGCTTAATTTGTGTGATATGTCCCAATACAAGGTCCATTTAAATGAAGCGCAAATATTTTAAGGACTGGGTCCAATGGGTCAAACAAATGCTTTAGTAGCAAATTTTAAGAAATCGACACGTTAGATTTTATTTTTATTTTTTCATACAAAATATATTTTTTTATTAAAATCTAAATTAAAATCAGCTATTTTTATCGTCGAGGTCAGTGACCTAGTATTAGATAATAGTAAAAAGTCGTCGGCCAAGAAAGTGTTTATTTGTACACAGGGTGTTTTTTTCATTTTTTATTTTAAACGTTCAGGTCCAAATATCTCAAAAACTAGCATGCCGATTTTTTTTATTTTGCTTCTAAAGCATTTTTCTAGCTTATGGGAGTCAGCCTTTAAAATATTTGCGCTTATTAAATTGAACTTATATATTTATTTGCTTCTTTATGACTGTGACTCCGTTAGACTTTTGTCTTGGGAAAGTTCAAGTGCACCCTTTATCCTAAGTTAGGGCCTTTATGTGGCGACATCTGCAACGCAATGACCCTAATATCCCAAAATTTTATTTCTTTGGACACACTTTGGGTCTTTGGGCACAGAAAGCTAAACCAAGTAGTGTTATGTGAGTCCTTATAATAATAATTTTAAAAAATAATCTAAATGAAAAGATTTAACGATTCACCACGATATAAAATTATACAATTTAATTGTAATATGTTAGTAAAAGTTATGAAAATTTATAGACTGTAAATCATGCACTTTTGTTAACAATTTTCTTAACTATTGTATAAGACACTAGAAAAGTTCCTAAAAAAATACTTTAACATTATGTACTAAACTTCCCTTGTCTACATTTTTTTATTAATTAAATAAATTATATGTAACTAAAACAAACCTATAAATAAATATGTCCAGCAAATCAGTTACCGAGGCAGCATGCCAAGTAGGTTGGCAGTATTTGCCTTCTTCTCAAATTTGGTCACTTCTCAAGTCTTATCTACTGTAAGATATCGTTGCAAGGCAAGGCAATCTGCGGGCCGGCGGGAGGTGTGCGCGATCGAACTAATGATAACGCCGATCGACGGATTATTACATTAAACTCGAATGTTTTACCGCCCGCCGCACTTCACACCTCTCCAGAGAACGAACACTCTTGACCTCGCATTGAGAAACTCACAAAACCTGCAAAATGAGTAAAATAGCGATTGGACAAATGGTAACGCTAACGCCGATCAACGTATTATTACATTAAATTCATGTTTACTTCTACGTATAACGACTACTCTTCGACTTGCAATTAGAAACTTACAAAACCTGCATAATTAGTAAAATAGTTACAGAACAAATGATAACACCGGTCGACAGATTATTATATTAAATTCTAATGTTTTACAGCCGCCGCATTTCATACCTCTACGGAAAACCACCACTCTTCGACTCGCAATGAGAAACTTACAAAACCTGGAAAATAAGTGAAAAGTATATGTTTATTTTATTATCAAAACGTAGTCAAGCATAGTGATGGGTTACTACCCACAACACCTATTGACATGATTTGTTACATTCTCGCACTTGACCGGGTTTTGTGATCTACTGGTAAAATCGTTTTTTTATTAAAAGAAAAACTGTGTGTGTCTATTTCTCTGTAATCAATACCAAATGATCTGAACTGTAAATTTAATTAAAATTATTTGTGTAATTATGGGAACCAGAAAATTAAATTATAAATAACATCAAATAATGACAACGGCGATCGTTAAAATTATCGCCTACTCCAATACGCTCCGCAAAACACCGCGCTGTGTGCTTGTATACTCACCTTTATTTCGACTATGAAATCGATTCGGTCCATGAATGTTTGGATTATTATGATTTGTTTACGCATCGAGAGATACTTATTCGATACGATTTGATATGGAAATCAAAATAATACATAAGTTTCAAAAACAACTGATAACTTCAACTAAGCTACGACGCTATTAATCTTCGTAGCAACTTCGTAGCGATCTTCTACGAATCTGCTACAAGTTGAATCGACTTTGTTTACTATCTTTGAAGAAACGGCTGGCATCGCAATGAACGCGTCCGTTCGCATCTAATTTGTGAAGAAACTGTAAGGAATGGGAGTTGATTAGCGAGTCGCGACGCCTATGAATGGCCTGCGAGGGCGTCGCGAGTACGACAAAGGCTCACGCACGCAGACGATCCGTCGTATCGATCTCGCGACCCTTCGAACGAACGCCGAGCCTAGCACAATGCCGCGGCTCTTTATTATAGCATCTCACATTGTTGTCATTGTTATTATTATGATTCTTTACCGCTTTCCATTGTCGGCCGGCGTTGTGGCGGTGCTTTTTCACGGGCCGCGTTTAGTCTGGGCACTGGGAGCGCGACGCTCGCACGTTCAGTTGCGGAAAACGGTGTTTTTCTTGCGAAAACTAAAGGTGGTTGTGCTTTTTCGCGTGCTGAAATGCGCGCGCAGTGGACGACGTCGCGACGATGACGGACGGACAGCTGACCGTGTTTATATGTACCGCTATGGATAGGCGGAGTGTCGACATGGCGTTAGTGACGTTATATGAGGGTGATGAGTGTGGATTTTGTTGAACTTTATGTATATATCGGTAATGTTTATGTTGTTGTTTCCCTGTCCTACATGAGTGACTCAAACCATCAATATGAGCAACTTTTCCTTTTACCAATGCTAGGAACTCTAAAAAACATTTTCATTCAAATTGCCGGGCCGGCCCGCAAACACGTTTATACAAAATGGTAAAAAACAGTTCCCAGCATTATTCTATAGGAGAGGTTGTTCATTTTGACGGGCTGAGCCACTCCTTTACGGAAATATTGAATTTATTATTCACGTGTACACTTTATTTTTGTGACTGTGTTTATGTACATATTTAGAAACATTTCTTGTAAACCAATACGTATAAAACTATTTTTTACAAAATAGTGACATCAAGAAAATTTTCATTTATGTGTAAACAAAAATCGAATTGGATTATTTACTACCTATTACAAATAAGTTACTTTCATATTGGGATAAAAGTGTGTAATATTCCAATAAGATTCAATACTTTAATTCTTTTGTAATGCATAACTTATTCAGTAAACAAAATGTCCGCCAACTATTCGTTCCGTCGGGCAATACAATACCGTTATGTTTACATACAAAATCGAATATGCTTAATCAACATTTAGTTCAAGTTTCGCCCGCGGTTCCGCTCACGTAAATGTAAATCCCTTGGGAACACTACAGACAGACAGATTTACTTTCGCATTAATAATATTACTATAGCTATCGAATTCTTTCTCAAAAAACAAATTAAACATATACGAATATTACGAATACCTACAAAACAGTGTAATTTAAGATATAGAACGGAACCACTTAGATTTAATGGGCAGTGAGTCAGCAGAGTAGTCATTAAGCCTCCAAATAAAGATGTTTGCCGTCCTCGGGTGCATATCCAATAAACCTCTTACAATGAGTATAATTGCCAGTGTCAAAGGTCCCAACAACTTTCTTTTCCATTCAATAGGCGAATTAAATCATTAAAATAAATAATATAAATCTGAATATTTATACAAAACATGGGTAATGCGGTTTCTCCTTCTTGATTAATTATTCTAAATAAAAAATATGTAAAATTGTTGGCGTAAAAGTGATCCGAAACTTTTTACAGCGTAAGTATAATACGACTTACATGCTGTTCCGACCTTTCATAAAGTAGGATGAGGAGTGAAAGATGTTCAATTGTTGGCCAAATATTTTCAACTGTTATGTTAATGAGAACAAAATAGGTATGTTTGAAAATATATTCTATTATCTTTTGCCCGCGGTTCCGATCGCTGTAATACCGATCCCTCGGCATCAGCCATTAGAAAGATATCATCATTTCAGCCGTTAAAACTAAAGTCCACTGCTAGACAAAATCTTATGTACATCTAACGGGAGGTTATGTACATCTAATAGATGATGGATTTGTAATCGCTATTATGACTCCTATTTCTACTATAGTGCCTTATCTTATACCTTTAATCGAGCAATTCTTGTATATTTATATAAATTTATTTCTATGATCTCGGAAACGGCTCTAACGATTTCGCTGAAATTTGGTATATGGGGGTTTTCGGGGGTAAACAATCGATCCACACGTTTTGCCAAACATAAGACTACTTATGTTTGGCAAAACGTGTGGTTTCGAATTTTCATGCGTTTTTCTTTCCACGCAGAATATGGTCGCTAATTTCGTCGCACTGTCCTTCTGGTCCAGCGGGTTAGGACGCGGACGGCAAGCAACGAGTGTTACGGGTTCGAATCCCGCTCAGTGACTTACTTTTTGTTTATATGTTCAAGTTTTATTTATTTTATTATTTTTAGACAAGTATAAAAAATGTAGTTAATGTTTGAGATAACAATATATACGAGTATTTCTCATTAAGATCACTGAAATCAAAAGAACTGAAGTTAAAGCTAAAGATGTTATTTGGTATCCATGTCACTAGTTATTTGATAATGTTTCAATGTCTAACTTCTGTGCTCTGTACTGTAACAGAATATTCATATTAGCACAATTTCTAAGCTCAATCATACCCTAGAACTAGCTCATGTTCATTACGCAGGCATGTCCTACATCTGGCATAGTTATGTCCCATCAAAGCCATCTCGATGTGGCGCAATCTGGAGCTACGTCTCAAAGACGACAGTACCTACTACATTCGCAATTGCGGTGTCATACGAGCATACAAGGCAGGCCGGACCGTCCGCTACTATTTAATTTGCGGCGGCTCGAAGATAGGCCTGATGAGACGGAGACAGCGCCCGGAAGCTCCCCTGCCTCCCCCTGGGTCGGTGGCACCCCCTCCTCATGTACTAGGCCTATTCAAGTGTGACGACGGTATTAAAGTGTCCTCGTTATGTTGAAGACGGTTTTCATTTCTGTTATTTCTTTAATTAACGCGGTAATGCCGTATAAGCGAAGACTTTTTAATTATGCCTCCGATGTAAGATTTTTCACAGAAGCTGGAATCATATAACAGTAATTATTTCTTAGATATTACATGTTATAGTGATTATTTTTTGCCTTGATATGATTTTTATCATATGTAGCAAAGCTGGGACTTGAATCTGAATTCATAATATAAGATATACAATATGTAGAGAAATCCCAGTTGAAGGGGTATTTACACCCGTCAATATGAACAATTTTTCCTATAAGGTCAAAGCTGGGAACTAAAAAAAAATTACATTTTCAAACAAAAATGTTCGAACGCCCGGTCAATTTATATGGGAACATGTGAGTTCTTAGCATTGGTCCCATAGGAAAAGTTGATCATATCGACGGGCTGAATCACCTCTTCAAGGACTGGACAGGGTTTTCTTTGCATATTGTATATACTGTAATTAGATTTCTCTTTTGAAAATCCATAGGTACATAAGTAATACTTCCTTGTAATGCCATTTACTTTGGTCTTGGTTATAGGGTAAAACCGCATTCAAATTTATATATTATACAGAAACATTTTTTAAATAAAAAAAAAAACATTTTGGACCAAAATAATTCTATTACAGAAAAATATTAATAATCAGTCGTTTCTGAAGTATTTAATTTGCATGCCAAAAATATTATAATTAGAAATGGACAAATAGGTTGGTTAATGTTCGTTAATTCGTTCTTTGCGTAAACATATAATAACTACTCGCAATGTTGACAATAAACATTTCCATATCTATTACCTGAATTCCTTTCCCTAAGTCCCACATGCCTATAAATCATCCTAGCCGCCTATGTTTGCCACAGCGATACCAGCATGTGCTAATAAGTGGCTGTTCTGCAATACATCAGTGATGTCTCCTTGCCTCAGGATGCCACCCCACTGACTACACCGGTAGCAATACACAAACCTATCTGTAGGTATTTTAGAGACAAATAGATAACTATCAAAGGATCTTGTATGTTGTGTCCATTATTTTTTTTTTCTTTTATACATTGTTTTTATTTTTTGGAATATTCAATACTAGTAGTCGACCAGTGGTCGGAAATCGACCATATATTAGCATTCCTTCTCTATAGCCCACGCAATTTTCATAAAAGGGGTTACAAAGTTTTTACTTTACGTATTAATATATACTTAGATGTAGTAAGTAACACGGAAAGGATAAATAACATATCTCTATGATCTTAAGTAAAAATACCTGTAGCATTTTTTGGATCAAATTATTCAAGAAAACATATTTTTTTAAGATTTGTATCCAAAATTTATACTTACAAGAAATGTCCTCTCTTAAATCGCTCTAATATATAGGTTCTGGAGATTATTTCATTTTCATATCACAATAAAAACTAAACCAAAACTGATATTAGCACATTTAGTCCCACACAGGCCATTGTAATACAACAAGGTAACGCAGACAGCGTGTTTGGCGTTTAACTTCCCGGCGACAACCATTTTGATTTATAATCTAAATAGTTGATGTATTTTTTTACTTAATATTATAGTCCTCATTTTTTCAGTTTCTGTATGAGAATTATAATTTCTTTAGTGTACGTAACCTTTATTTGCTGAATAAACTTACGTCTATATCTAGTGCTTGTACGACTCCTATATATATCACATATCAAAATTCACAGGCAGGACACGAACCGAACAGACGCAGACAAGGTGGTTGTAAGAGCTATCATATCTCCGTGCTACCCCAAGCCACCCCAATGAGTAGTTATCTACCTATACCTAGACATTCACCCATCAGATATATTCAAAAATTGATACACCCCACTAAAAACCTGTGGTGTTCATTTCTAGCATTCACCGTACATTTCGGACGAACTAAAATATATTTTATAGAATTCAATGCCATTCTGTGATATAAAATACTAATTTAAAATAATTGTTTTAATAAAGCTATAAAATATACTATAAAGGTCTTAGTAGTTTCGAGACAAAAGACATCTACTTTTGCTTTGACATAATGAAGTCCTTTAAAGGTATGTTTCGCAGAAAGCTGAACAACTCGTGTTATTTTTTCTATTACCTACAATAAATTTTATAATATATTCTTAAATATTTATAACTATATAAAAATAGAACCAAAATATTTTAAAGCATAAAGTCAATTTGTTTTAATCCTAAACAGTAATAATTTATCTAGATTAATTCATTAAAAATATCCTAGCGTTTTAGTTACCTACCTATGTAAAGTAAATTAATTGTCCAATTTTTATGAAATCCTAAATTAAAATTGATATACCTGATAATTACCAATCAGCTAACCAGAAATTAGGTACATTTAAGCCATTTCCATCTGACGAATCTAAAATTAAAACAATGGCTCAGCACAATATGCGGCGGCCATATTGCCGCATCAGTGTTGCCAGGCGTAATAATTATTAATTCCCGCACTCGCTGTCATTAGCGACACCTCCGCCAATTATGGCACTTGCGGGTTTGATGCTCACTTTTTATTTAGCGCAAGCGTTGTAGTGTTAATTTGAATGACTCGCAACGCGTAGTGGTAGGTGTGAGCTTCTTTTATTTTTGCGCGTCGATCCTTACAATTGATCGTTATGGAGAATGTAATTTTGTATTTTGTCGATTTTGTTACCAATGATGAACTCGTACACTGTTTTGTTACACTTGCATATGCAGTACGTACTTATGTTGCTATTTCTAAGATTTTAATTATATCACTTTTTGTGTATTATACTGCTTTTTCTTTATGTTATTCTACATTTTTACGTACGGGTGGATGGTTTTAATTAATAAAAAATATAGAAGAGTACCTGTTATTCTTACCCAAATGTATGTTTGTGCTACTGAAAGTTTGGAAGTCACTACACAGACGTAATCCCACATTACAAATAAGAAGTATGTTAATACAAAATTGTAGATACACATAACCAGGGGTAACGACAAAAGGTACATAAAAATCTAAATTTTAAAATAATTGTTTTTATAACTGACCGTACTATAATGAGTTCAATAGATGCAACGGTAAAAAATACGGTACCATCACAATTTATTGTCATCGCTATTTCTGCTAACCATGAACTAGTTACGGGTTAAAATGATTAAGCCTAACACTGAATGATTCTTTCCTGATTTGTTTCACCAAGTGTCACCAACTTCACAATATTTAGAATTTATTTAATCAAATTATAAGTTAGACACTAACGGTTACAATTCCCTTGAGTTTTAAATGTTAAAAATTTTTGAGTATCAGACATACTGTATACAGCATAAACTTACCACCAACATGCCTTTAAAGGGGTGACTCAGGCCGTACGAATGAACAACTCGAAAAAAATCGACACCATTCAAAAGTGTATACCGGTCCTATAATTGTATAAAAATGAAAAAAAAAAAGAGTTTTCAGCATTTCGCTTAGGTTTGGAAGATCGGTGATAAATTTATGCGTTATATCGCAATAATAAATATATTGATACATGATGTTAGAAGGTAGGTTTAGGTTTTAAGTTGTCTTTTTAACTCGTCATCTATATGAATAAATGTTTGTAGTGTAGTTGACACAATTATCGTGAGTAATAGTTACAAATTTGCTTTACGCCAACATTACTTTGATTAACTTATTATTGCTGTTTTGTGGTTTAATTTTTTTTAAGTCTAATTAGAAATAAGGAACGCGACTTATTTTTGTTGTCGAGTGTACAAATAAAATTCATAAGCTGGCAACATTAGATTAGCAGGTGCATTCTCAGCTCCCTAATGCCAGGTTATCCAAGGACCCGCAGTACCGGTGCCGCCCGGGATTCATTAAACTGAAACTGGAACAAAATGGCGACTCGGCGGCAGCCAGCGACCGTTTCACGGTCTAACAGTTTTGTGCAGAATGGACCTAACCTATCTGCGATCAGTGGCCGCTACACGAAATTATATTTCGTTTTTGTTATCGTGGAGGACGTTGAACTCTGAACTTATTATCTGTTTGGTTTATTGTTCAATGTTGAAGGATGTTTTATTTGCCCTATAATGTTGGCGTTAGCTAACCTTAGTTTTAATTAACTCAATTAAGTTATTTCTGTATTAACTGTAACTATACCTAACTGCGGTCTCGAATATTTTTTTAAAGAGTATGTACTATTTATAGTAACGCTTTTTTAAAACATGATTCATACTTTAAAAACATAACTTTAAACTTTTTTTCTTGCTTGGTTTTAACATGTAATGCAAATAAATTTAAGTTTAAAGTTTACGAGCACTCAAATTTTTACTTAAACGTATTAGTATATATCCGTTGAATAATTTTAATTAATTGTAATTATGTGTGTAGGCAGTGGGAGAAATAAAGATCTTTAATAGGTACTATAATTATAATGTGATGTAAGTACCTATAGGCGTTATTCACTATACAACATTTAACATTGTAAAATATTTCCCAAGAACATAGGATAAAATTACTCTATTCAATTTATTGTTATATACTTATTATGACCTAGGAACGCTAATTTAGTTTCATTCTTTGGTTTCTTAGGGAAATATTAATATTAAAATTAATAAAATTCTATCTATTTATCCACTTACAAAAGCTTATTAGAAAAGAGTTACTTCTATCTGGTTAAAAACGCTTGATTATTACAACACCGAAAACTTAATAGGTATCCCTACATAATGTATCTACAAAACAAGAATGTGTGTCGCAATCTCGTGGATATAGATACATATGTGTTTCTATGGTTACCCTCTTATTTTATGTTATATTTTTTCTTTTTGTTGTGATAAGTATACCTACTACAAAAGTTAAATTCGGAGGTACTGATCGACACTTAGTACAGTGTTTGAGAGGCTGGTAATCTGTCATACAGGTTCTCTTATTACGGATGCCAGTCTCACACATAGAAGTATAAATGACTATTGTACCTACACTTTACTTCATGTTTTATTTTGTGTGAAAGAAGAAATAAAGGTAAAAATAGTATTAATCATTATTATATTATTTATGATTAATACATATTTTTGGACACCTTAGTCATCTAGTTAACTGTCCAAAAATATAATATTAAGTTAAAAATTGTTTTAATAAGTACCTAGGTAAGTATAATCTAAGTAATGTTTGTAAATAAAACCAAACTTTTTTCAAATACAGCTATGAAATAATTCGTCTAATTTATTTATCACCCAATTCCTCAAACCTTAAGTAGATAAGTAGCCATGAAACTTAATTGCTATGGGCAAAGCACAACTGGCCAAAGAAAGAACAAAGCGTTCTTTCAAAGATATCATAAGCTCGCTGGAAAAAAAATGGTGAAACAAAAGGCGACTTAAAATAGTTAAGTAGTTACCTGGAGGGCTGTCGTTTCATGGAAATGCGCCTCGGATATGACCTTGTAGCATTGCTTAGGAATTACACTTTATAATACCTTAAAACCATTAATCAACATTATAAAACAACAGTTATAAATTGTTCAATGGTTGATGTTTGGAAGTAAAGGTATAGGTAGTAAATCTTTCCAGATACTTAAGCCTAACTAGACACATACCTCAACCTTTTGATCCGTACACGTATAAACTTATAAGTAAGTACATACCAAATCTATTAATTTAATCAAGAAATAATAATTTATAATAAAAACATGTGTACTGGTGTTTAATAAAATATAAGATGGAATTACAAAGGTAATGTATTTAAAAATAAATTGTAACTACTGAGATTTTTCAAGCTGGCGTATCTGACACGACACCATATAACGAAAACACTCCTAGCTTTTCAAAGCACAAAGAACACGTTTAGTAAAGATTATTGTTTGTATATATGCGCAAAAAAACTAGGTATCTACCTATTTAGGCAGAACATTTACAGTCTTATTATTAAACGAGAACTAACTTTAGTTCCTAGTTTAAACCATTATCCGTCCAAAACAAATTTACAATGACAGTTAACCAAACGTCAAAATGATATGTGTCGACTTATTTTGGTCGGATAATGGTTTAAACCAGGTACTAAGGTTAGTCATCGTTTTATAACAAGACAGTTAATGTTTATTTGAAACAGATAATGTAAAGTAAGTATATAGGTAATCAACATGCAAAGAGCTAAGTGCAAAAAAACAACAACTATTGGGCCTGAATTCCATACGAATAAATAAATATATTCGTATTCGTATGGAATCGACAAAGAATATATTTTTATTAAATATAAATAAACTAGAGTTAAAAATAATACAATGAGATTGTTGAACGAAACGTTGCAAATAAAGCATTGTGCCCAATAACAACTAACCGAAGATACAATAATTCGAATGACAATCTGATGGGTAACATATTTTTAATAAGATATTAAAACACTCAGTAACATTCTAAATGAAAACTGGAACAAAATGGCGACTATAGGTAAGTTAACTCAATATCATTCGGCCACAGCACAGCTGGACAAAGGCCTCACCCAAGGATTCTCCGTTCCATAAGAGGATATTGCCATATTCACCACGCTTGGCAGGCGGGGTGGCGAGGGCAGTCGTTAAGCTTCTTGTGCTTTCGACGCTGCTGCCCATCAGAAGCATTTGAAGCTGAGGAAATATAGGAAATTAAAGGATCCGGGAAGGGACATAAAGGTATTGAGATACTACTTACTCGGATGAATGGGGGAAGAGCAAGAACAGACCAGTCGCCGCGCGCGTATCCGACGCCATATCTGCAATCACCAGCCAAGCAGTTGTGGGCGACACCCCTGACCATCAAACCCCTGTCAATAAAATATGATTTTATTATACACCACCCATTGATTGAATGAAACTAAGTGCTGTATAAGCATCTAAAACAAAAGCTGCGATCATTGAGTTAGTATCCCATAACACAAGTCTCGAACTTACTTTGGGGCTAGCTCAATCTGTGTGATTTGTCCGTATATATTTATATTTATTTATTTATTTATTATTGACAGTATATTTGTTATTCATCCGAATAAATCTCATCTTACTACTACTCAACTCACTGACGCATTCCAGAATCGGGGATGCTAATATACAACTTAATGGCATGCAATAGGTGTTAGGTACGTAGGTACCTTTAAATGGGTAGGTATGTAGTTCCCAAGGTAAATATCAAAGAAATCACTAAACAAATTAAGTTATCTCTAAGAGTACATTAAACAAAGACATGAATTAACAAAGAAAATAACGTATGCATTTTAATTACATATAAAATGCATATGTTATTTTTCCTACCCTTTATAGATAACGTACACAAAATAACAACAAAATAGGTACATATCTATCAAAGGTTTGTATTTTGTAGTTCGAGTAAGTAGGTATAAAGATTTACAAAATCTAAATAGGGAGTTTTATTTACATTCTGATACCTATCTACCATTAAGTCGACATCTAACAAAAACTTATCAAGATACCTATTTTAATAAAGTACTTAACCAAATCCCGTTACTCCTTCATTGTTTTTATTATAATCAATTAGTACCATTGATTAAATACAAACAAACAATGATATGCAAAAAACCACACAGTAGCTTCCTAAACAAAAGCTAGCGACCATTGACTCTTAACCCAGTAATTGTTAGTTTAAGATCCTTCTGTTCCTAACAATCCGAGTCGGACTCAGCCTTTCTTCACACAGGTACCTTACCTAACCTTCGTCGTTTATTCTTCTCAAAGATGTCTATCTACCTACGCTTCTATAGGTAGGAGTAGGCTTATCATCAAATAAAATTTCTATTCCTACCAAAGTACCTAAGTATTAGGTTACTACCTAGTACTTTGGTAGGAATAGAAATGTTATGAACGACACTAGATTAATACCTCGTAGTGCAGGTAAAAGTAGAAGGCACCAGGCCACGTGGTAGATCACCAATGAGGTGGACAGACCAGATTAAGGCCGCAACTAAGTGCTTAGTTTACGAATGTACCCGGAAAGCTGCAGTCCGCGACGAATGGCGCCGTATTACCAAAATCATCACTCATCGTGATTCATAATGATTACCACGACCGCTCTGGAAAGAGTGTACCGACTAAGAAGAAGAAGGTTAATACCTAGTGTCGCTTATTCAGGATAAAAATACAACAAAACCATGAATCAACATTATAAAATTGATTCAATTAAAAACTATGAATGGAAGCTAAGCTGAAGGTTATATCATAGCCGTTATTCATTCAGATGCCTATTACATTTTATTATTTTATCGCCCCAATGAATATAATTTTGATTGTAAAGAAACAGATTACCAAACAGCAAAACTGCTATGGAAATTAGTCATAAAGTAGCATACTCGTAGCATCCTGAACAAAAGCTGGCGATTATAGGCTGCTGTCCAAATCATTCTTAGTTAACTTCGATACCTTAGCCTTACCTACCTATTGAAATTAAAATGCCAACTCAAATATTAGTTACACTCAATCTATTCTTTACAAATTATTATGTACCTATCTACCTCAAAAAGGCATCATAAATAATAATCTTATTTCCGTAAAAGTATCAGTAATTGAGCCAAACAAGAAAAAAATACAACAAAATCATTGATTAAAATTATAATATTGTTTGAAAGAAATATCCAAATAAGTAAAAGATTATGTCATAGCTCTTTTTCTTTATTTCATTGTATACTGTTTTATAGATTTATTATAAACAAAAAATTACCTAACAGCCACAATGTTATACAAATAAAGCACAAAGCAGCCTCATAATCAAAAGCTCGCGATAATAGACTGTTATCCGAATCATTCATAGCTTACTTCGACACCTTAGCCTTACGTACCTATCTAAAATTAAAATACTAACTTAAATATTAGTCATTCTCAATCTATTCTTTCCAAATTATTATATCTAGCTAGTTATTATAACTAGCTATCATCCTATTTCCACAAAAGTATCAGTAATTATGCCAACCAAGAAAAATGCATCGAAATTCTCAATAGAAATTATTTTATTGTTAGAATTAAATATCCAAATATGTAAAAGATTATGTCATCGCCTCTATTCTGACTGATTCCTTTAATTCACTGCATACTGTCTATAGATTTATTATAAACAAACAAATTACCTAACAGCCACAATGCTATGCAAATAAAGCACACAGTAGCATCCTAAACAAAAGCTCGCGATCATTGACTGCTATCCGAATCATTGTTACGTTCTTTCAGCGCTCGCATTGTCGCGGGGCCTTGAACTTCCAGCAACAGCTGAGCTAACTCACAATGTACTACTACTCGGTTTCTTTGGATGCTATTCAAAAGAAGTAGGTGAATGAAATAACACATACTTGGGAATTGTGATTAAGGTTAGATTTAAGGAAATGCGGACACTGAATAATGAAGACTGGCAGACGATTATAAAAAAGCAATTTCAGTTGATTTTGAACCTCTAAAAACTAGGTATGAAATATCAACAATTGTTGAAATAACTAAACAATTAAACCGAATAGGTAAGTTGATTTCCGACCTCTTACTAAATGTATTAATGCTGGTATGAATGCTTAAATGTTATTTATGAGAAAAAATGAAATTTCCATAATAGTAGATCATACAACAAGTGCAATACCTCTACAAGCATGTAATTTGTGGCTTGTTTGTAACATAAACCAAGACCAAGGTGCAAGCACCGTCGGCAAACAAAATTGAGATTTGCATGAGGCGGCGGCGAGGCGTGCGCTCGCCTCGCAGGCCACGCGATTAAAAATGCAGGCTGCGGCGGGTGGGAGAGCGCGGGCGGGGCGGGGCCGCGTTCTCGACTCCTATTGGTTGAGCCCAGGGGCGGGCGGACCCGGGGGGCCCGCGCGGGGAGCGCCTGCTCTCGCCGCCGCCCGGCGAGTGAGCCTCCTCACAACGCACGTAGCCTTCGCGCTGTTCGGTCCCGCGACACGTTATTCGACGCGCACTGCCGCGAGTCCATGTGAGCGACCGACGGTTCTCTCGTTGTGTACGGTGAACGAAGTTCGGCAAGCTGTACGCGCCGCAGGAAGACGACATGTTGACGATGGAGACGGATCTCAAAGGCGGCAGCCTGCATGCCACCGTGCCGCCGCATCACGCGCTCCAGCACGGCTACGGCTCGCTGGGCGCGCTCGGCGGCATGATGGCGCTGCCGCAGCAGCAGCCGCTGAGCCAGCACCAGCCGCTGCAGCACCAGCACCACCAGCAGCTGTCGCAGCACCACGCGCAGCCGCCGCAGCAGCACCACCAGCCGCCCAACAACAACAACAACAACACAAGTAAAAACTCCAACGCAGACCGTGTCAAACGTCCTATGAACGCTTTTATGGTGTGGTCGCGAGGGCAACGCAGGAAGATGGCATCCGATAACCCTAAAATGCACAACTCGGAAATTTCTAAACGTCTCGGTGCACAGTGGAAAGATCTCTCGGAATCCGAGAAGCGACCGTTCATCGACGAGGCGAAGAGACTTCGCGCCGTTCATATGAAGGAACATCCGGACTACAAGTACAGACCGAGAAGGAAGACGAAGACTCTTGCAAAGAAACAAGATAAATATCCCCTAGGCGGCGGAGCGCTATTAGGAGGCGGTGAAGCGCAGCGAACGGCAGCTCCCTCATCCCAACAGCCACGCGACGTGTATCAAATGACTCCAAATGGATACATGCCTAATGGTTACATGATGCATGACCCGAGTGCATACCAACAACAGGCATACGGATACCCGCGCTATGATGTTTCTCAAATGCAACAAGGCGGATACGGTGGCGGGTACTACGGCGGCGGACAAGGCTCGCCGTACCTGCCGCAGCCGCCTTCTCCGTCAGCGTATGGACTCGGGCCAGGCTCGCCCGGCGGGTACGCGCTGCCGCCATCGTGCGCATCGCATTCACCCAGCGGCTCGTCCGCCAAGTCGGAGCCGGTGTCCCCTGGGCCCCCAGGCATGAAGCGCGAATTCGTGCCGCACGAGCCGCAGCCGCAGCTGAAGCGCGAGTTCGCGCCGCACCACCCGCACGACCAGCTCTCGATGAAGCGCGAGTACGGCCAACAGGACCTCAGCCACATCATCAACATGTACCATGTGCCCGATGAGCAGCGGTACGCGGCCGCCGGCGAGCGCGCCATGCCGCTCATCTGAGAATCGCCTTTCGCGTGCGACATCGACATCCCGCCGCTATGAGCAGGTCGATTCGCCGCGCCCCTTGAAGCCTCCAGTGACTTTGTTACGAAATGGTTGTCGCGTTAGGACAGTGATCGTTATCTCCCGGCCGTACATACTTCTAGGTATGTCCATTTTATTTGTTTTATATGATCGAACGCTGTTAGTGTTGCGAGAAATGTTGACTTAGCGAGTTATTGGCCGTCGCGTCGCCGACGGCGGCCGAAAGTTCAATTAATGTTGTTGATGAAATAATTATCTTGTATTATATTATGATTATTGTATTTTTCCATGGATTAAGTTAAATATTTTAAGTTGTGCCGTGATGATGGACGAGAGAAGACTGAGTGAGGTCGCGCGAGAGATGACGGAGTGATTGCGGTAATTTGAATACCAAAAAAATTTGAACAAGTTTGTAAATATAGTGTTAAAGGCTAGATGAAGTTGGAGTTAGTCGGTAAAGCGTAGGTAGATAGCGATAAGTCGTGCCACGACGCCACACTCGCGCGCCGCGCGTTGTACAAAATATTTGTTATATGGAACGAAAGTTATAAGCCTCGAAAGACTAAAATATTGTAATACGAAAATGTACAGTGAGTGTTATATAGTCAGTGGACACAAAAGTATATTGAAGAAAAGATGAAGTTATCAATAAACGACGCGTTAAAATTGTATATGCTGTTTTGTTCTACAATCCCAAGTGTTACTACCCCCATGACAGTTTGTGACGGAAATGTCACAAATTCAACTGCCACCATCTTATTTTTGGCATTGACGTGAAAACAAGAGATATTTAAATATTTTACGGTGCGATGCTTCACCAAAATATCCATCTCAAGTCAAAATTATACATTATATTCCGATATTATAATTGAATTTATTTATATGTCACAGAAAACATATATACATTTCCGTAGCGGTGTATTATTTCGCTGTGATCACACCATATTTATAACTGTATTTACACAAGTGTAATTTTGTTGTCATGTGAATGTGACATGTGCAAAAACATAAAAGAGGTCAAATGGAAGCGAAAATTTTGTGATAAAATATAATTGTTTGATGGTGCACAGTTTAATAGTTTTAAATTAAATTTAAAATTAAAAACTATCGTTAGGACGCCCTACAAAAGACTTCAACGCACTACCGGATCTTGCCTCTGGGAAATCACTCATTTAGCCACTGTAACGGTAAAATTAACAATAGAAACAAAAAAGCATAAATAAAAATAATGAAATATATTAAATAAAATTAAATTCATTCGTATAAAAAAACATATGAAGTAATTAAACTGCTTTTATATCATTTAATGTATTGTATATGTTAAATAAAAATTATAATCTTGAGATGATTTTCGACACATTTAGGATTATTCTTGGACTCTGAAAACCATATGATTTTTTATTGTTAAAACAATATTATAACAAATCTTGGCAGTTATACTGATTCGAAACAGAACCATAAAATGTATTAATTTTTATTTAGTTTACAGTTAGAACTAAATTAATATCAACATCAAGTTTTTTTCTTTCTAAAACTTGTTCATAGTATTAATATATTTGCATAACTAATTCATATAAATTTCATGCCACCTTTTCTATATCAGTTATGTATTTAAAATGATTTTTAAATTAAATATTTTATTTTTATTCTTTGCATTCAACAAAATTAACAGCTAATTTGACATTTAGAGTGGCTATTATTTATAATCGGTGCTTCCGATTCGCAAAGATGAAGAAGAACAGCCCTGTGATACATTTATATAAAGCTAGCTTTCGCTCGCGGCTCTGCTTGCTTTTATACTTTGTCCAAGATGAAGGGTACCCCATGTCCTTTTCCATACATCAGACAGCGCAATACAATTTTTCATGACGATCGGTTCAGTAAAACACACAAATAATCAAACCTACTTCCGTATTTATACATACATTATTTACTTATTAATTAGGATTAGGATACGGTATATCTAAATGTTATAGGAAGAAAGAGATACCAACAAAAAAGTATTATTTCGGAGCAGTTACGTATTCAAAACGCTTACTTTTATATCTGATTATGCAGGTATTAGAAATAATTATTTATTTTTAGCTGGAGATTTTAATTTTATAAGTATCATTAATTTATAAATATAATATTCAACAACAAAAAAAAACACAAAACATAGGTGTTAAAATGACAAAATAGGTTATAAAACAGAACATATTAGGTATAACCTACATCAAAATCTTATTTTACGATTTGATGCATATTGGTTAAATTAGGACACATTAGAACACAAAGATGAATTTATTTTCCACTCTCAAACTGCATTTAAACAAAAATTGAATTTTTCACATAAAAAAGTCAATCGCGCTACAGAAACGCGCATTTCAATCAATTACTGTCAACACGCAAAGGGTGAGAGGGATTTAATCAAATCCCCGAGTAGTTGATAGAATTCGGCCACTTTTTCATCCCCCGAGACGGTTGTAATCCTGAGTACGCCCCTGTGTTTAGTGAATTAATTTAAACACTATTTTCACTCAGAGCAGTGTAGTGTGGGGAGTTAGTGCGGTTGAGAAGTGATCCCTAGATTTATTTTGCCCTTACGCATGACTTGACGGGTGTAATGTTTTAGGATTATTTCGCATATGTTTTCTTCATTTTAATCCCAAGGGACGGCTTTATAAAATGAATTATAAATAAGCAATTCATAATTATTAACATAATTTATTAAAACTATTAATAGGTGAATAAATACGTGGAGTTTTAATAATGTAATTATGGATAGACATAAACTAAATAGAAAACGTTAGTTTTAAATAAGCTATTTTTTAATAATGGTTAGTTGAAAAAAGACACATAAGTAGACAATTTAAGTTATAATGTATATAACATTACAACTACATATACGACTTTAAGTGTGTTACATTTATCATTCTCACTTATTTATAAAAATACTTTTTACTTATATTTGTATTACAAACTGCAGACGCAGTTTTTTTTATACAATCATTAATCTTAATTTATCTTTATATTTAATATCTTTAAATTAATCTAGATAAGCTTTCATATAAAAAATTGACTCTAAACTAACTACTGATCCGATTTGATATAATTTAAATGGGGCCAATCTAAAAGAAAATGCATATTTATTTTACAAGTCTATTCATAATTAGGTAACAAACATTATAAAAACAAGCGAATTGATAACGCCCTCCTTTTTTTAAAGTCAGTTAAAACTAAATAAAATTACGCACATAAAATTCAATGCAAAGTTCGAAATACTACGACTGTGGCTTATCTAACTAGGTATCACTCTACGTTTACGACTTATTATAATTTTTCATATAAGATAAACCAACTTCAATCAAACAACTGAACCGATTGTGATGGAATTTTAATGGGACGAAGAATACTCTTCCAAATAAAAACAAAGTAACCAACATTAAAATAAAAACATCCGAATTGATAATCCTCCTATGTTTGAAGTCGATTAAAAATAGGATATTATCCAACTCAAAATATAGAAAAATAACAAATACTTAGTACTCCGAACATTTCGCACCCCACCGTTCCGCAGCGTAACTCGAGCACCGAACCCGCGACCCGGCCGGGGTGGGCAATCACTGCGCCATGGGTTCCCACGGACTCCCTTTGTTTTCTCTCACGGTTCGCGACATGTCATTCCGATGATTACTGGGTCACTCACATGCTTTCTAATCATATAGGTAGGTAAGACAAAGCATATCTTGAAATTATGACTTTAAATAAAAACAAAGTTTTTTATTTTTCTACTATTAGCTGTGCCTGCGAATCCAAATGCGTACATTACGATTACTAATCGAAGAAAAAAATTAAGTAGGCTATCCTGTGTCATGTACGTCTAAATGTTTATCTACCAAGTTTCATAAAATTCAGTTAATTCGTTTAAGTATTATGGAGAACATACATAACTACATTAATATCTTCAGATAAAAAATTACATTAATATCTTCAGATAAAAAATTCTAAAAATCGTCATTTTAGTTTTAGTATCATGTAAAGACTTAAAACGTTGCTCTAAGTGGAAAGAGCTTATAAACACGATATCTCTGAAAAACAAAGTCACTTACTCCATGACCAACTCTTACAGCTTTATTATTAGTATTGATGATGATTGATTATAACGATTTAAACGTTTTCTTACTGTAAAATGTATTCCAAAACAAATGAGCGCGAATACGGGTATATTGATTTTTATGGTCTATAAATTTAAGATTTTCTATGGTCACCTTTCGAATTCATCATCAGAATAATTCATTTGCTCCATAATATTGAAAAAATTGGCAAAAGGTTTTACGGCCTTTATAATCAGTTTTTTCACGAGTACTCTCTAACTAATATTATAATGTTATGCTAGATATTATATCTAGATATGTAATATACTTGTATACAAGTGCTTTGAAATTCGTTTGCAAGGTTAGACATTAGCAAACATACAAGGTACATAGTACCAGTTACACTCACCCTCACTCATATTTTTAAGAGCCGGTCATTGTGCGGAAAGAGGAAACACAATCAAAATTTTTGACAGGAAATTAAATTGATTGCTATTGCCAACTAATTTCTATTCCCAGCCATTTACAGTGCAAGCTGCCCTTCTTTGGAACTCATTGCCAATCGCGATCCGGTGTGCTCAAACGCTAGCCAGCTTTAAATCTCTTGTCAAATCATACTACTTGTCCTCTCTGTAGGCATTTTTATTTCCTCTCTTGTTTCGATTTAATTCCTCGTCTTGTCTTCAGATATTGTATGTATCTATTTATGTGGAAACGAAGAATTAAAAACTAAGATTAGTTATGTAGATACATACATGTTGATATCATTTTTTTATGAAGAATATTTTACTTTTGAGTAATTTCCACTAGAAGGAAGGCTTAGATGCTATTATGCAGCTTGAAATAACAGAGACAAATTGTATCCAATACCTTTATTTTTACCTATGAGAAAAAGATAATTGAAAATCACTGTCAACAAGATTGAAATTTTGTCTCATTGAAATATAAATGACTGGCTTTTTCTGGTGGCTGTCTTCGTAATTTACGGCCTGTGTAGGTACTTTTCTGATTTATAAGAAACTAGCTTTCGTCCGCGGCTCCGCCAGCGTGAATGTCGATCCCTCGGGAACAGTCCTTTTTTCCGGGATAAAATGTACCCTATGTCCTTCTCCGTACGCCAGATAACGTGTATGCAAAATTTCATGATGATCAGTTCAGTAGTTACAACGTGAAAGCGTAACAAACAAACAAACAAACTCACTTTCTCATTTATAATATTAGTTAGGACTAGCTTTCGCCCGCGGCTCAGCCCGCGTCAATGTCGATCCTTCGGGAATAGTACTTTTTCAACCTTGATCCCATAGATAAAGTTGTTTATATCGACTGACTGAATCAGCCCTTCAAGTATCAGACTGAGTTTTTATATATTGTACGACATTGTAATTTTCCAACCGAATTCATTTAGTAGTTTTTCACATACCTACACATCCTCACATCATCACAAACTTCCAAAACCCTTAAACTATACTTGTAATTGGTAGGCACGACATACCTACGAAACGTGTCCACTGCTCCGTCAGACAGGCCTATCTTACCATCTACAGCTTTTATTTTGTAAATTCCCGGCTAAAATATTCATCGACTCGTCTTCCGATACGTATTTAAATTTCAAAGGCAAAGTTCATCCGTCGAGCGTCTCTATTAACATATCGGAATGCTAAGAACCCACACACGCCTCCCACTTCTGACGTCGAATCGAAAAGTGACAAATGGGACCAAATATTGACAAGCGGAGATAAAAACAAAGCCGGCAGGGGCGGGCTGCGGCCCGGTGTCAATCCTAAGAACAAACAAACTATTTGACGAACGAATTACTTGACAAGTATAGTTGTTTACACGTTCTGTGGGAGTTTGGGATTGCGACACGCCAAAAAAATGGCCATGTGTCGGCGGATGTAAAGACGCCCTGGGAAGCAGATGCAGGGTACTATTCCGTTCGAAAATTGAGGGTGCAATTCGATATAGGTAAAGATTTTAACGGTATTTTTAGCCTGTACATGGTACACATATGTAAGTAATATGTCAATTTGAACATGACATTAAAATAAACCAATGTATACTCAGTCCACATACCAAGGTTCTAACGTTTTCAAAAATTGTGAGTTGTCGTCTTTTGGAGAAAATGCGCTGTGCAGTTTGATGCCGCTTCTTCTGCACTCCGCTTTGGAAGCGGCATTAAACTTAGCCATAACAAAATTTTTGACGTCAGCAATTGTTGAGAAGTGAAATATGACAATTAATAAGTGTTCAAAGAAACCTATATTAAATAAACGTTTTGAATTTGAATTTGAATATGGTACTCACTTTGGGTAGTTACTGAAACAAGGAGAACTTGGTCTAGTTGATGCCAATAATATTTGTTCAAACGTAGGAACATAAAAATACCAAAAACTAAAATCGGTGTGTATTAAAGTTACGTGAACCATCTTTAATTTCTTAAAAATTGGAGGCAGTACCGTTGTGTATATATGGTGTATATATATTTATGTACAAAGTTAACAAGTATGTGATGAAAGCCACACACATTTAAGTACAAAATAGGTACTTGTTGTGTCCGTTATGCATATTAAAATTCATTTTCATTTACATGATAATGGCCAGGCTCTGGTTTGCTTTTTTTATTGTAACTTAGTATAGGTATTTTGGAGATGTCATTTCATCTATATGTTCATTTACATATGCGAGTATAATTTGCACGTATTAAATTACTTACGTAATTAATTACACTACTACATACAATCACAACATCATAATTACATCATCAAAGACATTTTGTAACATAAAGTATTTGATTATTAAAATGTTTCAAAAAGTACCTAAGCTCTAAATAAACTTATATATAGCCTAGATAGGTATGACTATGACATAAGGACGTATATAAAAAGTCATATAACATTTTGAATTAGTTGGCGATATTTAATTTCTTTTTTTAGGTTTACAACAAAATAACCTAAAATTCTCTTAAGGGTAGGTTCAGTCCTATGAAATAATATAAGTAGATAAAAGAATAGGACCTCCTATACACGCAGTTTTATAAAGTTCAGATGCCTTTAAATAGCTTGAAAAATCTGACACCAGTGTTGGCGACACACATGAAAAACAAACAAAACTCATATACTCTCTATATTGATCGTAATTCTTTTTCTTAAATATCGTGCCAGATATTCTGTATTCAAATATATTTTACAGTTGCATGGATTATCAACCGTATTCGTAATTAAAAGATTTTCATTTTGGGGAGCGTACTCGCAGACTTGAGTTCTCAAGTAATAATTTAACTACAAAATTGCGATGGCCGTCGAGTCGTAGCAAAAAATGTAAGCATTTTAGCCCAAGTTAGTGCGCATGACCTTCTGAGAATCGTTGGAGTCAGTGGTTCCCGAGATAACGGTTTGTCCAGGTAGACTACGAGTGCGTCCGCTGGACTGATCCTTACGGACACCATGACGGTGACATTTTATTTAAAGCATCGAAAAAAATAAAATCTTTTATTTTGAAGATATTTAATTTAAATATGTATTTAATAATTTGCAAGGCGTGTGCCCTGGGCGCTCGAACAAATATGGGTACTTATTCATTATAGAATTACATATGGTAAAAGAAGTCTACGCGAGCAGGATTAGGATATGAGTATATTTTTGATGTGGTAACGTTTATGAATGGATGAATGCTGGCTGCACGTACAAATAAATGTCACGTTCCATGTGCAAGTGAGAGTACGGTACAAGCGATGGAGAGGAACGATCGGCCAAAGCGTTTGGCTTGTGTTGTGTGTGACACATCTATCGGAAGCGTTCAGCTTGTGGTGCATCTATGTCTCTTTCCACCGTTATTATGTGAAAGTATCGTCCGCAAACTGACTTTACAGACAGCCAATTTTACTAAATTTAATTCTAGCAGTCTTCCGTGACTTAGTCCATGTGGTTTGCGTTATCACACTGTAAATTGAGGCCCCCGAGTCGGCTCACGGCCCAGACTAGGTTCCGAAACATCTCATCATGTGAGGATGTAACGGGTACACGCTTCGATGACAAAGACATAAATAGTTATCGCCGCGCTCACCCAATTGACGTTTATATACAAATTTCTGATACCTTTTTTTATGTAAAATGTATTTACTCTAGTCCATAATCTAGGATAAAGGCAAAGATATGGTCTAAGATCTTGGGCTAGAATACCTAAAAACTTCACATAAAATAGTCATAGTAAAATTTAATAGAAAGGATATTAATCGTGATTTTAATTACCAATAGATTGATCGTTCTCGGAATCTGTATCAGTGATTCCATGGTCATTCCAGTGATACTTCAACTCCATAGTACTTCCACGGTTTATACCGATAAGTAATTAAACTCAGTGATTCCTAGAACGGACTATCTGGAAGATTAAGAAATTGCAAGTACCTACGAGTGCTTTTCCAATAACTTAGGTCCTAAAATATCGCTAATATTTTTTTATAACTGTTATTTATCCTGATTAGGTTCAATCGTCTGTCATGTCAAGACGGAAAATGATCTTTTTTAGGTTTGCCTGCGTTTTGGATGGTTATATCTTAACTGTATTTGTTATAAAATATACTATCGTTGAGTTAGTATCTCAAAGCACAAGTCTCGAACTTCCTTTGGGAATAACTCAACCTGTGTGATTTGTCCTTATAAAATATATTATCGTTGAGTTAGTATCCTGTTATTTGTCCATATATATTTATTATTTAAACATTAGGGATGTTATAATTATCAGTTTAAAAAATTATAGGCAGTTATTTTTTCTAACGGATATTTGCGAATTTTATGACAGGCCTTTATTATATGATTGTTTTTTGTTTATAAATGTAACAAATAATGATATTCAATTTAAAAACATAAATTTATTTAAGTACAGAAATAGCCTCTGTTATGAAATTTGAAAGAAACATTTCATGTTTTGTTCTAGAATAAATACATTGCGGTAGTCCACGGCCATAATAAAGGTGGGCTATAAAAATGTTTGGAAAGTTTTATTGCCGTAAAGGGGTACGACACAGATGGGGTAAAATCGTAAAGCAATTACATCAGACTTGTTGTAAACGCGCCGCCGACGTTTTAATCTTGTACCTAACTGTAATAATCCGTTGTTTGAATTTAGCGTAGTAATGTTAACATAATAAAACCATACGACAGCTAAACTTAGCTTGAGACGCTTCTATTTAACATTGAATATTACTTTCAAACATTGCAAGTCATTAAATAATATATGTATTTTTAAAATCGAAAATTAGTGATGAAAAAGAAGCAGCTGGCACATTTGACAGCTCCGTAGCGCAGTGGTTAACACACCAGCCTGCGACACGGAGTGCCCGGGTTCGATCCCCGGCCAGGTCAAGATAGAAAATGATCTTTTTCAGTTTTGCCTGGGTCTTGGATGTTTATCTATATATGTATTTATTATAAAATATAGTATCGTTGAGTTAGTATCCCATAACACAAGTCTCGAACTTACCTTGGGGCTAGCTCAATCTGTGTGATTTGTCCGTATATATTTATTTATTTATTCTCCATTTTTTCTTTTCTCCCGGACTGGCATGGAAGATAGAAGAGAGCATTGTGAATGGCTAAAAAATCATTAAAAATATGTATACAATACGTAAAGAAAACCCTGTCCGATACTTAAAGGGGTGATTCAACCCGTCGATTTAAACAACTTTTTCTATGAGACCAATGCTGGTTTTTTTTTTACGTTTTATGTATACATATTGACCGGGCAGCCAAACATTTTTGTTTGAAAATGTCAATTTTGTTTGAGTTCCCAACTTTGATTCCATAGGAAAAGTTTTAAATAAATAAATATATACGGACAAATCACACAGATTGAGCTAGCCCCAAAGTAAGTTCGAGACTTGTGTTATGGGGTACTAACTCAACGATACTATATTTTATAACAAATACATATATAGATAAACATCCAAGACCCAGGTCAATCAGAAAAAGATCATTTCCCATCATGATCTGACCGGGGATCGAACCCGGGCACTCTCGTGTCGCAGGTTGGCGTGTTAACCACTGCGCCACGGAGCTCGTCAAAAGTTGTTCATATTGACGGGCTGAATCAGCCCTTTAAGGATCGGACAGGGTGTTCTTTACATAATGTATATTTAGGAACCAAGGTGTATGAAAAAATAAGTAAAACAAAAATACATTTACCATACGTATGTAGTAAGGACCTACATGTAGTATTTGTGTCACTAAACTAGCGTTACCGCTTTCGAATATACCTAAATTATCATGTTTTTATTGAACTTACAAAGTGCCACATCCACAAGCGTGAAATAGCTGTGAACTTGTTATATTTCATTGTGAAACTTTCACAATTTTTTAATCGGTCGCACGCACATAAGTGCCGTTGGGTTATTCCGTATCATCCCACGAATTCTCATCCCATGTATTTTTTGTTTTTTTTTTCTCACTTATCCTTATTCAATTCTCAACTCATCCCAAGCATATTTTTTTAATAAATTAATTTATATTTATTTTTTTAACTCATCCCATTTCTATTCCTCAATCAATTGTATTTATCGAAAACTAGCAGGCCGCCCTGGCTTCGCACGGGTAGGTATTTAAGTCATATTCTAATGGTGAAAAAAAAAATGTAAATCGGTCCTGTAATTCACCAATCTTTCCACTTTATATATTAGTGTGTAGTGCAGAAGTATTACCTACCCGCCAATGACTTTGTCCGAATGAAAAAATATTACGTACATTCATACATATATTATAAATATCTCTTCTAGTACCATCTATTTCACCACATCACAGCAACTTGCACGTTGCTCCTCTCCACTCGAGATACAGGTTAACGCCTAGTTCGATGGTGTGGTGCTGAAATGCGGATGCTAGTTTTGTGCCAACAGACATATTTACTTATTTACTTATACTTTACTAGCTTTCGCCCGCGGCTCCGCCCGTGTCAATGTCGATCCCTCGGGAATAGTACTTTTTCCCGGGATAAAAGGTAGCCTATGTCCTTCTCCGCACTCCAGAGAACTTGTATGCAAAATTTCATGATGATCGATTCAATAGTTATGGCGTGAAAGCGTAAGAAACAACCATACAAACTCACTTTCGCATTTATAATATTAGTAAGGACAAGGATAGTAAGGATATTAGTAAGGATAAGGATACATATGTAGAACAGGAGAAATATCAATAAAAATATTTTTATATTTTTTATTATTTTTTATAGAATCACGTCTTTTTCCCTTGCGGGGTAGACAGAGACTAAATATTAGCAATTAGATTCCTAACTGCTAATATTTAGTAGTTGGGTTCATTAATAAAAACGTTAAACTTATGCAGATTTTGTCACTCAAGTCAAGTTCGTGAAGACGAAGCTTTTCTTACTTTTTTTTAATTTATATTTGACGGCAAACGAGCAGACGAGCCACTTGATAAATAGTAGTCACCGTCTCCCCTTGAACATCTGCAACACCAGAGGAGGTGCTGATGCGTTGCCGACTCTTAAGACACCTATAAACACGCCTTTTTTTTTCCTAAAAGTAGTTTTTTTTACAAAAGCTTCACGTTCTCACTTTAACCTGTAAAGGGTAGTTCATAAAATACTTTGTACATCTAGGGCCTCACAATATAACATTTCAAATGATATCTCCGTTTTCATTCAAATAATTTATTTCCTTTTTCGCTGGTTGGTCTGAACCTAGAGGGCGACCGATATTAGCTCTGGGTTTCCTGTCCCAATTTTAGCTATTTCTTAAGATGAAAAATACACTTTAACTGACGCAATCACAGACAATAGTTTTTCAATTGTTTGTCGGTCTCACGGCGACCAACGCGGCGATTAAAGGGTTAAGAAAACATTTTTTTTGTTTGAATCCTGAAGTCTATTTCCAAACTTATTTTAATGTTTTAACGTGATAACGTCTTGTAAATCGATGAACGTCGGCGGCACGCACGGAAAAGTGTCACGTTCGGTGTGCAAGCGAGAGTGCGGAACAAGCGATAGAGAGGCACGATCGGCCTAAGCCTTCGGCTTGTAATGCATATATATACCTACTACCACCGTTACCAAGTTAAAAAATATATCGTAAAAAAGAAAAAAAATGTTGTCTATAGGTAAAGTCGGTTTAGACTTTACAGACAACAATTTTTTTCTTTTTCAATAGGCATAGCTTCAAGTGCGAGATGTCACTCAGCCATCATTTCCATGTCACATGTAGGACCATCTGCCGCACGTCTTCGAATTCGTGCTATGAATATTCAACTAATCCTATTCCAACAGTTTCTCCGTCAGCCTTTTACATGGCGTCGCGTGTGTTTATCCGATGCTTGACATTGAATAAATTAACATTTTGAGATGTTTTTATGTTATATATCTATTTACCCGCAACTTCGTCCTTGTAAATTATAGCCTATGTTACCCGCTTATATGACTGTTCCTTATAGATTAAAGAATTTCTAAAATCAGTTTAATACTTTTATATTATTCATTAAATACAAATACAGAACCGAATCCTTCTTAATGACTAAAAACGCATCACTTACTATTTCGTCGGGATTGCCGGCTATAGTTTTGGACTTGTCCGGACCCATTTTCAAGGCGAATGTGGGATGCCCGAATGTTTCTTCTTTGTAGATCTTTCATGCTGGTCTGGGAGAAAAGAAAACACGTAGTATATACAGCTGTTTCTCTTGCCACGCAGACAATACACGCCGGTCGAGGAAAAAGGCGAGAATCTAAGAAATCATATCTAGCAACCAATTACTATATTAATTCCTTTTCCTTTGGTTATTATGACCCAAATGGTCTGTCTACCCCGTAGAGGATAAAGACGTGATAATATCAAAGCACTGATCTTTGAGGGAAGCAAACCGTCGTTTCGCCACCATTAACATTCGCCCCGAAGTTGATCTTCATAACAGACCAAAACTAGTCGGCGAAGACGAGTAAAACGTAAAACATAAGTAAAACCTAAAAAAATTAATGTTTCTCACGTAAGTTTCAATATTATTATGTGATAATATGTATTATAGATCTGCAATATAACAAAGCAATCTAAACTTATTGGCTTTCCCATTTTCTGTATGACTTTCCTAACAAAATAAAATATTTTTCCTGAGGACGATGAGCTGCCACGATAATTCTTTTGATTTAAGTATTTTTCCGACACTTGTATAATTAACAAAAACAACACATATTATTTATCGATAGGTCGTAATACTTTAGAAATGTCACATCAAGCGTACTTAATTAAAAATGGATAAGCAGGTCAGACAACTAAGACTCAAAACATCAGGACAATAAAAGAGATATATTTCTATGTTAACCTGTTCTAGGTGTGTAGTATCTTTTATACTTAGTTTACAATGACTAACTTTTACAAGTTCGTGTATACCTAATTGAAGAACGCGCACCGAACGAAGTAAAAGGGTCTTGTCAGAAAGACAGACAGACGGACAACCGAGTGATCCTATTTTTTAAGTATATTTGAGGGCAAACGGGCAGACGAGCCTGATGGAAAGTGGTCACCGTCGCCCATGGACATCTGCAACACCAGAGGAGGTGCTGATTCGTTGCCGACTCTTAAGATACCTAAAACGAGTAAGGTTTCTTTTTACGCTTTGAAGTACAGAACCCTAAAAAGAGTTATAACATCTATTAAAATATTTACATCCCATATTCTTAGTCTTTCCCTCCACTGAAACTCGTCGGAGAACTCCTTAACTTTGTCTCTGTTGGAACGTTTTTTTTTATTTCAATTTATTCAGAGAACAATATTACATTGCACACGAATATATAAATCATTTAACTAATTAACAAACATTTAATCAGAGTTAAATATTAAACAGTTTAAAATTATATTATCAGCCAATGAATGAAAATGAGTCGAAAATCGCGACATTTCGATTGAGGAAGCATCATATCGTCGAGGTGAGAAATCCTTGAGAAAATGCCTTAAAATTAGGTCTAGATTCTAATTGGCCAATAGACTTATTGTTATTACTTACCTAATTATAAGAAAAAGCTATAGAATGTCGCTGATTTGTAACTAATTAGAAGAGCATTTGAATCATGAGTACTAGTAATATAAGTAAATTTTAGACAAATGCCGTATCCAAGATAATCTTTTTACTTGATACCTTATCAATAGCTTTGTCTTTTCATTTTCAAATTAAATGACTAACATTCTTGGAATAATTAAAGCTTGCGGAATACTTTTACTGTAAATTGATAACAAAATTCTTATCAGTAGGTAGATAAACCATACAGCAGTTAGTCATTTTAGAATAATGTTAAAGTAAGTAGTCATTTTAGGGCAATCTTTTAAATCATTATTCTTTTTAGAATGTTTTTTAAAACAATAAGTCAGTTTAGAATTATCTCTAAAATAATAAGTTATTGGGAATCTTAAATCCTGTTAAATAAAAAAGTACGTTAGTTTGTCAGGATAATAAAATGTGAAGATGTTTATAACTCCTTAACGCAAGAACTACAGGATGGATTTTGATGGAATTTAACAACATTAAAGCTAAGTCATTAGAATATCACATGAGGTATAATTATGTTAAGTCGTGGGAAAAGGCTATTTTGCTAAGTATAATGTTATTATCAATTTAAACTTGAAAATTAAACCAATCGAAAAGACTGGCAACGTTATATTAATACTAGCTTATAAAAAATACTCAACAATATCTGCTTCTTACAAATGTATAAGCATAAAATATTTCTTACTCTACGAAACTAAAATCAGTTAGCGTTCCAAACCGACTACCGAAAAAAGATATTTCATAAGAAACTCGTTTTAATACTGCTCCACTCTTTACCATATCTGAAGCTCGTGCCATAAACTTAATTAAGGTACAATAAAATACCCTTAAAGCATAAATTTTATACAACACATTAACACAACCTCCTACCGTACAAGTGCTCAATCAACCACCGAGTAGGTGGGTAGAAAAAGAAAAAAACAAAGACCCCGGGCCACACATAAATCGCCCGCGATAGAGTCATTAGCCAGGGGCGGACTCTGAATAATTAAAAACAAATAATGTCGACACGGATTACCTTATCTTCCAACATCGGCGATTTTAGTTAGTTTCGGTTAACTTACACGGCAGTTTGGGGGAATTAATGGGAATACGTGAATCATCGGGTCTTTAATTTTTTTAACCGCTTTTTCGTTGTATGGCCGTGAAATAACAGAAACAACTTTTTTTTTATATCTTTAGTTTATAGGTATACATTCAATTATTACTTAACTGAAAAATAATATTGAAGAATACAAAGAAATTAATTCACAATAGTTATTATAATTTTAATACTTTATAGTTATTATAATCTTATAGTAGTATGGCAGGCAGATCAGTGAACTGACTATATCGGTTATTCAAATTTTGATAGTTCATTATAAATAAAAAACATAATTAACAATGTAAATCTAATAGTACTTAACAAAAAGTATTTCCATTACAAACTGTAATCTATAACCTTCACAAAATTACCAAAACGCCTATCACTATTGTTTACTCATTACGTCCCCTTTCGTCCAGTAACAGTGTAATTTACACTGTTTACGTAGTCCGACCCTGCTCGCGTGGGCCGGAACATGTGTACCTACCTGATTTAATGACATTTACAAATCTTACACGCCAGGCTGCGCCACTGTCATTATATGACACTGTCACCTGTCAATCGTCATTTGTTTTAATTTATTCACAAATCGCCTCGTCGGACATTCTGTCACTTTGAATTACGTTAATTTGTAATTTTGAATGCAAAGAGTAACAAACATTCTTATCCTTACTAATATTATAAATGCAAAAGTGAGTTTGTTTGTTTGTTATACTTTCACGCCGTAACTACTAAACTGATCGTCATGAAATTTTGCATACATGTACTCTAGAGTACGGAGAAAGACATAGGCTACCTTTTATCCCGGAAAAAAATACTATTCCTGAGGGATCGACATTGACGCGGGTGGGGCCGCGGGCGAAAGCTAGTAGGATATAAAGAGATAGATATAAAGAATAAAATTTAACAATGTTATTTTATCAAGTTTATCCTAATCCTAAGTCATATTATAAATGCGAAAGTGAGTTTGTTTATTTGTTTGTTTGTTACGCTTTCACGCCGTAATTACTTAACCAATCATCATGTAATTTTGCATACAAGTTCTCTGGAGTACGGAGAAGGACATAGGCTACCTTTTGTACCGGGCAAAAGTACTATTCCCCAGGTTATAAATTACGTTGACGAAGTCGCGAAAAAAAAACTATTTTTTGTGTTTTTTGTTCTTCTTATTATCTCCCTCTTCTTCGTCTTCATTGTATTCTTGTCTATGCCTGTTATCAAATAATTACTTACTTACTATACAAGTATATTTTGGTTTATGTCTTATGACTTCGCCTAAATTGTAATAGAATTTGTTCATATCCATCTACCTACTTACATTTAAAAACAACCGCGATAGTGGAGCGGGCTCTCGTGTGAGTGAAGTGACTTACGAGTGTTTGTTCAATTTACACTGAGAGCCCTCGGCGAAGACACGATGGCGCCGAGTTGTCAAAATAATATAGTAGATTAAAACTAAGAAATATATTACTGTCGTAAAAATCATTATTTAAATACACCAACTATTGACTAAGTATAAAAAACGACTTTAACCAAACTATGAACAGATTTTGATGAAATTTTAATGAGACCAATTGAAAAGCATACCCTTTAAAAATAAATAAAAAGTCATAAGGTAACAAAAAAAATACATTCGAATTGAGCCCTCCTCCTTTTGTTTAAGTCGGTTAAAATAGAGGACATTAGATAGGTGGGTAGGATACGAGTATTACTCTATACTGATAGTATAAAAAGGAGTGATTTCATTGGTGTTTGTTTGTAATGGATTCACTTCAAAACTACTAAATCTATTTTCAAAAAGTCTACAGTTATAACGAAGAAAGTCGCGGGAAAACAGCTTGTATAAAATAAACCAGATAATATGTGATATGGCTCAGTCCACGCTTTTGAGGATAAAAACGTTATTATACAAACCAATCACGTTTTTATCCTTAAAAGGTATACAGTAATAAATTAGTTCCTAAACGTTGACACGTAACGTAATATAAAATATGTTTATCACAGAGCTGATAATCTACAGACCTTAGTCGAAATGTCCATGTCTTGTCTGCAATATCTCATGCAGTATAAATCCACCCATTAAACAAAATAGAAAATATTAATAAGGTCCCGTTTTTATCCTTTGGGTACGGAACGCTAAAAACGACGTTTCTTTGATTTATTTATTTAATAAAATTTGTTGTTCCAAAGTAAAAACTTGTTACAAGTGGCGGACTAAATGCTATAAGCATTATCTCCAAGTCAAATGACAGAGAAATAAAAATTGTATGGCGCAAACAGTGATCTAGTTATTACACATAATATATATACATACACATACACATATATATATATATACATATAAATATAAACGACAGCAAAGTAAATAAATACATATATATGCAATATATACTTACATATAAATATTATATACTTACCAAATAAATATTCATTACTACAACACTTCAGATACAATCTATTTAATAGTAGTAGTAACAGTAAACTTGGGTTGGTGATTTTTGATTGGTGGTCCCACCACATGATCTTAAAAGAAGACTCTCCTAGAGAAATTAAGTTTACATCCAAAATAGTTTCGACTCACATACGAGTATGAATTACGAAAAATACATGTCCGTTCTCAATTAACAGCACAGTTTATCCATTTGCAATATTTTTTTTACTGTGGACACGCTGTGTATAGACAAAAAGCAGTTGTTATCACAATTATATTTAAAACCTAATCGCCAAACAGCATAAAAAACAAAACACCAGCTTTTCAGCGTCCCTCTTACATATACAGCGACATCTATGTAAATTCGTAACATTTGCTGTTACCAAATTAATTTATTGAACGGTCCCAAATAACGGGATGTCTGAAGACTCTTCTGCCAGTCACACCATAGATTTACTGTCTTTGATAACAACTCGCAGTTCAGCGCTAAGGAAAATACTATTGTATATCAAAGAAATAGATTTGCTTTTGATTTGCACGTGACTGAACATACTACCAGTACTCTCAAGTGACGAGTCAGTAAATAAACAGTTGATACTAACTACACATCATTACATCAAAGAGATGAATAAGCGTTGTCGAAGGACATAATACTTTATGTTGTTGGTGATAAAATTTCAAATATATTGGGCAGTTTCTTATCGCGCAGTGGGTTAGTGGGCGCAAACGGAGCCGGGTCAAACGTTCGGCAAACAGGCACTAGGTAGCGCATTCGCCTGTGACTATTTGTTGGCAACACCGTGAAATAGTTGCACTGAGGTCCTTACAATATTGTGTTGGAGTGTTTCGCTGCGAATGGCAGCGCAGTTACGTTCAGGAATTTCCAATTTGCTCGTGGGAGATTTAAAATGGAGACACATTAAAATGTTTACGATCTTTTTAGAAGAACAAGTTAGTTGCGTTCAGTGTAACGTTGTTACGGTGCTGAAAAAAGAACAAATTAGGTAGATATGTGACAGATTGATTTGAACTTGAAAGTTTCAAAATTTCATATCTTCAAAAAATATACACCAGATCGTTAACTTGAAAAAAAGTGATTGAAATTGACTCACGCTTTTTAACCAATTACATGATAGTAAAGCGGACCTAATAGCTTTGCTTGTAGCAGATTGAATTACAGCGACAAAAAGCTCCACGAAACAATACTAAATTATATGAACAACGGAGCGTAAAGCGGGCTCGGTGCTATCGCTAACAAAACTCGGAAGCATCTCAGATCAAACCGAAAAATAATCGGCTATCAATCAGACGTCCGAATCCTCACAAAAAATCCTTTGTCGGCCCAGCCTATAATTGGTGGCTGGAAAAAACAAAAGTGGAAATTTATAACGAGACGAAACACCCAAATCACGCTGTTTAGTGCAAAATTATAGCGTTTTAAATGTGGCGTTTAGGTGATTTGTACAAACTTAATGTAGGGGTTACGTAAATGGACGGAAAGTTCGGGGCAATCTATTAGCCCGGCAAAAAATGGACTTAATTTCACACCTGTTTACCTTTAATGCCATAATGACGGCAGCAATGGGCTTTTTGCACGCGCTTCTGCAAAGTCTTTTACTGCTTTTACATATACTTTCGGAAAATCATTAAAGGTATCACGAGGAGCAACGGTCTTCTTTGTTGATCTGAAAGTATTTCGCACTGTTTAATGCGAGGTACAAAAAGAGTAGAGTTAACATCGCGACCTACATTGGATTCCTGGTACCGCAAATTGACAAATTACTTCCACAGTCACCGCGCACAGCACAGTACTAAATATAGGCACAGCTCTAGATTGCTTTTTTTATACAATGCTATGCTAAACCTATTTTAAGAATACATTCTTGTATTATTTGTCCCATGGTGGTTCAATACGAAATATCAGAGTGAAATGCAATAAACCCTATGCCAACCTTGATTCGTTAAGTCATCTTAATGGTATATTTATTTTATTTGCCTTAGTGTAGCAGAGGGAATGTTTATGTATTTTTGGACTAGATGATCTGGAGCGCCACAACACTGGCTAATAATGACCATAAACTTTTTTTAATGCTAGAATGTCAAGTTCGCTTATTAGTAATCTTATATAATAATCTCTAGTCAAAGAGATTATATACAATTATACATATTTTAAATCTTTTTGCTTACAGTGAGTGGCTTTGGATTCGAATTTTTTTGTGAAATAGGAATAAAATAGAAATACAATATCACATATCGCAGACGAAAGTAAGAATTTAGGTTGTTTATGCTGTGGTGACGCTTTGCCCTAATTCTGTAAGGATGACGATGATAATATTTGTAACTTTGCTTGAAAATTTAAATGACTACGGTTACGGGCTTTTGATAAGCCTTGCATGGCATGAGATATCTTAAAACTGTTTAGTGACTTACGGATTCATCTCAGCTGTAAGAATTCCACTGCTGGACAAAGGCTTCTCCCATGGATTCTTCGTTTCATGACAGGATATTGCCATACTTACCACGCTTGGCAGGTTGGTTAGCGAGCGCAATTTCTTTGCTTCTTGTGCTTCCAACGCTGCTGCTAATCCGAAAAGTTTTTTTATTTGGGGAAGGATAGGAATTTGTTGAATCTGAAATATTGGGATACTACTTACTCAGATGAATGGGGGAGAAATCAAGAAGCGAGCTTCTTGCTTTGCATCAAAGATGCTAGCCAGCCTCTCTGGTATTTCTGATGGATATAGCACATATAGTTTACCTTGCATCAAGACCCTGCTTAGCTTATGTTTATTCGCTGAGCTTTTAACTTTCTATCAGGTATAACTACCTCCGTGGTCCAGTAGTTAAGGCGTTCGCCTGTAGACCCGGGGGTCGTGGGTTCGATTCCCACGGGAAGCATACTTTTTTTAGTTCCAGTTTGGTTAGGACATTGCAGGCTTGAATCACCTGATTGTCTAATAATAAAGATGATTCCGTGCTTCGGAAGGCACGTTAAGCCCGGCTGCCATCTGGTAGTAATTAAAGGAACCACTTCAGAGGTCGAGAGGCGGTTCCAAAGAACTCTGACACCAGGGTTTACATGGTCGATAGAACATAACACCTACGCGAAATGATGATGATCAGGTGTAATCATTTGATCAATCAGGCGTAGCTTCAATTAGAGGGAGTATGGATTAATTCTAACTTTACTTCAAGAACCAGCTAAGCCGAGGCTGGTTGCCCAGCATCTGACGTCACGCGCTGGGTGCCGACACGTCGCCGTCACGCTCCACAAACGCCGAGGTTGGCGCAGCCTTGACGCCGTCGCCCCACATTGCGCACCAGCCCGAACCGCTTTTTTAAGCAAATAACCACCAGCTATGAAACAATTCAAGATCTTCCGGATGTGCGTCGTACAGAAAAACTCGATTTCTGCGTCACCTTGTCTCAGATACTAAGTGGATATTGCCAACATATCTGGTCAATACAAGGATGGATGGAAACAAAAGCAAAAGGGAACATTTTTCGCAGTTTGAACAGGTTGGTTGGCCTGGTGTTGCAGGCATCCATAGGCCACGGTAACCGCATTCCATCAGGTGGGCCGTATGCCTGTTTGCCTACTAAGTATATTAAAACAAAAAACAAGGTGATAATTCAGAATCGTATTTTCCAAACTTGATGGTGTTGCTCATCATAATTCTGGGCTTTTACTGTACTCATCTTTGATGATTCCGTGCTTCGGAAGGCACGTTAAGCCGGTGGTCCCGGCTGCCATTTGGTAGTCGTTAAAGTCAGAGGCCGAGAGGCGTTTCTGAAGAACTCTGACACCAGGATGTGCATGGTCGATTGACCGTGACACCTACTCGAAATGATGATGATGATGACTGTACTCAAATCTCTTTTCAGTGTTGGCATAGGTAAAAATCAAAGAAAATATGCCATTCTCTTCTCCTTTGGAAACCGTATAACAAAAAATACTAACACTTTAAGGAATTATAGGAATGCACAATTTCAATCTTTATGATTGCCTATCATTGCGTGATAAGCGGTCTAAGTAAGTATACCTTCCTAATCCTATAGATACTTGATTATTACTTTCTTATAACTCAGTTTTTGTTCTCATTTTAATCTGAGCCTTTTTCCGCTCTATCCTTCAATAAAGTGCGTCGGAGCCCAAAGTCCATATTGATGCTGTGTGAAATAATTTGTATGGCCTACTTGACAGCAACTCTTCTTCGGTAGTTCCAGCCCTCCAAACAAATACCTAAGAAGATAAGGTAAACGTATCTTTCTCGCTCTTTTTAGATCGCTTTGAAAATTAAACCCAGAGCTTCCTCGTGTTGCAGGCTGGCGTATTACCCACTGCACCATCGATGCCGTCAAAGTTAAGTTATATCTAAGTTTTAGTACAGTCAGTCAAGGAGATACCTGACCCTGCTATCTACCTATATCTTGAATTTTCTCTTAGTCTTATAGTAATATTGTCATGAAAATGTATATTCAGGAAGTCTAAATTAAATCTTTCTAAATATATATTTTCATGTTAATATTATTTTTAGTTAAGGAGAAAATTCAAGATATAGGTAGATAGCAGGGTCAGGTATCTCCTTGGCTGACTGTACTATCCCACTAATGTTACCGCTACTTACGATGGCTGATTTCAATTTTCGTTTCGCTGCGGTTTACACCGACTGTGGTCGCCCACCGCATGGCGACCTCATGTGCCTAAACGCTTGCTAAGTGCAACTTTAATACATATTTAATGTCGTTTTCAAGAGTTATTTCCTCTGAATCATATCAAAATAAAATTAAAGTTATCCATATATAGGTGTTTTTAGGGTTCCGTTCCAAAAGAAAAACGGAACCTTTAAAAGGTCACTTGGTTATCCGTCCGTCTGTCTGTATCTCTGGTAGTCTGTCTGTTAAGAACCTTTTTCTTAGGAACGAGTCATCAAGCTGAAATTCATATCCAATACTCAGGTCCACTGTCTCTTGGATCTGTGAAAAATTGAAACTTGTAAGCCAACGCAATCAAAAATAGCCGTTTATGCCGCAAATTTTCGACATTCCCAAGGGAATCAAAACCTACAGGGTACTTTCCATAAACTCAAAATCTTGAAATTTGGTACAAAGCAACTCGTCTTATAGCACAAATAAAGGAAAAAGTATACATTTTTAGTTACATCATATAGGTAATAAAATATTTGTAATAATTTAAAACTTATTATAGGTAATTGTAAGGAACCCTTCGTGCGCGATTCCGACTCGCACTTGGCCTTTTTTAACTAAAGAGCCATCTAACTACCTGCTTACTTTTGGTACATATGCTATAGGTATGACACAAAATGCTGAGTGAACACCTTTTTGGTTGCGAATGTGTTTAAATTTATAATTTTGTTAATTTACCTTTTATTTACCTTTTATTTTAATTGTAATATTTTTGTTAAGTATTGCACCAAATAAATAATTTTCTTTCTTTCTGTCTTTCTCTTTTTCTTTCTTTTTTATGATATAGGCGGCAAACGAGCAAGCGGGTCACCTGATAGTAAGTGATCACCACTACCCATTGACAACTGCAACACCAGAAGTGTGACAAGAGCGGCCAGGCGAACCAGGCTTCCAAAAAAACATAGACTCGTGTCATGTCACACAAATTATAAAAACAACGGATATTATATAATAATACTAGCTTTCGCCCGCGGCCCCGCCCGTGTTAATGTCGATCCCTCGGGAATAGTACTTTTTCCCGGGATAAAAGGTAGCCAATGTCCTTTTCCGTACTCCAGAGAACTTGTATGCAAAATTTCATGATGATCGGTTCAGTAGTTACGGCGTGAAAACGTAACAAACAAACAAATAAACAACCAAACTCACTTTCGCATTTATAATATTAGTTAGGATGGTACTGTTTTAGGGACATAAAGTTCCCGAAATAAAGTTAAAACTCTTCTTTGAAGATTCATTAAATAGTGACTATAACGAATATATACGAATTCGTAGATACTTAGACACATGTATCCAGTAGGTAAAATTGGCGACTTTTTAACTAAGAAATTTGTTGTAATTCCTACTCATCTTAATTTTCATATGAAGACCTACGAGTTCTCATCCAACTACTAAAAAACACAGCTGTGAAACTTCATGCAGTTCCTTTTATAAATTAACTGATTATTCAACAAGAGAAGCAGGCACGCAACTTTTTTCTTAAAATCGTGAGGTTAAGGTAATCCAAATGAGTTACAAATAACGACCATTAACGTTTTGGAAAGAGTGCGTTCAAAGACAGTCACGCATGGCACTAATGAACGCGGTGTCTGCATCGAAGATGCTCATAAATTTGACTTGATGATTGAATTCTCCCAACAAAAAATAAAGACACCTAAGTAGCCAATTTTGCTGTGCAAGACAGGCCTGTTTTAACCATTTTGGGTGCTCGGGTGAGACAATTTTGCTGGCGCCTCTTATCTGTGTCTTGTTGAGAGGGGGGGGGGGTATTAAAACTGTTGCGACTTTCTAGAAGGGTCACTGCATTCTCCGATCAACCCCAGAATCACAGCAAGGTAAACAGTAAACACTGACCTGGATTCATTTGTGAACAGGACGTTGGGAAGGATCGCCCGCGGCAGGCCTCGTGGCGGCTGGCTGGGAACCTCCCTGGTTTGAACTTTATTATTTTCTTGCTGCTTACGCTAGTGATACACCAACACACACGCGCGATGATTCTTTAGAGTTGTTTTCGGCCAGCGAAAGTCCTTAGAAGTCGTTATTTTTGGAAATTATATTAGCGCAAGGCGCTGTTCAACTCGACTCGCACGCCATATTTTTTCGACTGTCCGGGCGACCAATCACAGACCGCCGACGGCAAAAAAAGAAGTATGTATGGGAGGGGAAACGGAAACGGGACACAGATAGGTAATTTTATTTGGATTTTAAAGTTAATGCTTACACATTTTCCCCCACCTGAAATCCACAAGGGTTTCACAGAGAATGCAAATTGAAAGATAAAAAAAACAAAAGCAATAGCTACGCACTATTGCAAGAATATCTAGAAATATTATTTTCGAAAGATAAAGTAATAAATAAGTTTTAACTAGCCTAAGGATAGTGTGTATTAATGTTTTAGTAATTTATAAAAAAATATCTTAATTAATTGGTAAGGGACAAACCTTTACTACCGGCCTACGAAAGGTCTTTCCGTTAGCAGTTCGGAAAGTAACTACTCTGACTACTTGATCCGAACCAGCATGCACTGGCACAATACGTGCCAACTTCCAGAACATCGGCGGAAGATTAGGTTCGTTAACTATGACTAAGTTATCTATTTTAATATTTGGTTCATGTACGAACCTTTTGTTCTTTCGTTGTAATGTATGAAGATAATCACGCTGCCATACGCGCCAAAATCTCTGGGTAATTTTCTTAAGCATGACCCAACGAGAGCGCGGACACGAAATAAAACATCTAACACACTTCGACAGCACGGTACGTATCAGAAGTCTCAATCCAATTATCCAAAACTGGCGTTGAATAAGAGATTGTAAGATTCGAGGTCCACAATGCAAATATTTTTTATGAAAAGGTTTTATTCTAATTTTAGACACTGGACATTGTTTATGTAACAAAAAAGGGTGTAACGCAGATGGTGACAGATTAGCCTCATCGATGCGTTCCCCCACCCGCACGATCCCATCATCGTCCAGGATAGGTGAAAGTTTTTGAATGGATTTTACACATGGTTCATTATCTCGCACTCGATTGACTTCGGAAGACATATAATGATACTGACTCAATGTAACTAACACTTTGGTTGACTTCTCGAGTTCAGTACTACTGAGAAATGAAAGAATTCGATTTTGCCTTGCAACCCTCGAATTTGAAATAAATCGAATACACCATGCTACAATTCTTAGAATTTTTGTAAAAGAGGAATGTCTGGCAATTAAGTCCAGAAGTGGGTTTCTCACATCAATCACATGAAGACTTTTAGTTTCTAGTGGTTTGAGCTCGGGTAAGTCTTCTTTTGGAAGTAGAACCCGTTTGTTAGGCCATTGACTAGGCAAATCCTGCAGCCAAGAAGGACCTTTCCACCACAGAGGATGGTCTATAAGCTCTGGACAGGACACTCCGCGACTACAACAGTCGGCCGGGTTATCCTTAGATGAAACATAATACCAGTGATCGGTACTAATCAAATCAGTTGTTTGAATGACACGATTGGCTACATACATTTTTAACAAATGAGGGGCGGTATTAAGCCATGACAAGGTAGTGCTGCTGTCTGAATAAGCTCGAATAGAATTAATAGTTATATGGTCTTTAAGCAAATTATACATGTGCGATAGAACTTTTGCCAGAAGCACCGCTGCGCTTAGCTCGAGTCTATTTAGTCTACCGTGGTAGGTTTTAAAGGAGCTACTTTAGATTTTCCAATCAGTAAACTAGTCGCAGTAGAAATTCTGGGCTCATTAGTAACCACACAAATATACACACAACAACCATAGCCTTTCAGAGAACCATCACAGTAACCTACCAAGTGTACTTCCATCGGATTGGAAGGTATAACTAACCGCGGAAGAGAATTTTTTTATAAATCAGACAAATTGGCCGCTATTAAATGCCATTGTTTGGTTAAATGTTTTGGAATAGTCTCATCCCACGATAAATTTAACCGCCATATTTCTTGCAACAGCGATTTTGCTGCAAAGACTACTGGGCATATCCAACCGAGTGGATCGAAAATGCGAGCTACTAAAGAGAGTATGGATCTTTTAGTAAATTTGACTTCGAACGAGTCTGAAAAGGCATATGAAAAAGAATCATTAATGGGATTCCATAGTATCCCTAATATTTTGACAAACTCATCTCCCGATTCATCGAAGGATTTGAAACTTTGACAAAATTCAGGAGGAACATCCTTAAGAAGACGAGGATCGTGGGTAGTCCATTTACGTAGTTCAAAGTGAGCCTTTGCCAACAAAGATGTGATATCAGCCTTCAATTTGATCGCCTCTTGAAGGGAAGAGCCGCCAGTTGTGATATCGTACATAAATGTCTCCTGGGTGATAACCTGAGCTACACGACTTGAGTACTCAGAACCATGATCTTCAACAAGTTGATGAAGTGTTCGAATGGCTAAATAAGGTGAACTACTAACTCCGTACGTGACTGTCTTAAGTTCGTACTCCGTTAAGATCTCAGTTGAAGCACGTGTTGATAATGCCTTTCCTCGGGTCTTATCAATATTTGCCGATACATACGACGGATGTCGGCAGTAAAAACTATTTTGTGAAGTCTAAATTTTGTCACTAAATCGACAATATCCACTTGCAGCTTAGGACCCACATGAACAATATTATTGAGTGACAGATTATTCGAGGTCCGACTACTGGCATCGAAGACTACTCGTAAACGTGTCGTTGTACTATCGGGTCGTATTACACAATGGTGAGGAATAATACAACGGTCAGTAGACAAAGATTCAGCAGGCTGCATATGTCCCAGATCTTCGTACTGCTGCATAAATTCCTTATATTCCGTTTTCAACTCAGTCTGGCTGGCAAGACGCTTTTCCAAGTTGAGAAAACGGTTAAGAGCCTGATGATATGATTCTCCTAAGGCTGGAGTATCATCTTTAAGCATAATTGGTACAACATAACGACCGTCGGAGGTACGATATGTGCCATTTTTATATTTTTGTTCACATATTTCATCCTCAGGACCGGAAATTTTACATTTCGGCGGTTCTTCGGATTCCCAAAAACGTTGAACGCTCTCATCGAGCGCACTAGAAGACGCGATGAGTGACGTAACGGGTGTGGCTGGAGTTTGAGCCACCACGTTTTGAAGAAACTGACCACTTATCACCCAGCCGAATACACTAGACAGTGCACATGGAAAGCCAGGGCCTGGGCTATAACGTGAACCAGTATATATCTGGTCAAAACAGTCTACTCCTAACAACAGATCGATCGGACCCGATTTATCAAAATCTTGGTCGGCGAGATCCAGATGTTGAAACTTTTCCTTGACAACCGACGGTAACGAAGTTGAAGGAACCATTGAAGTGATTTTAGGCAAAACCACTAATGGTATATCGAATTGGGGCGAGTCATTTGATTTAGGCACAATAGAGCCAAAAGTATAACCTTTGATATTACAAACATAATTTTGACCGAGACCGGTTACATTTAAATTACACTTTTTTATATGTAAACCTAACTGTCGCACACAGCTACTTGTAATGAAAGAGTCCATCGAGCCACTATCTATGATTATACGAGCATACTGCAATGAACCATCCACTCTTCTCAACCGAACCACTGCTGAACCAATAATTTTGGTACTCATAGGTGGTGACTTTGACATGGTTGGCTGAGTTGTACAAGTTAGGGAAGTGCTCATATTGGAATTCTCAGAAGCCTTTAGGTCAATGGTATTAGATAATAAACTTTTATGTTCTTCATGTAATAATGTGTTATGTTTTGAGTTACAAATGAAACACATGGACTTAGACTTGCAGTCTGCACTAGTGTGACCGGGCCGCAGTTTTGACATAATTGTAACTCTTTAACTAATTGTTGTCGCTGTCCTATATTCATAGAATGTACTTTACCACAGCGATATATTTAATGATTTTTATGACAATACGCACAGACAGCCTGATTAGGTTTATTATTATTTGAGTTCGAAGAAGTAATTAAGGAAGAATTTGATTGCCGAGAAAAATTATCTTTCTTTGTATTATTATGGTTTTGTTTATTTGTAGAATTGAATGACTGTAAATTACTAGGTTGACTAACCTCTAATACCTTTATATAATTCAGTAAATAAACAATCAAATTATTAAATTTAGGAATTTCTTCGGCATTTTGTAATACAAACCTTTTCCTAGTTTCTGTATCAAGAGGCCGAGATGCTATGTAAAATAAAAGAAATTCACTTAAATCATCAATATTTAACCCGCGCAAGGCACTAACACATTCATAAAGTGTGTTGGTTAATTGTGATAAGTTTGATAATGATGGCCGTTGGATCGGATTAAATTTTATTAGTTTTTCTAAATAAGCGGTGGATAAAATACGTTTATTATCATACCTGTCTAGCAACGCTGCATAAACAACAGAATAATTAGCTGATGTTATAGGAACACCCTTAGCTAGTGTCAGGGCATACCCAGACAGACATGACAACAAATAGCAAAATTTCTCTGTGTCCGACAACGAAACATTATTATGCACAAGCGACGTATAACTGTCTTTAAACATCTGCCAGTTCTCTATATTACCATCAAACTTAGCTATTTGCAATTTAGGTAATTTCACTTGCGAGTTGGAATGCGCATGACCTTGACATAGTTCCGAGCGCGAACTTACGTCGAGAGAGTCAGCAAACTCAATGACATAATAGTATAACTCGTCAAATGACAACAAAGCATTATTATCGATAACAAATTGAGGATTTAGTTTAAGTTGCAACTGGTTTACACGATCGTTGCATTCCTAGAAATTATCACGAATTTTATCAATTCTTTTATACCTAGCTCGAAAGGATGCTAATTTAGTTTTATTTTCTTTCGTAATTTTTGCTAAGTCATAAAGTATTTGCATATTTTTAAACTCATATTCACGTTTTTTAATGGTTGACATTAATTCTCCTTCTGCCATGTTTTCGCTAAGCACTAATTGTGAAAGTACGAGTAATGTAGGTAAGTAGCAAAAGTTTAAATGGAAACTGAGTAATGGAACAGATATTTACAAAACACGTAGGTTTAAAACTACGGACTATTACTTATAATCATAAATGCACACCTCGCTGCTATTAATTAACCTTAGGTAGGTATCTAGGTTATCTAAAATAGTTCGAAAGCCTGAGTAACAAGATAGTACCTTATGGCATACAAATCGAATGATTAAGGGATTATTACAAGGGAATTAACGAGATAAGAAGTATGTACTCGTAAGCAATAGGTATTTACTATGGTATGGCACAGGTATGGAATTTCCTGTTTGATTCGAGATTGTTAGACAAATAGACAAATGCTAGGTGGGTAAGTACCTAGTTAATTTGAATCTATAATAAGTCTATTTATGAATAAATTAGTTATCCATATTTGGAAATAACTTTAATTGGAAATATTGAAATTAAGTGGGTAAATTTGAAATAAGTACGTGAGGAAGTTCCTCACAGGAGAAACCATAAATTAATGTTGCGACTTTCTAGAAGGGTCACTGCATTCTCCGATCAACCCCAGAATCACAGCAAGGTAAACAGTAAACACTGACCTGGATTCATTTGTGAACAGGACGTTGGGAAGGATCGCCCGCGGCAGGCCTCGTGGCGGCTGGCTGGGAACCTCCCTAGTTTGAACTTTATTATTTTCTTGCTGCTTACGCTAGTGATACACCAACACACACGCGCGATGATTCTTTAGAGTTGTTTTCGGCCAGCGAAAGTCCTTAGAAGTCGTTATTTTTGGAAATTATATTAGCGCAAGGCGCTGTTCAACTCGACTCGCACGCCATATTTTTTCGACTGTCCGGGCGACCAATCACAGGCCGCTGACGGCAAAAAAAGAAGTATGTATGGGAGGGGAAACGGAAACGGGACACAGATAGGTAATTTTATTTGGATTTTAAAGTTAATGCTTACACAAAAACAGACTACCCCATATTTTCCGTTTGAATTGCCTGGCGCCCTCTACACCAGTCTATGGCGGCGCCCCTGTCAACTTGCCCCTTGTCAACGCCTGACTGTCAACCTCTGATATGTGGACGGCGAAGGGGGGTACATTTTCGATCTATTTGACGCCCCCTAATTCTCAGTGGTAAGACGGCCCTAGTGAGAGGGATTGGATGTCGCGCAACCAGACTTATATGTTATATTTTAGGATAATTTGGTAGGAACCCAATGTCTGACCCATGTCTGCACTGATAAATGCCATAAATTTCACTTTATGATGGACATCTCCTTAATAATAATACATCTATGTTCTCGTAAGTAATAAATTGTTAGTGTTGATCAAGTGTTATAAGAGTAAAAATAAAAATCTCGACGACTCGAACTTTTGAGGTCCTTTATTTGTCGGACGCTGCAAAAGCAATTAAAGATATTTAATCTTTCTCTCTCTTTAATCCTCACCCGAGATGGTTTCCCGGGGTCCAGGAGTCCTAGGTCGTCGCGGGACCCGGATATACGGCGTGATAAAGCCGAAATCCAAGCGCACGAATTCGCAGAAAACATGTTAATTAAAATGAATAACTACAGTCTACTAACTAAGTAATTCTCTATTTATCTACTTAAATTCATAGCATAACTAATGAAGTAACGAGCAAGCCAATGGGACACCACGCTAATTAAAACAGCCATAAATAAAAACAAAGTAGGAGATTGAATTGTCGAAAAAGGTTGTAAAATGCACTTTGTGTCCTGCACGGCATGTCTAATCAGCGGGGCGATGGACGCGACAGACAATAGACAGCGTGAAGACGTCATAAAGTGAGCCCAGCAATGCCCCGTCCAAAATATTTACTGCGCGTGACAAACACCCTGCTTTGTCTTGAAGATGCAGTGATTAGTCGCGCCCGAGACATTTGTGATGTGTGGCCGATGACCAAAATCGAAAGACTTATAGGTATATGGACTTTGGCAAGTGTATACAGACAGCTGTATGTACACACTATATTTATTCGTAGAGTACATGTGCATTTACATTGTACATTCATGATAAAATGTAGTCCACCTACTAACTACAAAATTGACAAACGACACGACACCAGAGTTTGGAATGGGAAATGTATATTTTACTTTTGGAGTACCTACAGCAATTTTACTTAACTTTAGACCACTGTTAACGGGTAACGGCGGCACCTTCATCAGATGTTCACAGATATGAATTAAAGCAGCGCCAATGCACATACGTACGAGTGACAAGAATCAAGGAAAAAGAATCAAAACGTATATTCAATATAATTTTGAACAGTTCATAATTGTCATTTTTAATTTTGCAACTGAGAATTGTTGTCAGTAATTTACATAGTAGAACGGAAGACCGATGAGCAGAAGGGTTCTCAAATGACGACCACGTATCGGCAAGCTCAGACATCCATCGACCAGATTGTAGGATAACCTGACTAAGGTCGCAGGAAGACGCTGGATGCAGGCCGCTTCCAACCGGTCATATTGGGAGGCATATGTCCAGCAGTGGACTTCTTGCGGCTGATATGATGATGAGGATGATACATTTATAAGTTTAGTGCCGCTTCCAAAGCTGAGTGCAGAAGAAGCGGCAACAAACTGCACAGCGCATTTTCTTTAATCGACGTCCACTCACAGTCACAGTTTTAGTTTACCTTTAAACTACATAGATATGATACATGTCTTTGTCGTGATCAATTGAATTTATTTACTTGAATAAGAAAAAAGTATTGACAAGATTGAAGATATGATTACCACTCGATTAACATATGACAAACAATTAAAATGACATTCCATGTATCGTTTATTAAAATCATTTGTACACATATCATTCTTATTTGTATAGTTTTAGTTAATATTACTTTATTTTATGCAGTATTTCAGACACGATTGCAATATTGATCATGAATAAATGAATGACAATGTGTCCCATGTAAACAAAACTAGTTATGTTCAGCGGGCTTAGCTATCTTACAATATGGTTCCCCTGGTAGCTTTGTTGGGTTGCCAGATAAATCATCATCATCATCAGGTCTTTTTAGTCTCCATTGCAGGAGCATGACCCTCTCTGTACTACCGGAGCCATACTTGGCCAGAGCAGTCAGAGGATTTATAGATAAATAGTTTAAATCAAAATAACCAGAACAATTGACATTGTGGCGATCATTTATTAAAATTATTACGATTCTGACGAAATCTTATTGTGATGTAGTTATATTTTTTGTGATATATTGCTGAATATTTCCGACATGTATAACGAACTTAGTGGAACAATTGTGTTATGTAGGTAATAAATTTAAGCTAATGACAAATTATATTACCTCCATAGGTATTTGCAAGCTATAAAAAAAATATTATATTCTTTAAGTTGAACTTTAGAATTGTTTGTTTGTGCTTCATATTTTGACTATGATTATATTACGAAGATATAACCATAATTATATTACGAAGATAAACTATAATCATGGGATTATAGTATTTTGAAGACATTTGAATTATTGTTTTCGCCTGTACCTATTTTTAGTGTGTACCTATCTTTTAAGACTTTTTTATCGAATTGAGAAGAAGAGGGGCATAGAAGAATCCTATTGCAGAAGGCATTACATACATTCAACAAATCGTTTGTCAGTGTTAACACCAAGCCAAATCATATCACCTCAAATTGACGTTTTGCTGTATCGGCGCAATAAGGATACGTATGAATGCATCTACAATGAATATCTATGTAGTTAGTATAGCTATGTTTTAGGCGCTGAAAATGAACAAACACAAGGAAAGTTGAGCAGTAGAAAGTTGAATACCTTCGTCGAAGAGCGTATGCGTGGCGTTTTTTATTTTTATATTTATACCTATTTCCTCATTATTATCTCTGCTCGTATTAGACTTCACATGTATATAAAAATTCAATTTCGGTCTTTTTATAACATTTGTATTTTCTAAAAAATCATACCTAGCATTCGATGGTCAATCAATAAACAATTGCAGTTGTAGTTAAGCTCGGTTTCTGAATCTGCATGGTAGGATCCTGATTCTGCCTTTCTTCCCAGAACAACATCTAAAATAATTGAAGTCAAAATATTCCTAGTACAAACTTTAATAAATGGCAAATACTTAAGTTGAGAGTATATCTGATTACAGCAAACATTGTTATCAGTTTAAAGACCATTTAAAAGCACCACTAAAAGCATATTTTCCTGAGTCGAGATTCCTGGAAGTTAGCGCAAACGACAGAGTTAATAACCTTCGACTGTCCTTTTATGAAAATTCAGGGAAACGATAAAGTGTACTCTTCTGCAATGTGTTTGCAGCTTGCCTCTTTAGACTTATATCAGACAACCATCATTTAGTGCAAATAAAATAATCTTATGCTATCTTAATCAGATAGTTGTTGCTGGTGTGATCCACTATCAGACACGAAAAGTATAGTAAAAATTATACGTTCATTAAACCATCGATTGAGCCTGAAATTCAATCACTAACGGATTTAACTCCTTTCGGCTTTGACTTTTCTCCGAAATCGTTGGTGGTCTTCCAATAAATATAGAAATTTTCAGCCATGTTAGATATTTTCAGCTATTCTATACCCGTACATTTAATGACGATGCATGAAAAGCCCTCTTGGTTTACGGTTACCGAGAAAATATCAAATTCACGTGACCTAAAGGCCGTGACCGCAGCGTTTGCGTAAAAAGGCATAGCACGTGCCGCCGCACAGCTTATGATATCAAAAGCGATCGCCGTGCTCCGTGTCGAAACAGGAACAAAAACTGACGCCGTAAAAGCCAACTGCCCAATAGCTGTGAAAGTTCACACAACAATTTGGGATTTTAACACTACGCCGCCACCGGCTCATTACTCGGTGGACATTTCAGCGAGTCCCGGCATGTCGCTAATTATTTTATTGTCTCGTCAATCGTACGGCGCTGGATTATGGTTTATTCTAACGTTGGTGTTTCTCATTTAGATAATAATTTTATAGTCAAACCTTTCGACGTTTTACTATTTTTATTTTGAACATTTTACTAACTCACGATACTTTTCTTTGACCGTTATGAAGATTATGTACCGTTTTTCTGTTCAATATTGTGGTTCAGTGATTAAGGTTAAATTAGGTGGTTCAGTGATTGAAGTTAATTGTCAAATTAGGCATCACATTATTACTTTTTTTATATGTTGTGACTTTAGTACTAAGTGTCGTATATTATGGTATTATCATGAATAAGTACATGCTGTTCCTATGCCCCGTTAGTTAAAATCTTCTTCATGCTGCAAAACAAACATTACTTAGCATCATTCTTGAAATCATTTTTACTTATGGCTAAGCCCTGTATACTCTCTCTCTCTCTCTTTCTCTCCTAAATGTGTTCCGTCAGCTTTGGTGCAGCATCCCAAGGTCCGATAATCTATCCGATGCAAATTCCTCCTTAGATGATACTAGGTATGAGTTTTCGCAATTGTCTTCCACTCGCTGACCTATGACGCCAGTGTAAATTAGTAAAGGCAAAATTCTTTGCAGCATATATGCAAATTGAAATTACCGTAACAAAAATGTTGTACAGTACGCTCATATAAATAAGAATTTAACACAGCGTTAACACGAAAATACCCTCATTCTGGACAAACCAAACATTTCATCACAGACAATTTTCCTTCTCGTATACAGCCGTAAAAAAACGACCTCCATCTCGAATGTCATTTGCACGGCGACGGCGGCGTCGCGTTGAAAAAGCAATTATTCCGATATCTGGCCCGCGCCGGCACCCAAGCGTTCGTTTGGACAAAAAGTGCTGCGAGCACGCGCTCCGTGACTCTACTGCCAGTCGACAAGAAAGCTGGGGACCAAGGACATGCCTCGGAGACGGCTGGAGGTTAGGAGTATTTGTCTATTAAGTCTAGATTGACAAACTCGCATAGGTTTGCCCTCGCCTCAAACGTCCGCTGAAGTGGCGAAAGCTCACTTGGAGCCTACAGACCTTTCAAAAATAGAAAAAAACTAGCACGTCCACATAATTGATATTTCAGTATCCATTGACTTTATTTTAAATATAATAAATATTTTTAATTAAACTAATAATTCAAACATTATTAAACAAGCAACATTGGAACGTGCTTCCAATGCCAGAAAAAAAATCATGGTCCTTTTCGTCGCGAGTTTCCACTCGGCTGCTTCAAACACTAAGAATAAAACAAATAACTGCTTCCGCTGATCAATTAGGTTTTTATAGCGATTGAAAAACATTACGAGGTTTACTGGCCGATTAGACACGTCCAGTAATAAAATAATAAATCCTACAATCGCAAACCGCAGCATTTTAACTGCCACTTATTACGACATTTTAATTTTTCTTCTTTATTCAAATAAACACTCGGTATTGCCAGTACGCGTAATGTATATTACAGTTCTGCTGAGCGATATGGGACTCTATTTATATAAAGTGATGTATGTGTGGAACGATACAACCCTCGATTTGTTAAGTGGCAAACATTTGTGAGTGTCATTGAAGGCACAATGCATCGGCGACGTTGAGTGGTCCAGCTCAGCCTACAACCTCTACCATTTGTTCGCTATTGTAAAGCCTACTGAAGTCACCATAATAAAGTCTTAATAGACAAATTTGGATGGCTTTAACTCGAAACATTATCCGACTGTATCAATGAATGCGACATAATAATCAAACCAATTTTGGGTTAATATACTTGTATATTAGAAGATCATGAAACAAACAACATAACTTTTAATCACGGTCCTTAATTGAACTGAGGATTCAAAGAGATTTCAGGAAAATGTTATAACAGGCTCGGTTCGGAACTTTTTCTTTGCCCATATGTGTCACGCTAGCAGATGGTAGGGCCACTGGCCAGTGGGCCGGTAACGGGACGAATCAGCACCGCAAGTGTGTCGTCCGCCAATCACGAGTGGAGTCTGCTTAGAAAGTATGGGTAGCGATACAAAACATGATCTCAAGGTAACTTGTGCTCATGTTTTACATACAAACTGTTCCAGATTCGAAATTAGAATTTCACGCATCATGATTAAATTTAGAACTCTAAGTAGGTATATTTTTTCTATATTCAAATTTAGATTATTCAATTTTCTTTGTATTTCTATGGTTTCACAGCACCAGGGCGACCGCTCTGTGGTCAGTAAAGGTTAGCGTTAGGGATGTCAGCAGTCGGCGGTAAATATTTTTCGGCATGAATACTTAGTACTCATATAAACTTTGATTTATAAACTTTCATCCTTATCCCTATTATAGTAAAGTAATACTTCTACTTTACTGACTGTACTTTAAAAAGTATTCCCATACTTTTTGACGGCTTTTATCCTCAGCCGAATCACAGAATAAGAATTCGTGGCCATGTGAGCGAACCGAGCGACATACATTTTTATTAATTGGTCCTTTAACACAAAAATAAAATAGAAATGAAAAATCGAACTATTATCTATGGCAGATCTATATCTTTCTTCGCTCGATATTAAATCTGTATGATGAATCTGATCTGATGTTTATCATTCTAATTTTTGGATTTAGATATTAAGGGGTTAATAATCTACTTAACAAGCATTTCAAACACTTTTTAGTTCGGGGCTCGTAGTCACAAATTGTAGTTTATAAATTTGAACATTTGCCACTCAACCAAATCAGAATCAAATAATGTTTAGACCTAAGCCTTTAATTGTTCTTCATTCTATTTTTTTAAGCAGATACCTATGACTATATATAGATATCTTAATGCCAATAATATCTTAAAATGTGATATGAAAATATCGATACGCAGCTACAAAAAGAAACGACGTGTCACGCACGTCTGAAACATGATAAATGTACGCTGCGCGGATGACGCAGATTGTCATGGGCATAATAACGAGTGACGGCGAGTGGCTGCGGACTGGCGGGAAAGTGAACGTCACGTGTTAGTGTGAAAATCTGGTACTAGTGTGAGCTAACAGATAAGAAACATATCAGTAGCTGCCTTAAAAAGTAAGGTCCATTTACTAAAGCTATATATTATATCTTTATTCTCTTACTAGCTGACCCGGCAAACTTCGTACTGCCTCTTTTTTGAGTAGTTAGGTAAAAAGAAGCTTAAATGTTAATCCATGGTGTCAACTACTTCCATACCAAATTTCATCGAGATCAGTTCACCCGTTCTTAAGTTATAAGTGTTCAAAACTACGAATAATAAGGTTCGGATGTGTTTGTTCAAACCTTAATATTCGTAGTAGGTTATTTATTAAGATTTAGCAACACTGGCACGGGTTATATAAGTACATGAAAATATATCTGACAAAGCTTTACGACTCGCGATAACGACCGTTAATTTCACGGGGGTGAGGAACTCAGGTCAGGCAAGTTAAACTGAACGGTTGAATTGGCCTCCACGCAGTGCACTGAGCTCCTCACCCCCGCTCGAAGCTAACCATGAACGCTTACATTGCATAATATGTACTATCTGTTTGTGTAAATACTTACCCCTAGACCATTGAGCACTTCCAATTTATTCCTAAATATTTCCTTAATCAGAATTTAAGAACTTTAACCGAAGGAGAAGAGCTGTAACTGCAACTCAGATAAAATGAGTGTTTATGCCTATTTGAATACTAAACATATTAAGCAATATATAAAATGTCATTTCACTCACTGAAATAAAAATTCAGCTAGATTTACCCAACGTCAAATACAAATGGCTTATAATTACACAATTTCGAAATCGCATCGATTTGATTGATCCCAAGTCCAATCCAGTGCGCTTACACATCCATGTGCCAATCACAGCCGTGCCCAATACAGGTCGGCTACGAGGTTAGAGCTTGCCGATTCCTTAATTGCCATGACGTTTTGGTGTCAAATTCCTCGGTCGAGAGTCGAGGTCGACGGTATGCTCGCTACTTTACGCTGGTAGCATATGTAAACTGCCTTAGCGTTGCCACACCATTGCCGATTGACAATTTGAAGATCGTAACCTCATTATGGCGACGTATTGTTGAGGACATACCTTTTCCTATATTTGTTATGCAGGTGCTGATCGATACTTAGATTTGGGGATATGTGATTGGTCGAGAAAGGAGTTGCTTTTTGTTAAAACTCATGGTCTGATGTTTAGTATAGATGGTCGATACAAAACTAATAAAGCTACTCTTACGGATATCTTGTTCCTCATCATCATCATCATCAGGTCCTTTTTAGTCTCCACTTCTTCTTCTATCGAGTCGTAAAATGGCTTTTGCGTTTAATTAAATATGTTTCGACCAGTGCATTGCCACCGCAATGTCTCCACTACAGGAGCACGACCCTCTCTGTACTACTAGGGCCATACTTGGCCAGAGCAGCCAGAGGACTTGGACTACACTCTCCACGCTGGCCAAACGGGTTGGAGAGGTCTCTTAGATGTTTATAAGCTTTGTTTAGCTTGTATTTCCTAAGTCGCCTTCTACGACATCCACGGGAAGACTTGGAGTGGTCCTATTCTACTCTGCCGGATACCACACGGCTACTCGTTCCTCAGGATGCAGGCTTTTTTAGATCCGGCTGATCAAACCTCCTTTACTAGGTGCGCCTTGGCTCGCTCTAAGATGTGTCTTCCCCGTATAGGATAAGGGCATGATTTGTTTGTATTTATACTGAAAATAATTCAAAATAAATGACCATGCCGTAATATTCAAAATGATATACATACAAAATTAACGAATGGTCATAATTTATCACACTTATTTATTTAGCCAATAAATTAAAAAGAGATAATTTAAGATCGAAATGCATCTTACGCCTAATGATGCCTAAAAAGGGTTGCTAACAAATAAATAACGTCAAAATCTATAAGAGTTGTTACAAAACAAAATTATTCGGCAGAGAGACCTCTTTCACACATTAGTGACGCTACTCACCGCGTCCTGAGGTAATTATTAAAAAGTTACGTTCTGGCTGCTCGTTTTTATTTTCTTGTGATTTTAAATTTGGAGTGTCGCGAGTTAAGCAGTATTTATGCGGTCCCCAGCGGCGGCGCGGAGGCGGTTTCGCCACGACAAAACTTCGGGCCATGCATGAAAGGGTTTAAGTACGCTTTTAAGAATTTTAATTTGTTTGTAATTTTACTTTTAACATAATATACAAAATGTTAAGTAAAACTGTTCCACGAGTGGTCTTAGAATGTGTATACACGTTTGAGCCGTTTGAGGATGAAGAACGAATCCCTGCAAAAAATATATTGACAGTCTCAACTACAAAAAAAAACTATTATTGGTTTAAGTACCATTATATCTAATATTCATGTGTCCTCGTCATCACCATCTAAGCCTATCTCCCGTCCGTCTTATATGACTTTTTTCGTTTCTGTCATTCCTTTTTTTACATGTAAAAATGGCCGTTCCACACCACTCACTCGCTAGGATGGTGAGTGGTATTGTGAACTTGAACCCAATAAAACTCCATTATTCCAACTCTTCTTTCCCGGTGCGTGTGGTAGCTAAGTAAAACCCAATATTCATTCGACCCCTGACCAGACGCGGGCCATATTAAGCCACTCTTCAATAATTTCCTCTTGTTATCTTAAATACTCAGCAAGAGACCCAATAGGAAATTGGGAACACACGCATGCTATGTGCCAGAACAGTACATCATGTCTGCCATTCCTTCGTTATGCTTCGAAATGATAAAAACTGAGTTAGGGTCTTTTATGAGTTGCATCGAAATAAATTCTCTTGGACACTCGGGAGCGGATCGCCAAAGCTAATTCTGTTGTGATTAATGTTTCTTGCACTTCCCCGCACTAGCTAATATTTGCCAATTTAAAAGTATAATCAAATTTCGAAAGACGACACATTGTGAACCTTATCACGTTACAATACGAAATAATTCGACATTTTCAGTGAACTTTTTGGTTTGTTCGATGTAAAGGTACTTAAAAATATCTCGCCACTGCTATATCGCGTTTCTCACGCAACTAGGTCCGCTTAATTTAAGGGAAGCAAGTGCTATGGTTTTCATTAAGAACGTTTCGCCTAGTTCTCCCCAGCAGCTACACTCACACACATTTCATTTTAGTCTAACATCCTACATATGTATATTGTCCGTAGAAAACATATTTGTATAATAAGTATTTTCTTGCCAATCTGCAAATTAAAAATACTCTAAACACGATTTTTCAAAACTATTATTAAGAATTTTTATAAATAATTATTAAGAATTTACATAAATTGTTGGTTAGTTGGAACCAATTTAAATATTTTATAAACAACTGCACTGATTTCAATGCCCAACGAACTTAAAAATAATATATGTGCTTTTTTTTAGTATTCACAATGTTATTCTGATATACTATTCTATTTCTTAATTTAATAAGAGCATATTAAAAAATATATTAATACTAGCTTTCGCCCGCGGATCCGCTCGCGTCAATGTCGATCCCTCGGGAATAGCTCTTTTTCCCGGGATAAAAGGTAGCCTATGTCCTTTTCCGTACTCCAGAGAACTTGTATGCAAAATTTCATGATGGTCAGTTCAGTAGTTACAATGTGATTTATAATATTAGTTAGGATAACCTACCTGGTTTATTAAAAAACTCTCATTAAGGCAGTCAACCGTCTAAAATAGCACTTCTTATCCGGAAAAACAGAAGCTTATTTCTTATTTTAAAACATCATGCTGACATAGTCGGTTCACTCCTACCAACCTCTATGTATAATGTGCGCCTTCGATGCAGTTTACCATCGATTTGCTGGGCTGTCGATGTGGCGTACTAGCAATATCGTGTACCTTCGCTACATTAAACCGTCGATGGAACGGATTCGATGCAGCGACCGGCGATGTAGTGACTGGCAATATTATGCCCTAGACCCGATTCTATATGATTCGCTTTTATAACATGCATATTTTAGTCAAATCATGGTATTTCCGAATTCATTGATTACAACCGCCGATAAACGAACGTGTAATGAAACAAAAAGCTTCCTGCGCGAATCCGAGTTCTTCACACCTCACCGGCGAAGGAAGCTACATATTTCCATTAGGAAATTGTAGCGTTGCGTGTTTTACTATAAGGTGAACGCAAAGGCTGTTGTTATATTACTACTTATATTTTTTCTTTTTATTTTACTTCTAGCGCCCCGGCTTCACCTCTATATTTATCAGGAATAATACCTATAGAAATTTAATGGTGAAAGAATTTTTCAAATCGGACCAGTAGTTTCAGAGTTCAATGCAAACAAACAAACAAAGAATCAAATCTTTCCTCTTTATAATGATAGTGTAGATAGTAAAAATAATATTTTTTGAAGCGAAAACTTCTTTAGCAGCGTTTTGCACTTTTTGGGATGGGTCAAAAATGTTAAACTGGCGTCAGGACACGTGACCTGATCAAAAATTCGTAAGACGGACACGTGACCTAAGACCGCCGCAAAGGCGAGTTTTCACTCCTGCCGGCACTTCCGGAGTGCAACCGGTTGTTTTTTTTACACTTACTGGGGCAATCCTACCCGCAGGTATAAGAATATAATTTAATCTTTTAGATTGCTGGTCGTCCATCTGGGGTAAATAAGTTTATTTGGTACATATCAGCAATTGCAGTGCGTTTCCTTTACGCATGTAGTTATTGGTAGTAAGGTCCCTAAGACCTATCTTAAAGTATCCTAACTTTTATTATAGAACTTACGTATGAAAGCATATCCAAAACTGTCCATAAATATATCCTTAGGGTAATAAATTATTAAAAAAATATTTACACCGAATGTCTCTTATTTTTTTGAAGTCAGATAAGAATAATAAATAGGTATATATTTAATCAGCACATTAATAAATCGAATTAAATATATTTGTGACAAAATGGAGTACTTGCTCACAAATTTTTCTCATTGTGCTATTTTGAGAGTTCCTTCAACTCTCAAAATAGGCATACCAATGAAAAAATATATAAATAAAAAATATACTACTGGATAAATTCTAAACTCTTCAAGTTTACAAAATCACAATGTTTTATCTCACCGTAAATGCTGCTAAGAAAAAAGAACAGACTGTGACGTCACTTATTCACTTAACTGTACGAAATGTGAGAAGTTTCTTTGGCAACTATGTTAAGTTAAATATTACGTTTATGGAAATGGCTAAAAGTTAATATGAGTTAAATAAAAATAAAAGTTACTATAAGTTTTAAAAACTGTGTTAGAGCAATACTAGTATTTTTTTAATTTTCTTGTTTTAAAATCTAATTGTTCTAGCAAATTTTAACCAACAAATGGCTGGAAACTACCTAGCTCAGCGTATCAGCATTCAATTAGGCAATGCTGCCAGCCTTTTGGGTATAATGTCCAGGGGTGAGCACCTGGAGGGATGTTGGATTTGTAAATTTAGATATTTAGGTAGTTATTTTTTTTTAATTATTATTTCAGTTTCGTCTTTTTAAGTAGGGTTTTTAAGTAATTGACCTAATTAGAAAATTAAAGTACTTACCTATTACAAAACTTCCTTTTCCAAAAGCTACTCTTCATGTAAGTTTCCAATTGCTTCTCAATTGTTTGCTTACATCACTTTTGCGTCTGAAAGAGAAATCAGTATACAGCTATACTCTGGGGGTTAGTATTTGGTATACACAATACGTACGAGCCTTTAACTAGCATTTAGGGTCCAACACGATTTCACGATAACGCCAAATAGTGGGTCGGAAATAATTAAATTATTAACGACACACCTATGCTTTGATGATGAAACAATAACCGATACGAAAATTCTGCAGCTGTCTATTATATATTATATGTCTATTTTAGCTGCAGAATTTTCGAATCGGTTATTGTTGTAGGTACACATAAGATTTCTCTAATTTAAAATTTGCGTATAATGTCCCACTGAAGTATACAATACAGCGTGTAAATTTCCTACTGATATTCCCTTGATGGGGTGACTCAGTCCGTCAAAATGAACAACAACGGGATCAATGTTGCAAACTCGAAAATTTTTTGACGTTTTCATACTAATTCCCGGGCCAACCAAATGTCGATTTTTTTTGATCGCTAACATAATATGTTCCTAAAATTATAATGTGTATAATAAAAATTGAAATCATTATTAGAAATGAAAAAGAAAGAAAAAGAAATGATAACTGAAGAATTTAGATGATAAATGATAAAAAATAAATGATAAAGATAGATGATAAAATTAAAAAGCCAGTAGGCGACAGATACAGTTAAAAGGCATTTCTTCTCTGCAGTGGTCGGTTCCGAAACGCTAGTAGTCTGTAGCTTTAAATTAATATCCCTTAAAATGTGATTTGACGTGAAAAAGTGAATGCAAAGGCCTATTTTCTGAATAAACGTTTTGATTTCATTAGATTTTTTGAGTTCCCGGAGTAATAACTCCCATAAGAAGAGTTGTTAATTGTAACAGTCTGAGTCACCCCTTCTAGTGATCGTAGTTAAAATGTTTTTAATGTGTGATAGCTATCAGCCTCTGTTTTAATTTACAAAATAAGTACAATTTAGCCTGTTACAAAGCGCCAAATTCTATTGCCGTAAGCGAAGCCTCGGGGTTGGTCATCATTTACCACCACGATGATAATCTCAAGTATCTAACTTTCTCATAAAAAAGTATCTATTAAATTAAACAAACCTTTATCTCATAATTAGATTCAAAAGCACATAATTACGCTTTTACGATCCTAATTCCATCTCTAACAATACGAATGATTTGGAGCACCGGAACGTATGCAGTAAAATATTCATTCCGATGCCACGATACCGTTCGCCAGGTGATTATTACCGAATCGATCATTCAATCGTCGTATCGGCTGCATTTATCTGCCTAATCGAATAGAAACGAACATTTATCATAAACCCCCTTAGAGTAAAGTTTCTCCACATAATTTCATATAAATTACTTAAAATCAAAAGGGAAATTAGAGCCTAATGCACGATTCGCATGACAAACGGAGGCTTTACCTAACTTATTATTTTATTTTATTTCCCATTTCACCCCTCTTGGGGCGGTGTTCGTTTAACTGAACGTCAGCGCGTTAGGAAATGATATAATCGCTTTGGTAATTATTGAGGAATTATTTGTTCGGGACGTTTGGCCTAGTTCTCACTTTAGATACAGTAAAACTAAAGGCTATTTAGGTTCCGCACCAAAAGGGTTCAGGACTCTACTAAGCCTCCGCGCGTACCGTTCTAGTAAGAGACTTCAAATTTTCACACAATATGTACATATTTATTTATATTGCCGCTAAACACTATAAATCGGAGGAAATAAATACGAAATAACATTAAAATTTAAGTGGGTCCCAATTCAAGAAGCTTTTTGTACGGAACCCTCGCTGCGCAAGCAATTTAAGTTTTACCATTTTCTGTACTTCTTACCATTATCGATGTAACTTCTACTTATTACCGATCATAATGCATTTATTCAAATTAAAGTAACATGCATGACCTACACTATTAATCTCTCGATATAAACGCCTAAATGCACAATCAAAAACCTCACTTGGAAAGTCACGACCGTGACTCCATCATTACTCGCGCCGCCCGTCAGAATACCTAAGAAACAAACCACCTATGCCAATATTTGGCTTTATATCATTCATATAAACCATTAATTTTCATTTGACTTACAAAACACGCCGAGATATTCCGATCTTTCCAATACCTCTAATAACACTCCTGTTTGATTGACGGCTGATTTTGAGTGAGTGTTGGAACCTAATGTAATTACACATCTTAACGGAATTTTAATAGACATTCGGCCATAGAGGCGGGTCACTAGTACATTTCTCAAATGGTTGTCTTTGGAATTTGTAATGAAATTGAGTGTAAGTTTCACGGACGATTGGACTTAATTTTGAAGGTGTAGCGAGTACGATTAGGTTTTGCCTGCGGGTCAATGCGCGCAGGTGTTCATCTTCAAAGTTGGTACACCTTCATGACGTAGCATTGTTGTACGATAGCTCCGAAGGTGCTACGAACAAGGTGAAATTGTAAGTGAGGCATTTCGACAAAATGAAGGTAATAAATGAACTTTTATGAGTAATGAATAATAAAATTTGCTATTTAAAAAATATACAGGGTGTAAATTAACCAACGAGATTCCAGTAAAGGGGTGACTCAGCCCGTCAAAATGAACAACTTTTCCTATAGGACCAATGCTCAAAAAAATTTACATTTTCATACAAAACTGTTTGGCCGGCCCGGCAATTAGAATGAAAATGTAAAAAAAAAATGAGTTCCCAGCATTGGTCCCATTGGAAAAAGTTCATATTAACGGATTGAGTCCGCTGTATTATTGAAATGGCATTATAAGAGACTGAGACTCGATTACGGAGGCGCGTGGCGATGCGCAGCGCGTTCATCGCGTGGAGCGTTTTCTGGTTTACAGAGAGGTGTTACGTCCATCGCGACGCAGCACGTAGTGTCTGTCACACGCTCAATCTCAAACATGTGGAGCTACATGCTTTTGTTTACGGAGACTCAGTGCGTCAGGCGGCGCGTTGGACGTTGCGTTTGTCGCCGCGGAGGCCGCTGTAAGTTAAGCTTATATGGTATCTACGCAGCGTGAAGAAAAATGCATTTTAACACTGTTGCTCTAAGGCCGGAATTGGCTGATTAGATAAAGATTTAGTACGAGTATCATTTGTCTTGTTGTGTCAATTTCTTCACCCCGCATTCCCCGTCACCTTCGCCGCGTTGTCCGTGGCGTGCGTCACGCAATCAAATGTCATATCTCAAGCTGCACGTTGGACGCGTCGCGCAACGCGCCGCTTCTGTAATTAGAAAAAATAATAAATATATTTTTCTCATACAAACGTAAAACCACAGGTAAACGTACATACGTATTTGTAGAGGGGACCTATCATAAAATCATATTTGAACTATCTAAACACTCATTATATCATAATAAGTAGCATAACAAAAAGCTGAATATTTTATAAAATAACCGCTTACATAATCTATTTGTACTGTTATTCAAACCATAATGATGCGATTATCAGACTACGATAGTGTAGTCAGTAGCCACCAGCCACAAAGACCACCCTTCTAAACGCAACCCCTACGCTTCATTCAGAAATTCATAATTACTCATATTCATTGATAACAGGACTTTATGTTCAAAAGCAATACGCTAATTTTAACACAAATTGAAAATATATCGTCCAATCTGCTTAATTTCTTCATACAAGAGAAATTGCATTTTATTCGGTTGTCTGAAGGTAGCTATTAGATAATTTTAAGTGCAGGGTCTCTGAGGGAATAATACCACGGACAAAGAAAGTCGCGATATGACTACCTGGCGTACCTTCCTAGAATGCAGTAATAGCAAACTCGGTAATCCTCTTCTACGGAATACGCGATCTGCAAAAGATAACATGATAACTTTTAATAGGGCTGGCGCACATTCAACTTCATTTAGTGAAATTATTTAATTTAAACGTAAAATGGGAGATGTAGGTTTTGTTCGTTTGATTATGCATTATATTTCGAACGTAGGATAAAAATAAGAAAGCCTGCAATAACAACAAAGGCTGTTTGTTATTTACATGTATTGATAACATGTTTTCCCAAAAACTTGATTATGAACGAGGAAAAAGTAAGGTGAAGCATTGTTATACTTCAATATATATTACCTTTGCCAACCCTAGGCACACCTGAATCGCTATCCGCCGCCAAACGATTACCAATTTTGCCACAGGCCGCGTCCGCGCGGCGTCACAAAGTCTGCCGAAAGCCCGCTGCGCCGGAAAGGATTATTCTGGATTTTTGTTTGTTTTGTTTGTTTGTATACTCTTTATTGCACACATGACAAAAGATACAATTTAAAAATACATATTTTTGGATAAAAATGTACAATGGCGGACTTATCCCTGAAGGGATTTCTTCCAGTCAACCAAGTAGCTGAAAGGACAAGAAACAATAGTTACGGGTATTACGAGGGCACATGTACAATATTTACCAAATTAAATCTAATAATGTAATAATCTATCTATCTATATTACATATAAGATAAAACTACACTTTAATACATATATACATATATATATATATATATATATAAATATATACCATATATAATAAATAATACGTTAACTCAATGTATCTGGAGGTGCCTTGCGAATACTGACTGGGAGGGAGTTCCAAAGCTAGGCTTGTATTGTAAAATAATGTTGGAAAAACCCACTCCGATGACGAGGCGTATGTAGAAGGAGATTGCTGGAAGAGCGAAGTTCTCTGACACGGGTGTCACCCAGAAAAGTGAAGTTAGATTTGAAGTACGATGGAGTTTTCGTTTCTTTATAATGTAAAAGCTCCTTATTCGCGGATACGCTATTCGCAATCTCCCACAAATTCGGGAGAAATTCGGACAATAAATATTTGCAAGAATATTTTCGTTACATCCATTTTTTTTTATTAGGAGACTTAATTTTAGTGTAGCGAAGCTGGAAATAGAAAATTTGTGAATTGTAAATAAGATGTGGGATTCCTTCATAAGGAATGATCCATATATGCAAAACAGTTTCATTTTAAGAGAAAAATACTAGGTACCTATGTAGATTGGCTCTAGGTACCTAGTAATTTTTCTCTATCAATCAAAATTTTAAAATATTAAATATGAATTATTATTGATTTTTGTTCACCAGATTATCCACACGGCGATAGATTGCTATTTACCTGAACTATTAGTTCGGAGATCTATGCTAGTAATTATTTTCTGGTATTTATTTTGTAAATGACGATGGTAAAGAAGTCCCGAAGTAGCTTGAGCTTTTACATTACATGGAAAAAGATAAGTGATAACTTAAAAATGGAGGTACCTTTTTGAATGATTCAAAGACATTAATTTATACGAATATTATCTGTTTTACTTAGCTGTTGATACCAACAGAAGAAAAAACATAATAAATAATGTACCAACATAAGAATATAATTCCACCCCCGATCTGACCTAGTCTGCTACCTGACCTACAAACTATAGAAAATTCTGTAATTATTTGCGCCTAACAGCACATGTTGTAATATTAAATCAGATGCCACCCCAATGATACATAGGGCTAACGTCAAAACCGATATACCTATATAAATCTAACGCGAGCGAAGCCACGTGTAAGAAATAAATCAATACATTACTAACTATACTATAAATGATGATCTTTCTTGACAATTTTATTAATAAGTTCAGACTTGAATCATTATGTTAAACAATGAAAAACGAAGGCTTCCGTACATTATATAATTAATAATTTGTAATTATTAAAAATATATTTATTGTATAATGTAACTCAAAATTAATGCTGTTCACAATTTTAAACTTTATCTGTGCTATTAGACGTTGCTTCGTACCAAATTTAAAAATTCTGAGTTCGCGGGAAGTAGGCTTGAATTCCTTTCGAAAGTCGAAAAATTGCAGCTTAAACGGCTGTATCCTTTGATTGCGTTGGTTTACAAGTTTCATTTTTTCACAGCTCCAAAGGACAGTAGACTTGAGTATTTGATATAAATTTCAGGTTGATACCTAAACGCGTTCCTGAGAAAAGGAGTCTTGACAGACAGACAACAGTGATCCTATAAGGTTACTTCATTTTTAGGTACGGAACCCTAAAAATACAAATCCAAAATGAGTCAGTAATAGTACAATAGAGAGTGAAATGTCATGTAATAAAAATGCTTCTTTTTACGATAGCAAGTGACAAGTGCAAATATTATGCTTACAATCGTAAGTAGTATTTATTCGGTTTCTGAAGAATCTGCACAACAAAGGCGTTGGATGTTAATTGAAGTTTATAGCGCTGCTGAATAGACTTACTTGCTGTTGGATTTAATCCAAGCTTTTATTTGAACTCTATCAGTTTGTGTTTGTTTGGGTGACGTATATCAAGTAAGATTTAATACTTTAGTATTATATAAGGTTATTTAATTATTTTATTTAAAAACTTCATTACAGACAAGTGATTGGCGGACTTAAGGCCGTAGGCTTTATCTACCAGTCAAAGAACAGGTGATGCCGAGAACAAAATGTAGAAGTGAAAAAACAAAAGCTAAAGAATCTATAGTTAAATATAATCATAATAAACTTACATAATACATAAATGCCAAATATTGATATATTTAAATACTATTTACATAAATACTTTTTCAAATACTCTTCGATATTTCATTAAGATAATGTGCGCGTATTGCGTTTTTAAATGTCAGACGACTGCGTGCCTTGCGAATACTGACTGGGAGGGAGTTCCAAAGCTAGGCTTGTATTGTAAAATAATGTTGGAAAAACCCACTCCGATGACGAGGCGTATGTAGAAGGAGATTGCTGGAAGAGCGAAGTTCTCTGACACGGGTGTCACCCAGAAAAGTGAAGTTAGATTTGAAGTACGATGGAGTTTTCGTTTCTTTATAATGTAAAAGCTCCTTATTCGCGGATACGCTATTCGCAATCTCCCACAAATTCGGGAGAAATTCGGACAATAAATATTTGCAAGAATATTTTCGTTACATCCATTTTTTTTTATTAGGAGACTTAATTTTAGTGTAGCGAAGCTGGAAATAGAAAATTTGTGAATTGTAAATAAGATGTGGGATTCCTTCATAAGGAATGATCCATATATGCAAAACAGTTTCATTTTAAGAGAAAAATACTAGGTACCTATGTAGATTGGCTCTAGGTACCTAGTAATTTTTCTCTATCAATCAAAATTTTAAAATATTAAATATGAATTATTATTGATATTTGACTATTATTCTAGTAGGACTTATCACTTTAATCCTAATAACCTTTGTGAGGTAGTTTAGATATTTGTCAGTCCTCTACGCAAAAACTACACGATGGATATTGATTAAATGACACTAATATCTACTCCATTAGGTATAAAGAGAAAAGTTGTGATTGTTTGTCTGTTTGTTTGTAATAAGTAAACTCAAAACTAATAAACCTATTTTAACTCATTCACGGACACTGGACCAGACACAATAGATAACAATAGAAGTCTACGTCTACTGGCGGGACGTCCCGGAAAGTGTTAAAAATTCTTTCACCCATATTGATCTACATTAACAGCCGCCATATTTTTTTGCGAATCAAGTCGCGAATTTCAAGTTAGTTATATATATTTTAATTTAGAAATATATTTGAATGGAAAAAACTATACAGTAACATAATCACAAATGCCATCTAGTGAACTCATAGCAGCATATTGATAGTCTAGGCATATTTCTTGTTGCCGTAAATATTTCCACAAGTGTTTCGAGACAGGTGTTCACAGTTTACAACTTATATCCTTATATTCTTGATTTTCTAAAGTGTTCATATTTTATCAGAGAATAGATAAATGTCCAGTAACCTTGGTTCTTTGACTTTAATTAAAGAGGGAAAAATACTACGTATACAACGTCGATAGGTACTGTTGGGTTTAAATGCTATGTTCTGTAAGTTAATTTGCACACATTGCACAAAATTAAATGTGCAATTGCTTCCATGCTGTTCTGGGAGAAAAAAAAACGTAGAATGTGCCAGCTGCTTCTCTTCCCGCGCAGACCGTAGAAGCCCGTCAAGGGAATGGGCGAAAATCTAAAGAATCATGACAAAAGGCGATACGTCTAGCAACCCATCACTATTTTGATTCAGTTTTCCACCCATCAAAACGCTAAACGTGGCCTTTCGGTCTTATGACTTTAGGCGCTGTCTACCCCGTAAGGGATAAAGACGTGATAATATGTATGTATGTACAAAAACTGACATAATATTCTTCTAATATCCAACATAGGTTATATTTTTGCTACATATATTGTCTCTCTTTTTAATTGCACAGTGCCCAAAGATAGCC